>VDFB02047230.1:259078009-259401604 GCA_007258455.2 Sequoia sempervirens | reverse complement strand
AATTCATCGTCAAAATTTTGATGAAAAAATAGTGACGAATTTTTTTTCGTGAATTCGTCGATTGTCCAAAAAATGTTTGTCGAACGACTGACGAACATTCGTCAAAAAATGGAGTCAAATTCAATAGTGACGCCCTTGCATGTTCCTATCATTTAGGAATAATTACAAATGTCAATTTACATGTTCATTGCATTTGAATTTAATCTCTTTCTAATTCTAGAGTTGGAGAACACTTTCCAAGGACTTAGGAGATACATGAAATATGTTTAGGATTGCAATTAAATGGCATCCTATTCCCAACAAAAGGCATGTTGGGAAAGGGGGTTTTTGGAGGGCACTGCATTGGAAAAAATGAAGGGTAATCAAATTTGTTTGGAATTGGGCATTCCAACTGCCAATTGCAAGGTGTGTAAGTTCTAAGCTCTTCCAATGAATTTTAATGTGTTCTTCCTAAAATCAACAAATTCATGATACAACATTTTATTTTTTTGTTGAGGGATTTTGTTAATAATTTTCAGTGTCCTTTTTGCTTCCATGTTTTGCATGCCTATCAAAACTCATTGTTCATATTCTGCAACTGTTGCCATCCATGAGACCACATTTCTTAAGGTAAATGATTTCTATGTCTCTCAAAGAAACAATTTCACCTTTAATTTTCCTTATTTAAAGAGCTGAATTAAATAAAATTTGTTGGTCTAAAAGCTTAGAAGATGTAGTTGTTGTTTGGCCTATGGCATGTGCTTGATTTTAAATTGGGTAATTATATATATACATACATACATGCATACACACACACACAGATATATATACATATATATATACATATACATACATATATATACATACATATATACATATATTTGTATGTATATATATATATATACATACACATACATATATATACATACACACACATATATATATATACATACAAATATATGTATATATGTATGTATATATATGTATTTATATGTATTTATATGTATATATGTATATATATATATGTCTATGTATATATGTATATATATGTATGTATATGTATATATATGTATATGTATGTATATATGTATATATGTATATGTCTATGTATATATATGTATGTATGTATGTATACACATACATTCATACATACATATATATATATACACACACACATACATATATATATACATATACATATATATACACACATATATATACACACATATATATACATATACATACATATACATACATATATATATGTTACTTGTATTGCTATATAATAATGACATCTCTTAGAGGCATAGGGTAGGTATGCCAAACAGTGAGCATGTCCTAACTATGACTTCATATTTTGGATACATGTCTACTCGAATAGTTGCATCTATAACATGTCACAAAAATTCCCCTTTGTGATTCTTTCATGGGTGTCCATGCCCTTTAGTCCAGTGGGGAAGAATTCTCCCAAATGTTGTCGAATCTAGCTCTACACCTGTTAGTTGCATTTGCTTGAAATTTTCTAAGACTTTTCAACAGATCCCATTTGTGTTGATTTTGTAGACCATTTCAGTCCATGACCTCCACATAGTGGTCTTTAAAGTACAAGAGGTCCTATAATGGCACAAAACTATGCAAAATGTATGAATTTGTCAAAAGAATGTAATAGGTCTAACATATGAAGATGATTTGACCTCTAAATGTTCACTATATGTGAAGATAGTTTTATCAACCAGTGTATTTACAGCATCAACAGTAGCTAGTATTCTTTCAATACTAAATAATTTGTGCAAAAATTAGCACAAGTATAAACCCAAGAAATAAACAAAGGGAAAAAAAAATTGAAGGAAAAAGAAAGAAAGAGATGATCTAGCTATGAACAGGTTCAAACAAAAACTTGTTGAAATCATGACAATTGACTTACCTCAATATTTTGTGCAAATCGTTCATGTTGTCATAAAAGTTAATGAAATTTAAATAAAATGGGCATAATTCGTAAGGACAATATTATATAATCCTAACACGACATAATTCATTCTAAAATGAAATGAACCAAATCAAATACCTTTACAGTTGTTGCTTCAATCAATTCACAATAAACAAAAGTAGATCTAAAAAAAATATTGGGGATTTATTGCAGCCTCTTAAATGAAAATATTAGATGCAAGTTAAGAGTTATTTTTAGGTTTGAGATGAGGAATGTTTATATTAGATGCAAATTAAGATGTATTTTTAGGCATGAGATGAGGAATGTTTCAACAACTTGGATTTTGTTTCCTAGTGTGAGATAATTGTTGGGTAAAAGGTACTAGAAAATATCACTGAGATTTGTATTTCATACTAAGTCTATTAATTCTCCAGTAACTCTATATGAGTAAACAAACTATTATTTTGGTTGGGAGAGCATAGAACCTAATTTCTAAATCTGTCTAGTGTTGAATCTTAGTGCATTAGATATTTGTTTCTAAGATCAAGAAAGGGGATAACATAGGATTAAGGGATCCATAATAAAATCTAAATATGAGAGAATTGGATCTCTTTGATATTTATAACTTTAAAGAGGTCTCCAATCATGAATATTGCATTGAAATTATAACTAAAGTTGTATATAAGATTGTAAAGTACATGCAAAATTAGTTTAAGATTGTATTTTTTTTATCTAGATTACTGTTATGGGTAATTAGTGAGCAATATTGTAGAAAAAACTTCTCTTAAGTGGTTGGGATTCTTGGAAAAAAAATTATGGGCTTTGTTCTTCATTCTTCCACCTTTCCAGAACATATCAAATTTTTGAATTTGACTTAGTAATGTAAAAGTTACAACTCTTTGAATGTTGTCGTTCCTACTGCAATCTACAGAGTGGAAATTTTGAATTTATTTATATAATGTAAGTATATCAATTTAATAGCTAACATCATTATTTAATAATATAATTTTATGAGTATGTGTGAGTTATTTATTATACTTTCATTGGAGCCGAGGGATGGGTTTTAATCTTGAAAATTACCAATGAAGAAATAAGACCTTGGGTTCTTAAATCACTAGTAGTGAGTGGATTTAGGGAATGTGGGGAATATGGGTTAGCCTTTTCCTTGAAACTACATTTTTGACTAATGCATGAGCATATAGGTATGTTAATTGACAACTATTCACATAGTGAACTAGATTCCATCATGCATGTTGGCTACATATTACTAGATCATTTGTGATGGGTCAGGCTTCTCTAGTGGAGTTGCACGGGGAAGCTAAGGCTTCATGGTAGGGTGGATATCACCTCAATGATTCTCTCTCTCTTCTTTTGGCTTAGGTTATGAAGGTAGGAAGTGAAGAGCTTTGTAATGCATATGTTAATTCCTTTATCTTTCTTGTGTTCTATTGTTTGAAGGGAGTAGATGACTCTTGTTTACTTTTTTATACCACTAAACCTATTTTAGAGTAGTGTCGTTATTATAATTAGATTGTTACAAATATCATAAATATAGTTTCAAGTGTGTGTAAACCTATATTGCAATGGAAAATAAGTTGAAGTCTTAAGTTCATGTTCTAGAGTACTTTAAATGGATTCTACACTAATTGTGATAATTGTTAAAATTATTTATATATTCTGAAAAATAAATTGACTCCTTTTAGATTGGATCTATATTAACTTCATGATATTCCCTAATTTTCATTCTTTATTAGTGATTAATTGGATAGCTATTACATATGGTATCAGAGCTCTAGGTTCAACACTAGGGCCTAGAGTCTACCACGTTAAAGTTGTATTTGTTAAATGTTTCGAACAAGCCTTAAATTGACAAGATAGAGGAAGATGAGTGAGATTATAGTTATTTCCTAGATGGTTAGTATGGGAACCGAGTAAGGGAATTATGATCAATGACCAAAAGATAGTAATCTAGAATGAAATTGATTTGTATGATTTACTACTTGCTATGTATGAAAGGAAATAACCTATTATGTGAATGTATGTTATAATATATTCAAATTCATGTCAATTGAATGTTGATTAATTGAAATTATACTTGAACAACACATACCTTGTGATTAATTTATTTCATGATTTTACTCATGAACTTGATATGGGTAGGAAATTTTTTTGTGGTCATTATTTGATCCTTTAATGTGAACTTCTATATATGCTAAGTTCACTATTATGGTAACCATATGATTAAAACTTCTACTATGAGTGATTTTTCACTTAAGCTATGTGATGTATGCTCGAAATTGACAATAGCCAAGGAGCAATACTATAATTTTTGAGATTGGCAATAGTCAAGGAGTATACTATGCCAGTGATGGATTTCCTTGGTTTCTTAGAAATCCAATGGAATGTAGGGAAAAGAGATTCTAATGAAGAATAGGTAGGTAATAGTTGGACCAACCTCATATTATAGTTTTGGTCTATCCTAATGTAGAAATGGTATCTTAGATTATTAGAGGTAGGTAACACCTTGGGATCATGAAGCGATATGAACTTGTGTGTTATTGAATGTGTTTATACACTAACACCTCCCTAAGTGCTTGTGTAAGTAGCCTAGGGTTGTGTGCATTGATATTATCAGTTCCCTTGCTAGTGATGAAATCAAGTAGTATGAGATGGTTGATTGTTGTCATAGTAGACTTATGTGATTATGAAATAGGTAGTAGGTTGATGTATGCAAAAGGCTACATCCATTTCCACTTTACCAATTGTCCCTTATGTGAATATGTGATTTATTGTGTGGATTATCACATTGGATATAAATGATGTGTAGTAAAGTTATTTACCTTGTGTATATGTGACAAATGTTGGGGCTAGTCACTATGTATATGGGATGTGTCACTCCGTGTGGGAATTGGGAAATGATGAAATGATATGACCCTCATGTATTCATGTATGTTTGCACACTACTAATTGGTATACTTCAAAGCTTTTATGAATGCTATTGGTGTGACATCTTTTCCAAAGATAATGCCATATGCATTAAATAAGGCTATATGTTGATAGCTTTGATGATCCTAATCATGATATCCATGATATTGTTCATGGTGATGCTATGGATTTAGTGTGTTCAAGATTCCATTATTTTATATTCTTGACAAGTTTATTTTGATACAATTATTAATGAGTTATGATTTTGATTCTTTGTTTATGAGGTGCCTGGTATGACATCACAGTTGGCAGTGAACCAGGGAGGAACTATGGTTTGGTTATGAACAATAAATATCATGAAACAATTCAAATATGTTTAGATACAAGAAAGTATATATGATAAGATGAACATAATTATGATTTCTTATAAAAAGAGGGGTAGTGTTGGAAAGGTGCTAAGTGGCACCCAGGTTATCCTGAGGGTGTAAATAAAGAATAAAATGCTTTGGCCAAAGCTTGAGTCACTTCTTGAGTAAAAGGACGTTCGCATAAATATTTATGCTAGAAAGCATTAAATAAGTTGCAAATGTCAGTTTCTTCATGATAAAATAGATTTCACACATCTCATGACATGATGGACATATTGTTTAGGTTGCATGCGAGTAGGCATGAGTGACAAGATGAACATATTGTATAGGTCACATGATTGATGAGATGAAGATATTAATTCATTAACTCTCCAGGTCACATTTGAGAATTCATGCATGATAGATGAACACTTTTATAGTGTCATGTATGAGAAGGTATGCATGATAAGAATTTGTACTTCTATGCAAAATTGCATGAAATTTTGAATGAGATAATGAAGTTCTCATCTAATGAAGGATAAATGCTTCTTTTTTTTCAGACTATTGTAAAAAACATGCTTATGAGTAATATTAATCTAAGGTTATTATAAATAAATTAGATTGGGAGTACATGTATTTTATGAGTGGTAAATGATCAAGTTGCAATCTATCTTATTGATACTTTCAATTGTATGATTTTGAAAGTGAGATATTTGAAAGTTTAATGTGACTTATTTACATATGATCATGTTGAATATTGAAATGATCCACTCATTGAGAATTTCATGCAATATTTAAACTTGTTTATGAGCTAATACCAATGCAAGTGTTTGGTTGGTGGTTAGACCTAAAGACCATATTAGGTACATTGTTGATAAATTCCTAGCAACATGGTCAATGATCGGCTATAAAGGTATGATAGCACAAGTATGAATTTTACATTTTTTTTTTATGATATAGAATAAAGTTAATTTTGAATACTTGATAATGGGATGATCACCTTTATATCTTATAGTCATCGAGACATGACTATCCTTAGGGGGGAAGGATGTCACATCCCATTTAATTAGCTTCTCTTAATCACTTAATTACTATATTAAAATTGCTTAATATCAAGTGATTAAGAAAGACAATGAGGTTACACTAATTTTTACTTGAAGGATAATAAAGAATGCTTATCATGATGATGATGATTAATTATGTGTTCTAATTCATAAGTGCATCATGAATTGCTAATATTTTCTCATATTGAAGAGAAAGTATCATCGAGGAAAAGGTTCTAGTCGGTAAAAGGTAACATGTTATGATGGAATCTATAGTGCCCCTCCACTTTTAGCCCTTCGTGACATGTAAGTAAGTTGTTTATTTATGTCTTATGGTCATGAATTATCAATTGTTACGTGAACATTTTTATTAGTTAATTATTAAATTAGATTATTAAATAGTGTCGTTAATTAATTATTGAATTAATTGGTTATGTTATAATGATTCAGTTATTATTATTTATTAAACGATGAATAGTTAAATAAAATATAATAGAATATTAATGTAATTATTAATAATGTTAATTTTTAAATTTAAATATATTGGATATTCCTAGGGTTATTCCACAAAGCTTGACACTATTTTTATAGAAAATAATTATAAAGGGTTTATTTTTAAATTTGAGAAACTTGTATGTGCAATTTATCAAAAAAGTTTATAAGGTTCCTTTAAAAAAAATGTGTAGCTATTATGAAAAGAAAATAGAAATAATATTAACAACATTATTATACTTAATGTTAATAATCCTATAGTAAAGAAATATAATTAAGATTATCATTAAAAAATAATAATAATTACTGTATATGTTGATACATTTACTTTATTTTATTTTAAAAGGAGAAGAATTAAATTTAAAAAACTATTTGTAGAGAAATAAAATAAGAATTAAAAGGGGATGGAAGGAAGTCTTTCCCCACGTGCCTTCTCCAAAGCTTCTAAAAATGCATGCATTTGAGCTGTGGCATAGAGACAGTGGATTTTGTGAAACCTTGCTTGATACGTGCCAATTTCTTTTGGCTTAAAAGTTGTAATTTTATTAATTTTGGGGGAGGCAAAATGATGGCAGCGTGGAAGAGCTTGTGCAAAATTTTGAGGTAAGTACCTGCCATGTTTTTAGTGATTTCAGTTGGTTTTCTTTTGGATTTTGTACGTAGCCAGGCCATTCTTATATTGTGGTCTACTTCATTCTAAAACAATTCTTTTGTTCTCTATTAAATGGGAGTATTGGTTTTATGGTTTTGAGCCATGGCTGCTTATCTTGCAAACACTGTTGTCCTTGTGACCATTTTGTTGTGATCCAATCAGCTAAACAGTCCACGTGCCTGTTGCATTTAGGGTTACAAAGGCAGCTGCAACTGTAATCCCGGGAAAAAATCATTCACCTCTTGTGCTTCGCGGGATTTCCTTATCCTACTCCAAAACCCCATTTTGGAACATGTAGGGAGGATGTTGGAAAGGACGCAAGATTTGGCTTAGCACCTGCCTATTGTTTCTGCTTGGAAGTTTTCTTTTAGACATTACACTAAATTTATTTCGTGTATGACCTGCAATCTAAGCATTACGGAGATCACCTTTTTCTTGAGGCGTGCTATTTTCTTTGTCTATGCTTCTACTTTCATCTTCTATTTGTTCTAGTTTATATGTTTTAGTCCATATATGTTCTGTGAAAGTCACAAATTCAATCTTGAATTTGTCTGATTACTGGTTACTCATGTGAATGCGTTCTTTTGTTGCGTCCAAATTGGGTTTTCTCTTGGCATTTAGTGCACAGGAATTAGAGTTCAATCTGTGTTTAAAAATTTTAATGAATGAATATTTATAAATGTGGGTGGGTGCGTCTTACCATGGGGTCAGTATGTTGCTTTAGCCAGCAATTTTTCCTTAAGGTTTTATATATATTCAATCTGTTGTTAAAGTGGTTAGGTATCTTTTGTTTTGAAATTCGAGGTGTTACTTCTGATAGCAAGATATTTTAGAAATGTTGTCTTATGACCACAGTTTGTAGAATTATATATATATATATATATATATATATATATATATATACATTTATCAGTAGTGATGTATATATGTATGTGTATATATATGTATAATAGATTTATATACTTTCTTAATTATTTAAAAATGAATTGTAATGAACAAACAAATATAATGTGGTGATTATTGCAATTGCTTAGTTGATAGATGAATAGGTGACTATGTTAGTAAAATAAGTAATTGAATTGATCGATTAGACTCACTAAGTTCAGTTAATTTAAAGTGGAGATTAAATGAAAATAGAATTAAATAGAATTATTATATTTTAAATCTTGGGTAATTCTATTAGAAAAGAAAAGAAAGTGACATGTTAACAAATGAATATATATACTTATGTAATTGGCAATTAGTTTGAAACCTATGATAATATGTATATATTTAATCTTGCGGGTATTATTTCTTATTGGATACTTATTTGGTTTAAATCATGTGTATATTTACTTGTAATTTAAAAAGACTTCAATGGTGGTGATAATCATATTTGAGCATATAAATTGTGCGCCATGTCCTTATAGTCTTGTTAGTTATTCAATTAATTTTTAAATGATCCCATAAGGATGTAATAATAAAATGTAAACTAATTGATTAGAATGTTTTGAGAATGGATACTTGTGTGTATAGTGAAGTTTAAGATTAATTCGCTAAATATCAATGTGTATATATATTTATAAATAGATATATGTATTCCTTATGCTTTTTATTAAAAGAGTAAAGATTATTGCGTGAAGTGCATAGTTAGTGGGATTACAAAATAAATTTTAATGGTTCCTATAATAAATTTAAATGTTCTTTTTGAGTGAGAAGATAAAATATAAACGATGTTTTAAATGAAGATATTGCTTGTTGATTTGCAGTGATAGTAATCTAAGTGTGATAAGATATGTAATGGGATAATTAGAAAATATGTTTATATAACTTCTTTAATTATTTTTAATGACTTTTTAATTGATAAAAATTAAAATGTAATTGATTATTTAATGTTCTCCTTTTTAAGTGTATTACTTGAATGTGTTAGTGGATGTAATTGGTAGGTGTAAATGTGTATTGAGTTATTTACAAATATGTTAAACAAAATGTAATTGATGGTTATCATTCCTTAGGAATAATACCTTACATATATATGTGCATTTAAAGGGATATTAGCGAATAAGATAGAGATGAGATATTAGTAATGATGCCCTTTAATAGTTTGGTATTTATCTTTTGGTTAATATAACCTAGTAGTAGTTAGTTGATTTAGTGGATTTATTGGCCATTGCAAAATAGATAGAGTCTTTTCAATTGAATGGTTTTATTTTGGGTAGGCAAATAGAATGTATTTGATTATTAAAATGTTCCTAATAGTCATCTCTCCATATGTGTTAGAGAAATGTAATGATGATTTAAATATTCTTAGAATTTATTGCTCTTGATGTTTTAGTGAAACTAGAAAGATGATTTAAATGCTTTGATGTTTATTTTTTTGATTTGTTAGTGAAAGTAAACTACGTGTGCTAAATCAGTTATTGGGATATTTAGAATTTATGCTTCTTGGGTTATTTTAAACTATTAATGGTTACAATGTACTTGATTGTTTATTATTCTTTAGGGTTTATTCATTGAGTGTATTCGTGTGTTTAAAGGTTGATTTGATGTTTTCATTTTGATGTGTCTACTCTTTGAGATGCTTGGTTTGGCGGTGATTTTTCATCAATTTGTGTTGGATCAGTGGATTATGGGTGAGTTTGTAAAGGTGCAAAATAGTAGTGTCTAAATATTGGAGTATTTATGTTGTTGTGATGCAAGGATTGCATGAATTGAATACTTTTTGTAGTCATATTTTGAGATGGTTGGGAACTCGAAGAGTTTGAATTACCTTCAGTAGGAGTTTGTGGATATTTGGTGTTTTTTTTGGCTTCCAGAGGCAATAGAGAAACTTGATCTATATTGAATTTTCCACGGTTGGACCTTTATGATTCATTGATATTATTTCTAATTTGAGTTCTTGTGGGTGTTACCTTGTACCATGATGTTGACTTTTGATGTGGCTTTTGGGTGAGAAGGTTCATTCCTCACATGCATACTTGGTTCTCATGATTTTAGTGATTTGTGTGATGAGGTACACCCCTTGCGTGTTTTGGTTTGGGTACCCGTAGGGAGAGTGGCTCTTCATGGGGTTTGATGCACAAAGGGTTGTTAGGATAACCCATGGAAGAGTTTCCTTATCAAGTAATAATTTAATTAATGAACTAGTGGGTTTGGGTAGTTAAACACTAAACAAGATTAATTATGTGCCTCACCCATACCGTTAGTGCTTTCACAGGCTAAGGATGGGATGAGAAGACCTGGTTGGTAAGATCGCTGCCTTGTCCTCACAAAAGGTAAGTGGTTCCACATGAGTCACCCTATGGAGCGACGCCTTGAGATAGGTAGTCAAGAGAACCAAAGATGGAGGCAGAACCTTGTGATAGGTTGTTTGGATAATCCATGTAAGGCCATGTGATGACACTCTCCTACAATACCTATTTTTTTTCTCTTGTTTGTTTGCCTCTGGGAGTGTTGTTTTTATTTGTTTGATATCGTTTTATGTTGGTGTTGTGTTAGCCTTGTCTACTTGACCTTTGTTTGGATGTGGGTCCTTTCTTGTCATCTCCTAGCACAGTGGTGGGCCTTCGAGTCCACATGGTTGGGTGGATCATGTTATACACCCCATTGGGTTCCTAGGTTGTGTCCATGATGAGGAAGCAGATGCAGAGTTTCTAGAGCTTCACTTGGTTGAAGATTGTTCTATCTTTGTACCTTATTCTTCATTGATGTATTATTCTTGTACTTGATGTACTCTTCCTATTGATATAAGGGAAGCATTATGTAATGTATTATTGTATCCTTGATGTGTTGTATATGTGGAAATATGCTCCACAATTGTAATATTGAACTATGAATTGAAATGTAATAAAATGATGTATGTATCCTTTTCATCTCTATTAATCATGGATGGTTGTATGTTAGCATTATATTATCTTGTGAATGTGTGCTTCTATTGTTATCTACTGGCAATAACTTTAACAATGTATTTGGTTGGGAACTTTTATGTGTAATGCAACCATGTAACCCCATGGGACTAGTTAGGTTTCGTTATGTAATATTGTATGGTTACTTAGTTAATGGTTATTACATAGTTATCTTTTTCACTTTCAAAAATAAATTAGTGCGGTAATTTGTTAGTTGTAGTTGTCCTTTGGGGTTTGTGTGGCGAGGCATTACAGAGTCGATACACACTCAATTAGACTCATGTATAGTTAGGTTGTGTGTGTGCGTGTATAAGATTAGAAATAGCAGGTTCCTATATTAATTAATTGAGTTATTTTATGAATGGTGTGTGTGTATATATATATATATATATATATATATATATATATATATATATATTTGCATGAGTATAAAAAAAACTCTTTATGTAAATCTAGATAAATTAAATAATTAGAGAGCATATGTCAAAATTGGGGTGAGCCAACTTAGCACAAAAATATGCTGAGTCATATGTAGTTGTTTTAAGATGTTCCATCTAATAGGGAATTGACATTTTCTTTTATTTAACTATTATTATAATAAAAAAAACAAAATTTATATTATTAATAAATAATATTTTATGTTAATAAAGATATTAGTAAAGATTATTTTAAAAAGATAAAATAAAATAAATAAATAAATAAAATATATATATTTACTATTATTATTAATAAATAACATATTTTAATAAAGGTATGTAATACCTTCACTTAATTTTAAAGCAAAAAGGAAGGAGGATTAAAACTACCTCAAAAGAAATAAAATAATAAAAAGAAACTAAAATAATAAGTTTTCTTTCCATGTGCCTTCTCAATGCTTCCACAAAGTGCATGATTGTCTTCATGGCTATTGCTTTTGTTTAAAGTCTTCTTTTTTTTAAAGAGGGAAAGGCACATTGGGAAAGGGGGTTTTTGGAGGGCATTGCATTGGCATTGCATTGGCAAAAATAGAGGGTAATGGAATTTGTTTGAAATTGGGCACTGCAACTACCAATTTCAGGGTGTGTAAGTTCTAAGCTCTTCCAACGAATTTTAATGTGTTCTTCCTGAAATCAATCAATTCATAATACAACACTTTGTTTTTTTGTTGAGGGATTTTGTCAATAATTTTCAGTGTCCTTTTTGCTTCCATGTTTTGCATGCCTATCAAAACTCATTATTGATATTTTGCAACCGTTTTCATCCATGAGACCACATTTCTTAAGGGAAATGATTTATGTCTCTCAAATTTAAATAGTTTCCTCTTTAATTTTCCTTATTTAAAGAGCTGAATTAAATAAATTTTGGTGGTCTAAAAAGCTTAGAAGATATATATATATACATATATATATACATATATATATATGTATATATATATATATATTTATATATATATATATATATATATATATATATATATATATATATATAGCATATATATATATATATATATATAGCATATGTATATATATATATATGTATATATGTATATATATATATGTATACATATATATGTATATATATATATGCATATGTATATGTATATATATATATGCATATGTATATGTATATATATATATGCATATGTATATGTATATATATATATGCATATGTATATATATGTTACTTTTATTGTTGTATAATAATGACACCTCTTGGAGGCATAGGGTAGGTATGCCAAATAGTGAGCATGTCCTAACTCTAACTTCATATTTTGGATACATAGCTATTGGGATACTTGCATCTATAATATGTCACAAAAATTCCCTTGTGTGATGCTTTCATGGGTGTCCATGCCCTATAGTCTAGTGGGGAAGAATGTTGCCAAATGCTGTCGAGTCTGGCTCTACACCTGTTAGTTGCATTTTCTTGAAATTTTCTAAGACTTTTCAGTAGATCCCATTTGTGTTGATTTTGTAGACCATTTCATTCCATGACCTCCACATAGTGGTCTTTAAAGTACAAGAGGTCCTATAATGGCACAAAACTATGCAAAATGTATGAAGTTGTCAAAAGAATGTAATAGGTCTAACATATGAAGATGTTTTGACCTCTAAATGTTCACTATATGTGAAGATAGCTTTATCAACCAGAGTATTTACAGCATCAGTAGTAGCTGGTATTCTTTCAATACTAAATAATTTGTGCAAAAATTAGCATAGGTATAAACTCAATAAATAAACAAAGGGAAAAATAATGTTCAAGGCACGCACAAAGAAAGAGATGATCTGGTTGTGAATAGGCTCAAACAAAAACTTGTTGAAATCATGAAAATTGACTTACCTCAATATTTTGTGCAAATTGTGTCATGTTGTCATAAAATTTAATGAAATTTAAATAAAATGGGCAGAATCCACAAGAAAAATATTATACAATCCTAACATAGCAGAATTCATTCTAAAATGAAATGAACCAAATCAAATACATTTACAATTGTTGCTTCAATCAATTCAAAATAAACAAAAGTAGATCTAAAAAAATATTGGGGACTTAGAGCTACTAGTTTCTTGAGCTTGAGACAAGAAATTCTTGTAGCCTCTTAAATGGAAATATTAGATGCAAGTTAAGAATTTTTTTAGGTTTGAGATGAGGAATGTTTATATTAGATACAAGTTAAGATTTATTTTTAGGCTTGAGATGAGGAATGTTTCAACAACCTAGATGTTGTTTCCTTGTGAGATAATTGTTGGGTAAAAGGTACTACAAAATATCATTGAGATTTGTTCATGTTCATTTCATACTGAGTCTATTAATTCTCCAATAACTCTATATGAGTAAACAAACTATTATTTTGGTTGGGAGAGAATAGAACCTAATTTCTAAATATGTCTAGTGTTGAATCTTAGTGCACTAGATATTTGTTTCTAAGATCAAGAAAGGGGATAACATAGGATTAAGGGATCCAAAATAAAATCTAAATATGAGAGAATTAGATATCCTTGATATTTATAACTTGTCTCCAATCATGAATATTACATTGAAATTATAACTAAAGTTGTATTTAAGATTGTAAAGTACATGCAAATTTAGTTTAAGATTGTATTTTTTTTAATCCAGATTACTGTTATGGGTAATTAGTGAGTAGTATTGCAAAAAAAAACTTCTCTTAAGTGATTGGGATTCTTGGAAAATAAATTTTGGGTTTTGTTCTTCATTCTTCCACCTTTCCAAAACATATCAAAGTTTTGAATTTGACTTAGTAATGTAAAATTTGCGACTGTTTGAATGATGCCCTTCCTACTGCAATCTGCAAAGTGAAAATTGAGAATTGATTTATATAATGTAAGTATACCAATTTAATAGCTAATATCATTGTTTAATAATATAATTTTATGAGTATGTGTGAGTTATTTATTATACTTTCATTGGATTCTAGGGATGGGTTTTAAACTTGAAAATTACCAATGAAGAAATAGGACCTTGGGTTCTTAAATCACTAGTAGTGAGTGGATTTAGGGAATGTGGGGAATATGGGTTAGCCTTTTCCTTGAAACTACATTTTTGACTAATGACAGGGCAGGCTTAGTCTTATGGTTATTGCTTTAACCATCTTATAGAATGACAAGATGGCATTGTGAGATGATTGGGGCATTATAGATTATAAACATTGAATCTCATTATTTTTCATGCATGTGTGTTACCTTGGTGGATTTACGTAATCCTTCATGATATGTTTATAAATATTCAAGTGTATTGGATATGTGATGCATGAGTATATAGGTATACTAATTGACATCTATTCATATAATGAACTAGATTCCATCACGCATGTTGGCTACATATTACTAGATCCTTTGTGATCAGTTAAACTTCTCTAGTGGAGTTGCACAGGGAAGCTAAGGCTTTGTGGTAGGGTGGATATCACCTCAATGATGCTCTCTCTCTTCTTTTGGCTTAGGTTATAAAGGTAGGAAGTGAAGAGCTTTGTAATGCATATGTTAATGTGTTTATCTTTCTTGTGATTTATTGTTTGAAGGGAGTAGATGACTCTTGTTTACTTGTTTATAGCATTGATCCTATTTTAGAGTAGCATCGTTATTATAATTAGATTGTTACAAATATCGTAAATATGGTTTCAAGTGTGTGTAAACCTACATTGCAATGGAAAAAAAGTTGAAGTATTAAGTTCATGTTAGAGTACTTTAAATGGATTCTACACTAATTGTGATAATTGTTAAAATTATGTATATATTCTAAAAAAAGAAATTGACTCCTTTTAGATTGGATCTATATTAACTTCATGATATTCCCTGATTTTCATACTTTATTAGTGATTAATTGGAAAGTTGTTACACTTCTCTTAGCATTGTCAAGATGTGAACATAAGCCTTGGAAAGTGGGGGAACATCTCTGGGTGAATTTCTTTGTAGTAGTGGTTGGATTTCAAGTGGGAGATTGTTGGGGATGTGAAGTCCACCAATTAGACCATTCATTTCCCATTTTTTTCTTTCACCAATGTTTTTCTTTTGGGTTTCCCTCAAAGACTTCAAACATTCAATATGGATAATGATATAATCATGATGTGTATGTTGCTATAGTTGTACTATACAAAAATAGAATTAATAAAAATAGATTTCCCCTACTTTCTCATGGATGTAAACAATTTGGTGAACCACATAAATTTGGTGTTTGTGTTTTATTGATTATTTACTTGCATCTTATAAATCTTAACTTTCGTAATTATTTATCTACACTTTGCATTGATAGATATCTCTTAAGATATATTTTGTGTATATCAATTCTCATATATGTAACTAAATGTATATTTCCTTTTATAAATATGCCTTACATACATTTATTGTATATCTTTTATGTATATTAATTCTCATTTTCATATATTCTAAAGAAAATGCTTGACATATATATATTCTTTTTTGTGCATTGAATATAAACAAATAACTTTTGATAAAAGCCTTACAAATTATTATTTTTTATATATAATACATGTTACATAAATAAACTTTACTATTTACACTAATAATTATAATTTTTATATAGACTAATATAAATATATATAATAATTTTAATATAATATAATATTATATTAAGAAACCTTAATCTAATATAATATCATATTCTAAAAAAATAGTATAATATTAAATTTAGCTCTAGAATATAACATTATATTAAACTTACCTTTACTTAAATTAATTTTTATTTTAAGTACACTACACTAGTATAATTAATACAATAATACATTTCAATAAAATAAATAAAAACTAAGTGACAATATAATATAACTATAACAAAAAAAAATGTTAATTATGTATATAAATATTTTATATAATAATCCATCTAAAAAATAATAGGTATAATTAAATATTAATTTATTATATGACATTAAATAATATATACATTTATAATAACCTCATATAATTCTAGGTTATTTATGTATGGAATAAGATAAAATATCTTGGTCAAGCTCTAAAATGTTGTGAAAACCTGTTGGCCCACGATTCTCTTCCTTTGGTGTTGGTGACTTGTGATGGGAGGTTGACAGTGGGGGAAAATTTCCAGTGAGGAGGGGGATGTCGTTGCTTGGGGTCTATCGCCTCAAATGCACAAAGGCAATGATTTATGGCATGTAATGGAGTCTTTTCTCAAGTGCCTTCCACTTGAAATCAAAACCCTAGCTCATTTCGACAATCTGTTGAGTTAGATGACAAAGATATGACCCCAAATAGGCTTAACAAGGGCCTTCTACCAAGCACGAATACGAATATACCTTCATCATATCTTGTTGGGGGTTTTTTTCTAGTGATGGTGGAGCCTTGTCTTGTCTTCACTCAAAATTTATTCTATAGATCTTCCTCGACAGAGATATTCATGGCAGGAAGAATTTTCTTAGGGAGCATGCACTGATATGTAGATTCACTAGATCATGGCCAAAACTGTGTGATCTGTACACATGGATCTCTGATTGTTAGAAGGAGGGAATAGAGGAAGAAGTAACCATCTTTAACCCTATGTGAGGTGATTTTTTATCTAGGAATTTGAATCCTCAAAAGATAAAAGGGTGTTGGAGCATGGCTCATGGTTCCTCAATGGTGATTTCTTATGTATGAAGCCTTGGTTTCCATCTTTCAATCCTTGATTTGATTCTTTCTCTAATGTTTATCTATGGGTGCATCTTTCATACATGTCCATACAATTTTGGGAGCTCAAGAGTTTGAGGGCCATTGGTAATGGCCTCAAGAAGTATTACTGCTCCTCAAAAGAAACTATAAATTATGCAAGATAAACTTGTGCTCGAATATGTGTTGAAATGGACCTCTCCATTGGTCTACTAGCTGAAATTAATTTGAAAGTGGGTAACAGAATATGGAGGCAGCCGGTAGACTATGAAAAAATACCTTGCAGGTGCAAAAAAAAATTCTCAACATATTACATTATTGCATTATGCAAAAGGATCACTACTATGAGAGATGCACAAGCCTCAAAGGAGAGACCTACCTAGTGGATCAGGGTTGAGTCGCACAATTATAATATTTTTCTTGTTTCTCAAAATGCTACTTCTGCTCCACATTCTCCTCCCAAGGTTGTTGTAAATGTTGTTTCCCCTCCCTCGTTGGCTACTAACACTTCCTCTCAAGTATCTCTTCAAGAAAAAACAATAAGAATATTGGCATCCTCCCCATCAAAATCCTTGAAATCCAACTTTTCAATCCCCTCTTCCAAATGGCTCATCAGCTCCTACTAAGCCACCAACTGTTGTGGATCCTAGAGGTGTTAGGAATGACAGTATGGCAATATTTATGATCTCTTCAGAGTCTTTGGATCCTTTGGTTGTTGAGGGCACTTCAAATGGTAAGGTGGAAGAGTAAGAGGTGTCTTCCCCACTTTCACATCAAGGATGGATTGAAGTGAAGAAGAAAAATTATGTTAAACTAAAGCTTCAAATGACACTTAGATTGTCAAAGAAAAATGAGAATTTTAAAAAAAAACATAATTTGTTTATGTGCCCATGCTTAGATGTGCTAGCAGATTTTTTTGTAGGTTGATGTAAGCATTGTTGCTTGCATTTTGCACCCGTATTCTTAGGGCATGCTTTTTAATTTTTGCATCTTTCTATGGAGTACGACTCCCTTATGCCTAGCTTAAAAATCAAAATATATATATATATATACATTTATAATAAAATATAAATCTAAATACTCTTTTGTATGTTATTTTATATTAAATAAACTATAAATAAATAAAATTTACTATTCACAATAATAATTAAAATTTTAGCAATTTTTTAAAAATGGTAGAGTAGAGTAGGCCACGAATGAGTGATTTGGTAGACAATTCACACAAGAAATAGAAGGCAAAGATCCTGAAGGGTGATGTTGTGATTAGGATTTGGAACTTGCGATCGATATTTCAAAGGAGGAAGTTGAGGACTATGAGTTTCTAACCAATTCATCCATAATATGTAGATTGATTAGGCCAAAACTCTATCGCAAGTGGGTGCTGCCACAACAATAGGTTACACTTTTTGGGACATCCTAATTTTTTTTAAAATCACATCATTTTAAAAAATATAATGTTTTAAGCCTTGAAAATTTCCATTTAAAGGATTTTAATTGAAGAGGGTTTGATCAAAACCTCTTAGATCAAAATCCCTTGGATAGAACTCCGCTAGTTTTAAACCATACCTATAATGGAGTCTCCTCTACAACTATCAAAATGTTGATTAAAAATCACTTTTGATTTACCTTTAGGGGGATCATTTAAAATTTATGTTTTATAAGTATGTAGTCCTTATTATTAGGTTCCCAAAAAGTATAATTTTAAATATATTTAATTTGATTATTATATTTATTTTTTATTTCTTGTGAATGTAAGTTTTTCACTCAAAATTAAGCTCTTTATTCTGTACATGTGGAAAAATAGTAGATTGCCAAAAAAAATTATAAAAAATATCTATTTTTTTGGTACTAATGTCCTTGATCCAACAAAAAAAAAAATCAATTGAATTTCGATATATACAAAAAAAAGTTGTGTTATATAGTAAACCCATGTCTAAAGTGTAATTGGTTTGACTTCAAAACTTAATTAAGAAAAAGATATTCAATAGAACACTATGAAACCAAATGAAGAAGCTAGATATCGTAGTTACAAATCTAAATTTTAAAAAAATAGAATTTTATCCTTCATAGAAAAAAAAATTATGTGTTATGCAGTAAACATCACTCTTTAAAAATGGTGTTTACTATTAGAAACTAGTTATCGAAGGAGATGGAAAAAGAAATACAATTTGATTCCAAAAAAAATTAAAAATATATATTTAGAATCTACAAAAAATAATGTCACAAATCACTATTTTCTATCATCTTCAAATTCTTCATGGTTTAGCAGTTATGGTGTCTGAAAGTGAAGATTTAGTTAAAAAAGTTTAGTTCAATGTCAAGTTTGGCCAAAAAGTGTAACCCACTATTGTGGGATCACCCAAGCATATCCTGTGCTAGATAGATGAGAATTGGAAATCCCAACATGTTGTAAAGTTTATGCCCAACAGTTTCTTTATAACCATTTTTCTTACCAAGGAGGACTGCTTGGATGTCTTGTAAGGCAAGCTTTGGAAGATTGATAATTTCCCACTCTACATGCAAAAGTGGATTTTGAGATTTATTCCACAAAAGTTTAAACCCTACAAGGAACCAATGTGAATAAGTTATACAATCTCCCACTTGAGTTTTGGTCAGAATAATGCTTGGAGAATATTGGTAGATCATTGGGTACCCTGATCAATATAGATGTTGACCTTCTAGAAAATAATTCCTACCTATTTATGCAGGTGCAGTGGTGGAAATCTCGCTAATTCCTCCAAACATGGGTGTTGTCATAATAGTGGTTTACAATTCCTGAGAGGAACGAATTTTAGCTGAAATCACATATTTTTAGAAAATATAATGATTTAAGCCTTAAAAAGTTCAATTTTAAGGATTCCAATTGAAGAGGGTTTGATCAAATCACCTTAGATCAAACCCCCTTGGATAGAACCTCACTAGTTTTAAACCATACCTATAAATGCGTCTCCTTTACACCTATCAAAATGCTGATAAAAAATCACTTTTGATTTAGATTTTTGGGGATCAAATGAATTCATTTAAAATTTATTTCAAATGATTATGGTATTCCTCAGAACAAGCTATCCAATGAATATAATTTTAATATGTTTTGGTTTTGTTATGTATTTGTTTTTAAGTTTTATTAAACATAGGTTTTTCATCGAAAATGAATTTATTTGTTCTTCACGTGTGGAAAAATAGAAGATTATCAAAAAAAAAATTGAAAAATATGAGTGCACCATATATTGAAGTCCTTGATCCAACAAAAAAAATTAAATTAAATTTTGACATATACAAAAGAAGTTACGCGTTATACGGTCGCGTTGTAATTAGTTTGACTTTGAAACTTGATTAAGGAAAAATATTCAATAAAAACTATCTAACCAAGTGGAAGCACTAGATATTAGAGTTACAAATCTAAATTTGAAAGAATTATAATTTTATCCTTCAGGGAAAAAAAGTTATGTGTTATACTGTCGTCACTTTTTAAAATGTTGTTTTAAAAAAATTCTATTTTCATGGGAGATGGAAAAAGAAGTGCAATTTGATTCCAAAAATTTTGAAAAAAATATTTTTAGAATCTACAGACAAAATTTGATGAGACTCTTGTTTGCACCATCTTCAAATTCCTCACAATTTAGCTGCTATAGGTGCCCGAATGTGAAGATTTAGTTAATAATAATAATTTCAGTGTCTAGTTTGGCCAAAAATTGTTGCAAATTTTCAAGACTGGGGAAAGAAAACTTACTATCTAATTTGTAATAGAAGGAGCCATGCCACAACTAACTGCCTCAAGAACAAAGAAAATGTATGGGCAGAGCACAGGGAGGTTTGAAAGTCTGATAAGCTAGTGGAAGGGAGTCCATTGACGCCCTCCAACATTTCCTCCCCTCCTTGGGCGCATAAGATGGTTTCACATTTGATGGGGGGTTCAAAAGCACGATAAAGAAATAGCTTGGTTGGCCTAAAGGAGTGTCCAAAGAAATAAAATGAAGCATCCTTGGGTGGCTAAAGCATCAGGTTAACCTTGCGAATGATATCACTCCTATGTAGGTTGTTGCACCCGAGGATCTAGAATTGGCTATAGATCATGATTTGAATATGAATTCAGACCTTGAGGATGAGGCAAACTTTGATGAATTGGGAATCACAAATCCTAGGAGTATTTCTCAATCTACCTCACAAATCCTCAAGTGGAGTATTGGTGTGGAAAAAAATCACAGGTAGAAATTGTTCAAGAAAATCATAGAAGAGATGGTGAGGGAGATGGGTATCACTAGTATCAAGGACATTTTGATGAGTATTAAGGGAGGAAAACCCTACCTTAGGAATCCATAAATATCATCTCATGGAATGTTAGGGGCTTAAATGCCTCTAACATTTACGAAGCTTGGTAAAGTGTCAAATAGAAGTAGGAATGGTGGATATTACTATTCTACAAGAAACCAAACTTGGGGCTAGCGATCGACCGTTGTATTCTCCTCTTAATAATAGGTGAAGCTCGATATATTTAGATGCTCTAGGGTATGAAGGTGACCTTGGGGTGGTGTGGCATCACTATAATGTTTTTGTCTACTTGCACTCTAGGGATACCAATTGGATGATGTTAAAGGTACTCTGTCTTAAATCTTCTTTAAAAAATTTCCTAATTAATATTTATGGGCCAAGAAAAACCAAGATAAACTACGTTTATGGAGCAATATGCAATCTATAGTAGAGAGTAATCAAGATGCAAAGTTGATTTTGTGGGGCAGTTTTAATGTCATTTTGGGATTAGAAGAGAAAATTAGAGGGCTACAATTGGAGTCATGGGCAGTGAAGGATTTCCATAGCTTTGTGGAAATTACAGGCTTGAGCGAAGTTTTGATAAAAAATGGTTCACACACCTAGACCAAACATCATTTTAGCTTATATCATAGAAAAATGACTTTTTTTTCTTCAACGATACTTGGATCTCTTCCCCTTCTAATTTTTTTTCTTGCATTTTACCAATTTCAAGCTCTGACCATTATTTAGTGGAACTAGGTTTAAGCTCTAAGTTGGGGCCAATAAGACCTAATTTGATACCAATCATGGAGTATTGGTGGTCGAAAGAAACAAAGTGATTAGGCATGAAAATTTATAATTTTATGTGCAAATTACAGTACCTAAAGGATAATTTGAAAGCTTGGAACAAATCTTCATTTAGAAACATCTTCAAGGAAAAGTCTATAATCAAAAAAGATCTCTCATATCTAAATGAATGAATCATTTGAGATATCATGGGGCAAACTGAATTTGCAAAGGAGAAAGCATTAGTTGAAGAACTTTCAAAATTCTTAGCTAGGAAGGAAGAGTATTGGCGGGCTAAATCCAGAGAAATATGGCTAGAGGAAGGAGACTTGAACACTAGGTTCTTTCACAATTCAACTAAATTCAAGAAGCAACAAAATAAGATAAATACCATTCAATATTTGGAAGGTAGGGTCCACTCAGACCCTATCAATGTAAAAAGGGTTGCAATAGAATTTTTTCAAAATCTTCTTGCTTCTATCAAGTCTTTTGATCAATTTGACCTAAGTGAAGCGTTGGATTGTATTTTGATCCATGTGGATCTCCAGAACCCTAAAAATTTAACTATTTTGAATGCTCCAGAAATCATTACCATGTCAAGGTGCATTTGATCTGTTAAATGATCCTACTTATGAATCACTTAAAAAATTTGTTAGATTCACCTATGGATCATAGATTTTATTATTATTGATTGTTGATGAATTACATGTAAGAAAGAGCATAGAAACGAGCATTCAAAGCATAGAATGAAAGAAACAAGATTTGATAACAGAGTTCACCACTCAAGGCTACGTCTCTGGATCTACCTAACATGTGCGGTTGTTGCCATTAATAATGTCAAATCTACAAACACTCTTGTACATCAGCTTAGTCTTCAAACTACAGATACAAATTGATACACCTCCTAGGGAGATTCAATCCCTACAAGCTCTCCTTGATTTAGGTGCAACAACACCATGCCTTCAATACAATACCATATCTATGGTTTAGCTTGGATGTATAGTTCTTTGCCAACATCATCTCAAATCCCAAAGAACTTCAATATTATGCTCTCCTGTTACAAATTTTGTGATAAAATTATCACCCTAAATAAAAAGTCTTCAAGTACTTCTCCTTTCGATTGCAAGATTTATGGCTTTCCAAATCCATTCAAAAATATCTATCCTAGAAAAATGCAACTTTCATCTTCTACCCAATACAAGCTATTACCCCCCTTTTTATACAATTTCATATGCTTATAAAAGGGTAACAATAATATTTTGTCAATATTCCCCTATCTCCTAATTGGGGTTACAATTTTTGAATGTATGGATTTTATTCATTAAGCCGTATTATCCCTTTATTTAGGAGTTCTAATTAAAATCAAAATCTTGAGATATTTAACTCATACCCCTTTAAAAGATCTAATTCAATCTTACATAATCACTTTTAGGCCCTATGTTTCATGACCTTCCTTGTTTTTAGGCTCCCTTGCCCTTATATTTTGTATTCAACTTAGCAAGTCTAATTAAAACTATATGGGCTCCATCTAAATCATGGCCAAGCCTATGGCCTAGCGTTCAAGCTGGCAGTTTGTAAGCCAGGGGTTGGGGGTTCGACCCGCTCGGCCCCCCCAAATTGGAAATTTTTAGTCTTCAAATAAAATGTGGCTCCCCATATATGTAGGCCAGGATGTGTGACGCAACAGAAGGAGAGATAAATGGAGAGGAGGAGGTTGGGGGTTCGATCCCCAACCATAACGTTTTATCAAATAGTTGAAACCTTGAGTGGAGGGAGGAGGTAACGAGGTGCCATGTGGCACCCTTCCATTGGTCCATGTGACATTCTTGGATTCGAGAAGGTCATGGGAGTTAAGGAGTGACGTCAAAGCAAAGTGGCATCATGACAAGGACTTGGACCAAAGGGAAGTAATGAGCATGATGCCAATAGTGTAATTGGGGGAAATATTTGCACAAAAGGTAAAGGTGTGAATATGGTAGCAAAGATTAATATGTAGAAAAATGCAGATTAGAGAATTGGGAAGGATTCAAGCCTCAAGAAAATAGATAGTGTAATATTTTGATTACTGTAATATGAATTTGGATATTTAAATTCAAATTATTTTTAATTTTTCATTTTACATTAATTTGATTTTTAAGTCAAATTTGATTGAAAAATGTAATTATCAATGCAAGTGATTGATTGGCAGTAAAATTGGAAACCTTGTAATCTGTGAAATTAAATTACCTATTGTGAAATTTTGACTTTGTGATTGAGTTTGTTTGGGTCAACAAGAGTGAAGTCTATTTTATTTTTCATTAGTTTTTCACTCCTTAAAATTCACTCTAATTTTGGGCAAGAGGTTTCTAGCGAAGACAAAAGGAAGACCACCAAATGGCTTGCTTCACCCAGTGGTCATTTTAAACATAACTTTGATAGGGCTTATAAAGTCAATCCTAACATTTCAGGTGTGGGATGCTTAGTCAAGAATAGATATGGTGATTCTGTTTGGGCTATGTCTAAGAAGATTCTATGGGCCACCAATAACCTTGTAGAATTCAAATCCCTCAATTCTATTGGGTGAAAATTTTGTAATCACTTTTAACATATTACAACACTTAATTTCAGCCATAGTTATGTGAGATAAAATCTCTCCTCTTGGAATGGGGAGGCGCCCTTCTTATTACTTATTGAAACTAAGGAAAACTAATCAAATATTTACAACACTGTACACTACAATAATGATATGGGGGTGTGACACATTCATGATTCTCTCTTTTTTTAGAGAATATGTTTTGCAATGTTTCACGATTTTAATCTCTAGATGCAATACAACTTCAAATTAAAACTAAGTAGTAATCCCAATACTCCTAATTGTCAAAGAAAATTCTAGGAATACCATTATGATAAAGATAAGTAACAAACAAGAAAGCTCACAAAGGCACAAAGTCATTCCATAGTTTCCAATAGCGAATTCTTCAAAATAGTAACCAGCATTGAAAAAGAAGCACAAAGTCTTCGATATACTTCACAATTAGTCCCATGAACAACATGAACAATTATAAGAACAAATTCTTATAAATAATTCACCAATATTATCATCAATTTCACAATTTTAAGCAATGGGTGTAACTCAAATTCTACATAGATTTACTCAAAAGCCCTTCAATCTTAATTACTAATCATTGTCAATTCAATCAAATAACAAGATAATTGTCCCAACACAAAGTTTGGTGTGCAACTTAGCTTCTTTATTGATAAAAATAGTTGCATAAGATAAAGGTAAACAAAAAAAAGGAATCCTCTCATATTTATAGATAGGATAGGAGAGCTAATCTAGGAAAAGCCTTAACTAACTATTGACTTATTCAAAGATGTTGTACATGAATGTAGGAGAACATCTCACTTTTACATGTAATTACATTTTTCAAAATGACATGTAAAATGTCAAAACTTATCTACATAAAAGATAGAAAAAAGAATGGGAACTATCTAACTCTGGAGATGTAAGAATATTTTTATGGTTCCTTGCTCTTGGCCTAGAAATCTTCATGTTTCTTCATGATCTCCTGAATGGTCACCTCATCTAGTCCAACGGTGTAGTCAATGATTGTATGAACCTTTGTGATTGACTTCCTTGTAGTAGAGCAAATCTTTTTGCACCTATCCATATGTGTTTTGAGGTTGTCCAAAGTGAGATAAACATAACACAAGGTGTACATTTAAGTCATTGAAAAGGATTCATCTTCTACCTACTTTTGGATAGCTTCTTTGAAAATATGGGCAATCTCACTTATCGGGAGGAAAGTATGATTGTTATCAAGGAGTTTTCCTAGAAACTCTTCAATCACATTCACCATAACAATACGATGTCCTTTGACATCTTCTTACACTTGTATTTCTTTGATGAGGGCCTTGATAACCTGTATGCGGTTCTTAAGAGACTCTTTTATTTCCACATACCTTTCTTTGTCGGGAATAACCCCAACTTCCACTAGTTTGCTCAATTTGGTCTCCTTCATTTGTAACCAAAATTTGAGACTTTGTTCCATCTCTTTTTGTTCCATGGAAAGTGTGCCCTCTATTTTATCCAATTCCAACTTCAACTTGGATACTTGGGCAATCTTTTCATCAGCAAAATTTATGAGTTGTGATCCCTGCTTTATTATTTCATCAACAAACTCATACAACACTTTACCTTTGGAGTAGTACTTTTCCACTTTCTACACTGTTGGTTCTTCAACATTCACCATGGCCATTGGCTACACATTTTGTGATGTTCCTATGATTTTCCTTAACACTGATGCATATTTTTAAGCTCTTTCTTTATACATATATTTGGCTTGTTCTATCTTATCAAGTTTGTCTTCCAATGCATTTAGAGTTAATTTTGCATCTTCCTTGTCACTTGCATTAGTGACCTTACCAAGTTGAACCCTAGTCACAATCTAATATTCCATACTTACATCACCCTTATCTTGTGGAGGTACTCCAATATCCACATATTTATGGCCTGATTTGTCCACATGTAGTGTAGAATGAATCTTAGCTTTTTTCTTCCCTTTGGATTTTGGAAGTACTATCTCTTCAAGATCTAGCTCATCTAGAGAAACCATCAGTTTCTTACACTTAGATACTTGTGAGACTAACCAAGGAGGAAGAAATGAAGTATTAAATTCTTGACTCATTACTAATTCTTGTGTGGTAGCTTCCTCTATAGGAACAGGTGTTATGGTAACAATCATCGTTGTATCTATCATGATTGCACTAGAAGTTTGTAAATTGGGCAGATCTTGCAATGATTCCTTCATAAACCGATCAAACTCGGCTTGGGAAGAAATATCATATGATAGCAAGGATAGACTTAGGATAGTTGATGGGGAACCTAAGGAGACATCAATACTTTGCAAGATGGATCCCATAGAAGGAGTGGAAAGGATTGATTATGTTGATGGAGGAATGGTTATCTTCAATTCATGTAAACCAGTTGTAGGTGGAGGTGAAGTAGGAAGAGGTGGTGTTGGTGAAGTGGGAAAAGGAGTATTTTGAGGAATGGAAGAAACAAGAGATGATGTATGAGGGAGATTGTCAATGATGTTCTCATGGGGAGATATCTGCATTTCCTCATTGTGCCTTTCTTCTTCCTCATTTCCTTCCTCCTCTCCTTGATCCTCTTCAAACTATTCATCTTCTATAGACTCTTCAGATTCTTCACTCTCATTTCCTTCTTCTTCTTCTAGTTGCTCTTTAGATGCAATTTCTCATTCCTCTCTAGATGGCTCCTCTCCATATGGTTGTTCTTCCTTTATGTGAAGAAGAGGTAGTAGCAACAACTTTGTGTTTTGTTCAGAGTTCCTGCTAGTGGTTGGCTTCATCTCCTAATGTCTCTCCATCAAACTCTGTTCTAAAATAATTCAATCGAAAACCATGCCTCTATAACCATTCATTTATGTTGTGTAGAATGGGAGCAAGTCTTTCCTTGATGGAAATGCTCTCTTTCTTGGACCATTGAATTGGAGGTAAAGGTTTACTAGCAATCTCCTCTTCTTCATATGCAAAATCTATAATATCATTAGGATCTTCAAAATCATCTGGGATATCAACCAAGCCTACGTCTCTAATCTTTTCCACAATTAACCTACAAAATTCCATTCTTCAGATGTCCTCTTCATCTCTACATTCTACCCATATGTCCTCAAAATGATAGAAATGGTGGTGATCCTTCTTGAGTTTTCTATTTACATTCCTATAGTCAAAATCAAATATGTACTTGTATGACCGTATGGTCATAATCTAAATTTATGCTACTAATAATTTTTCCTTTTGCACACTTTGAATTGAATACCTTCCAATAGAAATTGGAAACTTAAAGCCTTTTTTGTGAATTGCTTGGCATTCCTTGTGGACTATAATCAACTGTCTATATAATTCCATTAATACCCACCTATCAAAGGGAAATCTTGGCAACATGTAGGGGCATCTAGTGTACAACACCCTACTCTCAAATATGTAAAAGTGGGAAACTGAAAGAAAATACATCCAAACTTGTTGACAACTTTGAACACTTCATCACATATTCTTTTATTTTTTAAAGTTGGATCAAATGTGAAAAGTAGTGGTGCAAATAAAGTGTCATTGAATCTCTTGAAATTATTGATACTTCCTCCCAAAGTGATCTAAGAGTAGAACTCATATACTGACACAGTACACTTATGTTTCCTTTCATTGTCAATCCTAGAAATTATCTCATAGTAGCAACAACATACACTGGGTAGGAGGTCATGTTAAACTTCAAGGTTGTTTGCAAATTGATTAGTTGTTCATGAATCTCATCACTAATTTGTGTACCACAGTCTATGTGTGTCTTCTTCCTCTTGATGATTTGAATGTACTCGTACAACCAATCTTGGAAATTAAATGAGACGGGTAAGGCTTTCACCTTGCTAAGAAGAGTGATCATGTCATGAACATCTTCCTTGAAGTCACTTCGTGGAAGACCTTTAGGCCATCTAGAAACAATGGGCCTCAGATTCTTCAACCATTGTGAATTGATCAATTGTTTGGATTTGTTCGGATCTTTTTCATAAGCCTCTTATCCTTTTTGAATGGAAATAGTTGTATACTTCTCCATGTGTGGAACTTGAAAAACTATTTCAAAGAACTCTGGATCCAATCTCATCATAACTTTCCAAGAAGAATCTCTAACACTCCTATCATCCCTGATATAGTGTGAGGAAACTTGCAAGACAAATTTTGGGCAGTGAGCAGCAACTGGAAACAAAGCCACTCAATGAAGATTACTGTGGACAAGTGCTTGCAAGTATTCTTTCAATGGTGAATTTTATATTCTCTTTATCAAGTCCTCCATATCAAGGTGACCAATTTGTGTGTCCTTAATCTCATTGATCTTGGAGGTTACAACAGTGGCTAGGTAGACACCTTGATACTTGTACTTCATTTTATCTTTCTTTGAAGATATAGGAGATTCTTCTGTTGTCATTAAGATTGCAAAAGATCATTGAAAACCACCTCTAGAGAACACCTAATGATAACTGAAGGTAACTACAAGGAAACATGAATTTATCAGATGTTAGGAGTATATGCATTATGGAAGAAAATGGAATTCATGAAGTTGGGCAAGCATTTTGGAGCGAGTTGACATAAGCTAAGGAGTGTGGAAAATGAAGCAATTGTAGATGAAATGAAGTTCGGAAAGCAATTTGGAATGATTTTGAGTGTTTAGTGAAAAGACTATTTTTTGTGCAAGGGTGTTGAAAATCAGTGCCCTTACATCTTGGAGGAATTGCATCTGATGTCATAGCACTGAAAAACAATGCTCTAGCATATTGGAAGAGATTTTAAAAGATTTGATGCACAAGCATTATTTTTCAGTGCCTTGACAACTCAAGGAAGGTTTAGATGATTAATGTTCAAGCATTGAAAAATAGTGCCTTAACATTTCCTAGAGTGTCACCTTGTTGCAATAGCAGAAAAAAATGATGCCTTTACATCTCTTTTGATACTTATACTTGGCATACAAACGTGGTGAAAAAAACCACCTAAGCATGAGGGAGAAATGGATTGACTCGTGGGAGCGGTGATTTTCACCGCTCCTACACATGTATACAAGTTTTCATCCCTATGTAAAAGTGATAAAAACCACCGCTTGGACATGTATGAATTTGGAAAAAGTCACAAGGCTTTGATAATCAACACCAAAAGCACCAAGGGGTAAGACAAAGGGAACTTTAAGACCTTGGTAAGGGAAGATATTATAACCGCCACTACATTCAACATATTTATAAGAAATGGAAAACTAAGGCATGTAAGAGCGAAAATTTCCAACGCCTACATACCTAGGGTTCGAGAAAAAGCTAATGCAGTGAAAATGTAAGCAACCAAGCAACCCAAGGCATAAGAAAATAGGGCATGGGAAATAAAACAAGTAGACACTACTAAAAGAAATAAGAGGAAAATGAGATTTCAAAAATAAAATATGTTCAGCTTAATAACAATGCAAACACAAACAACAAGAACCTAACAAGAAGAAACAAAAGAAAAGAAAGAAAGGACAAAGAAGAAACACCATACCTGAAAACAACAAAAATTGAAAACCCTAGTCTAGGTGCCCACAAAATCCACCAATACAAGATTGAAGAAGGTCACAGGATTATTAAAGCAAGGAGAAAGGAAGAAAAAGTTGATTTGATGAACATAAAATGAGCTTACAATAGCTTTAAAACTATTTAAAAGACTTAAAATACGAACAATTAATGAACTAGAATTTCATTAATGACCACACGTACAGAGAGGGAAAATGTAGGGGCATTGAAAATCATCGCTCCGACAAACTCAAAATTGTTAAAGGTGTAAAAGTGGTAAAAAAGACCGCTCCAACATGTCAAAGAGAAAAACTTAAATTCACAAGCAATACCACTAAAAAAATAGTGCTCTAACATATTATAGGTGAGAGAGAAGTGTAGGAGCACTGAAAAATAGTGCTCCAACACTTGAGAATTTTTTGTACATGCTCATGTAGGAGCACTGAAAAATAGTACCCTTGCATGGGCAAAAAAATTTCTAACTCCCAGAGACTAAAAATCGACAAAGCATTTATGTTGAAGGTTTTCAAGAAATGATGGAGTGCTCGAAGGGACTATTTGAGGCTCAAGATCATGAGTGAAGGTAAATCAAAAATCACTTCATTTTGTGCGCTTGGAGTGCATCAACCTATGTAACAAACTAGTTTTGTAGGGGGTTATCCTGTGAATCAAGCGTAGCTGGATTCGAGGATAAAAAATTTCAATCTTCACTTTTGCAGCCAACATGGTCTTCATAACATTAATATTAAAGGTGATTCACAAGTATGTATCGAGGCGGTAAAGCGTAATCAAATGTCTAATTGGATGTTGCAAGTTTACCTCTCTGCTATTCAACGGTCATTGGCTAACATTCAAAATTTCATAATCTCCCACATGTATTTATAGAGGAAAATGTGATGGCAGACCTATTAGTGAATTTCAGCATACTTCAGTCAGACTCTATCATCTCAAGCTCCTCATGTGCCCTGTGGCCAAAACTAAACAAGGATATTGCTACAAACTAAGCTTGTTCTCATTTCTAATCAAGGATCAATTTTGGAGAAAGGACATGGAGACTTTCTTCTTTTTCCTCTACAATCATGCAGATTGGTTGAGCTCATTCTAACGGTGTGCACTTAGGAGCTTATTGAAGGCATCTACACTCTTAAATCATTGAAATCATGAATGTGTCTCTCATAGTACAATTTGTATTTTAAAATGTTTGATATCAATATAACGGAGCTACCCCCACTAGTAGTACTTATCTATCAAAAAAAGATTAATATAAACTAATCTAAATATACATAAAAAGTATTTTAAATATAATATTATATTATATTAGAAAAATTTAAACTAGTAACATAATATCATATTGCAGAAAAACAATATACTATTAAATATACTAGGACAACATTGATATAAACTTACCTCTAATTAATTTACTTTTTTATTCTAAGTATGCTATAATATTATAAGTAATATAATAATATAATAATACATTATATTAATATAATTAATAAAATAATACATTATGATAAAATAAATAAAAATTAAATCATAATATAACATAACTTTAAGAAAAAAATGATCATTATGTAAACATAAAGTGTATATAATTACCATGCTAAAAACAAATTTGTAGGATAATATAAATTTATTATATTATATTAAATAATAATAGACATTGATAATTAAAGAAATGTAAATACTATTTTTCAAGCTATTTTAAATTAAATAAGATATAAATCAAATCAAATAATAATATAATATAACTATAAGAAATACATAATATAAATTTTATAAAATAATTTTGTTAAATAATAATATATAATATAATAACTATTTTAAAATTAAGTTAATTTTTTTAATAAAATTTCAATTCTAACATATTGCATTACAATTACTTGTCATCCTAAAAATAAACATTAAAAATTATTTTTAAATTATCATTAATGTTACATAAAAATATAAGTCAATTTTTTATTTTATCTCATATGGTATTTTTAATTGACTTATATTTGTTACACATAATTTAAATACTTGACATTCCCTAGTAGATTTCTTTGTAAACAAGGTTGTTAGACTTTTTAATTTTAAGTCACGAGAAGAGTACTCTTCCCTTCCTAAAAGGGCTAAACTATTATTACGATATGATAGCTAGACTTGAGTTTTTGATAGGGGGTGATCAAGTAATTATCTCTCCCTCGCATGCCACATGCTTTATGAGTTGTGTTTGGCTCAATCTTGAGATCATTTACATTTTAAGAAGTATTATTGGGATCTAGTTTCTAATATTGTTTAGAATTGCTAAAATGGGTGGGGATAGGAGCAGTCTTGAATCCATCTCCTACAACAAATGGAAGAAGAAACACAAATTCTAGTGGATTTTAAAACACAAGAACTTCATGCCTTATTTGGAGAGGCTTCATGGTTTTTATCATGAAGCCTCTATTAAATTTGTTCATTGTTGGCATAACAGGTGCTTGAAGGTGGATGGGATTGAGTTTAACATCACTGAAGACTTCATTGCCTTTATTATTGGCTTATTTGAAGGGGCACAAATTCTACAAAGAAAGGAAAAGTAATGAAGATGCAATGGATCAATTCTTTGAGGGAAATGAGAAATATGTGACCTAGAGAAACTTCCCTCTTGGGGCTATGACCATCTTTTGCTTAAGTGCATTTGGGATGATGTTACAGAAGTTGTAATGAGGTATGTAACCCTTGATGGTTGATTTTTTGCTATATTAGGGTGTCATTTCACTCTGCTCAATCACTTGTGACATAATTTGCATGTTTCACTTTCATTTTTCCTTCTCTCCTCTCTGGAGGTTTTGGTCTATGCTCACCTCAAGAATCATAGGACTCATGTTCTCCATGAAGGGCTCATCTTTCTCATCATGGAGTATGTGAGAGCTAACACTCCGACCAAGTCTATCAAGGGAAAAGAGAAAACCATTAGTGTTGATTCCTATTCTACTAGTTCAAATTTTGATTATGATGGGGATGACAGGTGGAAGGTGGATGAAGATAACACTATTGTGGTCTCCTCATCCCTTGCTGACTCTCCCAGTAAAAAAAGGAAGAAGGGGACACTGAAGAAGAAGGATCTTGCCAAGAAACTGGTCATTCATGGGATGGATTCTGATGGGTCATTATTGGGAGAGGAAGATTTTATATAGATCAAAAAGGTTGGGCCTCAATGGTGGGAAACCAAAAGAAGGTTGAGTTGCATGGTATGGATTCTAAAGATTCTAGGAAGGATGAGGAAGAGCATTTAGTTCAATTGGAGGACTATGTAGATTTGGGGCCTCATCAAAGGGTTTCTAAGAGACTGGATAAGATGCACAAGTTAGAGTCTAAAGGGTGCGAGAAGGGTGAGCAAGAGGAATCAGAATAGGTGAAGGACATTGCAAAAAATGTCATAGTTGTGGAAGATTCTCCTACTCAGCAGACACCTCCTCATGATGCCAACAATGATGGAGACAAGGTTATTAAGGATGCTTTGGCTAAGAAGGGTGTGAGGGAGGCTATGGGTAAGAATTCGGCCTTGGACAAGCCAAAAATAACAAATGTTCATCCTCTTTCTGAGGATTTCTCCTATCTTGATGATGATAACACCTCTATGTTGGAGTTGCTAGAAATGGCTAGAATTGGTGCCACATACACCTTGAAACTTTCCAAATGGGTGATGGAGTTTAATAAGGTGAACATTAAAATTAGAAGCTTAAAGTAGAATTTGGCTAATCAACCAAAAGGGTCATCTTCAGATTCGCTCATAGAGAGGATGGTGGATCTGGAATTCTCTTTTTTTCATTTCAAAGTTGAGTGTGAAAGCCACCTTTGTGAGTTGGAGGGAAAGATCAAGGAAACTAATGAGGATATCAAAAATAGCTTGCAGATTAGCCATATGTCTATCAAAAATAGTATGGATTCTCTCAAGGTACTCCTAGACAAAATTAGCCAACTACGAGAGGATCAAATACATTTTGTAGAGATGTATGAGAAGGATCAAACTTCCAAGGGGAAGGGTAAGAAGAGTGCCAAAGAGGAGGCTAAAGTTCCATCCACGAGAATGAGGGGCAGTTTGAGGAATCATTTTGAAGAATAAAATTAGGAATTGATGGATATGGTAAACTTGCACTACAATCAGGAGATTGAGATGGCCAATATTCTAAAGAATCTGAAGTAATTATCTTGTGTTTGGTCTATTTTAGCTCTTTTGTTTCACTATTTTTCTGTTGTTTTTTGGCTATTTTTTGGTTGTTGGTTTCTACTAGTGCTTTAATTGTTTTTTTCTTCACTCGGCAACATTTTGATGTAACTTGATGTAAACGGTTTCAGGTCCCTTCAAAACCTATTTTTCCCATATAATCAAAACAAATATGATCTTTTATGCTAATTAAATTTTTCATATCGCTTTTTGTTTGTATCTATTGTACGGCCAAAGAAAAAATTTGAATCTAACAAACAAAAGAAACAATATCAAAGATAATACTAGAGAGAATATAGAAAACAACAAAGGGAGAAAATGATTGATGCACAAAGGCATGAACACAAGAAAAGAAGGAATGAAGCAGATAAAAGAAGATATGCTAAAAAAAATTATAATTACTGATACAACATTTAGAATCAAAAAATATAGAGGAAGCAAATATACACATTAATAGATTTGAACAAGAAAATGATTTCTACTTTGGTTAACATGCAAATTTTACAACCACAACAAATCCAAATGGATTGCTTGCTATTGATTTCAAAACAAATACAAATGAACTTTTGTATTTGTTTAGATGTGTACAACTCCCCACCAATTTATTATACTTGCAAAAAAATTTATATCAAAATCAAAGTTTCTCACACTTCACAAGGACCTATTTGCAACATATACAAATAAGAGAGGATTTAACATATTTTCAGCTACAAATAATATGAATCTTAGAGAGCAACCACAAGAACTATCAAACCTCATGCAAGTAGAAGAAATATTGATTTCTCGTGTAAGCTCTATTTTGCAAGTTACACATACAAGAGGTCAATATATATAGGGGGTACACTATAAGTTTTCCACAACATATTGAACACATATAAAAAAAATTACTTCATTGTATTAAATATTTTCCAATCATTATAGTTCGAAAGAAAAATCAACGTGGCACAAATTATTACTTCATAGTGAATAGAGACCATGTTTATAAAATATGATGTGACAATTGATGTAAATGCTCTTAACAATTTACCTATAAATTCTAATCAAATTTTTTTTCAAGAGTTCAGAATTATGCATATCAAATTTAATTCAAAAACAAATGAAACTATTTTTCTTGGACCAGTGATGAATATTGATGAAGGTAATATCATTGATCACATTACATCAATGATTCTCAAACATTGAATGCAAAAAGACAAATGGAGTTGATTCATGCATGGGTTAACAACCCAAATACAAGTCCTACGACATTAATTGATTGGCCAACAATTGTTGGATCTCCAATAAATGACTATGTAACATCAAGACTCCTTGATATGGTATTTCCAATGTTATTTCTTGATGGTAGATGTGATTGGTTAGAATCACAAATCAAGAAAATAAATCTACATGAATATGTGAAGCACCTTTTTCATTATAAAGATAATCACTTTGAAAAACATCCATGATTTCAATAGTATATGACAAATATGATAATAAGACATCAGGCACAAACATCCACTATAGTTTTTGACAAAAGAAATATCTATTACATGTCAATCACTATACATAAGCTATGAGAACATATGAAAAATATGCCACAATCACATCTTGTTGATAGATTAATGTGATATAGAACTTATTTAAGAGGTACAAGATCATATTGGACAAAATGTCATGTCAAACTGATAGAGATGTGGCATCAAATCGGTACACCTACAATATTCTTTATATTGAGTGTAGCTCACTTGTATTGGTCAAATTTGCATTCACTAATTCCAAGTACATCACCAACAACTCCATGAGAAACACAAATTTTGAAAAATTAAAATTTCATCAACTACCCTCATATAGTTGCACAATACGCACACTTACAACATTCTAATTTAAGAGATGAAATCTTTCATAAAGGAATGAATGTTAAAGACTATTGGTGCATATATAAGTGGAAACATAGAGGATCAACACATGTACATGGATTTATATGGATACATGGAGCACAAAAAATTGATAATATTGTTTGGTCTAATAATGAACAATGAAATAAGGCTGAAAGATACTTTCACTTTATTATTCACATGTGGAATCCTATACAATATACCCTTGAACAAAATTTATAGGTACAGTATCGAATTTCAAAAAATGTACACAATTAAATACATTTTGTATTTCTTTCTAATTCAACAAATCAAATGATTTTTCTTTCTATTGTAGGCATTCCAAAATTGTGTTTTATATCCATGTCTTAAAAACACAAGGTAACTCATGGAAACAGATGTCAACAAGAACTATGAGGAGATATCAAACGTTGTACAAAGACATACGATGTGTAGAAAAAGTGTATGTCTACAAAGAAAAAAGGGAAAATAGTTTATAGGTAAGACTTACTACAAAATTTATATCAAATGTTTACAAAAATGTACTTTTTTCAATTCACTAAATAAATGTAATTTAATGTTAATTATATGACTTATAGGTATAATTCTCCATGGCCACTAAATTTACAAGGATCAAAGTTATATGAAAATATAGCAATAGTGAAAAAATTGAACTTGCTAGAAATGATGAAATACTTAAGTCACACAACTATTACATATTGCAACTATGGAGAGAAAATATAGATTAGCAACTTGTTATATAAAAATATGTTGTAGTTAAATATATTGCAAAGTATGTAGCCAAAATAGAGAGAGGTTTTGAAAAGTACCACCAAATATTAATACATCTCACAAATGTAGAAAATCTAGATGATCTTTCTACAAAAGCTTATAGGAAGCTTCTAACTTAAACAATAATCAAAAGGGATATTGGAGCTCAAGAAACAAGTCATATGTTAGTGGAACTTCCCTTAGTAGAAAGCAGCAAAATATTTATCAATCTAAATGTATCGACTGAGGTTTTCAAATGTGCAATATTACATAATGAAAATAACAATGAAGAACAAACAAAATCTTTCATTGATGCATACAGAAACAAGCCTTTACATATGGAAGTTGTTTCACTAGTTAATGCAATAAAATCATGGATATATAATGCTAAGTGAAAAAAAAAAAAAAAAAAGTGGAATGCAAGAATAACAACTATTGTAAACGTATCTTCTATATTTTTATCTATTACTACACATGAATTAGATAAATGGTTTAAAAAAAATTTCTCAATTTTTTTTCTCTACAACCCATTCCATGAAATTCACAAAGATATTGGTCATAATAATGACTCAATAGTCTCAAACTGGTGAAACTTCAACTACACTCAATAGCATGTTGATTGAATAATAATTGTTGAAACTACTAAAGAAAATAACGATTCTAAAAGTGAAGAAGACATTTTCCAGGATACTACTATAAAGCATGAGTGGAAATTCTATCTAGACTTCATTAGGGCCAAAATATGTAGATTTCAGAGATAGATATGTTTGAGAGGAGAAATTTAGACAAACAGACAAATTGATCTCATGAATTCAAAAGTGAACAATACAAATTTAATAAAGCTATAAATTTCATTACCACCATGAAAATTAATGGTTTTCTAATTCATGATGATATACCACAACCTATCAACTATGGAAAAATCAACAATAAAAAAGAAAAAATAGTTAACACTATCATTTCATATTACCATACAAATCAAAATAAATCTCCATTATTTATGATAATTCAAAGAATATTAGGAACAAGCAAGTCATATGTGATAGGTGCCATAAAGGAAGCACTTTAAACTGCTTCAATATCAAATCAATATCCCCTACTTCTACTTGCACCAATTGGAGTTGCAACTTTCAATATAGGAGCATCAAATATTCATTCAAAATTGAGAATTCTAATAAGAGACTATGTACTTGAAGGGACGAAATTAATGCATTTTCTATATTTATCCATTAATTTGTTAGTGTAATTAATTATTTAATTACACTTGCATAACTTTACTTAGGTAATATTTTAATTCCTAGGTTAATTATTCTCATCCTTATCTTGTTGAGCTATCATGTTGCTCAAGATAAGATTAGGGTTATGCATACTTGATTTTATAAAGTAAATCATTCTCATGTAATTATGAATTCTTGAATAATATTATTTGCACATCTTTTTGCAATAGTTTTGCCTTTTTTCTGATTTTCTCTTCTATGGAAGGTTTTTTGGTTTGCATGTTTGATCTTCTAACATAATCTATATAATTAATGTGTCGAGATGAAGAATATTTATCCAATATTATATAAATAATGTTGAGATAATTATTGTTGAGAATTTAGATTGTGAGTATTTATACAGATCGAATGAAAAAAGATTATGATCGAATGGGAAAATTTGATCTATGCATAAATACTCACAAAAATCCAAATTCTCAACAAAGATATATCTTAGCATTATGTATATATATTATTGGATAAATATTTTTCAGCTCGGCTTTATTTATATAGATTAATAGAAAAATATAGAAAATGTGTTAATCTCATCCCTTCAAGTTCTTTGCAGTCTCTTATTAGAATTCTCAATTTTGAATGAACAGTTGATGCTCCTATATTGAAAGTTGCAACTCTAGTTGGTGCAACTAGAAGTATGGGAGATTGATTTAGCATTGTAGCATTTTTACGTGCTTCTTTTATGTCACCTATTACATATGACTTTCATGTTCTTATCATTTCTTAAATTATCATAAATAATCGAGATTTATTTTGATTTGTATGGTAGTTTTAAAGAATAATGTTAACTTATTTTCTTGTTTATTGTTGAGTTTTCTATAGTTGATATATTGTGGTATATCATCATGAACTATACAACCATTAATTTTCATGGTGGTAATGAAATTGATAGCTTCATTTGTGTATTGTTCACTTTTGAAGTCATCAAACTAATTTTTCTTTTTGTCTCAATCTCTCCTACCCAACATATCTATCTCTAGAATTTTCATATTTTAGCCTTGATGAAGTCTAGATAGAATTTCTCACTTATTCTCTATAGTAGTATCTTGGACAGTGTCATCTTCACTTTGAGAATCGTTATTGTCTTTAGTAGTTTCAACAACTATTATTCGATCAACATGCAATTGAGTGTAGTTGAATTTTTCCTAGTTTGAGACTATTGAATCATTGTTATGACCAATATCTCTATGAATTTCATGGAATGGCTTGTAGATCAACAATTATGAGAAGCAAAATTCAAACCATTTATCTAATTCACATGTAGGAATAGATACAAATCTAAGAGATACTCTTACAATAGTTGTTTTTCTTGCATTCCATTTATTTTTATTTTTTCACTAAGCATTATATATCCATGATTTTGATACATGAATTAGTGAGATAGATTCGATATGCAAAGGCCTATTTTTATATTCATCAATGAAAGATACTATTTTTTTTTCATTGTTATTTTCATTATGCAACAATACACATTTGAAAACCTCAATTGATACATTTAGATTGATAAATATTTTGTTGCTTTCTACAACGGAAGTCCTAATAACATATGACTTGTTTCTTGAGCTCCAATATCCCTTTTGATTATTGTTTCATTTAGAAGCTTCCTATATTCTTTTATAGTGAGATCATCTATATTTTCTATATTTACGAGACATTAACATTTTTTGGTACATTTCAGAACTTCTCTCTTCTTTGGTTGCATACTCTATAATATATTTAACTACAACATGTTTTGACAGGTTGTCAATCTATATTTTCTCTCCATAGTTGCAATATGTAATGGTTGTGTGAGTTAAGTCTTTCATCATTTCTAGTAGGGTCAAAAAAAATTCACCCATTGTTATATTTTCATATAACTTTGATCCTCGTAAATTTAGTGGTCATGGAGCATTATACCTATAATTCATATAATTAACATTAAGTTATATTTATTTAGTGAAATGAAAAAAGTGCATTTTATAGAAATTTGATATAAAATTTGTAGAAATTCTTACTTGCAAACCATTTTCCCTTTTTTTCTTAATAGATATGCACCTTTTCTACACATTATATGTCTTTGTACAGTGTTTTATATCTCCTCATAGTACTTTTTGACATTCGTTTCCACAAGTTTCCTTGTGTTTTTTAAGATATAAATGTACATAAATCACAATTTTGGAATGCCTATTATAGAAAGAACAATCATTTAATTCATTGAATTAGAAGGAAATAAGAAATGTACTTAATTATGTATATTTTTTTGAAATTCAATATTGTACCTATAAATTTCATTCAAGGGCATGTTGTCTAGGATTCCATGCATGAACAATAAAGTGGAAGTATCTTTCAACCTCATTTCATTGTTCATTATTGGACCAATCAATATTATCCATGTTTGGTTCTCCATGCATCCATAAAAATCCATGTACATTTGTTAACCTCTATGTTACCACTCATTATACATCAATAGTTTTTAGCATTCATTCCTTTATGAAGGATTTCGTTTCTAAAATTATAGTGTCATAAGTGCATGTATTGTGCAATTATATGAGGGTAGTGTTCATGGTTCGGATGAGCACAACAACAGTAAACATAATATTACTATTTTGCTCTCCTGAAAGAGAAAGAATAACACATGGATATCTAACTCCCAAGGTCTTTGTAATCAGTTCTCGACTGTGCTGATTTCACTCAATGGTTGATGTGAACTATAATGTTCAAGGGGCCTGCTGGTGTTGAGCTTGTGGATTGTTCTAAGATCAAACATAAATTTAAACCTACTTTAACCAGGGTTTTTAAAGAAACAGAAAAAGATAGATCAAAGCTTTGGAACTGAAGAGAATAATAATTCATCCAACTTAACCAAACTTTTTACCTTTCAACGAATTGCTAACTAAAACTGTAGAACAAAATTAACTTGTGATTAACACACAGTTTCATTCATTCACAGTGCTAACTTCAACAACAGATTTTAAATCACCATTTAGACAAAACATAAAATAAGATTTCATTCCTTGAAAGCTTCTCAAATCGAATGATTAACCTAAGATAAATACCATTTTGGAACACAACATGAAGTAGATTTAAATCTGATTGCTTCTACTGTTGGTGAAACAAATAAGCAATATTTATAAATCTGGTACAATCACCAGTGTACAGAAAACCTATGTCTTCAAATTATCTCCATCTACATTAAGAAAACTTGAAAGATACATCATTGTCTATGCTGAATCTAACTTCCAACTAAGAAGACAAAAGAAGCTCCCATTACAAAGAAGCAAGATGGAGTTATGTCTCCTCTATCTTTCAGAAAAATCCCTACTGCTGAAAAATCTATGTCTCTCCTTCTGTCTATGCTCAGAACTCTCACTTTTTTTTAGAAAAAAACTCTCTTTTTTTTACAAAGAGGAAAAAAGTGCCATATATTCAACGTGCCAAAAGAATGTCGGCCCCTATTTTAGGGTTTTAAAAAATATAGGTCTGCTTCAGAAGGGTCGACCCTTAGATATTTTTAATCAAGTTACTTCTACATTAAATGTGTATCCCCGCTGTCCATGTTGGTGAAGGATCGCTCCAGGAATGGCCTTCAAATATTTTGGAATAATCGCATTAACTTTTGGCCTTTGTGTACACCCTCAAACTTCCATCAGAGCTGCTTTGAATGCCCTAGAGCATAGCCATTAATATCGATCTACCTTTTTCTAGTAGACCTCACAGCTGTCCCTAGGACTGACGGCCTCTTCTTCCTTTCGGCTTTCTTTCTGCTCTAGATCTTTTTGCAAGTTGACCTCTTCTGGAAGCAGCATCAGATTTTCCCGTGTTAGATCCAAACACCATTGCTTCACCGATCTGACCCATGTCATGCACATTCTGTTGATCTTCTTCACAGGGATAGTTAATCAATCAAACTGCCAATGGTTCACCTTTAGTTCCCTCTGATTGGTTGAATGCATGCCACTTAGGCTTTCTAGGCGGTCAAAGGCTACTCAAACAGAATCGTATGTCGGTGAGACACTTGTCATGTCTCCCCAATGTGATTATACTCTACAACAGCATCGGCATAGCATACAACTATCGGTAGACCTCATATCGAATGCAAGAGTTATATCGATATCACAAAAATCCATCAGCAAGACAATAATTATCGGCAAGAGGTCATAGTGGGTGCTAAGAGTCATACCGATATCCCTTTTCCATTGGCAAGTCCATCGCTATCGGCAAGACTCTCTGAGTCGGCAAGATATCGTAGTGAAGCCACAAGACCTTCGGTTAGACATACCATTTGTTGGTAACACATTACACCGACCCCTTCCTTTGTCAGCGAGACCACGATCATTTGGCCAAACCTCATAGTGATGATGTCTCCTTTCAGCGAGCTCATTTCATTTCGGGGAGACCCCATCCTGTCAGCCAGAGGTTATGCCGATATCATTCCATGTCAGCGAGACTCTCCCCGGTCAGCAAGACATTACAGGGAAGCCCCCACCTTTCAGCGAGACTCCAGAGAGTCGGGAAGACTTCTCCCCGAGCAACCCTTCTTTCACTGAGACCTTCAGCAGTCGGCAGGACATCATACCGAGTGCAAATCTTTCGCTCGGGGTCTCCCCGAGCTTAACCTTGTGAACCACTGTCGGAAAGAGTCCCCCGGTCGGCAAGAGATTACACCAAAGGCATAACCTTCAGCGAGACATTCAACAGTCGGTGAGACTTATCCCCGAGGCCTTCATCTTTCAGTGAGACTCCGCCCAGTCGGGAAGACTTTACCCCTTCGGCCAGACATCATGCCGAACTCAAATCTTTCAGCAAGACTCCCCCATGTCAGTAGGACATCTCCCCGAAACCATCCCACTTCGGCGAGACCTCACCCCGTCGATGAGACCTTACCCCAAAGTCACAACCTTATACCGAAGGCACCATCCTTTCAGTGAGACTCCACTTGGTCGCTGGTACTTAATGTCGAACTCAAACCACTCTCCCCGACGTGGTTCCATTTCGGCAAGAGTCCATCCTGTTAGTGAGACCTTACCCAAAGCCACACCCTTATGCCGAACTCAAACCTTTCGGTGAGACTTCGCTTGGTTAGCGAGATATATAAAAACCCATGGTGATTAAAATGTCTAGCCGACCGGTATATTTCAAATGAACATAACCAAACTGCCAGTCGGCAAGACATTGAGCTGGTCTCAGTGACTTTATCCTTTGAAGAGTTTTATACCAAATGTGACTGAGGTATGCTTTCCAACTGAGTTCTTTGAGAAATACCATCAGGTGTATGATTTAATCCTGCAACATAAATTCCTCCATTAGTCCTCAAAGCATATATACACATTTGTTCATCATGCCTTCAATTTCAACAAAAAGAAACCCAACTCTAGCTGAAGCAGAACCAAAATCTGGTAGAACAAAAGACAAAGTCAGGAGGAAAACAAAAGAACTCCTAAGACCAAACTAGACAACCAAAGGCAAAGAAAACAAAAGAAAAGGGGGACCCGTTTTGTTCCAGAATAAAATGGGGTGGTTATGCAAGGCATAACAGGTAGTTGATGACATTTTCTTTTCACCAAAGTTGTACTTATCATGGAGTTGTTGGTGATGTAGCTAGCATTAGTGTATACAAATCTAGCCAATACAAGCTACACTCAATGTAAAGAATATTGTAGGTGTACCAATTTGATGCAACATGTCTATCATTTTGGCACATCTTTTCCAATATGATCTTGTACCTCTTAAAGAAGCTCCATACCACATCAATCTATCAGCAATATGTGATTGTGGAATATTTTTCATACGTTCATGTAGTTCATGTATAGTGATTGGCATGTCATGCATATTTCTTTTGAAAAAAATACAATGGATATTTGTGTTCGATGTCTCATTATCATATTTTTCATATAATATTAAAATTGTGGATGTTTTACAAAGTGATTGTCTATATAATGAAAAGGTACTTCACATATCCATGTAGATTTATTTTCTTGATTCATGTTTCTAACCAATCACATCAACCATCAAGAAATAACATTGGAAATGTTATATCAATTAGTCCTAATGTTACATATTAATTTATTAGTGATCCACCAATTTTTGGCTAATGAATTAATGTCACAGGACTTGTATTTGGGTTGTTAACCCATGCATGAATCAATTCCATTTATTTTTGTGCATTAAGTGTTTGAAAATCCATTGATGTAGTGTGATCAATGATATTACATTCATCAATATTCATTATTGGTCCAAGAAAAATAGTTTCATTTGTGTCTGAATCATATTCGATATGTATAGTTTTGAGCTCTTCAAAAAAAATTTGATCAAAATTTATAGGTAAATTTTAAGAGCATTTACATTGATTGTCACATCAGACTAAAACTTGTCATGGATGAATTTTAATGGAGTTCTTTATAAACATGGTCTTTTTTCACTATGAAGTGATAATTTGTGCCACGTTGATCTTTCTTTCAAACTATAATGATTGGAAAATATTTAATACAATTGGGTATTTTTTGATATATGTTCAATATGTTGAGGAAATATTATAGTGTGTCCCCTATATTTATATTGACCCCCTCTTGTATAACTTGCAATATAGGTCTTACACAAGAAATCAACATTTCTTCTACTTGTGTGAGGTTTGATAGTTCTTGTGGTTGCTCTCTAGGATTCGTATTATTTGTAGCTCAAATGTATTAACTCCTCTCTCTTGTTTTGCATGTATTGTAAATAGGACCTTGTGAAGTGTGAGAAACTTTGATTCTAATATAACATTCTTCGCAAGTAGAGCAAATTAGTGGGGACTGGTACACATCTAAACAAATATGAAATTTCATTTGTATTTGTTTGAAATCAGTCACAAGCAATCCATTTGGATTTGTTGTGGTTGGAAAATTTGCATGTGAACCAGAGTGGAAATCATTTTCTTGTTAAAATCTATTAATATGTATATTTACTACCTATATATTTTTTTATTCTAATTATTGTATTGTTAATTATAATTTTTTTGGAATATCTTCTTCTATCTACTTCATTCTATTTTTTCATGTTCATCCCTTTATGCATCACTCATTTTCTCCATTTATTGTTTTCTATATTCTCTAAGAAAACACCATATAAGATAAAATAAAGAATTGACTTATATTTGTATTTAACATCAATGATAATTTACAAATATTTTTAATGTTTATTTTAAAATTTACTTAATTGTAAAATAGTTATTATATTATATATATTATTATTTAACAAAAATATTTGATAAATTTTATATTTATATATTTCTTATTGTTTTTTATTATGGGAAAAATAGGTTTTGATGGGGCCCCAAAACCCAATACAAGCAGTTTTGATGGGATCCACAACTCAATCCAAAGAAGGAAAGTTGCTAAGAAAAAATAATTAGCAAATCAATGGCAGCCCAACATTAGCAGCCAACAAAGATCAGCAATACAACTTAGGCTGCAAACAATAGGAACCCAAGGGACCTTTATCCCAAATAACCAAGTTTAAACAACAGTAACCACCTAAAATAGTTAGGCAACAAAGTAGCCAAGCTGCAATAAACCATCTACTCAATAGCCATATCTGAGCCCAGAAGTTTAAATAGTAGTAACCACCTAAAATAGTCAAGAAATAAAGTAGCCAAGCTGCAACAAACCATCTGCTCAACATCCATATCTAAGCCCATAAAAATAGAAAACTTAATGGTGTAAACCATCAACCTAAACCTGATTCTCAAAAGAACCAGACAAATCAAACACCCCACCTCAATAGGGGTTTTGGATAGCATAGTAGAAACAAGGTAAGCATCAACCTCCCTACAGAACCATTCCATTTGGAAAGCCAACCCAACCTCCACCTTTAAAGGAGACAACTCCCCTTTAACAAAGAGAAAGAAATGGAACACCTTCCCACAAAAATGACTTCGCTCTTGCCCACCAAAGATCCACCTCAAAAGGATAGCTTCCACCTTCACCTCAATAGAAGAGGGTTCCACCTCAAAAGGAACAATCTCCCCCTTTATATGAGACTTAAGCTAAAAACCCAGGAACAAATGACTTTAGTAGGAAGGGAACCCACATCCTCCTTCAGAATTACAAGCATCAAGAACTGATAAGAAGGATTATGACACTTCACAAACAACAAAAAAATTTGGGCCAAAAGAGATAACCTAGTCATCAGTAAACCATCACCAGCCAAAACACAGATCATTAAAACCATTGACATCTTCAACCAAAAACCCAAAACACCCTTCATAAAATAAAAAAATCCTTGCATAAAAATAATCTTCACCATCTCTAGGAGCTTCACAATAGAAATGCCATACAACATCTTCACGGCAGAAAATATAGCAGCATAAATTCCCAAAAATAGGAATAGAAAAACCCATAATCCAAAAACAAACCCCCTCAACAAAGAAAACTTCAAAAACTAGGGGGACCTAAAAACACAAACACCAAGACCAGAAGAAATGTGGTTAGAAGCCAAACTTCCACAACAGGGGACCCCTTCCTCAACCAAAAAATGAGCACCAATAGAATCTATCCAAGTGAACGAGATCTCTCCATCACTAGTGCTCCCAGCACCAAGGCTGCATAGAACGAAGACAAGGACTAAGCTACAACAAAGCCATATTATCCCAAGAAACAGAGCCTCGACATCTCCAAAAAGCTCCCCACTCATAGACCCCATGCAAGTCAAAAAGAAAATCCAAGCAAAGGGATCTCATACGCCACAAACAAGAAGTAGCAACACCACAACAAGAGCACCGAATAGAGGCAACAAGAAGAACAAAGATTCAGCAAACCTCCCTCTAGCTCGAAGCCAAAGACAACTCTCCCCAAAAGAGGGAAAGCCTCACGAATCACACCAAACAACATCCCAAATGATGCCAAGGGAAGTAGACCAAATGATACCCTAGCACCTTCAACTACACCAGCAAGCAAAGGGTCCCCATCGCCATCCTCAAAGTCAGCCTCCTCTCCATCTGCTGATTTCAAATTTCCACCACAGTGCATGTTCCTACTCCTCTCCATTTCTCTAGGATTTCAAATTCCTTGGCATTGTGTTGTTATATTTCTTATTGCTATATTGTATTATTATTTAATTTAATTTATATTTTATTTAATATAAAATAACTTGAAAAATAGTATTTACATTTTTTTAATTATTAATGTTGTAGACACTAAAAAATGTCCTAATCAATACACTCAAATCATATTTATTAACATAATTTCCTCTTTATCCATCCTCTTTTCGCTTAATTGATTTAATTAGCCTGCTAATTAATTAATTGCATAATTTTCATCTATTTGGCCTAAATTAATTAAATTGGGTTAATTCATCTCTCTTCGCACTAACACTTCATCTAATTAAATTAGATAAATCAAAATATTTAATTTAATCCCCTAAGTCATCTTATTTAATTAAATAACCCTAAGTTATTTCATTAAATATCATTTCATCCCTCCCCTATTTATTAAATCTTCTAATTTAATAAATATCTTTTAATTCTTCTAATTCGCTAATTGCATAAATTAAACCTTGTTTAATTAGTAATTAAACTAATTTTCTTCTAATCAAAGGGAATATTCCCATGGAATATTCTTTATCCTTTTTGCACAACAAAAACTTTGTTTTAATTTGTAAATTAACCTTTTTCCTCACCCAAAGGAATTTTCTAAGGAGTAGTCCCTCTCCTCCAATCAACTCACTTGGCTTCTTGGACAAGCTAAACCTTCAACCTCTTTAGCAAGTTACCTTTGACCTATGTGAGTGGGTCAAAAGTGTGTTTGTTTAAGGAAAGTGTGAGCCCTTGATTAATTTTCATCTTGCATTCCCATCTATTGATGAGAATCCATGATCCATGTCTCTCAATTCCTTCATCTTGAACCATTGATTAAGATTTTTTATCTCAAGGGGTTCCATTCCTCATTTGCTCTCCTATAAATAGATCACTTTTTGGAGACAAATGGATCCATCTTTTATTTCAAACTTATGTTGTTGAATTTACTAACATACACACTCATCTTTTTACTCACTATTTAGCTTGTTTTAGTTCATTTTAATTGCATAATAGCTTAAAGCATCCATTAATGGCTTCCATGCATCCATCTTAGTTTGTAAATAAATTAGGTTTTTCATCTTTTAGCATAATTTTAGCTTAGATTAGCTTATCAATTGCATAATTAGATTATTTATAGCATAAAATCATGGTCACTTAGCTTGCATCATGTTCATTTTAGCATAATTTAGGTTTTCACACATCAAACACTACAATTTCATCAATTCTCTTCCATAGAATCAACTTAAAAAGGATCACAAATCATGGGATTAGGAAAGCGTCGTCGTTCCACATCAACATAACACCAATTCCACAACAAGATAAATTTTGAATGGATTAGAATATATGTTTTAAAAGCTTTCATAATTTAGTATGTTGGTTTTTGATGAAATGTTTAGTTTTAATTTTGTTTGATCGATCTTGTTGAGATTTGAGTATTGGTGGCTCCATTATGCTTTGATTCTTCATGGATCAAGCGTAATTTAGCCCATACCGGTATTTTTGCATCGACATTTTGGCGCTAGGAGGGAAAACTGATCATTTAACTATTTTTTAGCTTGAATTCCATGTTCATGTTGTTTCATTGTTTGTGGTTTGATCTACTGATGCTGATTTAAATATAGCGACACGTATTTAATTTGAAGATATCATGAAATTCAAATGGTGATGCACAAACTCACCATACTGATGCTTTTAAATTTCAAACAACGACATATTCATTAGCAATGACGCCCATCAAAATAGTGACACAATCATGTTCACTGGTCTTGTTGTAAAGCGACACCCATTTTCACTAGAGCGACACCCAAATATCAAACTGCGATGCTATTGTGTGTAGCGACGCTCAACCAGGGTAAGAAAATTTGTGCTTGTTTTTTGACATGTGGCTTAATTTCTTTGATTTATCTAATCAATAATGAATGTCTGACTGTGTTTTCATTGTTAGACTAATAGGGTTTTGTAGGGTTTAAAGGCATGGAGTGAAATTGAAGAAATTCTCTTCTATCTTAACATTCTATAATTGTAACAAGCGTCCAACTCTTTGGGGAAATTATAACCGAATTTCATGCTTTTTACTTTCAGTTTTAGGCAACGACTATTTTTCAATTGGGTTTAAAATGAACATTCAAAGTTGGATAAAATTGAACCCTCACATCACATCTTTCAATTGGGCTTAAAATTGAACAAGGAAAACTCATCTTTCAATTGGTGCATAAAATTAACTCATTATTGCTTTGAAGGATAAAATTGACAAATTGTTTGCTTTGTTTTGTGAGTTTTCAATGTTGCTAGTGAAAGTGTATGCAATTCTCTCACGTCGTTTGGTGACCTTGAGAAACATAAAAATTCTCTAACACTTTGCAAAATCACTCACATCTTTCAATTTGGGTTTAAAATTGAACAACCATGCTAGTGTGAGAAAAGGCATAGTGTGTGTTCTCTCTTTTTGCATGCAAGCAAAGATGATCAAACTACAGATGCACTTACTCACTATTGTTCACCTTTAGAGGGCCTTCCTTGGTGGGAAAAAGTACTCACCCCAAGGGAACGACCCAAACGGTAATGAGCATATGCCAAGCTCTTCCAAACCGCTATATAAATTTGTGGTTACGATGAAAATCATAAACAATGGGAAGCGCTACATGATAGCTCTACCCCAATATATTTATGATGCTTAAAGACCTTGTTCTAAGGGTTGGGAGACATCTCACAAGGAGTTTATCATTGTACCCCCTAAACTGGATGCCCTTATTATGAACCTTTGTGTAGAAGCCAAAAAACCCTAATATTTGTTGGTGTCAGGAGGTCGGACTGTGGGTTTTAGTAGAGATGAAGAGTTTATCATGGGAGATTCATGAGAACCCGAAGCTTGGTTGACCCGTAGAAGTGAGTGTCATGGAGGGGAGCCAGTGTGTTCAAGCTTCTAATCATCCACTCTGAATAAGCGCAGCTGGAGAAATCCAAGTGGGAATTCAACAAATATAGCCATTTCTATCCTAAGGTTGTAATGCTTGTGATTCAGTTTAACACTTTGCTTGATTTCAAAATAATCCAAAAAAAAACATCCACTATCCAAATTTCAAACACTTTGGCTTAAATATGGACTTCTTGAGTTAGCCTTGATATTAATGCTTGTCCTAAGGATTTATCCTTAGTGATTTATAAATATCTTGACATTAATTTCAAACCCTTATTTACCAAAGACAACATAGGAAATTATGGCTTTAACCTCATTATTTTCATGAAACGGACATTGTGAAAGTTATGATGTTTTTGGCATAAAAATCTAGTTTGGAAACATAATCAAAGACAAGTGTTTGTGGTAAAATCGATTCACTTAAGCAAAGATAAATTGACAAATGAACCCCACATGACTATTTGGAGACCGATTGCTCCCTTTGAACAACCTGATCTTCTAGGTGCTCTAATTCAGCCAAACTTTGAGCTAATAAATAATGAACAAATAGATCTCATTAGCAGTTTGAGAACCTTCACTTTTGAAAACAAGGAAACAAACACACGGTGGAGAAACGCAATAGCCATTTTAGATGAAGAAGAGTAACATGCCGATATTGAGGCTGGAAGGACCCTATTACCACCACTCGCATGGCAATAAATATCTTCCTTTCTTCTATAGACTTAAACTATTTTCACATGATCTCACGAAAAATAGGATTCCTAAGCCAAAGACTATAGGTCCTCATTTCAGACTTAGGCATCTCACTCCAAAAGCCCTTAAGAAACACCTTCAAGTAGTTCACAAGAATAGAAACAAATTGGTAGAAAACTTTTATAGACATGCTTCAAGGTATAGTCCATAATTGTATGCATTCTATTGGAGTCAAATCTTGGTACTTTTCATGATACTCAACTCCTCTAAATGATTCATCAAACAGTCAAATTCCGTAGGTGAAAATCTCCAACACTCCATTTCAGACGTAGGAATCGTAGAACAAAGTATAGTAAAAAATGGGAATCCATATTTTACCACAACTGTTACACTTTGTTGAGAAAATTTTATGCCCGAGCTAGGAGATCCCAAATAGGTTTGAACATTCCCCTCCATCCTCACATTTTCTATAACTTAAACATTTTAGAGGTCTAGTATCATCTTCACTACCTTGATCTTGTTGAAACAAAGGTTCACCTTACTAGATGATCTCACACAAAGTAAGGATCCCTAAACTAAGGTCAATTGGTCATCACTTTATACCTAGACATTGTAGTGCAAAAGAAATGAACAACCGCATTGAGGAATTCTACAAAAAATAGAAACAAGTTGTTGATAAAATTTTATGAACGCACATTGAGAAAATATCCTAACATGTACACATTCTTTATGAGCTAGAACCCTCATCTTTTTGAAGATCAACAAATTTTCTAAATCATTGAGTCTTTAGGATTTGAAAATTTTAGAGGTCTAGCATCATTCTCACTATCTTGGTCTAATCAAAACAAATGGCTCACTTTAGGTCAACAATGGGTTCAACATTTCACTCACCCCTTCATCAAATTTCATCCTTCACCTCATCTATCTTTTCAAAATTTCAAATACATCAACACTTTGGGACTTAAACATCAAACCAACTTGCTACCTTAGCTACTTTGTATGTGAAATTTATCATTTTCCATGCACTTAGTTGAGATAGTTATCATCTTTGAACTAGTTTATCTTGAAGGTCACAAGTCTACCCTAAATATTTCTAAGTTCATTATCATCCTTTATCCCAAACATCAAAACATCAAACTTAAGTAAAAAGTGTTGTCCCAAAACGCTTGCAAAGATCACTTCCCACATCATCCATCTTTTCATCCCACATTATCATCATTTCTCTCAAAAGACTTAGAGTGTCCCTTTTACCTAGGTTTGAGTCAACTAGATAGTTCAAACATTACAAAACTCAACAAAAATCTCCCATAGTTGACACCAAATTTATGGTAAAGACAAGATCACAACACAAGAGAATCTTGGAAAAAGAAAAAGTTACATTTGCCTCAAGTGACCCAAATCCTTTAGAATTTGATCCTAGAAGTCATGTTACACCATTGCAACAACCATCATCTCCTTCAGGACCATATGAAATTGAAGACATCACCAATAACCCATTTGAGCTCACTAGAGAAGAACTTTTAGAGCATCAACCTTTTGAAAGTGTAGCTCCTATCTCCCCAATGTTTGTAGCACAAAGTTTAACACAAAATTTCACAACTCCATCACAAGGGCTAAGTCAATCTTACATACCTAGTCTTGCAACCAACCATGCTAAATATTTTGGTCACACCTCACCATTTGAAAGTAGTATACTTGTGGGTACTCTTGAAACTAATCCTCCACCTCCCACCACTATTTGGACACTTTCCTTTGGTGCTCCTCTCATTCCCAAAGATCTGAAACAACTACATAGTCCACTTGAACTTCACTATTCCACCACCACTTCGACATTTTGGGGAAACCCTTCATCCACACCTATGAGTACCGCAAGTATTCGTACCATCACAAAAAGCAATATAGACCAAAAATCTCAAAACAACACATAAGGAAATGTTAATACTATATCACATAATCAACCCTCAATGCAAATAGGGACATCTTTATCCAACCCTCTGGTGGGTTCATCCATTCCATCTACCATTACAACATCATCCACTATCAATACATCTAAAAAAATCCCTTGGTTACAAGTTCTATCAATCTTGGGAGTACCTTGATCATGAATCCTTTGTTTACATCTTTTGCACAAGGCAATCCTCAAAACATAGGACAAGGGAATCTTTTCACTCAATGTACTCAAGGTCCTAGTGTGTCATTTCCATTTCAAAATTTAACATCATCTTTTCCAATAGCTTCCTTTTCCATGCCAAATCAATCAAGACCCAAAACATATATTCCTCCACCTCATTCTACCATATTGCAAGGAATGTTAAACCAAGGGAACCCTCCACCTTTCACCAGCAATCTGCTAACCACCCAAAACATCAATCCTTCACAAATGTCTCAAAAACCACCTGATCCCACGTTTCAAGCACATGCCTTAGCACAAAAATAGTAGCAACAACAAGCGACCATTTCCCAACAAGCTCAGCAAGCAACCTTAGCAACACAACAAGCCGTGCAACAACAATAAGCACAACAAGTAGCTTTATTAGAACAACAACAACAGCAAGCCCAACAAAAATCCCTAGTGGTGCAAAAACAATAGCAAGCTCAACAACAAGCCTTACTAGCTCAATAGTATGCCCAACAATAGCAGCAAGGATCCTATTATCCTCATATGAACATCGTCAATCCAAATGCATCAGGAACATATTCATCAATTTCAAAAAATCTCACACCTTAATACACCCCATATAACTCATCTCTCATCCCACCATATGTTCCTCCATCCAATCCGCAAGACGATCTAGCATCTCAATTGAAAGCACTCTCACAAAAAATGCAGGACCTTTGCATGGGCAAGACAAAGAAACCTCATACATAGAACTTATGCCCTTATCCATTTGATCGAAACATAGCAATGATACCATTCCCTTCTGGTTTTGAAATCCCCAAGTTTGACAAATACAGAGGGAGAAGAAGTCCTATTTACCATCTCAAAGAACTCAACGCTATGTGCATGGAAGTGGCTTACAATGATTCATATCTAATGTGCCTCTTCCCTCAAAGTTTAACAGACACTTCTATGGATTGGTTCTCTCATTTTCCTCCTAGTATCAAAATTTTTCAAGAAATCACTGATAAATTCATCGATCACTTCTCCTTTAATCTTGACATGGATGTTAGTCTAGAAGAGTTAAACACTCTCAAACAAAATCTAGGAGAAACCTTCGCTAATTTCTTACAGTGATGGAGACAAAGAGCTAGTAAAAGCAAGTGGCCTCTTCCCGATGAACAAGTGGGAATCATCATAGCCAACCTTGATCCAAATCTATCATTCCACTTGAAAATACAATGCATCACATCATATGATGAGCTTGTTATGAGAGCCCTTAACATTGAAAGAGCCCTAATCTCACAAGGAAATACTCAAGCTTACAAAGACAACCATCCTTCAACTAGTTCTAATGAGAAACCTCATGTATGGGCTAAGAACAAAAACATAACAAACAATGGTGTGGTAGATGCTAAGGTCATACTAAGTGCTCCTAGACCTAATAACAATCAACTTGCTAATATCCAACCAACTATGCAACAAATGGTACCACCTTAGAACAATTAGATCAGTAACACCAACATGCAACAAAGGAGAACTGATAACAGGAACAACTATTCTAAACACAAGTACACATAGTTATCGAAACCCATCGATACAATCATGAAGAAACTAGTAGAGTCGAATTTGATAACACTTCCTAACTTTGAAAACTACCAATAACCACAAGAGAAGTCACCTTGGCACAACGAGCATGATCTCTATGACTTTCATAAAATCAAAGGACATAAAATAGAAAACTTCATGAAACTCAAGAATATCATCCAAGATCTCATAGAGAATGACACCATATTTGTTGAGGTACCAGATAGTAACCAAGATCTCAAGATATACAAGAACCCTATGCCCAATCATAACAAAGCAAACAACAATGGAAAAGCTAAGGATTACACCAATGTTCAGCATATTTATTCCAATGTAGTTGCCTCCTATGATAGTGTTATCATTGTTGTTACCATCAAAGGAGCTAGTACAGAATGTGGAGTCACCACACGATGTGGAAAAATAATCATTCAAGGAGTTGTCCCAACTCAATCTAGGACACAACCTACTTTGATCACATCTAATCCTTGCAAGTATAATCTTGTAGATCAACTTAAATAGACCCTCGCTTAGATATCAATCTCAAAACTCTTAAAGCTATCCCCTACACACAAGGAAATATTAGAAAAAGCCTTTTCTGAGTCATTTGTTCCCGAGAACATTGATACCAATCAATTTCAAGCTATGGTAGGGCATATCACCAACCATCTTCTCACCTTCTCTGAGCAAGATTTACCATCACAACCATCTCATAACTGTTCTTTACACCTTGAGGTTCTCATTCATAAAAACAAGGTCAAAAGAGTCTTGGTAGATGGAGGTACTGGTCTAAAAATTTGCACCCTACAGTTGATCAAGAATCTAGGCTATTCAGAAGATACCATTGAGAAGACAAAGAGTACCACCATCAAAGCATATGATGACCAAGAATGGGTATCACAAGGAAATCATTGAACTTCCAATCCAAGTGGGACCTCTTATTGTAGAAACTACATGCCAAGTACTTGATCTTGACCTTCCTTATAACATACTACTTGGATGACCTTGGATCCATGCTTTGAAAGTTGTAGCCTCAACCTATCATCAGTGTGTGAAGTTTTCTTTTGAGGGAAAAGAAATCACTATCAATGGAGATCTTGAGCCTTTCTACTACTACAAGATTCTTGAGGCCAAGTTTTATAAGATCCTACAAATACCCAAGAATGATGAAGGACCTACACCATCAAGCTCCTTTATTGACTCATCATCCCTAGCCTCTACCTCAGCATCAAAAATACCTATTGTAAAAAGAATACCCGATGTCAAAGTAGTAATCTAAGATGATGGTTGTGGAAGCTAAAAAATATTGAAAGACACTTTTGTCTTAGGAGAGCTACCTATTTCTCCTCAATCTCACGGGAAACCAGCTACATCTAGCACCAAAGAACCATAAATAATCAAAATGGCAGCTACTACCTTCACCAAGTGGGGAGACTTGAATCAAGAAGACATCCATGAGAAAGATATCTATAAACTCCTCTATCAAGATGAATGAAATATTCCTATTCTTATTATGTAAGATGACAAAAAAGGTCCATAGCTAATGCAAAGCACATGATATAACAAGAATGAGAAGATAGGATAGAATGACAATGGTTTACTAGAACCCATCGTGCCTGAGAAAAGATTAAAAAATCTTGGCTTAGGTTGTACTACGAGCAAGGTCACACTTATGGGAAAAGGTATTGTTGCTAAATGAGTTGAGGCTTCCTCTTGGTCACCTACATCGCATGATACAACCTTAGATGACTTTCCCCTTGATGTTGTTGACCTATTTGAGAACAACACACTCTTCATGATATCCATAGCATCCTTTGTCACAAATGACCAACTAACTAGAATACGCCTAGTATACCTACAACTCATTGACATGGACCAACAAGGACCACCAATTCTAAATTTATTCAAAAACGATAATCTAAAAATTCATGGGACTCTAAGACAACTTATCATGGGAAGATCACAAAGCAGGCTTCGACACAGAGCTCGATACAGGGGCATACTATGGGGAGACGATTGAATCCTTTAGTCACAGAATAAATGAAATGCAATTAGCATGTAGATCCTTGAGTGAAAGCCGCCTAGTGGCACTCTAGTCCTAAAATAGTAAAAACTAAGGATGCATCTAACGGTGAAAACCCCTCTGAGGCACCCAAAGGTGAGGGATTCAATCTCCCCCTTAGTGCAATGCATCTAGAGAAGTCACTAGTACTAGCAGAAAAGGCTACTCCAATCAATGTGGGAACAAAAGAAGCACATAAGATCACCTTTTATGCTAAATTCTTATTGGATGATGAATAGAAGAAACTTGCAGCATTCCTTAAAGAGAGAAGAGCCAACTTTGCATGGTCATATACGGATATGCCAAGCCTTGATCCAAAAGTGGTTGTACATCACTTAGCAGTTTATCCCAATGTTAAACCAGTCAAGCATAAATTAAGGAAGATGCACCCTCAAATAGCACTCTTGGTTAAACTAGAACTACAAAAGCTTCTTGACATTGGATTCATCTGATCGATAGATTATCCTGGGTGGGTTTCAAACCTGGTACTAGTCTCAAAACCCAATATGGGCATAAGAATATGCATTGATTTTAGAGATCTGAACAAGGCATGTCTGAAGGATGATTTCCCTCTTCACAACATCAATCTCATTGTGGATTTAATAGCTACGCATAAAATGTTGTCGCCCATGCATGGATTTTCAGGCTATAATCAAATTGTAATCACCAAAGAGGATCAACATAAAACTGCCTTTACTTTTCCATGGGGAACCTACTACTGGAATGTGATGCCCTTTGGGTTGAAGAATGCAGGAGCTACCTATCAAAGAGAAATGACCCTCATCTTTCATGACATGATCCAAAAAACAATTGAAGATTATGTGGATGATATTTTGGAAAAATAAAAAGAGAGAAGTGAGTGCATACAAGTCTTAGGACCTATCTTTGATAGGCTTGAAGAATACAAGGTATGATTGAATCCAAAAAATGGTGTTTGGGGTCACATCAGGGAAACTTCTTAGCTTCATCATTTCACAAAGAGGGATAGAAATTGATCCAGCAAAGGTAAAATCCATCCTAGACATGGAACCACCACAAACATTGAAATAGATGAGGGGATTACAAGGAAGGTTGTAGTCCATCAGAAGGTTCATAGCTCAGCTATCAGATAAGATTCATCCCTTGTTGCATCTTCTCCATAAAGGGATAACTTACAAATGGGATGACAAATGTGATAAAGCTTTCTAGTAGATCAAGGATTATCTATTAACACCTCCAATGCTAATGTTGCTGATACCAAACAAGTCACTAATCTTATACATCTCAACAACACCAACAACACTAGGAGCTCTTCTAGCACAACATGATGAGAACAGAAAATAAAAATCCATACACTACATCACCAAAACCTTGGTAGGCTATGAGATGAACTATTCACCCATTGAGAAAGTATGCCTAGCAATAGTTTTTTCTTCACAAAATTTTAGGAATTACACGTCACACCAAATCAAGCTCATCGCAAAAATTGATCCATTCAAATATTTGTTATCCAAAGCAACCCCTCACAAGACGAATGGCTAAATGGGTAATGATCTTGACAGAGTTTGACATAGAGTATGTGGAGCACAAAGCAATCAAGGGACAAGTGATTGTAGACCAGCTAGCAAAAGAACCCATTTATGATGAGAACTCTTTAATATATGAGTTCCCTAGCAAATCAGTGTTCCTTATTAATCTCACAGCTCAGTGGAAGATGTACTTTGATGGATCATTCACCCAACATGGATCAGAAGTTGGAATTCTTTTCATCACCCCCCAAGGTGATTGCATCCCAAAGTCTTATAGGCTATCATTCCCATGTACCAATAACATTGTTGAGTAGGAAGGCTTGATCACAAGTCTCAAGATAGCAATTCAATGGAAAATACAAGAGATGAAATTCTATGGAGACTCACAGCTGGTTATCAACCAAGTCAATGACGACTATCAAACTAAAGATGGCAAGCTCACTCCTTACAAGAAGATGGTGGAGAATCTCAAAGATATTTTTATAGACATAACTTTTGACCGGATTCCTCACATGAACAATAGAGTAGCAGACACCATGGCAATAATTGGATAACTACAAGACATCTCGAACAACATCCTTCAATGTGAATTCTTGGTAGAATAACTTCTCGTACCAACTTTTGAAATCCCTGAATCTAAATTCATGTGTGTCATTTTTGCTCTGGATCAATGTGGTACCATGACATCTTTACTTATCTTAACAGAGGAAACCTTCCATCAGATATCACCCTAAACCTTAAAAATACCTTTGTCAAAAATCCATCCCGATTTGTGATCCTAGGTGATACTCTTTACCGTCAAAGCATCGAAGGGACATTACTATGATGTCTTAACCAAGAGGAAGACTTAACTACTTTAGCATAAGTAAACGATGGCATATGTGGGTCCCATACTCATAGTATGACCTTAGCTAAGAAACTGTTGAGAACAGGGTACTATTGGCCAACCATGGAAAAAGAAGCTCATTAGTATGTGCATAAATGCATCTAGTGTCAACAACATGGGGATCTGATTCATGCTTCAACTTAAGAGTTGCAACCAATGATGAGACCATGGCCTTTTTCACAGTGGGGACTTGACCTCATAGGAAAAATAACTCCAACTTCATCCAATGACCATAAGTTTATCATAACCACCACTGAGTACTTTACTAAGTGGGTTGAAGCCATTCCTATGACCTACATAACAAGGAATCAGATAGCCAAGTTTATCCTGAATTGCCTAATTTTCCATTATGGTGTGCCAAAAACCCTCATCTTAGATAATGGAACACCATTCAAGAATCAGGATGTAAAAGATTTGTGCCAAAGATTCAATATCCAACACTGATTCTCTACCCAATACTATCTCCAAGGTAATGGCCAAGCAGAAGCAACAAACAAAACTATCCTAAAAATCCAAAATAAAATAGTTAATGAAGTTGGTCATGATTGGCATCTATAGCTAAATCTCACTCTTTGGGCTTATCTAACTAGTATCCGTACACCTACAGGTGCAACCCCTTTCTCCTTGGTCTATGGATCAGAAGTCATCTTTCCTATAACAAGAGAATCAAATGTCAATCATTCTAGGTAGGTGATCTCTTCTTAAAGAAAAATCAGAAGAACCTTCCAAATCAAGACAACAAAGGAAAGTTTGAGCCTAACTAGTTGGGTCCCTTTGTCATCACAGTAAGCTACGGAATAGGAGCATACCAACTATCAACTCCTAAAGGTGAACCCTTGCAGGAACCAATCAACAACTTGCATCTCAAAAAAAATTATGCCTAAACATGATAGGTGTAAATAAAAAAATACAAAAAAATCAAAAAATGATCAAAATCCAATAAAATGAGAAAAAGGATTGAAAAAAAGTAAAGAAAAAAATTCGTCCTCTATTGAAAACCACTTTGGTGGCACTTTAGGCAAGTACCTTGGTGAAAACCTGGAAAATAGGCGCCTTGCATAAATAAAGCATCTCCATCTATTCTTTGGCTCTTTTGACCTATCATTCTTTGCATCACCATTTATCCCTCATCTATGTCCTTATCATGGCTTGTCACTATGAGGTATCATGAACTCTTTAGCACTACTTGGAATATTCCCTAGGTGAGTTTGTCCTACCTTTATCAAAGTAGGCTAAACATATCGCACTGGGGGCACTTCATTATGTGTCACAATCAGGTTCTTCTGTATCTTGAGGTCATGGGACATCTTATTAGAAAACACCAAAAACATTCATAAAATCTTATCCAAAAAATCCAAAAACATTTGCAAAATCTTGTACAATGAAAATCCAAAAGCATTCAGAAAATTGTAAAGGAAAAATCCAAAACATCCATAAAACATCAAAATCCCTAAAAAGGTTGAACGTCGAAAAACCAAAAACAATGTCTCTTTTTGAACTATGTTGTCTCTAATCTTGACCATAGGCAAGGCCATCATTGATGTGCCCCTGAGACACCTTAGGTCAATCCTTTAGTAGTCCATTGTAATTAGTTGTCATCTCTTGTTTATTCATATCTTTGTCATGTAAATAGGTCAAGTCAGTCAAACTACGTGGTCTCTGCGTTTATAATGTAGGTAAGGCTAATATTTAATCAGCCCCTGAGGCCCCTAGGATAGGTCTTTAGGTTAGGTTCTTGGTCGAAACTCTGGAAATCCCAAAACATCCAAATATCTCAAAAATCCCAAAAAAACCAAATAATTCTCAAAAATCCCAAAAACAACTGGATATCTCAAAAACACAAAAACATTTGAAAATTGAAAATCCAAAAACAATAGAAAACATTCAAAAGACCTAAAAATCCTCAAATATCTTAGAAAACCCTAAACAACCTCAAAAAATCTGAAAATCAAAAACATTTGCATGTAAACTTTCAAAAGCCCAAAAATAGCCTCAAAACATTTCAAAATACCAAAAACATTCAAATATTCGAGAAATTACAAAATCCCATCCATTCCCATCTCACTTTCACCCGTAATAAAATTTCACCCATGATAAATAATTGTCACCTTGATGCTTTGGTGAAATAAGTAGAAAACAAGCATAGAAAGTTGTAAAGTGCAAACCCAAAAGTCTAAATCTAAAGTCTAAATCACAGGTAAATACGTCACTGAATTTTATAGCAACGACTTATCTTAGCATCATCATCCCAACATCAAACAACCCTTTGATCAACATGTCCTAGGATGTAACCTTCCTGCAATGAGCATTAGTATCACATATCACTTTAAGCTAAACTTAAACTAGGCAGAAGCTATAGATAACACTAACTATTTTTCTTTGATCTTTTCTTATGATTTATTTAATGACCCATTATCAGGACCTCTCGATGATGTCTCTATAAAATGATCTAGAGAGAAAGGAATGGGGCATTGATCATTATCTTTCATTTGTTGTGCTTGTGGATACTCTTGTAAAATAATATTGGCGCATACTTGCTTAGTTGTGTGTAGGAAGGTCATTTGGAGTATGTTGTTGACTATCGCGTATGATTTCATCCAGTATGTTCTAAGCTTATAACTTACATTCCAACAACGTTTTCGTATGTCAAGGTGTGAATAATAAATATCCTATTTGCTTGTCAAGTCAAATTCCATTACACTAGATACAATGTCATCCTAGTTATCAATACCTTAAAGCATCGTGTCTATGTGTTATATCAAACAATAAGGAACAATGGAAAATCCCAATCCTGAAGTGTGAGCACCCATCCTGCATTTCATCTTGCATTCTTTTGCATTGTCATGTCACCATCTCTAATAAAGTCTCGATGGATCAAGGACTTGTTGGATCTTCTGAATAAATCATCATTAACAACAGTTATTCATTCTTTATTCTTCTATCATCTCTCCACACTAACCTAGTATCATGACAATCAACAAAAAAATCATCAATGCATCCACCCTACATCCACAAACCATCAGCATACATGCATATCATAATCATAACATTTGTTAGCATAATCATTTTCATATCACATCATACATTTTGCATTATCATTTGAGTTGTGATGAATAATATAGATTTGTTATTTTAAGCATCTTAAATCATTGCATATCATAAGAATTTGCATTCATACATCCATATGCATACATCATCATCAAAACATGCATAGAAAATACACAAAAATAAATGCATCCAGAAGCATTTGCACTCATAACATCTGCATATCATAATCATCTATCCATATCATATCATGAAAATATAATGAAAAAGAATATAATAATGCATCCATACATGATCATATATATGCATCCATATCACATCATCTATACATGAAATAAAGTCAACACATCATAGCATGAATCATCCATATCCGTATCATATATATATCAAAAAATGTGTCATGGTACAAAATCTGGATTAGTGTATGTACATCGATGATAAGTACAATATCCACGAGGCTATCAAAAAGGATCCCATGAATGTATATCAGTATAAAGAATAGGGAAAAATAAAAAAAGTGTTTTTACATCAAAAAGCTAGCCCTGGTGGCTGCTACCCTCTCTAGCCTACCTCTTAGACTGATCCTCTACACAGGGATGTGTGTCACTACGCTGTGAAAAATTGGGCTAACGAAGAGCCATTGGAACATCCCTATGATAGTGTTGCATGTAGTATGCAGCCTCTGTGATAGCCTCACTATACAACTGTGCTGACATGGTCTAACCATGTGTAGTTGCCACCATAACCTCAATCTGTTTCCACCTTTCCACCTCTTGATCTCTCTCTCTAGTGACAACCTGTACTCTCTGTAGTGTTGCATCTCTCTCGGCTATCACCGTGATCACCTGCTACCGAGCCTGGTCTCACTTAGTAGTCAAAGCCAAAACCTACTAGTGGGGCTGGTCTTGCTCACCTGTCAATGTCTACACCTACTATTGTAGTTGTTGAATTTGTGCATCATGTGTATTTGGTGGTGATGGTGGTCCCGGCTACGACTACATCTTTGGATGCACCTATGGCTGAACTTGAGGCTGCACAACTGGAGGAGCCCCTAGAACATGTCCATCCTAGCCATCCTGGCCTCCCTGTCCCCTAGCCCTAGCACCTCTGCCTTGTAGTCTCCCTCTGGGAGGAGCACCTATCAGATCTATAATTCGCCTTAGAGGGACGAACCATGCATCATAAGCTGGAGTGGTATGTGCAATGGGCTAACCCTGATCATATGCCCAAGGCTAGGAAACCAACTAACGGAAGCTTTCAATGGCCTCTAGAGCTAGAATCGTCAGTCCCCATGTGGGAACCTCTCTAGCTAATCTAGCAAAAATAGTCCTGTAGGCATCATCAAGCCTATCTTGAACATCATCAAACATTTTGGATACCCTATTAGGAAGGTACCACTCAATCATAGTGTGCTCCTGACCATACATATAACAGGTATGTTTGGTGAAATAGAGTTTTTTTACATCATCAAACCATGTTGGCATCTAAAGCCATGGTTTCTAGCAAAAAACTAGCATATAATCTATCACCCATCGCCAGTATGGGATCCGAATCTATCTAGTGTGCTTGAGTGTGATGGCACCTTGATATCTCCATGTGACGGGATCATTTGGCTCCACGTCTACCATCTGTACAATAGGCTGAAGCACAAAAATATGCTCCCATGCCTAGATGTGAAGAAGAGTAACACATGTACCAAGGGCTCTGCCATCGCAGTAAACAAAGTCATGTAAATCATGGTATAGGGAGGTTAGCATCATGGGCCCCCACACAAAAAAAGTCCTCATGTACAACATTCACTGCCATGCCAAACCCCATCCTAGACTGAAAAATTTGCCCCATTTTTCTGGAGCCACCAAACCTGAAATGATGGCCACAACAATCAATCTGAAATTTGACACGTGACCTATGTAAGTCTCTAAATCAATTTGTGATGTGACCAATGCAATCTGGTCCATCTCCATCACCTCTAGACAGGCATCAAATCTGGAATTGGTGTCGTAGATCACGTGATCACCATAGATGGGCAACCGCAATATCCGCAACACGTCCTCCAAGGTCACTATCACCTCCCCCGTCTGAAGATGGAAGGACAAGGTCTCACTATGCCATCTCTCACACAGGGCTATCATCATCGCTAAATGGGTCCTAACAATAGGTGCATATGCAGTGTACCACAATCCGATCTCTCCTAGTTGCTCCTGGTGCAACTCTAAAAGATCATTGAATCTCTCAAGAATGGTGGGCCTATGTTCCCTCAACATCAATGGTGGGAAGACCTCCTACACCCACGAAGCACATGACATCAGGAAATCATCAAAATTTAAAGTTATTTGGAATTTCCAGCTCAAAAAACACAATAGCATCACTATATTCAAAATTCAAATAGCAACACCCAATGCATTTCAAATTTCAAATTGCAAAATGCATCGCTAGACAAGTTGGCGTCGCGATTTATACTTTGGCATGACCTAACCCTAACTTTTAAATTGGCAAGTGCATCACCGGATAAACCTGCATTGCCATTTAAAATTTGAAACCCTAATTTCAAATTGAAAGAAGCATTGCCATATACATATGTGTTGCCATAAATCATTTGGGAATCACCAATTTAAGTTTGGGCATCACTATATAGCGATGCTGCCAAAATCTAAATTCTAATGCCTAATAAATGCATCAAAATTTCAAATTTCAAATCAGGTTTTGAATCACATATCGGTGGTCCTGTGCTTGGAAGCCACTGGAACTCTTGAACTCGATCAGAGATGTGTCGGGGAAGGTCACAACACGCCATTGCGTCGAAGGGTCAAAGCTCAAATCGCAAGAATTTCTTAACTGTGAATGCACAAATGAATTAAAAATGACCCCTCTTGGCCTATTTAAGCTAGAAAATTAGGGTTTTTTTCCCTAATTTAACCTTAATAATGTGGTTTATTATCCTTTCCACCAATTTTTCCAATATGGACCTAATTTTGCATCATTTTTTATGTTTTTGGCATTAATCTTGCATCCTGAAACCTTTCTAAACCCTTGGGGTAGCTTTTGAATCTTTATCGAGAAATCAACCCAAAATTAAAAAATTTCTCTCAATTTCTCAAGGGGGTAGGAAGTCAATTTTATCCTTCTATTGGGGCATCCAAAAAAAAAAAATTTAAAAAAATTGATTTGGGCAACATTTTTCATCCAAAGGGCATTGTTCTTTGAACCGAAGCAGTAGGTACCTCGCTTCAAAGAGGGGGAAAATGTAGACACTAAAAAATGTCCTAATCAATGTCATACACTTGAATCAAATTTATTAACATCATTTCCTCTTTATCCATCCTCTTTTCGCTTAATTTATTTAATTAGCCTAGTTAATTAATTAATTGCATCATTTTCGTCTATTTGGCCTAAATTAATTTAATTGGGTTAATTCATCTCTCTTCGCACTAACACTTCATCTAATTAAATTAAATAAACCAAAATATTTAAATTTTTTTTTGGTCAGTAACACGAGTTTTTTGTATTGCTTGAAAATAAAAATTTACATCAACTTTTTCCACTTTTCAGTACCCACCAAAAATACCATTTTTGCAAAAAATAATTCAGTCCAGAAGCACCTTATCATGCAAAAAAAAACTACACTAAACCCTTGTTCCCCTACAACTATTTAACAATTGTAAACTCCTACTACAGATACCCTTAACCCAATAACCATTCTCCTTAGCCAAACTAGATATTTTACCACCTGACATCCACAATGCTCAAACTTCATCAATACATAGTAATAGCATCAAAACGTAAATTTCAAAACAAATCAAAAAATCACAGGAGACCATTCCATCAACGTGATCTACCTAGCACCACCGTTCCTTTTTCAATCGCTTCAAGCTTCTGCTTCTTATGGTGCTTCCCTTTATTTTTCTGCTAGTGTTTCGCTTTCCCCTCCATGCACTGCATTTCCACCTTTTCTTGTGCAATAACCTCTTCCACTTCCATCAGCTCGATGAAAAGATTTAGAGCTTTCCATCCAAGGTGAGCTTCTTCACGGCTCCATGATTTAAATCTCCCTTTTGTCCAGCAGATGAATGGCATGCACGCCATTGACCCATGAAGCTCCTCCATCTCTTCAATCATTATTCCCTCACTAATGTCTAGCCCTACACCCGGAATTGCCCATTTAAGGATTGTCTCCATGCCAACTAGGAAATCCTCATGGATGATTTTCTTCATCACCTTTCTCATTGTTTCAACTGATTCTCCCAAATCTAAACCCCACGTAGCTATCATGGAATACACATCCATATTTATTTTGTATCTGTCTTAGAATTCCAAAGTCCCTGCCCAAAATCATTCTTACACATTGCACTAATATACCATCTTCAGAAAGAAATAAGCCCATTAACCTCTTCCCTGATGCATCACCATAGAAAGGGCTTAATTGCCTCCTAGAACGGAAGGTGAAATTTTCTTCCATTAGGGCTTTGTAATGCCAATGTCGCCACCACCATTTGTCAATTCCAAAGCCTTCTTCACCACTTCAGAACACAAATGCAATCATCAAACCCAAGGGTCGAGGAATTAAAGTTGTCTTGATTAACCCACACTAAATTAAATGTGATATGTATTGAAGAGCCACCACCATCCTTCCTTGCATTTTGCTTGTCTTGTCTACCTCACTTTTTCTACCACCTTACCTATTTAATGCATTGTACTTTCCAGTGTTCTCAGATAAATCCGCTAAATTCACACCTTTAAAGTCTTCCAACTTAAAATCCCCAATTTCTCCAAATTTTATCACCCATTTAGATAGAACATCAGCTTCTACATTCCCCACTCTTTTTATGTGGCTCACCGAAAAAATTTCACAAGAGGCCAATTCATCTTTGACTTTCTCAATGAAATTTTGAAGGTTCCATGTGCTAATTGTCCCTTTCATCACTGCTTGAACTATTACCATCAAATCCCCTTCTAAGTGAATCTTTGTTGCTCCTAAATTTTTACCGCTTTTAATTTCCAATAAGGCTTCTAAGGCTTCTGCTGCGTTATTTGTTCCATCCACCAACTTCTTTGCCCCTAATGCTAGCACATCTCCCTTCCAATCCTAAATTATAAATCCTACCCCTGAAGGTTTGGGGTTCCCCTTTGAAGCCCCGTCAAAATATATTTTCCACCAGCCTTCCAAGGGTCTTTCCTAAGTGACCTCTATTAGATCCTTGATAGTTGAATTCACTCAACTCAACCCCTTAACGAGCACCAAAATATTTAATTTAATCCCCTAAGTCATCTTATTTAATTAAATAACCCTAATTTATTTAACTAAATGTCATTTTATCCCTCCCCTATTTATTAATTCTTCTAATTTAATAAATATCTTTTAATTCTTCTAATTCCCTAATTTCATAAATTAAACCTTGTTTAATTAACCATTAAACTAATTTTCTTCTAATCAAAGGGAATATTCCCATGGAATATTCTTTATCCTTTTGCACAATTAAAACTTTGTTTTAATTTGTAAATTAACTTTTTACCTCACCCAAAGGAATATTCTACGGAATATTCCCTCTCCTCCAATCAACTCACTTGGCTTCTTGGAAAAACTAAACCTTCAACCGCTTTAGCAAGTTACCTTTGACCTATGTGAGCAGGTCAAAAGTTTGTTTGTTTGAGGTAAGTATGAGCCCTTGATTAACTTTTATCTTGCATTCTCATCCATTGATGAGAATCCATGATCCATGCCTCTCATCTCCTTCATCTTGAATCGTTGATTAAGCTTTTTGATCTCAACCATCCATTCCTCATTTTCTCTCCTATAAATAGATCACTATTTAGAGACAAATGGATCCATCTTTTATTGCAAACTTATGTTGTTGATTTTACTCACATACACACTCATCTTTTTACTCACTATTTAGTTTATCCTGGTTTATTTTAATTGCATAATATCTTAGAACATCCATTAATGGCTTCCATGCATCCATCTTAGTTTGTAAATAAATTAGGGTTTTCATCTTTTAGCATAATTTTAGCTTATATTAGCTTAGAAATTGCATAATTAGATCATTCATAGCATAAAATCATGGTATCTTAGCTTGCATCATGTTCATTTTAGCATAATTTAGGTTTTCACACATCAAACACTATGGTTTCATCGATTCTCTTCCATAGAATCGACTGAAATAGGCTCACAAATCATGGGATTGGGAAAGGGTCATCGTTCCATATCAACACAACACCAATTCCACAACAAGATAAATTTTGAATGGATTAGAATAGATGTTTTAAAAGCTTTCATAATTTAGTATGTTGGGTTTTGATGAAATGTTTAGTTTTAATTTTGTTTGATCGATCTTGTTGAGATTCGAGTATTGGTGGCTCCGTTATGCTTTGATTCTTCATGGATCAAGCGTAATTTGGCCCATACCGGTATTTTTGCATCGAAAAATATATATTATTATTTAATGTAATATAATAAATTTATATTATCCTACATAAAGTTTTTTAGCATGGTTATTATATTAAAAAAAAGAGGGGTAAAAATATATTCAATCAAGAAGAAAATCAATACAATCAATACATTCCCCTAGACTGAGGACCACCAGGAGAATAGTACAGAATAACCCAGGCCTAGCAGGAGTCCAAACCATATTCCCCAACCACAACCTAAAAACCTTGAATATCCTCCTGAAGCAGCAACTTCAATCTCTAGGAATGGTCTAAGGGAAGTTGCTCCCAATCCTCAATCTACCAAGTATCCATAAAATCTAAAGCCCATTTTTCCAAACAATTTGCAACCTTATTCCATTCCCTAGGGATATGGATAAAGGTCACTAAATCCAAGGAGGAACTAATCCAATGAATCTAGCAAACAACAGAGTCCAACATCCAATTTTCCCCATTTAAAGAGCTCTTATTCAACATAGCCACCACAATTTCCAAATCAAGATCACAAATGAACTTGTGCCACCCCAATGCACATCCCTTTTCCACAGCAACAAGGATAGCCAAATACTCCATAAATTTATCACTTTGGTGCCCTTGAAACCTGGAGAAGATAAAGATGGGATATCCCTCATTGTCCTTGCCTACACCACCAACACCAACATACCTAAGATTCCCTTGGAGGAACCATCAATATTAATCTTCAAGACCCCTACGGGAGGTGGATTCCATTCGCCATCACATCGAATCTTCATAGTGAAATTTCTCTTTCCAATAGAACATAGCCTCTCCAAACCACCACTAGCCAAACCTAACATATGCAACATCCCCAACTCCACAACCTCTAGAGAGGTATCCACCTTGCACCTAGCCCGAACAGTTTCTTGAAGCATGTTATGGGCCCGCTGCCAAACCTAATGAGAGGATAGACTCACTCTATGAAAGAACCTATGATTCCTCTCCAACCAAATCTACCACAAAATACAATAAGGGTCTATACCCCAAGCCACTTTAAGCCAAGATTCCTTGGCAGGAAGCCTCCCCAAATTCCTCCAAAACTCAAGAAAAGAAGAAGCATAGACACAAGATAAGCTCCAAATCTCCCACCAACAATGCCAAATAAACCTAGACTACCTACACTGAAGCAATAAGTGTGCAGCATATTCTACACTACTCTTACATAGAACACAACTTGAAGGCCCCTGAAATCCTCTCCTCTAAATATTATCCCAATTGAGGCACCTATTATGAGCCACAAGCCAAAGGAAAAAGTTACATTTAGGCCATGCAAACTTGTTCTTCACATGCTTACACCAAGGAACCTCCTCTCCATCATACTTCCATCCTATCCAGAACTTGATACCCTATAGCCACTAAGAAAACTCCTTTGGAGTTCGACCACCAAGCCAAGATATCATCTGTCTATAAAGAGCTACACATCCTACTAACCAAAATTTGAGATAATTTATCTCAGTTCTCCTCTGAACCCCCAAGGGGCCAGTCACTAGCATCCTTCCACATTCTAACATCCACTTGGCCAAGATATTTAGCAACTTTAAAGTCTTCCACTCAAGTCCAACCTACTTCAAAAAAGGCATCACAAAGATTTTTCAGATGAGGATAGGAGGTCAAGATTTAGGGGTGACCATCCCAAGAGTAAAACCAAAAGAGATCTGCAATCCCTCTATTACAAATATAGAATAATTCATGTTTCACAAGACTAGCTCCCCTCTTGAGAGTGTTCCAAATCATAGATCCCTGTCCTTCCAAAGAGGTCCTAGGAAGCTCTTTCCCATCTATCCCCCATAAATATTTTAAGGACAAGATCCTAGCCCAAGCTTGGTCCTCGTTAGTGCACCATCTCCAATACAATTTTTTCTGCCAAAGTCTGTCCAATGAAAATAGCATACCGCAAACCAAGACCACCAAACTACCTTTTTTTGCACACATTCTCCCAATTCACCAAACTTCACTTTGAGGAAGAAAGATTACCAACCCAAAGGAATCGCCTAGACAACACATCCATCTCCTTAATGAAACCAATAAGAGAAATTTGAACTATACACCTATAAATTAGAAGAGATTGAACCATAGATTTTAAGAACAAGAAACTCCCATTAGAGGACAGCCATCTATATGTCCAATGACAAACTTAATTCTAAAATTTATCCAACACTCTCTTCCAAGTCCCTCTAGGAAATGGGCCAATAGTGAGGGGGATACCCGAGTTCATAAAAAGGAGTGTCAATCTAAAATCTCAAGATACATGTTATTCTTGAATGAATATGCACCAGAGTATTAAAGAAGAAAATGGAAGACTTCTCTTCATTAATTTTCTCACCTAAAGCCTCCAAATAGGTATTCAAAACATGTCTGATGTTGGTTTCTTCCCAAATAATGGTAGCACCCATCAATTTTGTATCATCCAAAAATTATAAGTGAGATTGAGGGGCCAAACAATTTCCTAATTCCAACCATGAATAAGACCCTATAAGACCCCTCCCTTTATATCAAAGTTACAACCACTTTTATTATAAACTTATACTACTTTTTTGTGTAGATTTAGAGTGCATCATTTAGATGATACATGATCCAACTATGTTTAAGCTCCATTGTACTTCTAGTCATTTAATTCTAATATTAGATCAGTTAAATTATTATGTGAATTCTTCTGTTAAAGTAAATGACTAAATCTACATTGATAGATACTATAATTTGTCATTCTATAATGTGTTGCTATGGCCCCCTTGTAGTAGCAGTTCTTTCTTATTATTTGAATCATGTTGATTGTGAATTCCTACTATAGTATTCACTTGAGGTTCGTCATATCAGGTATTATGACTAAAGTCACTAAAGGAGACTTAGAGGTTTTAGTAAAAATAGCAGGTGTATATTTGATCCCTATGGTACTACTTAACTTAGAGAAATTAAGATAACAAGTAAATAAGGAAGATGAACAGTTTAGAGTCTATATTGCTATTATGTTGTGACATATAATGGAATTAGGATCTACACTTAGATTAGAACATCAGACCTTTACTTAAAATTTGGTGATGTTAATAGTGAGTTAATCTGATAGGGATGTCTAGACATAGCTATATTTAGATTAATTTGTTGGCAATATGATTGTCATTGATTTTAGAAGGGGTGCCTCTTTAAGGTCAAAAGGAGATCTAAGTGATATCAGATGAGGAGTTTTCATTTGAGGTAAAAAGGGCTTCATAAAGATGTTAGGAAGAAGGATTCATGGGCCTTAGGGTTTCATTACAGTAAGCCCTAAAGAGTTGCAAAAGTTTGGGTATCAAGCCTCAAGGTTACCTTGTATCGTTTGCTAAAGAGAAAAGAGTTAGTCATTTTTCAGCTAATTCCAATCAGGCTTCGGACTTTGGGCTTGAGGTCTACTCTCTACTGCAAGATATTGGACTTCAATCTTTGGTTATACCTTATACCTAATTCCTTAAAGAAATAAAGGAAGTCTAAGTTAAGTTCAAAAGGAATCAAACATTGTACTTTGGCCATACCTCATACCGATTACACAAAGAAAAGGGAAGTTCACAAGTGTTAATTCTAAAAGGGCATCAGGAATTGGGCATCAATGTTAATGCTTATGCCTTAGCTCAATGTTAATAAAGTGATGAAAGAGGTATGAGAGAGACTCGAACCCTGACACCCAAAATGGTCTCATTTTTCATGAGTTGGTGTTAAGGCCTTTTCCTTAACATGAAATAGAGGAAGGGGAGAAGATGAAACCTCAAGCACTGACACCTAAAATAGTTTTGGTGTTCACAAGTTGGATTTAGGTTTATTCCTTAATAGTTTGGAAAGCATGCAGTAAGGAGAAATCTCAAAGGCTGGCACCTGAAAGGGTAAAGCCTACAAAGGAAATGTTCAAGGTTCGCAATTTGGTAGGAAGGCTTATGCCTTACCGAAAGGATGGTAAGTGGTAAGAGTTAAGAGTGAGTCATGATACCCAAAATTACTTTGTTGTTCACAAGCCTATGTTAAGGCTTATTCCTTAACATGAAACAAAGGAAGAAGTACAAGATAACCTTGAACCCCGACACCCAAAATGGCTTCGATGTTCGTGTATTCAGTCGTAAGGCCTATTCCTTACTAGTTGTTGGTATGTGGTAAGAAGGATGTCTAAAGGTTGATACCAAAAATGGTTAAGTATATCAATGCTTAGGAATATTTTGGACATCACAGGTCAGTAGGTTTGCTTACACCTTAATACAAAGGCATGAAAGCAATAAGGTAGAGGAGAGAACCCCAACATTTGAAAAACTCATGCATGTTTTGGAGGTTGGTGGGAAGGTTTGCGATGGAGTAAAGGTGGGTAGAAGGTAAGGGATAAGGCCAATGGCCAAACCCTGATAGGTGTAAAGAGCATCAAACATATGTGTTCATAATTTCTTGTTAAGCTCGGCTATGCACTTCAAGGATGAGGTAAGGGGAATTAGTGATCCAGACCTCCAACAACTTAAAGCACTATTTGGAGTCTGACGCTTTGATGTTTTAGAGGTTACTATGTTGTTTTACAATGGTGTAAAGGAGGGAAAATGGTAAAGGGTAAGGCAAATGGCCAAACCTTGACATGCATAAAGAGGATCAGACATCGCAATTCATTCTTGTTTTTTTGAGGCCTTCAAATCATGTCAATCTTCAAGTAGAAGGTAGAGGGTAATACTAATGGCCAAACCCCAATAGGGTAAGAAGCTTCAAATTTAGGTGTTTGAGCTTTCCTCTAAAGTTATTCAATACACTTCAAGCATGAGGTAAGGTGGAAACCCGAAACCTAAATCCCAAAGGTTGAGAAACATAATGTCAAAAAACTGGAGTAATCTTGTCATTCTGTGAATACTTCTATTGAATTGGGTTGACCAATATGGGTACATGGGATAGTGATACATGGAAAGAATTGATTGCCTCACCTAATCCACATTATTGTTGTGAATAAATAGAGATCTATGGTCAAAATTAAAGTACATCAAATCAGAAGGTGGTGTTTTAAAGAAAGATAGGTAATTGGGATGCACTAGATAATGCCATGAATTTCAAGATCGATGACCTGCATTCAAAGGATAGATTGTGTCATTGGCTAGGCGAATGGAGCTAGGGTACAAAAAATGATATGTCAACTCCAAGCGGAATTCTTAGAGAGGAATGAAGGAAATGGATGCCACCATTAATGCAAAGACCAACGATGAAAGTTGGGAGAGATGGAGCAAAGAGAGAAATGGGATTAAATGCACTATAAACCCTAGTTGGAAAATCCAAAAAGAATAGCCAAGGAAATAAATGAGGTTAGTGGTGCTTGGCTCAAGGGAGGTAGCTTGTCATTGAAGAAAAGAGGAATGTATTTAATTTTCTTCTACAAGGAAGGAGGACGTGAGCTTTGGGGAAAGGGATGATGGGAAAAGAGAGACAGAGACAGAGACAGAGACAGAGATAGAGAGAGACACACAAACACAGAGAGAGAGAGAGAGAGAGAAGTAGAAGGAAATAGAGAAGGCAAGGGTTAGGCATGGCACATTTTCTCTAAGTGGTGGAGATTGGATGGCACAGAGAATCACACTACCATTTTAGATTTATTGTATGCCTGAAGTCCTTTATGGGGTTTCATTGTGGACAAAGGATTGGTGGAATAGAAGCAAAGGTACAAGACCCCACCTCAGGCCCTTGGAGAATATTTATGTACGTACAAGAGTCTATCTTTAGCTAGTTTTAAGCATACCCACCTACATTTTGTACGTATAGATGCATTTGCATGTTGGACCCATTATGTGTATTGGGGATGTTGATTTTGTATTTTGTGCATTGCTTTAGTGGGGTAATATTTGGGAGTTTTGGTTTATACCCAGATTGTACCCATGAGTGTTAGGGACTATGTTTAGAATTTTGGCTTCCATCAACCATTCCATTGGTCTCAAGAAAAATCCTTGTTCATAAGCCATCATATGGAAATTTTAATGCTATCCCTAAATGAATAGAGCCTAAGTTTCTACATCCTTTTTTGTCTTCAAACACTAGTAATAGTAATTTCTATATAAGATTTTGATGAATAATAATTGGTAAGAATAATAGGCGTTGGAATGCTCTGTTCAGCAAAATTTGGGTATCTCACTCATGGCACTATTTATCAATTACTTAGATAAATCTTGTCTTAAAATACCATTTTATATTATCTGAATAGAAGACCACATTTCATCATCATGGGGCTAAAATATTTCTTGTGGATTTGGCTAGAGCTCATGAGGCTTCATGATGCAAATATGGTTGGGTGGAGAGAAATTTTGATGCCTTTGAGTTATATCATTGTTGTTACTAATCTCGTGGTTAGAGATGGTACTTGAACATTTCACTTAAATAGGATTGTTTCCTTGAAGAGAATCAGATATTAAGTTCAGACATTAAATTGTCATGTATGCATGATGGGCATTGTTTATGAATAAATTATCTTTATAAAATTTGTGCATATCTTGAAAGGATTCTTAGGACAGAACAAGATCCTTAGAAAGCAAGTAGTATGAAATTATAAATCTAATATTAAATTTTCCTAACCTTAATACTTAATATATTTAGATTTAGCAAGGGAATAATATTGCAAGATTCCCCTGAATATCTTTCAACCACTTATTGATCAACAAAAGTCTGATAGGGGAAATATAAGATATTATTGTCAAGATCCCTTTAATACATTATTATGTTAGTACACAGATTTAACTCGTATTATGCATGGTTGAGTTTTGCTAAATTATCAAGGATTGATTCTTTACCCTTATGTTGTTAAGATATCCTTAACAAGTTTCTTGATCCTCAACTTCACCTAGGTGGGTGGCAGTTGACTATGGAACTATCTAGGGAAAAGGGACCCTAGAAAGGGTTATGTACCCACTCATTCAGTTTATAAATAAAAGAATAGAGGCATAGGATGAATTGGAGTAGAGAGATGAGTTTCAAATATTTCAATGTTATTTGGTTATAACAATGACTGAGGTAGATTCATCTTTGAACCAAAGGGTTATACCCCTTGTGTTAGCCAACCAAGTGTATGATGGTTGAATTTCCTAGAAAGAATTGTATTATTAACCTTTCACATCGTAATCTTAATAATGTTTATGGTTAATTTTGTGTAGTTTGGATTAAAACCACAACTTCAATTACAATCATCTATTCAAGATATGATATGGTTACCTTCATCCTAGATCAATCTTGGTTATCTATTTTTTCAGGTGGCCCTTGAGGAGCGTTGTAATCAAGGTTGTTAATCATTACTCCTTATAGTAAAAGGATCCCTTATAGATTAACTATTGTTTATCATTCTTTGTATTTACTACCATTGTGAGTTAGTGGTGATTTAAACATGGGTGAAATGTGTGATTTTTGGTCAATCAAATATGAGTTGGGTGAACTCAAGTTGTCTAACTATGGAGCCTCTACACAATATGTAGGCAAGGTCGTCAGAGACGAGCCCTCGAGCACTAGGTTTTCCCCTAGGACTTGCAATTATATTTTAGATTATTAATTAGTTAGTAGAACTAATTATGTTTATCTCGATGGTGTGGATTCCATGTCTCCACTTGAACCTTGAACCTGACCATGATTGTCAACAAAGTAGTTTAACTGACCAAGTTCTTATAATTTTATTGATCAAATGTTATGTTTTCATGAAGTGCATGTATAGGAAGAAACCTTTTGCAAATTATGAAATGTTTGTGATCAAAATTTAAAATTTTTGTTTTGTTCTTAACTATATTTTGGTAGAAATTTTTGGGCATGACAGACCCTGCCTCACATGGGCTTACAGAAATCTCCCTAGGCCCTCAACCATAATAATAAATAGATAAGGAGACAATGGGTCACCCTTTCTAAAACCCATATAAGCTCCAAAAAGATAAGGCTCCCCATTAATCAACACTTAATAAGAAGCTAACACAACACAACTCATCACACATTCAATCCAACCTTCCCCAAACCCAAATACAAAGAGAATATTATGAAGAAAGATCCATTTAACTTGATCATAGGATTTAGCCATATCTAACTTAATGAACATAGATTTCTCCTTGGATCTCTCCATATAATGAATAGATTTAAAATCAATAACCACACCATCAAGGATTTGTTTCCCTATAAAAAATTATCCCTGCTCCTCTGAGATGATCCTCCCAAGCCACAATTTAAGCCTCTCCTCCAATAATTTAGAAATAATCTTGTACACAACATTACAGAGGGAAATTGGTCTCAATTGATCAAGAGAGGTACCTCCATCCCTATTAGGGATAAGATCCAATAAGGTATAATTCATTGCTCTCAACATTTGATTGCTACATTGTGACTCCTACACAATAGCCAGAAGATAGGATTTAACAACCTCCCAAAACTCTTGAAAAATATCTATCAAAAAACCATCTAATCTAGGGGCCTTTCCTTTGTTCATTTTAAAAAATATATCTTCCACCTACTCTAGTAAAATAGGCTTAAGAAAAAATTCATTTTCCTTAAGGGAGATAATTGAGGTAATACAATCTAGAATAATATTTTCCTCCTCATCTTCCATAGGTGAATCCTCCTTGAACAAAGAGGAATAAAACTGAGTAGCATCCTACAAAATATCCTTGAAGGAGGATAGATACTACCCCTGGGAGGACACTACAGAAGATATAAATTTACCATGTATTCTATCTTTAACTGAATTTAAGAAGAAAATATTATTCCTATCTCCTTCCTGCAACCAATCAATCCTATTCTTTTGTTTCCAAAAATTCTCTTCCCTCAACTCCCATTCTCTATACTCTTTCCCAACATTTTCTTCTTCTCTAAGGAAATCCAAGGACATCCCATGATCCTTATGTTTTCTAGTGATGGATTCCAAATGTTGTTGGGACTACAACTTAGATCTGAAAAATATTACTGAAGCACTACATATTCCACTTCTTAAGCTAAAATTTCACAAACTAGAGTCTTTTAACAAAAGTAAACATAGCAGTACCAAATGCAAGTGAACCTCTCCTCCACCACACCTTCATGAGATCCTACAATGAAGGATCATGTAACCACATAAGTTGGAACTTAAAGGTTGGCTTCTTAGGATAGTTCCTCCCACTCATAAAAAATTTAATGGGACAATGGTCTGAAACCTTCCAATCCAAAATTTTTGAACTAGAAAGCCAACTGCTACCAATCTAGAAACTAGAAACCAAAAATCTATCCAACCTCTCCAAAATAAATCCTTCCCTAAATCTTTTATTGGCCCATGTGAATAAACCATTACTCATTCTAACATCAATCAAACTTAGCAAAGAAATATTTTCTCTAAAAATCATAGACAAGGGCTCCAGTCTGACTGCCCCTCCCCTTTTTTCCTCTGGATTGGTAATATCATTAAAATCACAAACAAGAATCCAAGGGAGAAAAGGAGCTAAGGAGAACACAAATCTAATATGGTCCCAAAGTGAAGACTTACCAAGAAGCTCTGTTGGAGAATACACTATAGAAAGCAAGAATATTTTTCCAGACACAAATCTTGCAACATCCATGGATAAGGAATTTCCCCTAGATATCCACCAAATAGGAGAAATATTGCATGGTCCCAAAGTCAAGAAATCCCTCTAGATCTACCATTCATTCCAATACACTAACATAGACCTCTCCCCAATCCCTAGTGGCAATAGACATCATTCCATCCAGAAATAATTTAGTCTCCTAAATGAAAACCATATTTGGAGAATGTAACTTAATCAAATCCTAAACAACCTTTTTTCTAGGGAGGCTATTCAATCCCCTTACATCCCATGACAACACAATCATTTTTGAAGATTAGAGAAGTGGGATTCAGTGGTCCTAATTGACCCTAACTCCACCAAATTTTTCCCCATAACCTTAATTTTTCCCTAATCTTTCTTCCTACATGCCTTTAAAGCCTTCTTTGAGCCTCCCTTTTTAAGTTTTTTTTTCTGTAGCCCCAAAGTAGGCACAAATTTTCTACTCTTACTTGGAATTGATAAATTTTTATCCTCTAGTAACGAATCATAAAGATTCAAGGCCAACCCATCTCCTTGTCTATCGTACACTTACCTCACCAAGGCACAATAGAGAAGTTGATTTTTATCCATTTGAGGGTTTATTTGATCAGCCTCCAATAAATTGGGGCTACCAATAGGACCCATTTGGTCCATACCCCCTTTATCCAATCTTACATGCAACCTATCAAGGAATTCACCCAGCTGGTCCAAATCCTCCAACGCCTCAAAATGGTTGAAATAAACACCCACAGGTGCCTATCCTTCAAAGTTCTCTTTAAACCCCTACCTCTATTTTGAGGCTAGACCAAAATAAAACCCTCCTTATTGGGTTCTCCCCAAGCCATAGGCACCTTCTCTTTATCCTTTGGAGGAGGAGGGTGAGACAGTGTCATGGAAGATTTGGTATCCACAAAACCCCTAGAAGAGCTAAGTTTGGGACACTTCCTTTGTAAATGACCATAATCATGACATATCTAACAATAAAAAGGAAGAGCTTCATAAACCAATTGTTGAGTCCAAGAAATGGACCCAACTTAAATCTCTAAAGAATCTAGTAGTGGATTATTCAGATCAATTTCCACACAGATGTGAACACATGAGATTACCTTTTTATCCAACATTTTTTTGTGAAGGACCCACCGGTTTTCCCAGAAGAACCACAATCATATGCATAACATTATTCCTCTAAGACTCTTGGGGAATCCAAGGGAGTCTCACCCACATAGGAATCTTCGACAGTAGTTCCTCAATCAGATTAAACCCTATGTTCACCTAGTTATAGAAATAAGGGCCTCCTTCAAAGGCCTTGTCCCGATCTGCCAAGCATGATAACACCACTAAGAAATAATTATTAGCTACCTGCATAACCTCCATATCCCCTTCAAGGTTCCAAGTTTTATGTTCCCATGACTCGAAGAAAAGAAGGGAGACTTGAATACCCATAAATTTATAGATCAAGGCATGGCTACTCAAATAACTAACATCGTTAGCTATCAAATCTATTTGGATAACCAAGATAGGATGTGTGAGACTCTACTCCAAACAACTAACAACTACTATTTTTTGAAACCCAAGGACCTCCAATTTAGGAAGCACCCCCATCATTTAAAGTTTTACTTAAGAAATTCACAACTTTATCATGACCCAACGAGGATGCATCCACCCTCGAAATCCTTTTTTGAAAATGATAAATTATTTAAGGACTTGAACCACACTAGGTGCCATCAACAACAACCGAACCGACTAACCTGAATAAGAGAAAAAGAAAGAAAGAAAAAAATTCTTTGCAAAGAGTAAACTCCCATAGTTTGCGCAAAACCCACCCAACAAACCACATGCCCCACCCACATAAACGTTGCTTAACCCACAACATTGGAACAAAAATATGCATGTTGCATATGGATCCAAAGACATGCAATTCATGGAAGCTATAGGCCACATGCCTACACCTACAGTGCCATCTGGATATTATATAAATTTTATGTTTACATAATTATCCTTTGTCCTTAAAGTTATATTAGATTATGATTTAATTTTTATTTATTTTATTGTAATGTATTATGATGCAAGAGCATCACTCTCATGATATTTTTATGATTTATTTTTATATTAGGATTCTTAGTTGAGTTAGTGAAGGTCTTATAAGGTCCATTGTGATTATTTCCAATGGTTTGGGAAGCTTAAATAGACCTAGGAATTCATATATTGGTTTTCCTGCCAAAATGCCAACTTGAATTTATAGTGTTTTTTGGTTTGTTGCAAGATTGGGGTTTTATCCTCAACTCTCTTTTTGTCCTTATGAGTCTAATAAGGTCTTAGAAAACCATAACTAACCTTGTAAGGTCACTTTACATGTTTCTTTTAATTTAGGTTGTGTAAAAGTGCATAGTTTGCAAGTTTTTAAGTGCTAAAAAAGAACATTGGGACTTTAGGTTTTGATGAAAAGCATGTAATTTCAAATGTAACTATTCTTTATCATCATTCACATCAAATAAATGAAGAAGAGTGCTCCAAGAAATGGTTGAAGGAGCTTTTTGATGAAAATACCCCTATTTCTTCACATTTTTTGATAATTTTCTATAGTTTCAGTTTGAAAACAATTTTGTATAGCCTTATATGGTGCCATGTTAGATTTGTAAATGGATGGAATGATATTATTTTTTTTTCAAGTTCAAATTCTTTTGGTTTCATTAAATCATGAGGTTTTGAGTAAGATATGGCAAAATTACTATTGATTGTCCTGTTGCTGATCTATGGTTTCTAGTGAGAGAAAAAAATTCATAACTTTTGCTTCCACTATTGAAAATTATTGAAACTAGGTACAACCCTTCCTTAGGTTGCTACCTAGGTTCCCACCAAATTAAAATTCCTAATTCAATCATATGAGTGAGTTATGAAAATCTGTTTGTGTGCATTGTCGTTAAAACTGTCAAAAAACCTAAGTGTCTTTGGAGGTTTAATGGAAAACATGATTCTTGAGTTTTCCTTAGCAAAGTAAGGAGTTGAGAAGACCCTCTAGAGTGTATTAAAGGTGCAAGAAGTCTAATAGGCATAAGAATGAGTATTGTTGCAATAAATTCCCTATTAGGACATTGTTGGGGGTTAGAATTTAGAGAGGAAATTAGTTTAGAAAAATCTTGCAAGATAGGGCTAGAAAACATTTTCAGATGAATCATTAGAAACTAAAATACATTGTTCTTGTAATTTTTTATCCTATGCATCATTATTGGTATCAGAGCTAGATTAAGCAAGAAAACTAATATAAACGTTAACAATCCAAAAAGGGAAAGATGCCTCCAATGAACATTGAAACGGTGGCTAAGAGAATAGCAACATAATTGGGAAAAGACCTTGCTAGAGAAATGAGGAAAATGCTTGAGTCAGTTTGGATGCACAACTCTCTACAGTGGAAGCTAACCAAATAAGAGGAGTGGTTATAGGTGATATGAGTGACTAAGAAGAAGTGGTAGATGAAGAACCTCAAGAAGAGAGGGATGCTGATGATTTTAGGATGGAAAGATTGTTGAAGGCAGTTAAGGGTGAAGGAACCAAGGTGAAGATGGAACTTCCAGTATATGCAGGTAGTTTGAATGGTGAAGAACTCCTTGATTGGATAGGGGAGTTGGGCAGGTACTTGAAGAGCAGCAAGTAAAGTTGGCCAAGACCAAGCTGAAAGGTCATGCATACCTATGGTGGGATTATGTTTAGGAAGAAAGGTAAAATATAGGAAAATCCAAGATTACTTCTTGTTATAGGATGGTTTCCAAGTTGAAGGGAAAATTCATGCCTAGTGACTACATGACTCAATTGTATAGGAAGTTGCAGAACTTGAAACAAAAGGATATGGGAGTGAAAGAGTACACTGAGGAGTTTTATAAGTTGAGTATTAGATCAGGATACATGGAGGGTGATATAGAAAAGGTTGCAAGATACCTTAATGGATTGAAGTATATATTTAAAGATGAGTTGAGCCTTACAATCCTCAAGACAATTGAAGAGTGTTATCAATTGGCCTTAAAGGTTGAGAAGAAGTTGAATAGGAAGCAAGAAAAGCATAATAGAGGTAGAGGAAGGACTTACAGAGGTAGAGGTCTATACATTGGTAGAGGATAGTCACAAGAAAGTCAAGGTGAGTCAAGCACCTCTCAAGAAAAAGAACCAAGTTCAAGAGAAGGTTTTAGAGGAAGAAGGCCTAATTTCAGGGGAAAATTTGGATAAAGAGGAGGATTCAATGGATTCATAGGAAAATGCTACAAGTGCAACAATTTTTCAGGTCATCAAGCTTGGGAGTGTCCAGAAGAGCAATCAACTACCACCTTTAGGAATGAAAGGAGGACTCAAGTTGCTCAAGGAGGAGATGAAGAAAGTGTTAACTCCTCACCACAACCAGAAGAACCAAAGATAGGAGAATCCTTGCTGATGAGAAGGAAATTGATCAAGGTTCCAATGGAGAAGGAGCCACCATAAAGGAAGTCATTATTTAGGACTATTTACAAATGCCAAGGTAAGTGTTTCAAAGCTGTTATAGATTTTAGTAGTACTGATAATTTAGTTGTTGTTGAGATGGTAGAGAAACTAAATTTGAAGAGATTACCTCATCCCACACCATATAAAGTCTCATGATTGAATAAGGGGCAACAAGTACTAGTCAATGAACAATGTTGGGTAGAGGTTCAAATAGGAAAGTATAAATACAAGGTGTTATGTGATATCATCCCTATGGATGTATGCCATGTGTTATTTGGTAGGCCTTGGAAATATGATAGAAAAAAAATGCATGATGGTAGGAAGAATGTCTATGTTTTAGAGAAGGATGGAGTTACCTATACCTTAGCACCTTTGAAAGAGGAAGATAAAGACCAAAAGGTTGTATCAAGTGTGATATTAATGGGTGAAAAAGAGTTTCTAAAGACAATGGAAGAGGAAGAGATAGGTTGTGCAGTGATGATCAGACCTAGGACTGTCATAACAGTAGCTAGAATTGATGAGTTACAATGGGAGATTCAAGACATGTTGAAGGGTTACGTAGATATAGTTGTTAATGAACTTCCTAACTCCTTGCCTCTAATGAGAGATATTAATCACCATATAGAATTTATACCAAGGGATAGTCTACCAAAAAAAGCAGCCTAAGATAACACCCCATCAAAATGAAGAATGTAAGATATCTTTAAAGAAAATGATGATGTCAACAAAAGTGATACAAAGAAACTTATTTGGAAGGTTAAAAATTATAGGAACTTGGATGCTAAAAGCAACAAGATTGATATGAAGAAAATTGCAGATTTGAATGAGCAATGCCTGATGAAGAAAGGAAATTCAGAGCAACAGCATTTTCAAACTAAGTTGAAGATAGAAGATGGAAAATTAAAATAGTTCAAACTACCAATGGAGAAGCAAATGAAAATTGCAAATGACAGTGATTTTGATACTAAAAGTAAAAAGGTTGGTACGAAAGAAATTGATGAGAGTGAGTTAGAGAAGAACACAAGTAGAGTGTCATCCAAAAGGTGTAAAATGATGTCAAATACAAGTCACATTAAGTGGGTTGAGTGCCTACAAAGCTACACTTTCACAAGCACACACAAGAAGGGGAAAAGTAATAAGGTAGTTGATGTTTTGAGAAGAAGAGCATTAATGGTGCAATAAATTTAGTTTAAAAATTTTGGTATTGAAGCACTCAAGGAGTTGTACAAGGATGGGGAGGATTTCAAAGAATTTTATGAGGTTTGTAAGCAGCCTATTAGCACTAACAAGGAGAAATGGATAGATTGTCTTATACAAGGTGGTTTATTTTTTAAGGGAGCACAACATTGTGTGACAAAATGTCCTATGAAAAGTGAAAAGGATGAACAATATGCAATTTCCATGCAAGAGATTCATCAATGAGTGAAAGAGCAGCTCCAAGCTAGTGTGGAAAAATACAAGAAAAAGGAAAATTTGAAGAGAAGCAAGGTTAGTTTTAAGGTTGGAGATCTTGTCTTACAACATCTCAGGAAGAATAGTGGAGTAGGATTCTCACCAATTTTCATTGTTTCTAACTTATACCCTTACAAAGGGGATGTCATTTTTTATTAAGGAGCAGGTCTACAAAAGATATCAGATGTTGATTGGATAAAGGATTTACCACCCACCAAACCAATAGAGTTAGAGTGCATTCTTGACACAAAAGAGAGCAAGAAGACCAAATGAAAGCAATACTTCTCATATTTGGTCAAGTGGAAAGGAATCCCAAATAATGATGCCACATGGATGACATAGTTAGATATTCTTAAGCATGGAATGACTATTAATGTAGACCTCCTCTCAGGTGAAACTTGGGTTTCTTTTTCTTTTCCTTGGGAGTATGATGCAGGAGCATCACTCTCATGATATTTTTATGTTTATTTTGATGTTAGGAGTATTATTTGAGTTGGTGAAGGTCTTAGTAGGTCCATTGGGATCATGTCTAATGGTTTGGGTAGCTTCAATAGACGTAGGAATTCAAATATTGATTTTCCCAAATGCCAACTTTAATTTCTAGGGTTTTTTTGGCTTGTTGCAAGATTGGGGTTTGTTCCTTAGCTCTTTTTTTTGGTTTTCTGAGTTTAATAAGGTCTTAGAAGACGATGACTAACCTTGTAAGGTCACTTTATATGTTTCTTTTAGTTTAGGTTGTGTAAAAGTGCATATTTTGCAAGTGCTAAAAAGGACATTGGGACTTTAGGTTTTGATGAAAAGCAAGTAATTTTGAATGTAACTATTATTGATCATCATTCACATTGAATCAATGAAGAAGAGTGCTCCAATAAATGGTTGAAGGAGATTTTTGATGAAAATGTCTCTATTTCTTCATAATTTTTGACATATTTTTGTAGTTTCAGTCTGAAAACAATTTTGTATGGCCTTGTATGGTGCCATGTCAGATCTAGGGTTTCCAACAAGAAAAAAAATCATAACTTTTGTTTCCACTATTAAAAATTCTTAAAAATTGGTGAATCCCTTCCTTTCATGAGGTTTTGAGCAAGATATAGCAAAATTACTATTGACTACTTTGTTGTTGATCTAGGGTTTCCAATGATTGAACAAAAAAAAAAATTGCTTCCACCGTTGAAAATTCTTGAAACTTAGTGAAATCCTTCCTTAGGTTGGTGCCCAAGTTCCCACCAAAGGAAAATTCCTAATTCAATCATATGAGTGAGTTGTGTAGATCTGTTTGTATGCATTGTCCTTAAAACTGTCAAAAAACCTAAGTGTCCTTGGGGTTTTAATGGAAAACATGTTTCATGAGTTTTACATAGCAAAGTAAGAGTTGATCGAACCCTCTGGAGTGTATTAAAGGTGCAAGATGTCTAATAGGCATAACAATGGGTGTTGTTGCAATAAATACCCAATTAGGACATTGTTGAGGGTTTGAACCTAGAGAGGAAAGTTTGGAAAAATCTTGCAAGATAGGGTTAGAAAACATTTTTAGATGAGTCATTAGAGATTGAGACACATTGTTCTTGTAATTGTTTATCCTCTATATCATATTATTATATTAAATTTTACTATTAAAGTATACTTAAAATAAAAAGTAAATTAATTAAAGGTAAGTTTAATAGTATTAAGCCAAGAAGCATAACCTACAGTGGTAGCACAGAGAAAAATGTGAGTATGTTAATAAAATAAAATATATATATATTAAAATATATTAAATGTCAACATCTATTAAATTAATAATAATGAAAGGATATAAGAAAAATAAATAGTCGACAAATATAAATTTAAAAAACATGAATCGGTGCCCACAAAAGAGATTTATATAAATGGAAAGAGGAAGAAGAAAGGACAAAATAATTAAGCATTCTCAAAAAAAATACAAACTACAAGGTGCAACAGTTATAAATTTTAGGAATTATGAGGTGCAACAAATAAATTTTACGAATTATGAAGTGGAGTCAGGAAAAGGAATTAATAAATTTTATGAATTGAGAGGTGGAGCAATTATTTCAGCAAAAATTTGCAAAACATTACAAGTATGTGCATTTAATTTTTACTTTCTATCATTTGCCATTTTTTTAAATGTATGTGCATTTAATTTTTACTTTCTAAAATAAATAAAATAATATTTACTTTTTAAAATTTGTATATATTTTTTTTAAAATAAAGGTAAAAAGGTAAATTTTAGTATGTAAATCATAAATAAAATTTTAAAAATTATTTGTTAGAAAAAGGTTTCCATATATTTTATTTTTGAATTATTTTTTAAAGACAAAAGGAAGATTAAATTATTAATTATTAGTTATAAATAAAAAAGTTAATTTTAATCTTAATTCATAAATAAATAAAAAATTAAAATATTTGTTAGAAAAGGGTATCCATATATTTTACTTTTGAATTATTTTTTAACGACAAAAAGAGGATTAAATTATTAATTATTAGTTATAAATAAATAAGTTTTATGAATTAATATGTATTAATTTTGTGATATATTTTTTTATAAAATTAGTGTATAATTTTATAAAAAAACATATCATATTTATAAAATTAGTGTATAATAAAATCTCTCATATTTATAACACTTATTTAATTTATATTTTATTTTTGAATAGTTTTTTTAAAGACACTCATTGTTTTATTAAGAGGTTTAAATAATATGTTATCTATTATAAATAAATAAAATTTATTAATTAATTTTTCATATTATAAATTAAATTATAAGTTATATATTAATTATATTATAAATAAATAAGATTTTGTCATTTAATTTGTGTTAATTTTGTGACATAATTGTTAGGATAATTTGTATTAATTTTTTAGCATAATTTTTTTTGATTAAATTTATTATATAATTGTTTAGGATGTCTCGTCTAAGATTAAATTTTGAAAATGAAGAACAACCAAGAGAACATCGAAGAGAATAAGCTCAAAATTACATGAGATAGCGGCATGAACAAATGAATAATGCACAAAGAGAGGAAGTAAGAAATCATTGAAACCAAAATGATAGAGAAAGACATGTTAAACATAGGGCAAATATGACAATTGAAGAGATTGAAGCAAAAATGAGACAACGTGCAAATGAGATGAGAATACATCGTGTGTGAACATCTCAAGAGGAGAAATATATATATTAAGAAGAAGATTACAAATAGATGAGAATTTATTCCAATTTAATGAGATAGAAAGACAACAAATACAAGTACGCAATCATGAATTAGTTGAAAGGAATTTTCAATCTCATGGGAATACAGAGGGTAAATCTGAAGGAATGAATTCAATTACAATAGATCATGTGTTACAAACACCAGATAATAGACTTCAAGATGCAATGAATGTTGAAACTAAAAATCATGTAGAAAATAATATTTCATGGGAGGTGTTAAACTCTCAATTGAGAAGATGAAGACGACTACAAAGAACACAAAATGGTAGAGATCTAGGTACACACAATAACAATAGAAATGTGTAAATTGATTTGAAATATTTGCAAATGATATTTTGACATGGTCTAGATAAACTTTCTTTACCAAGCATGTGTTACATTTTTCAAGAAAGTTACCCTACAATGAAGGTTGTATGAGTTCCTGAGGAACTAATTTTCAATAGATTTCAACAAGAGAAACATGAACATCGATTTTTGACATTAAATAATATGAATCCTGGTCCACAACCACCAGAACTTGCAAACTTAACACAAATTGAGGAAGTGTTGATAGCACATGTAAATCTAATGCTTCAAGTCACACATGCAACTGGAGATCAATAAAAATATAAAGGACATACCATAAGTCTTCCACAAGAAGTAAGAGAAATAGCTAAAATTTTACCACATTGAATAAAATATTTACCAATTATTGTTGTTCGAAGGACTTACCAACATGGAACAAATTACAATTTTACAATCAATAGAGAGAGGGTGGACAAAGCACTGAAATATAAGATAGAACATGATAAGTTCTATAGAGATGTGCAAATTGATGAAAATTCTCTTAGTGAACTTACATGCAATTCAAATGAAAACATTTTTGATAAATTGAACTATGTTCATATGGAGTTTGATTTAGATGAAAATGAATATGTATTTATGGGTCTAGTGATAGAGATGGATAAAGGAAACATTATTGATCACACTACATCAATGGCATCAAAACCACCAAATGTTCAAAGAGAGATGGAACTAATCCATGCATGGGTAAATAACCCTAATCTAGATCTTAGATCCCTAATTGATTGGCCAGGAATTGGAACATCTCCAATAAACGAGTATATCACTGAAGGATTACTTGATATGGCTTTTCCAACACTATTTATGAATGGATGATGTGATTGGCTAGAACCATGAATAAGGAGTTTCCATCTACATGAATTTGTTAAGAATTTATTTTGATATCAAGATCATCGCTTTGGAAAACACCCTTGATTTAGATATCATATGATGAATATGATTATGAGACATCGTGTACAAAACTCATATGTCATGTTTGTCAAAAAGAGCTTTCAGGATATGTCAATCACAATCAATGAGTTATGAGAGCATATGGAAAATTTCCCTCACTCACATCTTGTTGATTGTTTGATGTGTTTTGGTACTACACTAAGGGGTACAAGAGCTTATTGGGAAAAATGTCGAGTTGAATTAACTAACATCTTGCATCAAATTGGAACACCAACTATTTTCTTTACTCTAAGTGTAGTTGATAGGTATTGGCTAGGTTTGCATACACTAATGCTAGGAACACAACTAGCTAATCCACAAGAAGCACAAAACTAGCAATGACAAAACATTATTGCCTATCCACATATTGTGGCATATTACATGCACCTAAGATATACATTGTTTCGAAGGGAAAAAATGTAAAAGGGAATGAAAGTAAAAGATTATTAGTTAAGATATGAATGGAAGCATAGAGGATCACCACATGTGCATGGATTTATATGGTTAGAGGGAGAACCAAATATAGACAACCTGAACTTGGGAAATGATCATGAAATAAAAAAATGCACAAAAATATTTTGATTCTATTATTCATGTGTGGAATCCACGAGGAAATCCACATCAATGAAACATACAGGTATGATTTTACTTCTCAATTATATATATTTTTCAAAATATATTATACTTAAAAGTATTGTATGTTAACTAACAAAATATGTTTTATCATCAATGATAGGTCTTATAAAACTTTACACAACATCCATGCCTTTGAAATACAAAACAATTGAGCCAGATAGACTTGGAATGTGACCATGAAGAGTTACTAAATTGTGTTGAACGTCATACAATATGTAAAGAAGGTGCTTGTCTTCATAAAAAAAGAGGAAGGATGGTTTGTAGGTAAGTTCATATATTCAAATATTTTTTATCAACAATTAAAATGTGAGCCTCCTCTCTTTTGCCTCGATGGTTGTTATGTAATGGGTACTGGCCCTTCCAGTTTTATCTATTCAAAACAATTAAAATGTTTATATAAACTAACAAATGAACTTCTATTTTTAGGTACAATGCACCATGGCCATTACATCTAGTGGATCAAAATTATTTGAAGACCCGGCCATAGGAGATACAACATATGAACCTGCAAGAAATTTTGATTGAGTGTATACACATAATATCTTATTGGATATCATTCTTCTATTAAACTCTATTGATATAGCATGAAGATTATTTTTTTGGTTTAATGTGAAATGTCTCATTCAATATTTGCAAAGGATAAAAAATATTTTTTTCAAACACAATAAAAATATGCTAAAGTAATATTTTACATTTTGCACTGTGGATGCTACTAGCTTATATATCTTAAATGCATCTATCTAAAATACTTTGAGAGATAGTAGTCTCGAGGCGCCTATCTATTTTCGAGAACAATTAAACTATAGGCACCTTGACACTGATATCTCTCGACGTATTTTAGATAGATGTATTTAAGATATCTAAGCTAGTGTTATATTGTTGTAGTATATTTAAAAGTATATTATTTTTCTACAATATGATATCATGTTAGTTTAAGTTTTCCTAATATAAAATTATATTATATTTAAATTATTTTCTATGTATTTTTAGATTAGTTTATATTAAAATTTTAATTATTATTGTGAATAATAAACTTTATTTATTTATAACTTATTTAATATAAAATAACATAAAAAAATAGTATCTAATTTACATTTTATTTTAAATGTATATTATCATTTAATTTTATATAATAAATTTATATTTTCTTATACCTATTTTTTTTAGCATGATTATTATATAATTTTTATGTGTACATATTATCATTTTTGTTATAGTTACATTATATTATCACTTAGTTTTTATTTATTTTATTGAAATGTATTATTATATTAATTATACTATTGTAGTATACTTGAAATAAAAATCAATTTAATTAAAGGTAAGTTTAATATAACATTATATTCTAGTACTATATTTAACATTATATTATTTTTTTAGAATATGATATTATATTAGGTTAAGGTTTCCTAATATAATATTATATTATATTTAAATTATTATATATTTATATTTATATTAGTTTATATAAAATTGATTAGTGTGAATAGTAAATTTTATTTATGTAACATGTATTATTTAAAAAATAATAATACAAGGCTTTATTGAAAGTTATTTGTTTATATTCCAAGCACAAAAAAGAATGTATACATTAAACATCTGCTTTAGGATATGAAAATATGAGAATTAATATACATAAAAGATATACAATAAATATATGTAAGACATGGGGCGAAGGGCCTAGCTCGATTGGCTAAAGAATAATGTTGTAGGCAAGAGATCACAAGGTCTAGTCTCCCCTTCATTCTCATGGTACCAAAAGGCATGGCGTGCCGTCATCACCAATCACATGAAAAAAGTTTACCAAGTACACTATAGTGTATAGGGGGGCTACCTTACAATCTAAAAAAAATGTATGTAAGACATATTTACAAAAGAATATATATTTAGTTACATATATGAGAATTGATATATATAAAAGATATCTTAAGAGATATATGATGAAGAGAATACATAAGTATTTTAGAAAGTGTGTACATATGAGTTATTAATTGAAATGGAAACACTATACATGAGCCTAGTTTGAATATATTAGTTATCATTTAAAAATAGTAAAAATTATTCAATGATTTGGTTGGATGAACCTTGTTCATATTGGTCATCATAATATATATTTTTTAAAAATGAACAAATCCTACAAATTTGTATATGTTTTATGGAATTTCTATGCAATATCTTTCATTTGGTGTGTTTCTTCTTCTACGGCCACAATAAGGAAGTTTGCATCTTTGAGCTTTTCAATAATATTTTGAGAATCTTCAAAAATTTATTTTATTAATTTTTTGATTGGAGCTTCGACATACACATTTGACTCCATAGAATCATCTAAGATTATGATTATTGAAATTTTTATTGTATTCTGTAATTTATTTTGTTGAGCATCAATATTTTCCATGATCTAAAAGGGAAAAAAATGAAGTTAATATTCAGATGTTAGTAATATCTATTCCATATTGTTTGATATAGAGAAAAAATTTAAATACGTTTAAGACAATAATTTACTTAAACTTGAATTAAATAAATAATATTCATATAAATCAATTTTTATTAAGCAAATCAATGCTTACATACAATATTCATAACAAAGTTTAATAAGTTATTTTAATAAAATTATTATAATCTTATATTTAATAATTTTATAGTTATATATTTATCAATAATATATTACTTATTATCATTATTATACAATACTATTTGATGTAGACCTGGGAAGCTCAATCACAACCAAACTGACAACCTGCCTTTAAGAGGAATCTAACAATATTAAGTTGACCTCTTTGAACAATCTAAACAACCCTCAAAGCCTGACAATCATCAGAAACATGATTTCACACTTTCACTCCTTGAACCCTAGTAGTAGTGGTAACTCAGTTTTTTCCCAATAACTCAAATTTCCTACAAAACACTAGACAAAATCTTGATGGTTTTAGACACCCATTTTAGGTTTATTACACATATCTCAAAGACAGGTACAAATCCTTTGGACCAAATACCCAAAAACACCCTTTCTCGGCTGACCTAATTAGGCTAATTAGGCCTAATTTACAAAGCAACGTTCCTTTAATCTTATCTTGAAACCTTGGGGCAGCATTTCTTATGTTCCCAAACCTCCAAAACCATAACTAGATTCCTTTGGTATGGACTAATTCATGCCAAACCTAAAAACCCTTATTCTATGCACTATTCTTGAGGGTTTGTTAAATATGATACTTCCACAACCTCCCGGACCTCAAAACCAACTTGAACACAGTAAATTAGCCCTATACATTCCTACAAGTTCAAAAAAACAAGGCCTCCCATATAGATTCTACCAAACCCTAGGTCAAAACCCCTCCTTTACATGCATTTTCCTCACAAAACACACAGGAACAACAGGTTATTCTCCCTTACTTCCTTCTAAACACTATCTTCATGCATCCTACACTTTAACCAGACTCCATGGGGCCCCTTCCATGAGTTATAGTAACCATAGAAGATGTAAGGGCCCTTTAAACCATATTTTGTTCACAAAACCCTCAAAACAAGGTGTTCCGGCCTATCATAGAAAAATAAAGTTTTCTAACACAAATCACCACCAAATTCCTTCAAATTTGATATAAAACAAACCTAATACAAATATTCAAGTCATGGAAGATATTTCATATCAAAAACTGACTATATGTGTCTTTACAAATCTGAACAATGTGAGAAAACATAGAAAAATATATGAAAAATAGAGAATCTGTATTTGTCAGTCCTCTCCTTCAACAAAATAAAATTACAATAGATGAATTCAGGCCATTTAAAGGCTTCTTCAGGCTCAACCAATGACCAACCAACTTTACAACTGATTTTTGAATCCTTAATGACCATTGAGAAGCATAATTCCACCTTTTACATGTTTTGTTAGCATATACTACCATACATTGTAATGGTTATATCTTTTGACCCCCCTAATCACTTAAATACATTGAAAACACCTATTATGGTCTATTTAGACCTTAGGAAATTCTAACACATGACCTACTACACAAAAACACCCTAAACCTACTTAGACCCCTCCTTGTCTTCATTGACAATAACTTCACAAATGTGACCTTGTCTACAAAAATGAATCAATGAGACACCAAATGGTCTTTATAGACCTTATTAAAGCAAATAAGAAACTAAACCACTTTGTAACATTCCTAGACACATCAATTTCTCTAGTTGTGAGAGTAAGGTGTAGGTGCTCCTACACCATACACCCCCCTAGAAAGAATTCATGCCTCATGAATGGTCCTTGCCTCCATTGTCTCCAAGTTTCCCCAGTGTTGTAAGGGTCCACAAATTTTCTTCCCTGGTATATGCATGTTGGATCTACAACCTGCTCTACATATTGAACATGCTTGACTGTGGTTTCAATTGGAGTTGGACTCACTTTAGCATGTAGACCTGAAAGTGGTATTTCCTCTATTCTTTGAGGAAAACCAGATTGTATGCCTGTACAAACACCTAAAAGTGCAAACAAGTACTAGTATCCTTTTGATCTATCTTCCCCTTTGGTTTATCTCCATGCTCATTTCTATGTTTAAAACTCTACATACTCTATCCTTTTTCCTCTGTTATCAGACACTTTATTTTATCAACACCTACCATCATTTTCTTATGATTACAATGCATGGTACTGACTATACTGTCAGATCTTTGTGCCTTGGTATCTATAGAATCTCCATATTTGACAAGTGTACTTGGTACTAAAGGATAGATCATTGTTCCTACTAACACACTCTTACTCCAATTCACCCCCAACTCTCTTCTCATCACTATATCAAACTGCTTCATGGGCTTCACATTATTCTTCCTTCCCAACTGAACTTCATCCTTGTCAGACCTCTAACTCATCTTCTCAATAGATGCAACACCATTAGTTTCCACTATTTCAACACCATTTTGAGGTGTCTTTCCTAATGCCTTAACACCATAACTCTGCTCTGAAATAGAAAACAAGTGATTCTTACCATCCTCAAGTTTTATAGGTTCCTTTTTGCCAAAGATCACCACCTTAGCTTTGCCTTTTTCCTTATCTCTTCCCTACAAGGGAGTTAGCTTGAAACTTTGATTATCCTTCCAAATGGTGTAGGTGTTTTCCCAACCATCATACATAGACTTCCTATCAAATTTCCATGGCCTTCCCAAGAGCAGATGGAAACAATCCATTGGCAATATATCACATAGGACTCTATCCCTATACTCCCCAATTTGGAAATCCACGTAGGCTTGCTCATTTACCACTAAATTTTGGCTATCATTCACCCAAGAAACCTTGTAGGGTGCTATGTGAGGAATCTTTTCTAGACTCAACTTATCTACCATCTCCCTAGACACCATATTATCCTAAGAACCATAATCAATTACAACTTGACACACCTTACCTTTGCATTTACATGAGGTTCTAAAGAGACTCCTTCTTTGGCTCATGTCCTCCTCCTTAGGTGTTTGCAAAAATGTTCTCCTCATCATGAGTGTCTCTCCTACCTCTGGATCTGTGGGTCTTCTTGATGAACTAACACTCTCTTCTTCATCCCCTTGCACAAATTGGACTCTTTAATCACCTTTTCTTTCACTTCCACTTACAGAAGCACTAAACTTGTCAGGAAACTTGAAGGCAAGGTGACCAAACTCACCACATATATAGCATCTTCCTACAAATTCATTGTAATTTCTCCTTTTCCTAAATTTTTTCCTTCCACCTCTCCATCCTCCTCTTGCTTCAGGAGCTTGTTCTTTGTTCTTCTTAGCATCTTCATAGTCTTACTTAGGCTGCCTTGATGTTGAAGTGGTTCCTCTACCTCTTGATGCCTTCTCTTGTCTCCTCTTTAGTTTTTCTTATGCTCTCATGGCCATTTGAAAGTAGTGTTCAACTAATTTAGGTGCCAATAGGCTGATCTCATCCTGGATGTTATACCTCAATTCATTCAAGTACCTAGCAACCATTTCTTCCTCATCTTCTTCATGCTTAGTTCTTATGCTTAACTTATAAAATTATTTGGTATAAGATTGCACATCTAGTTCTTTTTGTCTAATATTTTGCAACTTCTTAAGTAACTGAACATTATAATCACAAGGAAGGAATTTACCTTTCAGTTTTGTCTTCATTTTTTACCAAGAAGTGATCTTTCTTTTCCCTTTCTTTTTCCTTTCTTCTTGCACAAAATTCCACCATACCAAATCATGTCCCTTCATTATTGTTTTAGCCTTCTTCACCTTGTGCTCTTCATCAACATCTTCACTATCAAATTAGTTTTCCAAAGCCCCTATCCAATCCAAGATCTCTTTACCATCAAGTTTTCCTCCATACATAGGCACATTTATTTTTCCATATCCATCCTTCTTCATAGCCTTCAAAAGCTTCATCATTCTCAAATCTTCTGGATTCATCTCCTCTTCTTCGCGAGGGGTCTCCTCCTCTTCATCAGAATCATTTTCATTCAAAAGAGTCCTACCTTTAGCTTTTATTGCAGCCATGTCTTGTTTCAGGGCTTCTATTTATTTGTCATGGTTGTCAATATTCCTTGCAATAGAATTCACCTTAGGAGGCATTTTGATTCCTCCAATTACCTTCTTCTTATCACACACAAACTTACACTTTCTTTCACAAGGGACCTACTCCCTTGCTCTGATACCACTCTGATGTAGACTTGGGAGGCTCAATCACAACCAAACTGACAACCTAACTTTAAGAGGCATATAACAAGATTAAGTTGACCTATTTGAACAATCTAAACAATCCTCAAAGCCTGAAAATCATCAAAAACATGATTTCACACTTTCACTCCTTGAACCCAGGTAGTAGTGGAAACTCAATTTTTTCCCAATAACTCAAATGTCCTCCAAAACACTAGAAAAAATATTGATGGTTTTCGACACCTATTTTAGGTTTATTACACATATCTCAAAGACAAGTACAAGTACTCTAGACCAAATCCCTAAAAACACCCTTTCTAGGCAAGAATGACAATCAAAGGTAGTCATAGGTATGTAGATCATACAGGATCAGAGTCATAAAAAGAAGATCATAGCTAGCTATATGAAAATCAAGTGCAATTTAAAATCCATGAGGATAGTCTTACATAAGGGAGGCATAAAATAGTTGAAAAAAATAATTATGAGCATCTAGAATGCAAGAACAGGAGGCACAAAGAAATACAATATAAAAAATTCCAAGGGTAGTCATGTAATAAGGAGAGACAATTATGGTTCATGGTTAGGTAGGGTCTTGAAGAAAGCTTATTTAAGAACAAAGTCAAAGGAACAATCAATGTATAACTAAGTTATAAGGGTAGTTTGGAGGAATTTTTAGAAGATTGTTATAAAGGATTTTAACTATACCATTATACAAAGACTTGGAAAACATTTAATGTGACTCTCAATCATATTGAAACAAATCCCATAATTTTTAGGCTAAGGAATATCAAATGAACTATGATAGTGACTATGAATCCTTGAGAAGCAAAGAATACAATCACTATGAAAGCTCAAATAGGTTGTTCTGAGGAATATATTAAATTGACAAAAGCTTGGGGCAATCACCTTTGTATGTACAATCCACTGTATGCATAAACCAGTGATTTATGATAGTAGGTAAGGTTCCTACGTGGTTGACAGAGGATGACGCTTTAAAGGACCCTACCATATGCTTGGTAAATATTTTAAGTGATTAAACAAAGGAATTGTGAACAACACCATGACTATGATCATTGAAAGCCAAATGCACAATTTTGAAGGAGGCAGAGGTATATAAAGCATGACAGCCATACCTTGAAAATGACAGTGTTTGACTATCAAGGGGAGTAAGAGTAAATGAAGCTTGATACAAACATTGTTATGATGGTCAAGCATAAGCTATTTATGAAATTTCATAAGTGAAATGGAAATAGTAATTCAAGACACCTTGTAAGGGAAAAAAAACACAAAGGACAATATGTTCTTGGCATTATGAGGGCAGTATTTTTAATGAATACATGGAAGATCTTCAAATGGTAGTCAAGGATAATGTTAAAGGATAATTAAAGGTTTCTAAGAGAGAGGTTTATATTTATGAATGACCATACACAGTTTACATGGACAATGCCATGAGTAAAAAATATGACCAACGAAATTTTATTACAAGCCTATTAAAGATACATAGATAGCTAAAGGAGCATGCTAAGGGAAGACTTCATGGAAAAACCATGATAAGTACAGTCACCTTGAATACAACCCACCATGTACACAAAAAAGACAGAGCCAAGGCCAAGGAGTTCACCTGGATAGTTAAAGGGACAACATTGAGTATAGAGTTATCAATGTGACAGTCATGAAGGGCTAGACCTTTTGCTTATCAAATTCATTCCATCACTATGTAGAGTGCAATGGACAAAAGGGCAACAAGTTTGTTAAGGCATAATCATTAAGTAACAATAGACATTATAGATAGGATAGTCATAATGATAGATGGGAAAACCATCTTTCAAAAGGGTAGACATCATTAGCATATCCTACAATCATTGCATTCCAAGAGATGACATGATGGATGTCCATACCCTGTTCCAAAGCTCACCCGACATGATGATCTATGATGTAGATACTTTTTTTTAAAAAAAAATTGCATAGTTTCATTAAACTTTTGACGAAATACAAAAAAGTCCAATGCAATTGTTGTACCTCCGACGAAAGATAGTAGTGCCTAATCGTCGACATTTCGACGAAATACACCGATGAAAGTTTCTAACAAATAGAAATTCTGTCGCAATTTCAATAAAAACATGATCCCTTGACAATCGACGAAGTTAGGTCGATATTTTGACGTTTTTAGAGTCTGTCGAAATTTCAACAAAAAAGTTCCGACGAAAATTGGTTCAGTGTTTCGTTAGTATTCCGACAATATTTTATCAAAAATTCAACAAATGTTTGTCAAAAATTGGACCCAAATACTATAGTGTGATTTTATGAATGGATAATAGGAAGAATATAACAATATTGAACAAAAAATTAAGGATCATCCATGAACACTGATAGAATGATTTCATATGCTGAGAAGAATGTGACATAAGCAAAAAAATAAAAATAAACATGTTGAAACCACACAAAAGCTTCCATGCAAATACAAATGGCAACTAGTCTAAGGTATCAAACACTATTATGGAATACAACCCAACAATGAACAATACGCAGTAAGATGACTATCAATCTTGTGCAATACACAAAGAGAGAGAGAGAGAGAGAATGAATTCTTATAGATAAACAAAAAGAGGAGCAATGAAGAAGTCAACTTGGATTTCTATGCAGTTGATTTATGGAGTTCGATGCCGGAATCCCAACCTCTACATTCGTAATGATTCTAATTCTCTGAAGCCTTCATGAATTCTCTTCCTTTCCCCAGCATCTTTTCCAATTTCTTCTTTGAAACTCAATTTTGTATCAATTTTCTTATAGAGAAAAACATAAAACCAGAATAATTTTGCAGACTAGTTTCTTCACCAAAAATTCCCAATTCAGAAAACTTCTCCTCTCTTTCAATTAATTAAAAAGAAAACTCTTTTTCTTTTCGAAAACAAAAATCCATTAAAGAAACAAGTTTCCATAGCTTTTCTAATTTTTTTAAAATAAACTAAACATGCATTTGTCCTTTTTCTTATTTTCCCTTTTTTTCTTTTTTTTTCTCCTTTTCGAATGAAATCTTTTGTTTTTATTTTTATTTGATTTAAAGCTCATAATTATCACACACAAATTAATTAAAAATCTCTTTATTTAATATTTATCCTTAGCTTGATAGAAAACATTAAATTATATTATTTATTTTCTCAAAAGATAATTTATAATTATTAACAATATTATCTACTTTATTTATTTATCCACAACTTAATATTTAATAACAAATCACAAAATCATTAATTTATTTTATTCCATTTTACAAATAACAATTTATAATTATGACAATATTACTTATTTAATTTATTAATTTATCCTTTTAATTAAATAAACAACATTTAGTTTAACAACCTTTAAAACTGTAATAAATTTAAATTTAACAATTTACTTAACCACATTTACTTAACTATTTAATTATATTAATTAAAATAACATTATTAATCTACCAAGAAATATTCAATATAAACATTAATTAAACGCCACATAAAACAAAGATTAAAATCAATGAACAACACAAAACCATACAGAACAGAGACGAGATCGTGGACAATGACACCATTAGACACAACAATGGGGATGACAACTTGGATGGGGACACTCCCTTATAAACTCCTTTTCAACTTCATACTCATTGGGTTTGTGGGACACGCTCAGAGATACTACGCAAATGGAGTCGATGTCTAGTACATGCATCTTGCATGAAAACAACGTCAAGTAGCATATAAATCTCCAATACAAACACATCGTGAAAGGTAGTCGCAGGGTAGCGGGGCACTCGCAAACAAGTGATGCTACTATGTCCTTTCACCAAGACCCACTAGCAAACACATCAGAATCCATAAACAAGCATTAAACCACAACATCACCACATAATATTAATGAAGCAATAACATCTCCAAATAGTATGATCACCACATGTCATATGTCATAAACATCATAAGCAGTATCATATGCATCAAACCAAACTAAATTGTAAATCCACACAAGTCAAACCGGTGAAATAATCACCATCACAATCTCAAGTACACAACTGAACATAAAGAGTATCTAAAAGTATTAGCAACACGAGGGGTATTACACCTATTGCAATTGTAACATGTGACATTCTTCTAACCAATATTCCTTCCATTCATTCTAGATTTGCATTGATTAGCTTTATGCCCAAATCCATAGCATGTATAAAAATAGCCTTTGAAAAAATGAATCATTCTACCATTGTTATAGCCATTCATCATTTGACTTCTGCACTCACTAGCTCTATGACCGAATTTCTTGCATGTAAAATATTGACCAGAAAAGGATGGAACATTTTGATTCATTCTGCTCTACATTCCATTGCCTTATGTCCAAATTTATTGCAAGAATTAAAAAAACCATTAAAATATGGGTACTTTTTTGCATTTGGTTGTCTCACCGATGGTCTTCTTTGATTATGGATTTGCTTTCCATTATTCTTCTTATCTCCAATCTTCTTTTTAGTGTTTGATGTATGATCTAATTTTGAAATTTATCCTATCTCAAATCCTAGTCCACCATTGTCTTTAGAGCCTTTCTGATTTACAATCATTTCATCAAGATTTGTAGCTCATCTTGAATTTTTCTTCATCACTCCTTGCTTTCTCTAGATTTGATCTTAGATTCACAACTTCTTGTTCAAGCCTTATGCATTCCTCATATTTTATTTTCACCATTGCATTCAAACATTCCTCAATTCTTTTCTTTTCTTCAACTTGCACTTTTAGATCAATAATAGTTTCATTTGCTTGCTTTAATTGTTCACTGACTTCTCTATTCCTTTCTCTAAACTTCTTGATTTTCTCTCTCAATTTTCTAATGCATTCATCTACTTCTTTTACATTTTCTTTCAGATCTATATTTTCACCTTCAATTATCTCTAGATCTTCAAGGGAAACTTTGAGTTCTCCATCTTTGTCAAGCATACAATCTTCTTCTATGATTCTTATAGTTAGAATCTCTTCCAGAGGAGTAGGAAGGTTTCTATCAACAATGTGTTCAAACTCTAAGATCTTCCCCAAGTGATTAAGCTCCTTCCAATGAACCAAGCTTTAATACCAGGGTGATCCCACAAAGTTGGTTTACAATTTTTGGAAGATTCTCATTTTTGCTGAAATCACATATTTTTAGAAAATATAATGATTTAAGCCTTAAAAAGTTCCATTTAAAGCATTTGAATTGAAGCAAGTTTGATATAACTACCTTAGATAAAACCCCCTTGGATAGAACCCTGCTAGTTTTAAACCATACCTATAATAGAGTCTCATTTACACCTATCAAAATGCTGATAAAAAACCACTTTTGATTTACCTTTTGGGGGATCAAATAAATTCATTTAAAATTTGTTTTTTGTCAATATGTAGTCCTTATTATAAGCTTCCCAAAAAGTATAATTTTAAATAAATTTAATTTTATTATTATATTTATTTTTTATTTCTTGTGAATATAGTTTTTTCACCAAAAATCAAGCTCTATATTTTGCACATGTGGAAAAATAGAAGATTATCAAAAAAAAATGAAAAAATGAGTGCACTAGATATTGAAGTCCTTGATCCAACAAAAAAAAAAATTAAAATAATTTTAATATGTAGTCTTTATTATAAGCTTCCCAAAAAGTATAATTTTAAATAAATTTAATTTTATTATTATATTTATTTTTATTTCTTGTGAATATAGGTTTTTCATCGAAAATCAAGCTCTCTATTCTGCACATGTGGAAAAATAGAAGATTATAAAACAAAATTGAAAAATATGAGTGCACTAGATATTGAAGTCCTTGATCCAACAAAAAAAAAAAAAATTAATTTTGATACATACAAAAAAAGTTGTGTTATACAGTCCGCCTATGTCTAAATTGTAATTGGTTTGACTTCAAATCTTGATTAGGAAAAAAATATTTAATAAAACACTATGAAACCAATCAGAAGCACTAGATGTCATAGTTACAAATCTAAATTCGAAAAAAATAGAATTTTATCCTTCATGGAAAAAAAGTTGTGTTATATAGTGAGTGTCACTCCTTAAAAATGGTGTTTATTGAAAAAACTAGTTTTTGAAGGAGATCAAAAAAATAAGTGCAATATGATTCAAAAAAAAATGAAAAAAATATATTTAGAATCTACAAACAAAATTTCACAAATCACTAGTTTGCATCATCTTCAAATTCCTCACGGTTTAGCCGCTATAGGTGTCTGAAAGTGAGGATTTAGTTAGAAAAAATCAGTTTAGTGTCCAGTTTGGCCAAAAATTGTAAACCAGTATTGTGGGATCACCCACCAATTGTTGAACACCTAGAATAAAAAGAGGGGGGTGAATTAGTATTCTTTTAAACCATTCAAATATTTAAACATCCAATCCACTTAGAACATTCAACTACAGTAAAGAAAGAAAGCATGAAACATCAACAAAATCACATAACACATGAACACTAGGATTTTTATGTGGAAAACCCAAAATGGGAAAACCATGGTGAGGATTAGCTCACAATATATTATAATTGGCTATAGTATATTTACAGAAGTGCTCACTATAGGTGGACTCACTGTCTCAGTGGACTCACTATCCACAAAGAAAAATATATAAGACAGATTGTGGCTCACAACCTAATTTGAATTATTACAATTGCATCTATCATATGCATGAAATATAGTTCCAATGAAGCTCAATAAATTTACTTTACATACTTCATCTAAATTAGATCTAACTCTTCTTTCCTCTACATTCACATCACTATAATCTTCTACTCAACATCCACAACTTAAACTTGCAATGTTCTAATAATATTTGTATCACATACATGTAGAACACTCACAACATTCATTACTTACATAAAAACACTAAAAAAGATCTAACATATATATCCGCTTCAAGCATAACATCAATTAGGTCAGCCTAATTAAATGTAACACTCAAAATATAACTTTTCGACTTCAACTCTTTCCATACATGCCTCACCCCAAAATTCAAATCTCAAAATAACTTGAAATAGGTCGGCATGGACCTATAATAGATCCCACAAAATACCACAACACTTATTTAACCTTTGTATACCTTCAAACTTATTAGGTCGACACCACAAAAGACCTAATATCAAAATCCTTCAACTGTGTATCCATATTCAGACACGTGGACCTCAAAATTTAATTTCAACTTGAATTCACACACTAATTTCATCTGTAAACATATTCTCAAAAGTGCAAAGCCAAAAACTTATTCACAAAGAAGTACAAACTCTCCAACTCATGCATTGTACAATAAATAATTGCAATCTTCCAGACTAAACTATTACTTAGATCTCTCAAACCAAAAGCCAAAACATGATGAAATTCTGAAATTGAACACTTCTAACAACCAAAAACATATATTAGAAGAAAAAAGTGAAATCTTCTTTCACAGACTAGTACGGACCCACAAATTGGAGCTCTATTACATTGAATTAACAGAGTTGACACTTAGTCAATTTTCCATCATAACCAACTTTACTAGATCAAACCATATTGCAAAAATGTCTTCCAAAAACACTCTAAAACCTCTTAGAACCAACCAAAAATGATCTACACCATGATCTCCATATCAAGATACAATGTTGACATCAATGGAAACATTGTAACACATCGTTATATACCTTTTTGCTTATTTCTCATGCTCATTTTTCCAAACAATAGCATCAATGACATTCTTCCAATAGTTATTTAGATATATAGATAAATATTTTATGGGTCATGGTTTTTGGATGATTTTGGATGTAAGATAGTTGTAGCTTTGCATGCATGCTTCATGCATGGTTTGAGGAGATATCATATCTTCTCTATATGGAGATTTTGGTATGTGATTAGTCACTAATCATTTCTATGGTGAATGCTTGGAGGTTTCTTAATTATGGTGCTCATTTTGTGGTCTTTTTTGGAAAATTGGATCTTGATGCAATACAAGGTGGTGGAAAACAAATTGATCAGTCACAAACAACTAACCAAACCTTCAAACCCAAAACTCTCAACTTCAACCAACCTCTCACCATTAGGCTTCTAACCTTCAAAACTCAAAAAATAGAGATATCTTTTAGAGAAGGCCACAAAAAAGGCCAACACAAAATCAATTAAGCATCCACTCAGACCCAAATACAATGCCCCAACCGATCACATAAGGCTTCTTTAGTCCATCACCAAGATTCAATAGGCTTCCCTACTCAAAGGCTACTAAATTATCCCATTTTCCCAAAGGAGGTACCTCTTATTCACCTTCTCTTCACACAAACACACCAAAAAATCATAAGACATATTCCAAAACACCAAATTTCATGATTTATTTCCAGATTTAAGGCTTCTTCAGTACTGTTCCAATAAACCCTTCAATTTCATATAAGAGCCTAGGGTTTTACTCAATCTCACAAAATCTAGGCTTCCCACACATAACCAAAGCATCAAACCCCATATATACACCCTGCATAAACTCACCAATACATCACATTAACATTCCCTTTACTATTGAATCATAAACCTTCATGGACACCACAGTTTCACATGGAGAATTAACATAGTCAACCCTAGGGCAACATTCCCCAACCACATAAATTGCTTCCTCTATGCATATAAAGCATGTAAACGTTTACCCTACCATGGTGTATTTCCTTCCCACTAAGAAACAACCATGATAGTAGGTGGAAGGATTAAGACATTAATAAATTCCCAAATAGAGCTTTTTCTGGCCTAACACAGGCAGTTCCAGAAAAACTAAGTATGCTCCCTCCAAAATGAGTGTTAAATCATCAAACTAAGTTCTAAGGAAAGGTAAGACATGCACCTACATAACACTGAGTGTTTCAAGTCATTCCAATCCCAACTGGTCCGTACACAGCCTGCAAAGTTCAGGAAAATAGTAAAATAATAGAGAAGTGCAAAATAAACATGGTGTTTCTTATAGAAAATTCAATACAATGCTTCTCCCATCCTTCTTCAAGCCTTGGAGAGGATTTTTAAACCATTTCAAATCAAAACTACCACCAACTAATGTTCATAACTGACATTTGCATCACTTAAATCCTAAATTGCATTTTATGTCAATGTTGCTCTTGACAACATTTTACAACTTTTGCACTTTTCACCCAATTGAAATCCTAAGACACTAAACACCCTCAAATACATATTATATGGTATTTTAGACCTTATTTAACATAAATAAAATTTTAACACCCCCTAGACTCACCCTATGACCACCTTGATTCACTTTGTTACATTTCACCAAGTCAAATTATGCATTAAGGGAGTAGGTGCTCCTGCACCATACAACCCCACTGAAAAAAACTCATGCCACATGAGTTGGGGTTGATACCAATTCCACCAAACCTTATACCTATTCCTCTAATCCACAAACTCCTTCCATTGATCCATGCATTGTACTTTTGCACTCTACCCTGCACTTTTGACTAGGTTTGTTCTTGAAAAGGATTGTGTTTTTATGTCCAGACCTGATGTCTGCCCTCTCTCCATTCTTTGTTCAAAACTTGTTTGCTTCCCTGCACTTACACCTGCACACAAAAAAATGTTAGTATCCTTTTGCACTGCTTTCTTCCCTAAGTCTCCTCCTTGCTTACAAGTATTCTTACTACCCTGTTCTTCATGTCTTTCACTTATTGCCCCATTAACTTGCCTTGTCACTGTTTTATCAGATTGTTGTATCCTTGTACCTGCACTTCTTGGTTGTTTCTTCACCTTGTTTTCAATTATAGGACACTCCATGGTCCCCACCACAATACTTTCACACAAATTCATTTCCATTACCTTCTTTACTCCAATGTCAGCCTTCATACCTATTGTCCATGTGTTCTTAGTTTTAGCCTGACTGCAACATTAGTATTCTTGTCTTCTTGCACAACATTTATCAATTCTTTCCTACCACACATTATTATCTTCACTTTTCCCTTCTCATATTCCACAAGTGGAGTTAAAACAAAAGAACATCCATCCTTCACTATTGTGTAAGAGTTCTCTCTTCCATCACACAAGGCTTGCCTATCATAATGCCAAGGTTTACCTAGAAGTAGGTGACAACAGTCCATAGGAAGAATATCATAGAACATAATGTCTTTATATCCTCCAATCTGGAAATCTACCATAGCCTTTTCATTTACCAACAAGGATTCTTCATCACTTAACCATCAGAATTTATAAGGAAATTGATGAGGTATCCTTTTCAAATTTAACTTATTCACCATTTCAGTAGACACCATATTCTCTATTGAACCAGAATCAATTACAATATTGCATACTCTATTTTTGCACTTACAAGTAGTTTTGAAGAGGCTCTTTCTTTGCAAAGGTTATTCCTCCTTGGCTGCCTTCAACACTGTTTTTCTCATCATCAACATTTCCCCTATTTTAGGAGTGGCTCTTAGACTTGCAAAATTTGTGCTTTCTCATTCCTCCTCTTGAATCAGTTGTGCTCTCCTATCAATCCTTTTTTTCACCACTTGAAGAACTACCAACCCTTTCAAGACATTTCCAAGATGGATGACCATATTCATTGCATGTGTAACATCTCCCTGCAAAGTCATTAGAACTTCTACTAGCACTAAACCTTCCTCTACCTCTAAAACCACCTCTAGAATCAACACTTTTCTCTTTACCTTTATTTGCTCCTTCTTATTCTTCTAATGGTTGCTTTGGTGTAGAAATTATTCCTCTTCCTCTTGTACTAGTACCACCTCTTCCTCTAACTGCTTTCTCTTGTCTCCTCTTTTGCTTTCCCTCCACCCTAATTGTTAATTGAAAACATTCTTCCACAAATTTTAGGTTAGCAACCACAAGTTCATCTTGAATATTAAACCTCAAACCACATAGATACCTAGCCACCATTCTAGCCTCATCCTCATCACTTCTAGATCTTATACTTAATTTGTAAAACTCATCTCTATATAACTAGACATCTAAAACTTTTGGTTTTAAACCTTGCAACTTTTTATACAATTGAACTTCATAGTCCTTAGGAAGAAACTTACCCTTCAACTTTTGCACCATCTTGTCGCATGAAGTGATCCTTGATTTTCCTTGTTTTCTCCTTTCTACCTGCTCATAGTCCCACCATAGAAGAGCATGTCCCTTGAGTTTTGTTTTTGCAACTTTCACCATCTACTCATCTAAAATATCTTCACTTTCAAAGTGATTATCCATAATAGCAATCCAATCAAGCAATTCCTCTTCATTCAAATTACCACCATAAATAGGAAGATCAACTTTTACCTTGTGAGAATCACCTTTCACTGCTTTAAGCATCTTCACATTCCTTTGGTCTTCAGGATCTAGTTCTTCTTCAACATCTTCATATTCTTCAAATTTCTCCTATGTTTCACTCTCATCATTCACTTCTCTCCTTTTCCTTGTCTCCAAGGCAGCAAGCCTTGCCAAAACTATATTATGAGATTCTAGAAGCTTATCATGCTTCTCTTTCAGATCATGTAACTCCCTTGTATTACCAACTTCTTTAGGAGGAATCTTCACCAATCAACCTTCTTCAAGCTTGCAAAAACCAAAAAAGTCACCAACAAGGGATCCTATCCCTAAGCTCAGATACCAATTTGATGCAATACAAGGTCATGGAAAATAAACTGATCATTCACAAACAACTAACCAACCCTTCAAACCCAAAACTCTCAACTTCAACCAACCTCTCACCATTAGGCTTCTAACCTTCAAAACTCAACAAATAGAGATATCTTTTAGAGAAGGCCACAAAAAATGCCAACACAACATCAACTAAGCATCCACTCATACCCAAATACAATGCCCCAATCGATCACACAAGGTTTATTTAGTCCATCACCAAGATTCAATAGGCTGCCCTACTCAAAGGCTACTAAATTAGCCCACTTTCCCGAAGAAGGTACCTCTTATTCACCTGATCTTCACACAAACACACCAAACAGTCATAAGACATATGCCAAAACACCAAATTTCATGATATATTTCTAGATTTAAGGCTTCTTCAGTACTGTTCCAACAAACCCTCCAATTTCATGTAAGAACCTAGGGTTTTACTCAATCTCACAATATCTGAACTTCCCACACATAACCAAAGCATAAAACCCCATATATACACCCTACATAAACTCACCAATACATCACATTAACATTCCCTTTACTGTTTCATCATAAACCTTCATGGACACCATAGTTTCACATGCAGAATTAACACAGTCAACCCTAGGGCAGCATTCCCTAGCCACATAAATTGCTTCCTCTCTGCATATAAAGCATGTAAAAATTTACCCTACCATGGTGTAATTCCTTCCCATGGAGAAACGTCAATGACAGTAGGTGGAAGGCTTAAGACATTAATAAATTCCCAAATAGAGATTTTTCTGCCCTAACACAAGCAGTTCCAGAAAAACTAAGTATGCTCCCTCCAAAATGAGTGTTGAATCCTCAAAATGAGTTCTAAGGAAAGGTAATACATGCACCTACATAATACTAAATGTTTCAAGTCATTACAGGCCTGTACTATTTTGTACACAACCTGCAAAGTTTAGGAAAATGATAAAATAATAGAGAATTGCACAATAAATGTGGTGTTTCTTATAGAAAATTCAATACAATGCTTCTCGCATCCTTCTTTGAGCCTTGGAGAGGATTTTTAAACATTTAAAATCAAAACTACCACCAACCAGTGTTCATAACTGACATTTGCATCACTAAACTCCAAAATTGCATTTTATGTCAATGTTGCTCTTGACAACATTTTATTACTTTTGCACTTTTCACCCAATTGACATCCTAAAACACTAAACACCCTCAAATATATATTATATGGTCTTTTAGACCTTATTTAACATAAATAAAATTTCCACACCCCCTAGACTCACCCTATGACCACCTTGATTTACTTTGTTGCATTAAGGGTGTAGGTGCTCCTCCACCATACAACCCCACTGAAAAAAATCATGCCACATGAGTTGGGGTTGATACCAATTCCACCAAACCTTATACCTATTCCTCTGATTCACAAACTCCTTCCATTGATCCATGCATTGTACTTTTGCACTTTTCCCTGCACTTTTGACTATATTTTTTCTTGAAAAGGACTTTGTTTTTATGTCCATACCTGATGTCTGCCCTCTCTCCATTCTTTGTTCAAAACTTGTTTGCTTCCCTGCACTTACACCTTCATAGAAACAATGGTTAGTATCCTTTTGCGCTGCTTTCTTCCCTAAGTCTCCTCCTTGCTTACAAGTATTCTTACTGCCATGTTCTTCTTGTCTTTCACTTATTGTTCGATTAACTTGCCTTGTCACTCTCTTATCAGACCGTTGTATCCCTATACCTACACTTCTTGGTTGTTTCTTCACCTTGTTTTCAATTATAGGACACTCCATGGTCCCCACCACAATACTTTCACACAAATTCACTACAATTACCTTCTTTACTCCAGTGTTAGCCTTCATACATATTGTCCCTATGTTCTCAGTTTTATGCTTGACTGCAACATTAATATTCTTGTCTTCCTGCACAACATTTATCAATTCTTCCCTACCACACATTATTATCTTGGCTATTCCATTCCCATCTTCCACAAGTGGAGTTAAAACAAAAGAATATACATCCTTCACTATTGTGTAAGAGTTCTCTCTTCCATCATACAAGGCTTGCCTATCATATTGCCAAGGTCTACCTAGAAGTAGGTGACAACAGTCCATAGGAAGAATATCATAGACCACAGTGTCTTTATATCCTCCAATCTGGAAATCTACCACATCCTTTTCATTTACCAACAAGGATTTTTCATCACTTAACCATGAGACTTTATAAGGAAATTCATGAGGTATCTTTTACAAATTTAACTTATTCACCATTTCAGAAGACTCTATATTCTTCTTTGAACCAGAATCAATTACAATATTGCATACTTTATTTTTGCACTTACAAGTAGTTTTGAAGAGGCTCTTTCTTTGCAAAGGTTCTTCCTCCCTGGCTGCCTTCAACACTATTTTTCTCATCATCAACATTTCCCCTATTTCAGGAGTGGCTCTTAGACTTGAAAAATTTGTGCTTTCACATTCCTCCTCTTGAATCAGTTGTGCTCTCCTATCAATCCTTTTTTTCACCACTTGAAGAACTACCAACCCTTTCAGGACATTTCCAAGATGGATGACCATATTCATTGCATGTGTAACAGCTCCCTACAAAGTCATTAGAACTTCTACTAGCACTAAACCTTCCTCTACCTCTAAAACCACCTCTACAATCAACACTTTTCTCTTTACCTTTATTTGCTCCTTATTCTTCCAATGGTTGCTTTGGTGTATAAATTATTCCTCTTCCTCTTGCACTAGTACCACCTCTTCCTTTAATTTCTTTCTCTTGTCTCCTCTTAAGCTTTCCTTCCACCCTAATTGTTAATTGAAAACATTCTTCCATAGATTTGGGGTTAGCAACCACAATTTCATCTTGAATATTAAAACTCAAACCACCTAGATACCTAGCCACCTTTTCAACCTCATCCTCGTCCCTTCTATATCTTATTCTTAATTTGTAAAACTCATCTGTATATGACTTGACATCTAAATATTTTTGTTTTAAACCTTGCAACTTTTTATACAATTGAACTTCATAGTCCTTAGGAAGAAACTTACCCTTCAACTTCTGCACCATCTTGTCCCATGAAGTGATCCTTGATTTGCCTTGTTTTCTCCTTTCTACCTACTCATAGTCCCACCATAGAAGAGCATGTCCCTTGAGTTTTTTTTTTACAACTTTCACCATCTACTCATATAAAATATCTTCACTTTCAAAGTGATTATCCATAGCATCAATCCAATCAAGCAATTCCTCTTCATTCAAATTACCACCATAAATAGGAAGATCAACTTTTACCTTGTGAGAATCACCTTTCAATGCTTTAAGCATCTTCACCATCCTCTGGCCTTCAGGATATAGTTCTTCTTCAACATCTTCATAGTCTTCATCTTTCTCCTTTGTTTCACTCTCATCATTCACTTCTCTCCTTTTCCTTGTCTCCAAGGCAACAAGCCTTGCCAAAACTACATTATGAGATTCTAGAAACTTACCATGCTTCTCTTTCAGATCCTATAACTCCCTTGCAGCACCAACACCTTTAGGAGACATCTTCACCAATCAACCTTCTTCAAGCCTGTAAAAACCAAACAAATAACCAATAAGGGATCCTATCCCTGAGCTCAGATACCATTTTGATGCAATAAAAGGTGATGGAAAACAAATTGATCAGTCACAAACAACTAACCAACCCTTCAAACCCAAAACTCACGACTTCAACCAACCTCTCACCATTAGGCTTCTAACCTTCAAAACTCAACAAATAGAGATATATTTTAGATAAGGCCACAAAAAATTCCAACACAACATCAATTAAGCATCTACTCAAACCCAAATACAATACTCCAACCAATCACACAAGGTTTCTTTAATCCATCACCAAGATTCAATAGGGTCCCTACTCAAAGGCTACTAAATTAGCCCATTTTCCCAAAGGAGGTACCTCTTATTCACCTAATCTTCACACAAACAAACCAAAAACTCATAAGACATATGCCAAAACACAAAATTTCATGATTTATTTCCATATTTAAGGCTTCTTCAGTACTATTCCAACAAACCCTCCAATTTTATGTAAGAACCTAGGGTTTTACTCAATCTCACAATATTCAGGCTTCCCACACATAACCAAAGCATAAAAAACCAATAAATACACCTTGCATAAATTCACCAATACATCACATTAACATTACCTTTGTTGTTTCATCATAAACCTTCATGGACACCACAGTTTCACATGGAGAATTAACACAGTCAACCCTAGGGCAGCATTCCCCAGCCACATAAATTGCTTCATCTATGCAGATAAAGCATGTAAACATTTACCCTATCATGGTGTAATTCCTTCCCACTGAGAAATAATCATGACATTAGGTGGAAGGCTTAATACATTAATAAATTCCCAAACAAAGCTTCTTCTTCCCTAACACGGGCAGTTGCAAAAAAAACTAAGTATGCTCCCTCCAAAATGAGTGTTAAATCCTCATAATGAGTTCTAAGGAAAGGTAAGACATGCACCTACATAACACTAAAGGTTTCAAGTCATTCCAAGCCCGTACTGGTCCGTACACAGCCTGCAAAGTTTAGGAAAATAGAAAAATAATAGAGAATTGCACAATAAACGTGGTGTTTCTTATAGAAAAATCAATACAATGCTTCTCCCATCCTTCTTCGAGCCTTGGAGAGAATTTTAAAAAAAAATCAATCAAAACTACCACCAACTAACATTCATAACTGACATTTGCATCACTTAACTCCTAATTGAATTTTATGTCAATGTTGCTCTTGACAACATTTTACAACTTTTGCACTTTTCACCCAATTGACCTCCTAAGACACTAAACACCCTCAAATACATATTATATGGTCTTCTAGACCTTATTTAACATAAATAAAATTTTAACACCCCCTAGAATCACCCTATGACCACCTTGATTCACTTTGTTGCATTTCACCAGGTCAAATTATGCATTAAGGGTGTAGGTGCTCCTGCATCAGATCTACTAGTGATCTGGTGTTTGAGTCATGAAAAGCTACATGATATATTCTTTGATATCTTGGTCTTGCATGTTATTAATATGATGATGGGTTTGCATGATTAATGTTTAGGATCTACGAGTTATGTAATTTTTGGATTAGCTATCCATTGGCTGCAGTAGGAGAACTCAAATGTGGACTATCTATATCCACAAGATTGATTCAAGGTTGATTTAGACTTCATTAACTGACCTTGTTTTTGGTCACTTTTATATTAGCATGTGTTATATTGGGATGAGGATGGTGCTTAGCTAGTTAGTTGTGGGGACCTATAGCATGTTTTATCATTATGTCATGGATAGCTTGGATACACTATTTTATTTGAGGTTTTGTGACAGTGATAGTTTATTTCCTTGCCTTGGAGATCTTGGTACCACTTGATATTATTTTCAGATGGACATGTGGATGTTTAGACCTGGAGGATCTTCAAATTAGGAGATGGTTTAGTCATGATGCTCGAAGAGGTCAGTATCATTGTTCAATGGGATATTTAGCAATGATTGTGGATTCATCACTTAGTGTTGGATGATCTTCTTCAGTGTTGCAGATGTTACTAGGAGGAGCTCTTAGATCTTTTTGTTGAAAAATGGTTCTTTCGCATTTGCATGGACACTATTTTGATATGGTCATCTTTATGAGATTGAAGATGTGTGACATCTTTGAGCCATGGAGGACTCCTGGAGTCTTTGGTTGGGGTGCCAATAATGCTCAGACAAGTGATGTTGGTTTAGAGTATGTTGTTGATATGTCATGGTAGACTCTTGATGGTGCACTAGATTTTTGGCATATTACATTGCTCTTGAGACCATGGTTTGTTCACTTGGAGCTCATGTGATCTCCTTGGAGGAGATGGTTCTCCTTTGTTGAGAGGATGGGTTCTAGTGTTATGCAATGATGGAATTTTTACTACACTTTAGAGTTTTAGAATGATACAGTTTAGATCATGATGTCATGATAGGTTCTTTACTGCGGTTGGAACTTTGACAATGATCTAGAAATTTCTCTATGTTTTGAGTACATTGGTCATGTGCTTGAGATTTTCATGAGAGTGCAATGTTTGTATTTGGATCTTAGCATGAGTTGGTTGATTGTTAGTACTCATGGATGCATGGAGACATGGATGAGGCTATGTTGTTGAGATGGGTACTCTTGATGAGATCTCTATAGAAAGTTTGAGGATCTTTTCACTTGGACATGGATTTGATTTCATGATAGACCTATGAGGATATTTCTCTTGGATGAGTCATGATGACTTGGATATCTTGGAGGAGAATTCTCATTCTCCACTCTTGGTCTACTTGGTAGTTTTTCACTTGAGAGGAATAGCCCTTGGTCCTCTCAGGTGTTATGATTTTCTTTCATAGATATGGATCTTGAACTATGGTCAGATGGTTCTAGAGGATTCATATGAGAGATGTCTAGCATGGTTATCTCCTTGATCATATGACTTGACATTGTGATGTAATTTATGAGGAATTTTAGGAGATGGTAGTTGGATGATTTCCTGATATGGGAAGTGGACTTAGTTTTCTCTTCTCTTGAGAAGCTTACGTTCATGTGACTTCATGATGTACATGTTGTGTTTGATCTTGGAGATTGAATAGGATGGGTCTTATTGAGGCTTTTCTCTTGGGGTTTTGGAGATCTTACTTGGCACAGTTGAGCATTTAGAGGTGTATATAGAAGGGCATTCTACATGTGTATGATGTGCATAGGTTCTCTCTTTGGTCTTAGTTTTCTTCTTGGATGTTTTGGTTCACATGATGTTGGATTTTAGATCATGTGTAGAGCTACGGTAATCATTGGTTTGTGGTCATTTTTTATCACTTTTTTTTGGGTGATGATTTAATGCCCCCACCACGCAACCCTAGGGGAAGTTGCAATTAATAGCATAAACGCAATAAAAAAAAAATTAAAAGCAAAACAAAATGCATGAAGGTTCACTACACAATGCCAACAACCCCTAAGGTTACAAGACTGAGCTTACATTGTAACGCCCACCGTGCAAACCCCAGAGAACTCAAAAAGGCAAATAATTTTTTTTTAAAACAAGTAAATTAAACTTACAATACATTAATCATAATCACATAACATATTACATCACATTATCTTACTTAGTTCTCTGGGGCACGCGAGGTTACATTGCAACCACAAAACGGAAATAAAAGATAATGATAAACCATGTAACCATTTACAATATAATAACCATGAATAATTGTACATCCATGAACCAAGAGCAAGTATATTAAGATACCACATAATACAATCATATGAATCTCTTCAAATAAAATTACATAGAATCCTGACTATTACATCATTGTTATAATGTTACATTACAATCTTTTGATATAATAATTACAATGAATTTCCCAAACAAGTGGGATGATACAATTTATAATGAATGTTGAATAACAAAGTGAGCACTGGTACAACTCCAACTGCGGAAATGCTGCGAACAAAGGATGTTGATGGGGAACCCAACGGGTGTGGAGCACGTTCCACCCAACCATGTGAATTATAGTTAACTCACCCCCCGTGCTTAGAGGTGACAATGAAGTTAACTCGACCATGATTGCCAAACCGACTCCATGACAACAAGGTACAAACTCAACTACAACTCAGAGAATACAATTAAACCAAGCAATGACAACAACATGTCACCAAAGTACGTTCATAAACACTAGCACAAGAATCTAAATCAACAATAGAGGTACAAAACTAAGGAAACTGATACAACATCCAAAATCCAAAATACGTTTCCAGAGGCAAAAAGCAACAAGGTGAACATGAAGTCTAGTGGAGAGTGTCATCGCATAGCTCTCATGGGATCTCCAGGCTCTTCCTCCAACATGAGGCGCCGGCACCCATCTATGGATCTCCTGGCTCTTCCTCCTACTTGAGGCACCGGCACCATAGGGTAGCTCCTGCGGAGTCAATAACCCCTCATGAAGACGAGATTATGACTTTGCCGACCACGGCCTTCTCATTCTATCATTAGTCTATGATAGCCCTAATGCATAGATGAGGAATCCAATTTTTTTATTTATCTTGAGTGTTTTACTACCCATTCCCCCTAATTCTATTTTTAGGTTATCACTTGTTTACCTACTCTTACGTGGGTTCTCCTGTGCACTTCCTCTTAACTGAGGCGCCGGCCCCCACGAAGAGCCACTCTCCCTAAGACTCCTAACAGAAAAATGAAACAAGACAAGGGTTGAACCTCAACAAATGAGCATGATATCAAAACAAGAACATGCGAGGCATTAACCCTCTCGCAACAACTCAGAACCAAAAGGTCTCAACAACCGTTTGACCCTTCCAAACATGGACCAAAGGTTTTCAACTCCAAGAAGAAATTCAAAACGAGAATAACATCCAAAAATAAGCCTCTGGAACAAGGTTTCAATTCAACAACCGGGTTCCCACATCGACATTAAGGCCAACACTATAACAGAATGCATCTTCACATAATTTGATGATCTCAAAATGCCATATCAACTTTGTTGAAAGAAGATAAGAAAAGGAGCAGTACAGTTTTCTCATGATCAATTATTAACTTCATAAAAAAACAAGATCAGTTAATATATGTAAATAATATATTAAATTTTTATTACAATAAATTTATTAGCATTTTATTTCCGAATGCAATTATGTTTCTATTAAAAGACACCATTTAATTTTACAACTATTCATTGCATAAGACAAAGAAAATACATTATAACTTATCATATGTTTTTATATATATAAATAACCATATATATATATATATATATATATATACCAATTTTCATAAATTAAAAATAAACTAAAATGATTAAATAAATAAATAAAACAGATTATATTTATATTTCAATTTTTTTTTGGTAATTTAAATTTAAATTAAAATAAAAATAAAAAATAAAAAAAATCAAAACAAATTTTAACAAAGGGAGGTCGGGGGTTTCATCCTCCGCCGGCGCAGTCCTTGCAAGGACTGCCCACGGCAGTCCCTACAGGGACTGCGCACAACAGTCCTTTAGATTGTTGTGCGGGTACTGCCATCGCACTGTAGACTCTCCCAATTTTTAAATTTTATTTTATATAGATAAAATTTTATATATTTTTTTTTTTATATACATTTGCTAATATGTAAAATTTTTTTAAAACATTTTCATTTTTTTATTAAATATGAATTTCGTCCTTACAGGCACGGACGCCGACGCAGTTCGGCTTTAAATTAAAAATTTAAAACAGAAATTTACAGTTTCAGATAAACTCATCTGGAAGTATAAATCTCAAACAAATTTCATATATAATATAGGTATATATATATATACCCAGCAGGGATTGAATAAAATAAAAATTCACAGAGAATGAGTAAGATTTTCTCAACAAAATACAGAGATACACTTGGTTTTTTTAATTTTAAAACCTATTTGCTCTCATAATCTGAGATCCATTTTCTTGTAAAAGAGAGGAATATTAAATTAATTCCTAAACCATTTCAGAACCCAGATTTTAAAGACAAACAACAGATTTTTCCCAGATTTTTCTTTTATAACCCAGATTTTCCCCAAACTATTTGAAAACTCAGTTTTTCCTAATCTATTTGAAACCCCAGATTTTTTTTAAATTTATTTGAAACCCAGATTCTTCCCAAATACATAAAACCCAGTTTTTCCCAAATTTTTAATAACCCAGATTTTCTCAAATTAATTGATAACCCAGATTTTTCCCCCAAATTATTTCTGAAAACCCAGATTTTCTTGATTGTTTGAAAACCCATATTTTTCCCAAATACATGAAAACTAAATTATTCTATTGACCCAATACAATATGATTTTTAATGGAATTTTTTAAACAAATAAAGAGAAGAAATTTTTGGAACCTGGACTCCTGCTTGTTGAAATGTGGTGAAGTTCTTGCTCCAACCAGCCCTTCAAACAGCTTTCGCTCTTTTTCCAATCCTTTTTGTTTCCAACTTCTTATTCTCCACCCAAACTTAACCAGCACAATCTCCCTCTTTCAAAAACATAAAAATGCAGAACACTAAAACAATTTCCAGCAAAAGAAGAATTCCCCCCTTCCTTTTTCCAAAACCTCACTATATTTCCCTCTCCTCCATGCAACCCAACCAACATTTTCTATTATCAGCATTGCATTTTCTGCCCATACATGATTTCCCATTTGTCACTATTTCCCCCTTTTTTTCTTTTTTTTTAAACTCCATTTTGCTAGCCTTACTTGCTCATGCACAAAATTTAAATTTAATTATTTTATTATTATCTTCAACCCGGTAATATTTACATTGACAATACACCAATTAATATTTAATAAAATACATGACTTTTCAATAAATAAACATTTAAAATATTTAAGTACAATTTAATCTAATATTTTAATCAACAATTTTTAAATTAAAAACACCACAACATATAAAATACAACATTAATTATATACAACATAACACAACCACAACCACAAATCATGACAACTACAGAACATACAAAACCATACAACAAGGCGGTCTGACATCTTGGAACGGGAAAACTTCATTGTCACCTCTGTTTCAACTTTATACCGTTGGGTTATTTGTGCTCACCCTGTCCTACCGAAGCAGGTGGAATCGAGACTATGTACCTACAATTCCTGCATACAAATGAAGTCGTGTACATGTGCATATATATATAAAATCAAAGCATTGTATTGTGAGAAGGAATTGCAGCGTAACAGAGCACTCGCAATGAGTGATGCTACACTGTCCTTCATCACATCTATCCTAACAATTATAATATGATTGATAAAAATAACATTTCTAAACTAACAATTCATCTCATGACATAATCTATTAAATCACTACATCATAATATAAATATAAAAATCAACTAACATCACCAACCACAATGTCATATGAAATAATCATGTCCACAAAAGGAGTAACAACGTCATCAAATGTCCAACTAACCAATCACACAAAACAGTACCATCATAGTATCAATGTATCAAAGTATCAAATCAAAGCATAAAACTAATGAGTCCAACTAGCAACCAGTAGGGTTATTACATCCTCCCCCCCTTAAATTCGACTTACTCCTGTAAGCCAGAAAACAAGTAGGGGTAGGATTCTCTGATACGGGAAGCATCCTCACATGTCGCTGAAGTCTCATCATTGGGGTCCCACTGGACCCTCACCTGCTCAATATCCCTACCTCTAAGAACGAGTCTCCTGTGCTGCACCACGGCCACGGGCTCTAGAGCTAGCTGCCCGTCCTCGACCTGTAGAGCATTCCAATCAAGTACATGAGTAACATCAGGAAAATAAGGCCTAAGAACGGAAACATGAAACACATCGTGAATCCGCAACAGACTAGGTGGCAAGGCCAAGCGATAGGCTACAGGACCAATATGCTCTAACACCTCGAATGGACCCACAAAACGGGATGCAAGCTTAGAACCCTTTCCATATCAAATAGGGCTCTTCTGAGGATGAACTCGAAGAAACACTCGATCACCTACAGCAAACTGCTGATCAACTCTGTGTGCATCAACAAACTTCTTCTGCCTGTCCTGAGCCGCTACAAGATGCTCTCGGATGCGTGCTACCTGCTGCTCCATATCACGAAGCATCTCAGGTCCAAGAAGAACCCTGTCCTCCAATCGATCCCAGCTCAAAGGGGTACGACAAGGATGACCATATAAAGCCTGAAATGGAGCCATGCCAATCGAACTATGATAACCATTGTTATAGGAAAACTCAACCAAATGTAGATAATCTTCCCAACGAGATTGTTGGTCCATGACATACATGCGAAGCATATCCTCAAGCACCTGATTAACTCTCTCAGTCTGACCATCTATCTCAGGATGGTAGGCAGAACTAAAATTCAACTTAGTCCCTAAGGACCGCTGCAAAGATGTCCATAAAGCAGATGTGAATACCGGATCTCTATCAGAAATAATCTTGCGCAGTATCCCATGTAATCGAACAATATCTTCCATGAACACCCTAGCCACCACAGAAGTAGTATAGGATGATCGAATGGGAGAGAAATGGGCTACCTTGGTCAACCTGTCAACAGTGACCATGATAGCGTCATGTCGCTTGGAAGACATAGGCAACCCGACAATGAAATCCATAGAAATAATATCCCACTTCCACTCCGGAACAAGATGAGGCTGCAACAAACCTGCCAGATGATGATGCTCGGCCTTAACTCTCTGACATTCCAGACACCTAGCCACAAAATCAGCAATGTCACGCTTCATCCCAGCCCAAAAATATAGTGAGCGAAGACCAGCGTACATTTTCTTAACTCCAGGGTGTGCCGAATAAGGAGCTCTATGAGCTTCGGTCAAGATTAGGGTACGAAGACCCTCTGCAGGAGGTACATACATTCGGCCTCCATAAAGCAAAACACCATCTGAATCCATAGAGTAACCAGAAAATTTTCCTTCCAAAGTTCTTCCCAACTCAATCTCCGATTTCACTGCTTGATACCAATCATCTGAAGAAAGAGCTGCAAGGATCTGACTTTTCAAATCAACCTCAAGAGCCATAGTGGAAATCTCATGCTTGCGTCTACTCAGCGCATCTGCTACCACATTCTCCTTACCCTGAATATACTTCACCTCAAAATCATATTCGCACAAGAATTCCATCCACCTTCTCTGCCTTGCATTCAGGTTCGGCTGCGTAAAGATGTATTGCAGACTACGATGATCTGTATGCAACTCGAACTGATGACCAAGGAGAAAGTGTCGCCACCTTACTAAGGCATGCACAACTGCGGCTAACTCCAAGTCATGAGTGGGGTAATTGAGTTCATGATCCTTAAGATTTCGTGATTCATAAGCAATCACTCGCCCTTCCTGCATCAACACAGCCCCTAAGCCTTCCAACGAAGCATCCGTACACACAACAAAATCACCTGACGGATCAGGAACTGCTAAGATTGGAGCACTAGTCAGCTTATCCTTCAAGGTCTGGAAAGCCAACTGACACTGTTCGGACCAAAGGAACTTCTTTCCCTTCCTCTGCAAGGAGGTGATAGGGTGAGCCAACTTACAAAACCCTTAGACAAAACGCCTATAGTATCCTGCAAGTCCCATGAAGCTGCGAATTTCTGAGACATTTGTGGGTGCGGGCCAATCCACAATAGCCTGGATCTTTGCAGGATCAACCAAAATTCCCTCACCAGAAATCACATGGCCCAAATACTGAACCTCAGTCTTATAGAATTCACATTTCTTTAGATTGGAAAACAATTGATTACTCCTTAAGCACTGCAACACCTGCCTTAGATGCTCCTCATGTTCCTCCATAGACCTAGAATAAATCAGAATGTCATCAAGAAACACAAGGACGAATCTATCCAAGAAAGTTCGGAACACTCCATTCATTAGGCTCATAAAGACTGAAGGTGCATTCGTTAACCCGAACGGCACCACGGTGAACTCGTAATGTCCATATCGAGTACAAAATGTTGTTTTGTGAATGTCTGGATCAGCAATCCTCAACTGATGATATCCTGATTTGAGATCAATCTTGGAGAACACCTTTGCCCCTTTTATCTGATCGAAAAGATCATCAATTCTGGGTAATGGATATCAGTTCTTCACTGTTACCTTGTTCAACTGCCTGTAGTCAATACACAAGCGAAGAGAACCATCCTTCTTCTTCACGAAAATCACAGGTGCTCCCCAAGGAGAAACACTTGGTCGGATAAAGCCCTTAGCCAACAACTCTTCCAGCTGCAAACGGAGTTCCTGAAGTTCTTGTGTTGTCATCCGATATGGAGCTTGAGATATTGGCTCAGCTCCAGGTACCAGATCAATCCTGAAGTCTATATCTCGCTTAGGTGGCATACCAGGTATCTCTTCTGGAAACACATCAAAAAAATCCTTAAGGAGAGGGTACTATTCCAACGACACCCCTTGACTATCCTCTGACTCTAAGTCACTCAAAGATATAGCAAAGAGCTGACAACCCTGTTGAAAGTACCTTTTGAGCTGTATGGCAGAGATCATTCGCAAAGAAACGGGTTTTTGAACACCCACGATTTCCACCTCCTTTCTGGAATCATCAAAGCACCGCACCGCTTTATGGCAACAATCAATTATAGCACGGTGTGCACTCAACCAGTCCATGCCTAAGACGACATCATAAGAGCCGAGTGGTAGGATTTTGAGGTTTACTTTAGATGACAAAGCCCCTATACTCAAGCTACAATCCTGCACAAGCTTCTCTACAACAAGCTTTGACCCTGAAGCCAATTCAACTTGCCATTTCTCGCCTTGACTAGTTGCCACCAGTCCACATCGCTCAACCACTAAAGGAGATATAAAGGAATCAGATGCACCGGAATCAAAAAGTATAGAAATGCTAGAATCATGTAACACACCTAAAGTCTCAATGACGGTGCTCTGGTGGTCTGCCTGCCGATTATCCACTACAGCAAATACACGATGAGATCTCCCTGCATCACCTACTGTCGGCTCTGATCCAGCTGGCCTCTGATTAAAACCTGATGTGCTCTTCTGAGGACACAATCTGGCAATGTGCCCCTGCTGCCCACAAGAGTAACACCCAGTACCCCTGCCAAAGCCTCTGCCCCCTGATGGAGCATTTGACTACTGAAAGCTCCCACGACTCGGTGCTGACTAGATACTAGGTGTAGGCTGTGCAAAACATTCCTGTCGAACTTGGTTTTTGTTCCTGTTTCGATCCTTGCGAAACTACGAATTGCCACTCTGAGGAGATTGGAAGTTCTTATGTTTTGACTGCTGCTGTTGATGACCCCCTTTCAAGGGTTGAAACCTGTTTCTGGAAGATCTTGCTCCCTGAGACTGACCCCCATGAGTGCCAAAACCCTGAGAAGGTGCACTCCAATGTGGCCACCCAAGGCCATGGCCAAATTCTCCTCCACCAAACAAGCCTTCTCAACTGCCATTTCCATTGTCTTCGGCTCGAAGACTCGCACACCACCACTGATGCGGGCATTAAGGCCCCGAACAAAGTGCTGAACCAACATGCCTTCATCGTGGCTAATCCCTGCATACTGCTTCAACTCATAGAAGTGCCGCTCATACTGTTCCACTGACATAGACAACTGCTTGAGATCATGAAACTCGTCAGCCCTGCGCTGCCTCCAATGGTCTGAGAGAAAACGAGCCCTGAACCTGTCCAAGAATAATTCCCAGGTGACCATACTGATATCAAGGTGCAATTTCTATTCCTCAAGAACCACCAAGTAGATGCGAAGCCTTGCAATTGCATAACCGCGCACCGAGCCTTGGTATTGCTACCGTAAGGGTGCATGGCGAAGCAACGATCTAAGTCAATTAGCCAAGTTTCGGATTCTAGTCCACCTCCCGAACCATCAAATGTCGGTGGGTGAGCTTTCAACAAATCCCTCATATGGCCTGCTAAAACTGCATCCTGATCAGAAGTTATTTCCCTCCGCCTCGGTGACCTTTCTCTTTCTCTTTCAATCTGTGGCATCTCCTCTGGCCTGGGTCCCAAACGAGCCAAAATTTCTCCAAGAATATGCTGTAATGAACCGTCTAATCTAGGTTGTCCTCGGTTCTGACCACCTGACGGATTATTGTGAGGACTCGGCTGTTCCTCATGCTCAGAACCATGAGAACTGGGAACTGAGGGACTTTACCGACTTGCTCCACAACCAGCACCACGGCCTCTTGCTCGGCCACGTCCTCTACCTCGAGGCATATTTCTGCACAACAAGATAAAGGTACAAATAAGCTCCAGAGTTCAAACGTGAGGTTGCTTAATGGACCTAACTACCCAGAGACCCCAGCGTTTGCAAACCTGGCTCTGATACCAAGTTCTAACACCCGCCGTGCAAACCCCAGAGAACTCAAAAAGGCAAATAATTTTTTTTTTAAAACAAGTAAATTAAACTTACAATACATTAATCATAATCACATAACATATTACATCACATTATCTCACTTAGTTCTCTGGGGCACGTGAGGTTACATTGCAACCACAAAATGGAAATAAAAGATAATGATAAACCATGTAACCATTTACAATATAATGACCATGAATAATTGTACATCCATGAACCAAGAGCAAGTATATTAAGATACCACATAATACAATCATATGAATCTCTTCAAATAAAATTACATAGAATCCTGACTATTACATCATTGTTATAATGTTACATTACAATCTTTTGATATAATAATTACAATGAATTTCCCAAAAAAGTGGGATGATACAATTTACAATGAATGTTGAATAACAAAGTGAGCACTGGTACAACTCCAACTGTGGAAATGCTGCGAACAAAGGATGTTGATGGGGAACCCAACGGGTGCGGAGCACGTTCCACCCAACCATGTGAATTATAGTTAACTCACCCCCCGTGCTCAGAGGTGACAATGAAGTTAACTCGACCATGATTGCCAAACCGACTCCATGACAACAAGGTACAAACTCAACTACAACTCAGAGAATACAATTAAACCAAGCAATGACAACAACAAGTCACCAAAGTACGTTCATAAACACTAGCACAAGAATCTGAATCAACAATAGAGGTACAAAACTAAGGAAACTGATACAACATCCAAAATCCAAAATACGTTTCCAGAGGCAAAAAGCAACAAGGTGAACATGAAGTCTAGTGGAGAGTGTCATCGCATAGCTCTCATGGGATCTCCAGGCTCCTCCTCCAACATGAGGCACCGGCACCCATCTATGGATCTCCTGGCTCTTCCTCCTACTTGAGGCGCCGGCACCATAGGGTAGCTCCTGCAGAGTCAATAACCCCTCATGAAGACGAGATTATGACTTTGCCAACCACGGCCTTCTCATTCTATCATTAGTCTATGATAGCCCTAATGCATAGACGAGGAATCCAATTTTTTTATTTATCTTGAGTGTTTTACTACCCATTCCCCCTAATTCTATTTTTAGGTTATCACTTGTTTACCTACTCTTACGTGGGTTCTCCTGTGCACTTCCTCTTAACCGAGGCGCCGGCCCCCACGAAGAGCCACTCTCCCTAAGACTCCTAACAGAAAAATGAAACAAGACAAGGGTTGAACCTCAACAAATGAGCATGATATCAAAACAAGAACATGCGAGGCATTAACCCTCTCGCAACAACTCAGAACCAAAAGGTCTCAACAACCGTTCGACCCTTCCAAACATGGACCAAAGGTTTTCAACTCCAAGAAGAAATTCAAAACGAGAATAACATCCAAAAATAAGCCTCTTGAACAAGGTTTCAATTCAACAACCGGGTTCCCACATCGACATTAAGGCCAACACTATAACAGAATGCATCTTCACATAATTTGATGATCTCAAAACGCCATATCAACTTTGCTGAAAGCAGATAAGAAAAGGAGTAGTACAGTTTTCTCATGATCAATTATTAACTTCATAAAAAAACAAGATCAGTTAATATATGTAAATAATATATTAAATTTTTATTACAATAAATTTATTAGCATTTTATTTCCAAATGCAATTACGTTTCTATTAAAAGACACCATTTAATTTTACAACTATTCATTGCATAAGACAAAGAAAATACATTATAACTTATCATATGTTTTTATATATATAAATAACCATATATATATACCAATTTTCATAAATTAAAAATAAACTAAAATGATTAAATAAATAAATAAAACAGATTATATTTATATTTCAATTTGTTTTTGGTAATTTAAATTTAAATTAAAATCAAAATCAAAAATCAAAAAAATCAAAACAAATTTTAACAAAGGGAAGCCGGGGGTTTCATCCTCCCTACCGGTGCAGTCCTTGCAAGGACTGCCCACGGCAGCAGGGACTGCGCACCAGTCCTTTAGGTTGTGCGGCACACTGCCACCGCACAGGGGGCGGCCAGTCCGCCCCTCCCAGCCCTTTTAAAATTTATATAGATAAAATTTTATATATTTTTTTTTTTATATACATTTGCTAATATGTAAAATTTTTTTAAAACATTTTCATTTTTTTATTAAATATGAATTTCGTCCTTACAGGCACGGACGCCGACGCAGTTCGGCTTTAAATTAAAAATTTAAAACAGAAATTTACAGTTTCAGATAAACTCATCTGGAAGTATAAATCTCAAACAAATTTCATATATAATATAGGTATATATATATATACCCAGCAGGGATTGAATAAAATAAAAATTCACAGAGAATGAGTAAGATTTTCTCAACAAAATACAGAGATACACTTGGTTTTTTTAATTTTAAAACCTATTTGCTCTCATAATCTGAGATCCATTTTCTTGTAAAAGAGAGGAATATTAAATTAATTCCTAAACCATTTCAGAACCCAGATTTTAAAGACAAACAACAGATTTTTCCCAGATTTTTCTTTTATAACCCAGATTTTCCCCAAACTATTTGAAAACTCAGTTTTTCCTAATCTATTTGAAACCCCAGATTTTTTTTAAATTTATTTGAAACCCAGTTTTTTCCTAATCTATTTGAAACCCCGATTCTTCCCAAATACATAAAACCCAGCCCAAATTTTTGATAACCCAGATTTTCTCAAATTAATTGATAACCCAGATTTTTCCCCCAAATTATTTCTGAAAACCCAGATTTTCTTGATTGTTTGAAAACCCATATTTTTCCCAAATACATGAAAACTAAATTATTCTCTTGACCCAATACAATATGATTTTTAATGGAATTTTTTAAACAAATAAAGAGAAGAAATTTTGGAACCTGGACTCCTGCTTGTTGAAATGTGGTGAAGTTTTTGCTCCAACCAGCCCTTCGAACAGCTTTCGCTCTTTTTCCAATCCTTTTTGTTTCTAGCTTCTTATTCTCCACCCAAACTTAACTAGCACAATCTCCCTCTTTCAAAAACATAAAAATGCAGAACACTAAAACAATTTCCAGCAAAAGAAGAATTCCCCCCTTCCTTTTTCCAAAACCTCACTATATTTCCCTCTCCTCCATGCAACCCAACCAACATTTTCTATTATCAGCATTGCATTTTCTGCCCACACATGATTTCCCATTTGTCACTATTTCCCCTTTTTTTAAAAAAAAAAAACTCCATTTTGCTAGCCTTACTTGCTCATGCACAAAATTTAAATTTAATTATTTTATTATTATCTTCAACCCGGTAATATTTACATTGACAATACACCAATTAATATTTAATAAAATACATGACTTTTCAATAAATAAACATTTAAAATATTTAAGTACAATTTAATCTAATATTTTAATCAACAATTTTTAAATTAAAAACACCACAACATATAAAATACAACATTAATTATATACAACATAACACAACCACAACCAAAAATCATGACAACTACAGAACATACAAAACCATACAACAAGGCGGTCTGACATCTTGGAACGGGAAAACTTCATTGTCACCTCTGTTTCAACTTTATACCGTTGGGTTATTTGTGCTCACCCTGTCCTGCCGAAGCAGGTGGAATCGAGACTATGTACCTGCAATTCCTGCATACAAACGAAGTCGTGTACATGTGCATATATATATAAAATCAAAGCATTGTATTGTGAGAAGGAATCGCAGCGTAACAGAGCACTCGCAATGAGTGATGCTACACTGTCCTTCATCACATCTATCCTAACAATTATAATATGATTGATAAAAATAACATTTCTAAACTAACAATTCATCTCATGACATAATCTATTAAATCACTACATCATAATATAAATATAAAAATCAACTAACATCACCAACCACAATGTCATATGAAATAATCATGTCCACAAAAGGAGTAACAACGTCATCAAATGTCCAACTAACCAATCACACAAAACAGTACCATCATAGTATCAATGTATCAAAGTATCAAATCAAAGCATAAAACTAATGAGTCCAACTAGCAACCAGTAGGTTTATTACATACATCAACCCAAACACGAAACCAGAATTAAAACCATTACATTTAATTGTTTACAAATTAATGCGCATACATTCCATCCATGATAAAATTAAATCAAATATATAAGAATTCCACATGATCCCCAATAATATACTTTACAATATGGTTACAACACTCATTCCCTAAATGAGATACTTCCAAAGAATAAAGATTACAATTTACAACTTCCACCTAGATACAAAGAGGGGTATTAAAATTACATTAATAACTGAAAGATTAAAGCGTGAAGAACTGGATCCCACGAGCTCTCCAATTGGAAATCTCGTCCATAAGAACAAAAACCGACCCAATGGATTAAGATGCACGTTCCTTCCAACCATGTGATACCCAAAGGCTCACCCCTCGTGCTAGGAGATAGTAACAAGGAATTCTAGACAAGACCATCCACCCCTAGACATAGGCTAACTCACACTGACACAACCAAACACATGACCCAAACATCCAAAAGGATAACACAAGTACAACTCCAACATCACCGACATAGGTCACATTGCTTTCAGAAATAAAACAGATCAAGAATGATACGAAGACCATGCACATAAACCCAAATACCAAATGTTGTCGTAGAAAGTGTCATCACACAGCTCGTCGTGTGATATCCTCTGGGAATCTTCCTAGGCTTCAGCCCCCACTATGGGTTGTCCTGGTGGCCTCTACTGAATCCTGGCACCCATGCTCACTCATGCGGAATCAAATACCTCTCGTAAGGACAAGATAGATGACCTTGCCATTCTAGGCCTTCCCGTCTCATCCCAAGTCTATACAAGCCCTTGCATCCATGAGCGAGGATCAATTATCTTAATTAGTGTGAAATACTACCTAACATCTAAGTACATTGATTTGGTTTTCACTTGATTAAACCACCTTTGAAGGTTTCCTAGTTTACCTCTTTGGGCTCTGGCCCCTAACAGAAGCCACTCTTCTACTTGACAACATACCAAACAAAACCAAACACCAAGAGAATCCCAAGTGCATACCAATACAATAAAACCACTCCAACTCTAGGAGGAACACATAAATAAAACTCACTCCAAACACTGGAGGCAACAAAGGTCAAAACTCTCTCCAAAAACTAGAGGCAACAAAACACATAATCCACTCCTTCCAAAGGAGGCACAAACCACAAAAAAAAACACTTTTAATCCAAGGAGACACAAATCATCCCCATTCGTGAAAACCAGGTAAAACAACAGAACACGGCTATACATATTACCCAAAACAAACCCAAGGTTGACTAACACTTTATGACACCCACGAAATTAAAAGAAATCCAATCTGGAAGACTTCAGAATATTTACTCTATTTGCACAACATCGAGAATGAACAAAACATCGCTAGAAAGCACGTCAGACAATTAAATAAACTAAGGTTAGGATTTCCTAAATCCAATCAATCTCAATTTCCATTACTTAAATTTATCCAAATAAATATACTCAATTCATTTCACGACATTGAAGTATTTAAACACAAATCATTTACTCTAAGTTTCACAATTATATTCCATAATCAAAATCACTTGACAAATAAACATTTAATTAAAACAAATCAGTCTTTATTCCAACTTCGAATAAACTAAGCAACTAAATTTTATCTATACATGAGTACAATTATAAACGAAATATATATGCATAAAGTATACACTTGGTATATATATTTAAATTTCTAACTCATTGAAATAAAATAGTTTAATTCAACTAAATAATTTATCTAAAAAATATATCAAATATACATATACACCTTATATATATGTATATACACACTAAAGTATATGATATATATATACATAAGTATATATATATAATGTATATATAAATAAATTATTATAAAAAAATAAATATTATTTAAATATTAAAATAATATTATATATATATATACATAACATATATATTATATATATAATATAATATATATATTATTATATAATATAATATATATATTATTATATAATATATATATTATTATATAATATAAATAATATTTAAATAATATTTAAAAAAATAAAAATAAAAAAATGAATTAAATTTTTAATAACAAAAGCAACCCATATTTGGGCGCGGGCCCCTCCCACATGTGAAAGGCCAGGCTGCCACGCAGCCTCCCCCATATGGGAGGTGTTGTGTGGGCAGCGCCGCTGCTTATAGGCAGCGGCGCTGCTTGCACACAGCGCCTCCCACTGGGGGGTGCTGCGTGGGAGCAGCGCCTCCCTTGAGGCCCTGTGGGGGGGCTGCAGGGCTACAGCCCTCCCCTCCACCATAATAAAAATACATTTTTTATATTTTTTTTTTTAATAAATAAAAAAACACTTTAGAAAACTGGTGAAAACAGGGTAGCCCTGTGTATTTTAAAAGACAGAAATTTTTTCCCAGAAACAAAATTAAAAAAACACATATTATATATTTGTAAATATATCTATGTGTGCATATGCACAGGTATATTTACAAATATATAAACCCAGATTTTAATTCCCAGTTTAAATTGTGCAAATGATCAACATAGTTTGCAAAAACAGAAATAAATTGCCAAAACAACAAAGGGTTTAAAATTTTCATTTTATAATGAAGATTTTTTTGTGGGTTTTCCTCTTATTCTCATTGTGATTGTTGTTTTGGTTTCATCTTTCCTAATCCAACCACAATTTGTAAATTTTGAAATCATTTCACATGGTTTTCTTTGCATCTAAAATAGCATTCAAAAGTTTTTCAAACAGCAACAAGAAATTAGAAGATTATTGCAAAAGAGAAACAAGAAATGAAGATGAACCTGGTGTTTTCTCCCCAAGCTTGAAGACTTCAACAATGGTGGTTCCAATCTCCTCTTCAACTCCAAATTCAGCCACAGCAAAACAAACTCTCCACCAAAATCCAAGATCCAAAACAAATGAATTTTCATTTCTTTACATAGAGCTTTCCCCAAATTTGGTCAAACCCCTAAAATATCCCACCCACTAAATTTATTGAGCTTTTGGAGGATATTTCCTTTTTTAAAATTTTTAAAACAATTTACTTTAAAGAATGATATTTCAAAATTTCATAATTCCATTTAAAAACCAAAAATCTCAAAGTTGCAAGAATATGTTTTATCCAAAAATTCAAAAAGTGAAATATAATCCACATTTCTATTTTTATTTTAAATTTAACTTAAATATCTAACATGATTTCCATTTTCCATTATAAATTTAAATCTAAATATACAATAATGGCAAAATAACTATTTCATTTAATTTATGACCATTGGCCTAGTTAACCAATAAACTAAAAATGATTTTATTAATTAAACCAAAATAATCAATGAAATAAAATAATATTCAACATTGAAACTAGATATGTTAAATCATCACTTTAACCTTACCCACCATTTAATAGCCTTTAAAAATATGAAATGAAATAGTTAACCAAGGAGGAATGAACCAAATCAAAACCGCCAAACCCGACAACAAACTTATGACTAAGGTGACAACTTGGCACGGAAAACCTAGCTACTATCTCTCAATCGATAACCGTTGGTCAATGGACACGCTCAAACTTGTGAAATTAGGTGAAGTCGATGTCTTGTACCTGTCAACTTACGAACAAAGAGCATATCGAGCATGCATATATATGATATAATAACACACACCGTGAAGGGAAAAATCTCGGAATCGTAGGGCGCTCGCAAGCGAGTGATACAATCTCGTCCCCTCCACCAATACACTCATCATAGACTAACAGTTCCATCATAACAAATATCTCACGCAATAACATGTTACAATAACTAATCATCCTTACACCAATATAGTATTACTAACTGACGAATCTAACATCAATAATATAATCAAAAGCATAAAGCATCGTTAATTTCAAGTGTCTGCTAAGCTAATCCAAAGCATGCCTTAATGATAACGTCGAAGTAAAATGCCATCACATTAAAATAGAAAATTCACATCGCTTAACAGTCAATGATCAAATAGCAACCGAGCACCTTAATTCAAGTGTTAACAGAAACAAGGCATAACAAGGAAAAACATTGTCTAATCAACAGAGCACAAAATGGAGGGGTGTTACAGATGACATGGATGTTCCTTGACCTCTATCATTTTTCAAATGTGGATAACATGGGATATTTTGGATACTTGTGGTGAGAGATGTACTTGCAGTGGTTGGTTGTAGTTTGTGCATGTCATTGTGGATGGTTCTTGATACTACATGGATCTACATCCTCTATGTGGTGTTGTTAGTACACTTGGTATGCCTTGATGTCTTTTTAGACTAGACATTACCCATGCAATGGGAGTTCCTAGACGTGTCTATCTTCATCGACTATCATAGGGAGCTTGTGATTGCATTTGATGGGTTGGATATGTTGTCGGCATTATTTTTTTGATGTGGTTCATACCTTTGAGGTATAGTAGATTGGATGAATTGTTATTTATTGTGGATTCTATTTTTGGTCTCATGGGTTTATCAATTAGATAAGGGTAACCCTTTTTTGGTGTTGTTCTAGTTGATGGTTTATCTTGTTCTCTAGAGGATTCTTTGGCTTCAGAATTGTGTTTTGGTTATGAGCTCTGAGTTGGTTTAGCTTTTGTTTAGCTTATGATCATAGTGGATTTATGGTAGTATCATGTAGTCTTTGATATTGATTGGATATGATGCTTGTGTTCTTTAGACTGGTGCATATACACCATGTCTTGTCCTTTCCTTTGGAGGATGGAAGGAATTGTTTCCTAATATGGAGGACATCTTAGATGTTGTTGTAGGTATCTTGGTTGGAGCATGAGAGCATTGTTCAAGATTCATGTGATTTCATGTATGGTTGTGGTGATGTATTTTCATCGATTAACTCTTAGCAGGTAAATCCTGTCATTTGCATCAAATCTTGGCAGGTCTTTGACAAGTGGGAGAATGTTGAGATTAAGGTGTCTCAACTTTTGAGTCCTAGCATTATTTATGGGATAATTAATTATGCAATAATGGTTATATCCTAAGTTACCAACTATAATAGTTGTCATAGCACTTTGTTGGACCCATTAAGGAGTGTTATATCCTACATACAAGGTGCAAAGCTCAACAAAGTGCCACTTGTCCCCTAGGCACTTATTGGGAGCATTATTAATTTTTCATACATCATGAAGGTGCACCATAGTGCCACTTGTCACTTGGGTGATCATTTGGAGAGAGGATTTTATAAAAACTTCTCAGAGTTGCATGGTGGTGACATATGTCAAGGCATGTTGAGTTAAATATGGCATGTTTTTATTTTGAGGAAGTTGGCACCCACTTTGAAAAGTCAAGGTTGGAAGACGCTATTTACAATTAGAGTTGTGCAAGGATGAAGTTTTTATTCCTAGTTGAGTCAAACTTGGAATTTGGATGCCCAATTCTTTTATAGGTTTTTTTTTGCATGTGCATGTTGCATGCTTTTGCATGTAGTTTCTTTCTTGTTGCATGTTCATGCATGGAAATGGGTTTGAGGAAACTTCTATCTTGGGCACTGTAGACTCTATCTATATAGGTCTTTTGCTAAAGTCCAATGAGGAGAGAAGATTTATTTGCAAGGGTTATGCTACCAGATTTTCTCCAAAAGAGCAAGATGTAATATTCAATGTAAATTGGAGATGTAATCTCCATGACAAGGCTATGAGCTTGCAATTGTATTGTAACTAGTTTTTTTGTTGATAATACAATGGTTCTATGCTTTAGAGTGTGGGGTTTTTTACCTAAAAGGGTTTTCCCCACGTATATTTGTGTTTTTCTTCTTCTGTCTATTCTTTTATTCTTTAAATGTTTATTTTACATTTCGTTATGCTATTGAAATTATCCTAGATTTGAAAACCACATTTCTTTCCTCTAAGGATTAATGGGTGAAATTAAAATTGTGTTTGTTTTTGCTTTAAGACATAGTTGTATGTACTTGTATCAGAGAAAATGAAAGATATTGAATGTGCATATAGGTTCTCGGATGCCATTTTGTGATCGTCATTTCCCTTAGTTAGTGGAGGGCATAAATATTTTTAGAGATAGAAAGGTGTTGGAGGCAGCAATGAAAAAAATCTTCAAGAAGGATGAGAGATATAAATTGATCAAAGTCTCTCTAAGAGGTTATGACAAGAACTCCATCAAGACAATTTGGGCTGACACAGCTAAGGTAATTAAATGTGTTATTTTACTCTTGATGGCATTTTTTCTTCTCTATTTGGTTACCACTTTATCTTCGTCAACCACTTTCACCATAAACAAGTGATTTCCTTTTCATTTTATTTTCTTACTTCTCTTGAGTATGAAATCAAAGAACATAGGAAAAATTCTAAGCTCCCTATTCTTCATGAAGGTCTGATTATGTTAATTATGGAGTATATGAAATCCTTTTCTATCCCTGTTGAGCCTAATAAGGCTTCTCAAAATTGTAAGATATACCACCCATATCGAGTGCACTACTCATATATGTCCACTAATATTGAAGGTAAAATGGAAGAGGAAGAGTGGATTGTGGAGGAGGGTGATGGGGACTCTTTGGAAATTTATTCAAACCCCCCTAAGGGAAAAAAATAAAACTAAGAATACATCTAATAAATGAGATAAACCCCAAATCTCATGGCCAAGGGGATCCTTTACTAGGGACTGTGATATGGAGATAAATATGTATTCTACTGTTCATAACTAGAAGAAGATAAAACTCGATAAGGGGGTTGATAAGGACAACCTGGAGAGGAAGATGCAAGTTGATAGGGGGGTTGATAAAGATAACCTAGCAAGGAAGATGCAAGTTAATGAGAGGGGAAAAAATACCTCTTGGTGAGGGAAAGGAGAAGGCAAGTCTAAAGACAAAGAGAAAATGGAAGATTTTGGAAAAACTAGGGGAGAGATAAGTCTATAGGAAAACAGAAAATGGACCAACATATTGATATGTCTCGTGAAGACCAAGGTCCTCCTCTGAATGAGTTATGTAAGGATTTTAATTTTCTCAACACCAACTAGGAGGAAATTTACAATGTTCTTGGTTTGGCTAAGGAGGGTGGTGTGATCCAATTTAGACTGTTCAAGTGGTTTTTTTGGAAATGAACCAGATTAATGTAAAGTTGTGGTCTCTTCAAAATAAGATTGAGAAGAAAGATGGCAATGAGGATTTATCTAGGAACAAAGAAATGAATAATAAGATGTTATCTATCCTAGATTAAGTGGCTAAGGATGTTATCTTGATGAAGAATGCTTATGAGATCCATATCAAGGTTTTGGAGGATAAAATTCAAAAGATTCATTAGAATCTGGAGAAGTTTGTGAAGGTTATCCAGATTTCTCTTAAGAACAACGCTAATGGGCTCCACATTCTTAATGAAAAGGTCAAGAATTTGAAGGATGAGGATCTAATGGGGATTCCCAAGGATGTTGATAATACTAATGAGTTTATGGTTAAAGGTAAACAGTGTACTTCTACTAGGAAAGGATCGAGTTCTCACACTTGTAGTCATTCCAAGAAACCCTTGGAATTTCAAAAGAAAGAGTTGTAGGAGGTGGTCAACCTTCATAATTGCTTATATAAACAAGACATTAAAGCAGCTAAAATTCTTAAGGAATTGCAGTAGTGTGTTCTATTTCTTTTTTGTTATCTTATTTTATGTCGGTTTGGTGATGGTTGGTTGTTGATTGGCTATGCTAATCTCTTAGGTAGAGTTTCTTTGTAAAGGGTTTCGGATCCTTTCAAAACTTGTTTTACCTTTAATCAAAAACATAATTCAACCTATTTGAAATAAATAAAATTATTCAATCTAATTCAATTAAATAACCTAATTCAACTTAATTCAAATAAACAATCTATATTAAATAATCTAATATAATTTTAATAATAGAAACAATAAAATATAAAATTAGTAATAGTCTAATAATTATAATAAAAAATAATTGAATTAATTAAGAATATCGTAATAGCATCCTTTAATATAAATATAATACAATATTATTAATATAATATGAATAAGAATATAAGAATATGATAGTAATAATATTATGTTAGTATAATGGTAATAATATACTAGTATTATATAATATAATAATGATAATATGAAATATATTATTAATAAATATATAATTATAAAATATTATTAAATTTAATATTATAATAGTTTATTACACTTTTGTTATGAATATTGTATGTAAGTATTGATTTTATTAATAAAATTTGAATTATATGAATGCTTATTTATTCAATTCAAGTTTAAATAAATTGTTTTTTAAACATATTTAAAAAAATTCTATATCAAACAATATGGAATATAGATAATATTTTTATTAACTTTATTATTTTCTCTTTTAGATCATGGAAAATATCGATGCTCAAAAAAATCAGTCAAATAACAAGCCCAATTATTGTAATCTCAGATGATTTTGTGCAGTCAAATGTGTATGTTGAAACTCCAATCAAAAAATTAATAAAATTAATTTATGAACATTCTCAAAAGATTATCAAAGAGCTCAAAGATACAATCTTCCTTATTGTGGTTGTAGAATAAAAATTACAACAAATGGAAGACATTTGCATGAAAATTCCATAAAACATTTACAAAAGTTGCAAGATTTTGTTCATTTTTAAAAGAAATATATTATGATGAACAAGGTTCATCCAACCAAATCATTGAATATTTTTTTTCTTTTTTAAATGATAACTAATATATTCAAACTAGGCTCATGTATAGTGTTACTATTTCAATTAATAACTCATATGTACATACTTTCTAAAATACCTGTGTATTCTCTTCATCAAATATCTTCTTTTATGTATATCAGTTCTCATATATGTAACTATTTTTTTATTTTTTTTGTAAATGTCTTACATACATTTATTGTATATCTTTTACGTATATTAATTCTCATATTTATATATTCTAAAGCAATTTTTCGACATATATATTCTTTTTCTACATTGAATATAAATAAAATCCTTGCATTATTATTTGTTTTTGATATAAAAAGCAGCAAAAACAAGGGTGTTGTCCCATCAATACAAGGCACCAAAGGCCATCCAGAGTAAGCACATTAACAACACAGTGACAATAGAGAGAACCAAGCCATCACCCACAACAAGTCATATCAAAAACCAAAAAGCAACAGTAAACATAGGATAAACAGAGTCCATCATGCAAGCATGATATGAAGCAAATGAGTCCAAAGACCCCTAGGGGTCAAACCAGATAAACAACATTAACATACAAAAATTCATAGAGAAAATGACAAAAACAAAAAGACCCAAAGGCCTAATTATTTTCAACCTTGCAAGGTTTATCCTAAATAGCAGTCTCCCAATCTGTCGTGAGGAACTCAAGCAGCTCCTTAAAACCAGCATCTTCTTCGTCATCGTCCGCAGACTTGTCCTTTTGTAGCAAGCATAGACTGGTAGCTGACCTATGCATGACCTTCAAGGCAAAGTGAGACACCTCCTGAACCTTTTTTTCCAGCCTCTCCATTCTCCCTTTCAGCTTGCCAACTTCTTTCCAAGCCTACTCTTTTTCATTGTGATCTTCCTGCAAGGGGGCTTTTCCCTCATCTGTATTAGAGGCTCAGAGATTAATTTCCATCACATTGGCACTGGTAGGGCCCTTCTTCAAGCTTTCAAACACATGGGATGCACTACTCACCGAGACAGACTGGTCTTCCCCACCCGCCACCTTTTTCTCCTGGATTTCACTGTCACTCCCATTTTCATTATTTGAATCTGAAGCCTCCTTAAGACTTCCCACCTTATCCTACTTAAGGACCAGTCTATTGGATCTATAGGGGGTGTTAGCTTCATCAGTGATCTCAATGTGAGAATCAATTTGATGGAGGAAGAATTTGGTTTTCTTAGAGGCTTTAGCCTTAGGTCGCGGGGTAGGGGCAAGATGTTTTTTTTCCTTACCCATATCCCCCGAACCCTTGGCAAGGGACATCCCATGGGGAAGGGCTTTCAAGGCATGATTTTTTAGGAATTTTTTCTTACTCAAGCTCAGTGTATCCAAAATGCTAGCAGAGGGGGGAGTAGAGGAAACCGGGGTTTCATCAAGAGCAGGGAGAGATGGGACTTCTTGCATAGTGATAGGCCGAGCAGGGAAAAGGGCCATATGAAAATGATAAAGCCTATACATAAGGCCTTGGTGCCGGATAGTATAATTCTTTCCAAAAATTGAGGCTTCATTAAACTCTGCCACAGTGCTATCAAGAGCATGAACCAAGAAAAAAGGAATGGAGATATGCTGATGATTCCTAAGGTGGTTGAGGAAATTAAAGTGGTAGTAGTAGTAGACCCCATACCTTCCTTCCAGCGTGAAGTACTTCATGATCACCATACAAACTCTATCCCATGGCTCCAGCAGTGCCTCGCGGTCAAATCCACCCCGCAACTTGACAGGTTTCTCCACGCCATGAAAGAACTAGTTCAGACTAATCTGGTCTGGCACCTTCGTAGTTTTCTCCCATGTTCGACCACTATTCAGAAGCCCCGTAACTCTAGCAATAACCTCCTCAGAGACTTCAAAGGAAATTCCACCAATGGTAACCCTACCATCATTCCAAGAGGTGACAAACTTATTATACAATCCCTCATCGTGACCAGTCATGGCCTCCATGTACTGGGAGATTCCGCACTCTTTGCAAATGTGCCAAATAGTGGTATATTCCTTCCACTTGTCACACATGTCTGGCTCCACACGCACTCTATCCCCACCCATAGAGCCCACACCAAATTCGCCAACCACCAGAACAGGAAAACTAGGGCACAAGAGTTTGTAATCAATTCTAGAAGCATTAAAAGGGAAAAGGTTGGTGAAAAGTAACCAGAAAAGTCAAAAATAAAGGCAATAAATGCCACATCTCGCAACCCATGCAAAGGTAGTAGCTCCCTCATGTGAATCACCCATCGTACTTAAGGGCATGATATCGGCATAATACTTAGCCGTCTCAAAAAATCTCATAAAATTCGTTAACTTAAAAAGATCAACACAAAAATTTAGGGGGTTCAAAAAATGATGACTCCATTGGCTAGTAGGGGTAGAAATATTTGCCATACCATCGGCCCACAAGAGGCCGTACATACCATCGGACAAACACATGATATCCATAACCTCACATAACAGCCAATTATTCAAAATCATGCTCCCACCAAAAGTACTAACCAAAGTTAGTAGGAGCCCAGCTAAAATATGTAAGCACCTTCTAGGACTCAACATTTAGATGTTTGAGATCTTCCCTTAAACACACCAGAGCCGAGGGGGGAAAAAAATCAACTTTTCGCCAACACCAAATCCCTTCAATATCAAGACCCGTCGCTGCCATACTGTCATCAGTCGCATTCCCCTCTCTAAATAAACTATTCAAACCAATAATTATAATTTAGCATATAGTATATGCTAAATAAATTTTACTATTCAAACTAATAATTATAATTTTCATATAAACTAATATAAATATAAATATATAATAATTTAAATATAATATTATATTATATTAAGAAACGTTAACCTAATATAATATCATATTCTAAAAAATAATATAGTATTAAATATAGTACTACAATATAACATTATTAAACTATATTAACATATGGAATGTGACTTCGAGCTCTGCAACTTCTTGCCCTGCATCTTCCCGCCTGATAGTATTCAAACTTTTCGATGCTTACAAGTTCTGGGGAGACCTCTGTCTCCCCCCGGCCTGACCCCCTACCTGATATGGACAAGATTTGTCCACATGTGGCTCATGTGGATGAGGCATTTGTTTTGTCTAACTCTAATGCACTTTCCAGGTCTCCTACTGACAAGGACAATGGCTACACCAAGGGTGTTGACCCCTCTAAGGATTGCTAGAAGAATATTCTTACAGGCTCCAGATTTAATGCCCTTGACTCTTTTAGTGTGGAAATCATTCAAACTGAGGACAACTCTGAGCTTTTCCTCCCTAACACGGTCATGGATGAGGTTGTTTCCTCTCTTCACCTTGCTTTAGTGGGAATATTCTTGGCCTTTAGGCCAACTATAGATATGATCTAGAGGTGGGCTAATTCTCGGTGGAAGTTGAAAGGTAGTGTGTCTATATCAATAATGCCTAGTGGTCTTTTCCTTTTTCAAATTTATGGTGGAGGAGGATTTGATCTATGTCCTCTCAGGCACTTAGGCCTATGGTAAACATTTCTTGTCTTTGGCTAAGTGGAAGTTGGGGTTTTACCTATCTACTGAACTCACTCACATGGCCATTGTTTGGGTTCAGTTAGTGGGCCTTCCTTTGGAATTTTGGGATGAGAGGATTTTTTGGTGGATTGGGAACTCCTTTGGTAGCTTTGTTGCGGTGGATGCAGTTACATTGGCAAAATCCAAGTTGGTTTTTGCTCACTTTTGTGTTAATGTCTCCATTAACAAAGCCCTCCCAAACTTTATCACCCTCAAATATAAGTGGGGAAAATGGACCCAGGCTCTAGTCTATGAGAATGCCACCCTATTTTGTTAGAAGTGTGGCAAGCAAGGTCATATTATTGATGACTGCAAAGTTATTACTCCAAAGGAAACTCCTTCCAAGGGAAAGAACCCATCTTTCCCTCCTATTTTTCCTAAGATTCAGTTAGATCCTAGCACCAGTAATGTGAAGGAGAGTGTGAAAATTAATGAGATGGAGGATTATCCTTTTACTAATGGTCTGTTTGAATTGATGAATTCCCTTGGCCCTGGGGTTAAGTCCAATTCTAATGTTGTGGCATTGAAGTCTTCCTCGGATCCCTTGGAGGATGGAGATCTCTCCTCTCTCAAGGATCTCAAAGATGTTGGCCTAGGGTTTGGTTTGCTCGTCTCTGATGGTGATGAAAAGGTTGTTCAGTATCCTTTGTCCTTTGTGTGCTTGGACTTGGGAAACATGAAGTTGGGTTCTATGGTCGCTGACAAACCTAAGGGTGTGCCTTCGCTGGAGGTTGTTGTTCCTACTCAACAGATGACAGGGTCAAGGCCAATTAATCTGGTGGTTTCTTCCTTGCGTATCTTCTCATCCTTATAGGATGATGTGGAGGTTTGTGTTGGGGAAGTAACAAAATCTGTCATTCTCACTTTGGACTCCAGATCTACTCTCATTAATTCTTAGGCGATTGGTGATAATGGGGAGGATTAGCAATCTCAAAAGAGAAAAACAAGGAATAAGAAAGTGGATGTGGGAACGACTATAGAGTTGGAATACCTTCAAAGAGACTATCAAGGCATAAAGCTACTGCCAAGGATATTGCCATTGGTTGGAAATCAACCCTTGACTCAACACATCACACTAAAAAATGAAGTTCCTTTCATGGAACATACAAGGATTGAATAGTCCTCAGAAATAGTTTTCTCTAAGGAAATATATTGTGGATCTTAAAATTGATGTCCTTTTACTCCAGGAGGTTAAGATGACTTATAGGACTTTCTCTATTTTTTCTTTCAAAATCTGGCCAGGCTCCACCTTCTTCTACAGTGAGGCGGTTGGTGCCTCAGATGGTATTGCCACTATTTGGAACTCTACGAAAGCTAATGGGGTAGCCTTTGCATTCTCTCATAGTTACCTTGTTGTGACCCTCAAGGCTGACAATCACACTTGGCATTTGTTCAACATCTACGCCCCTAATTCTAGGGGTGGGAGGAAGAGTATGTGGGAGGAAGTTTTATCTTTAATGTCATCTAATAAAAATGCTTTGTATATGGTGGCTAGGGACTTCAAATCCCATCTTTTCCCTTCAAAGAAGATTGGTGGCCTTATGGACTACTCGGACAACATGAATGATCTGGTAGACTTTATCAGTAAGTCCGGTCTATTTGATCTAGATTTGCAGGGTAATCCTTTGACATGGTCTAACAATAGGAAAGGTAACCACCTCATTCAGGTTCGGTTTAATCAGGTGCTTGTCTCGGTGGGTTGGGATCTGGGATGAAATGCTTCTCTTGTTTCTCTCCCTAGAACCGTTTCTGACCATAGCCCAATTCTTCACCAATGGGTAAACAAGTTGTTTCATGGCACTCACCCTTTCAAGTTTGAAATTATGTGGATGTTTCACTAGCATTTTAGAAAGCTCATTGAGGATTGGTGGTCCTTTCTGGATCAAGGTTCTGGTATGTATATAATTTCCCAAAAGCTAGACCTTATTAAGAAAGAGGCTAAGGGTTGGTCTAGAGTTACTTTTGGGGATTTCTTTAAAACTAAAAAGATGATTAAGGATAAGCTTGAGGGGATGCAAAATCTTATGGTCGGGGGCTCTCTCCTTCAAACTCTACATGAGGAGGAGGAATCCTGGAGGAGGAAGTGGAAATATTTATCAAGTAAAGAAGAAATATATTGGAAGCAGAGATCTAGAGTTCAGTGGTTGAAAGAGGGCGACAGGAACTCTGCCTTTTTCCATAGGACAGCTTGTAGGCACAAAAAAAAAAACACCATCAAGTGCTTGATTAATGAAGACAATTAGGAGGTTACATAGACTAATAAAATTTCAGAAATAGCGGAGAACTACTTCAGATAGATTTACTTAGACACTGATTTTGCCCCTTTTGATGATGTGTAGGATAGACTCCTGAGGCACCTCCCTTCTAGTATCAGTGATGAGGATAATTCTCAGCTTTGTGCTCCTGTTTCAGAGGAGGAATTCAAGATGGTTGTTTTTGCTATGGGTGCCTATAAAGCCCCAAGGCCTAATGGTTTTCCCCTAGCCTTTTCTCAAGAATATTGGGACATTGTTAGCCACGATTTGGTTTTGGCGGTCAGAGATTTTTTCAGAACTGGTAAACTGCTAAAAAAATTGAACAATACATTCATTGTCTTAGTCCCCAAAATATAGGATCCAAAGCATATGGCTGATTTTAGGCCTATTAGTCTTTGTAATTCAGTGTACAAGATCTTTTCTAAGGTCCTTGTTAACCGGCTCAAGCCTCTATTGGATAAAATTATTAGCAGATTCCAAAATGGATTTGTCCTTGGAAGACAAATTCTTGATGTTGCTATTTTGACTCATGAAATAATCCAATCCATGGAGAAAAGAAAGAATCAAGGTATGGCATTCAAATTAGACATTTCTAAAGCCTATGATAGGGTCAGATGGAAATTCCTTTATGTGGTTCTTACTAAATTTGGTTTCAGTGATAAAGTAATTGGCCTGGTTAAAGAATGTGTGGAGATTGTTAGTAATTTGTCATGGTCAACGGGACCCCTTGGGGGTTCTTTAAGGCCTAAAAAGGTATTAGACAAGGTTACCCTCTGTCACCTTACTTGTTTATTATGGTTGTTGAATTCCTTGGCAGGAACTTCTTATCCTTGTTGTACTCTAGGAAAATTCAAGGAATCTGAGCTGCTTCCACCCTCGCCCCCTCTATTCTTCGAAAATTTGTGGATGACACCTTCCTTTTTGAAAAATCTTTGGTGGTTGAAGCTAGAGAATGGAAGTTCCTTCTCCAGGATTATGCTAATACCTCTGGGCAATGCATAAATTATAATAAGAGCCATATCTATTTTTTCAATACCAAAGCGGATCTCCAAGCCAAGATATTATCTATTTTGGGTTGTGAGTGTGAATCCCTATCGGGGATCTACCTTGGCTTATCACTCACTATTAAAGAGGTCACTCATAGCTTCTAGAATAATATTTTAGAAAGAATACAAAAGAAGCTCGCGGGATGGAAGGGTACTCTTCGTAGTAATGTTGGTAAACTCCAACTTCTCAAGGCTTCCCTACAAGGAATCCCAGTCTATTTCCTCTCCCTCTTTAAGATTTCAGGCTCTATGGCTGAAAATTTGGAAAGAATCCAAAGATCTTTCCTTTGGACTGGTGTTGAAGAGAGAAAAAGGCTTGCTCTTGTGAACTGGGACACTATCTACCATCTTAAATGTCAAGGGGTTCTTGGGATTAGGAAGATCACCAATTTGAACAAAGCCCTCATCACTAAGGTGGGTTGGAATATTTTTCTAGGAAGGGTTGAATGGTGCAACATAATGAAGGCTAAATATTTGAACCAGGAACATTTCTCCAGGGCCCTGGATTTGATGGGCCTCCCATTAGGGTCAAAATTTTGGAATAATATCCTAAAATGCAGATCTCTTTTGAAGGAAGGGATAAGATGGAAAATTGGGAATGGGAGGTCAATTTGATTCTGGGAGGACAACTAGCTTGAGGGCAGACCCCTTGTTGATAGCAACTTCAACATTTTGAGGGAACATGCTAAGGAGCATATTGGCACCTTTATTGTGGACTATACTCTACCCAAAGCCAATTGGAAAACTTTGGAATTAAGTTTCTTGGATAGGCCATACCTTCTCCATAAGGTTACTAAGCTTCAGGTTCTTTTGAACAAGATGAGACTCCCTCTCTTTCCTAGGGAGGAGAGGATTTTCTGGTCTAAGAACCAATCAAGGGATTTCTTGGTCAAGTTTGCTTATCATCTGCTGCTTAAGTTTGATGGTGATGAATCTTGCTAGAAGAAGGTGTAGAATCATCAACTCATTCCCAAAATCAACTTCTTTTGGTGGGTGTCCATTCATGGAAAAATCTTGACTGTTGATAATCTATTCAAAAGAGGCTTTCAATTTCCCAACTGGTGCGCCCTCTATAAGTCGGTGGAGGAGACAATGTCCCACCTCTTTATCCACTGTCAATATGCCTCACAAGTTTGGTAGAATTTCTTACAAAAGCTCAACATCCTTTGGGTTTTTGATAGGAATATTCATCAATTTGTCCTTAATTGGAAATGACCCTCTAAACACCCTTTAATAAGGAAACTTTGGTGGCTTATTCCTCCACATGTATACTGGTGTTTGTGGAAAGAAAGGAACAAGAAGATTTTCAGAGAAAAGGAGAATAGTGTGGATTGTCTGCTAATTATCATCAATAGACTCCTCCTTGATAATATCTCGGTGTGCCAGTGGAAAACCCCCAATTTCCCCCCTATGGACTAGGATAGAAATATAGCCAAAATATGGAAGTTTCCTAATGACTTCCAAAATTTTGATAACTCCAAGAGGATTGTCAAGAGAAACACGAAGTGGAAAGCCCCAAAACCACCCTAGTTTAAGTTGAGTTTTGATGGGGCGGCCAGAGCTGGGAAGGCTATGGGAGGGAGTATCATTCATGACCATAATGATTGTTTAGTTGTAGCCTATTTAGGGAACCTGAAAGATCACACTTGCAATCAGGTTGACGGCATGGCCCTCCTCTCGGGCCTTAAGATTGCGCTGTCAATCTGCATCAAGTCCATGGAAATTGGTGATTCGTTGTTGATTGTGGAAGCCACAAAGGGAAAAATGGTTGTTGGCTAGGCCATTCAAGGGGTTATTGAAGACATCCGTTCCCTTCTTACCAAACTCTAGGAATTCACCATCCAACATGTTTACAAAGAAGGAAATGTGGTTGTTGACAGTCTAGTTGTTGTTGGGCTTGATCGGGAATGATTGCAGTGTTAGAGGAAAGAAGAGTCTTTACCTCCTTTTGTTGTGGTTCTTCTAAGAAAGGACTCCAATGTTATTTTCCATGATGCTTAATATTTTTTCCCTAAATTGGTGTGGCTATTACTAACTACTGTTAGTATTGATGGTGGGAGATATTTTTTAAATTACTGGTTGTTGTGTGAAAAGAGAGTGGGGGAGGATTTTCCATGTGTCACGTATGACTATTTTTGGTTTGCCACTAGGATTAGTCATTTACATCCTAATGACTGACAGGGTCATTATTTTATTAACCCCCTCGAAGCTCGTGACAAGCTTTTCAAGCGGGTGGATTTGGTTTGATTTTTTGTGTCATCCAGATCTTTCTCTGATATCATTTCTCTTCATGTCATCGATTCTCACATGGGGAAACTGATAGGTCTGAGATAGCTACGGGAAGAAGAATTTATTTTCATCTTTTTTGGCTTTACAAGTTACCTCTTACTAGCCATTTCTATGTGGTTTTTTCTACTCCTATTTTTCTCTATTTTCGGCCAGCTAATTTGCTTTCTGGCACTGTTTTGGTTGTTTGTGGTGAGTGTGTTAGAGATATGGATGGGGAGCAGGTGCAGGTGGAGCCTGATAAATGTGACTACTGGAAGGCGGATGGCACTATTTGGCATATATGTAGGGAAGGTGGTATTTCCCAATATATGGGATTTATGACTGGCCACAATGAAGGTCTTTCTAGGCAATTTGTGACCCCTTGGAAGGACAGAAGGGTCACAATTGGGAGCATTTATTTTGATATCAATGAGGAGGTCATTGCCAGGGCTACAGGTCTCACTCTAGATGGGCATACGTGGAATAAAACCACCAAATTTTATGACCAAACCAGCCTCAACCTTTTCTTCTAGGTGACGAGAAACCTGTCAAGCTATGCGGAGGGTATGACTGTGAAGCACTTCCTGAGCTATGGGATAGATTGTGCATGGTGGTGATGAAATACTTCACAATTGAAGAAAGGTATGGCATGTATTACTACTACCATTTCAATTTCCTCAATCACCTTAGGAATCACCATAATATTTCCTTCCCCTCTTTTCTCATGCATTCCCTTGAGAGTACCGTGTTGGATGTCGTTGAAGCCATGAATGCGAATAAAAATGTCACCATCCTTCATCAAGGGCTCATTTATAGGCTTTACCATTTTCATTCAGCCCTTTTCCCTCCTCGTCCCATTACTGTTGTTGATGTTTCTTGTCCCGCTTCTATCAAAGAATCTCCAGTTTCTTCTGCCCCCCGTCAACTAGCATCATGGACTCCCCCAGCCCAAGTAAAAAGAAGTGCATTAAAAACCCTGCCTTGAAAATTTCACTGTAGGACACCTCCCCCTCTCTGGGGCCCATGGTGGAAAGCAAGGAGAAAAAATGCACAGCCCCCACCCCAAGAGGCAAGGCCAAAGCCTCAAATAAGACAAAATTTTGGCTCCACCAAATTGACTCAGACATTAAGATCACTGAGGAGACTAATACTCCTTGCCGATCTAGTAGACTAGTTACCAAGCATGAAAAAGGGAAGAGTTTCAAGGAGGTTTCAAATACTGACAATGGGGACGAGAGTGAGAGTAGGAGTATGGAGGAGAAGGAAGTGGGTGAGGAGGATTTCTCGGGTTCTGCTAGCAGCTCCTCCCATATTTTTGAAAGTCTTAAAAGGGGCCCTGTTAGCATTAAAATCAAGGAGGTCAAGCCTCACACCTCCAATATTGTGGAGGGTAAGGTTCCAATGGAGGAAGGCCATAGTAAACAGGATGCTGCCTAGGAGGAGATTGACAATTTGAAAAAAAAAATTGAGAGCCTAGAGAAAAGACTGCAAGATGTTACTCAGTTTTCCTTGAAGATTATGCATAGGTCCGCCACTATGTTTTGTTTGCTATAGAAGGATATGGTTGTGAACAATGCAGAGGAATATCTCATTAGTAAGGAACTGCTTAAGTTCCTCTATGAGGATTGGGCTACGATAACTCTAGTCAAGTCATGCAGTGGGAAGTAGATTTATTCTTTGGTGGGTTTTGGTTTTTTGGTTAGGGATGGTTGTATCAACCTTTGATCATGTTTTGTTTTGTTAAAGACATTGTTATTATGTTTATTTTCCTCCATGACTAGTATGACCCTCGATGGTCTATATCTATGGTGACTTTATATCATCCTATCATGATGGACTATGCTAGTAGCTTTAGCTCGGTTGTGTGTTTTTTGTGTTTTTTTTTATATGTTCTGCTTAGGGTGATGGTCTAGCTTTTAGACCTATTGTCACTGTGTTGTTAGTGTTAATCTACTGTGAATGGCCATGGTTGCCTTGTTTTAACAAGAAAACACCCTTGTTTTGTTGCTTTTAATATCAAAAACATTATTAAACTTATCTTTAATTAAATTCATTTTTATTTTAAGTATACTACAATCATATAATTAATATAATAATAAATTTCAATAAAATAATTAAAAATTAAGTGATAATATAATATAACTATAACAAGGCAATGGGCCTAGCTCGATTGACTAAAGCATCATGTTGAAGGAAAGAGGTCATGAAGTCTAGTCTCTCCATCATCCCTATGGTAGCAAAGGGCATGTCACGCCAGCATCACCAGTCACATGAAAATAATTTACTAGGTGCACTATAGTTTATAAGGGGTAGTGACTTGATTTCGATTCATGCCTGGTCTAAAATATATATATATATATATATAACAAAAAAAATGATAATTATGTATACATAAAATTTATATAATAATCATACTAAAAATAATAGGTATAAGAAAATATAAATTTACTATATGACATTAAATAATAATATACATTTACAATAAATGGGTGGATCGGTGGGTGCCTTTCCACATATTCTTTTGTGGAAAGGTCGGGGTTTCCTTAGGACATGTTGTCATTCACACTTGGCTCAATAAATTGGAAAAAAAATTGGTAGCCACATTGCCAATTTGGAAGGAAGGTGAGGAGCTGGAGAAGTTGTCGTAACAGAAATCGGCAGTTACCATATCCATCCATAAGATCTATGTAATAATGCTAATGTCAGGTGATTTACAAAGCATGCATTTGGGTAATTATCTTTGGGATTTGTAAATTCTCTCCTTTCGTGCTATTTGTCACCTCAACGGTGGAGTTGGGATGACACTATGCATGACATGGTTAAAACTTGACATTTCCATTATGGTGTGATATGATGGAAATCACCCTCACATTACTTATGTTTGGTAAGGCTCTCTTTTTTGTCACCGCTATGAATGGTGTAACATTTGAGCTTGGTAAGGGTTTGGTGGTGCGAACCTCTATTTTTGCTTCAACCATGGAGGAGAGGTTAAAGTTCATTGTTAGAATGTCTTTGGAGACTCTCACCATCATTGGGGTGGCTACTCTAATTATTTTGTTGAGATTTGGAAGGAAAATGGCCTTTTGTGCTTCAATTACGAACTAGCGACTCAAAAGAATGCTCAAGCAATATTACACTCCGGTGTTGATACTAGTAAAGATGATTCTAGGGAAGAGTTTTTTGGACGACGATGAGTTTCACAAGATTGATATAGACATCACATCTCATTTCCTGGTGTCCATGTTAGACATAAGGTTGGGTAAAAGGGAGGTTGAGGCACTGCTAAAAAACTCTTCTATGTGGATCTACTGGTGGATTTGGAGGCTACACTGTATGCAGCCTCACCTAGTATGGGGATCCCTAAGCTACGAGACATGTGCTTTCTCTACGTTCCAGGTGAGGTGATAAAATACTATCCTTTCATGTAAGATTTGAAAGGCATGGCTCTGGTAGCTCACAGGGAATTGGTGGTGGTTGCATTAGATTACTTGCTTCATGTGTTTAAGCTTCCTCCTTCACCTCATGGTTGTTGGGTACTGAATTTCTATTTTTTTTCCCATGCTAATGGTTTCTTGGAGGCGCACAGGTTTGGGGTGGGGATTTTTTATTTATTTTCTTGATATGTAAGGTGTTATGGGTCTAGTTTCTAGTCTCTAGAATGGTTGCTATAGTTTTTGGGTCACTTTTATATCTTTGTTTGGTTGTCTCTAGTTTGAAATGTGTGTCCCTACACGAAAATTTTGGTATGACTATATAGGGGTGATTGTTGATAGTATGGTAGTTTTGGTAGGGTTCTGTGTTGATATGTCAGGGAAACTCAAAAATTCTCGCCTAGTGGGCTCACTATGTAAATTTTTATTTTTTAACTTAATGCAAAATCTTGCTTACATATCAAATATATACATTTATAATAAAATATAAATCTATATACCATTTTTAATGTCATTTTATATTAAATAAACTATAAATAAATAAATTTTACTATTCACAATAATAATTAAAATTGCAATAGAGGAGTCTCTCAAAGCAGCCTTTGTTGGCAAAGGGATCCCGTGTCCCTCTGATATGGGGTTGTTGTGGAAAACGGATGAGGCAGTGAAGGTCTTCCCCTTTCTCTTGGATTTGAAAAGGGTCAAGTTGATGCAACACCGGTTGGTCTCGGCAATGGCAATAGAATTTTTGAAGCAAAAGTTCGGGCTGGTGGTGGAGGAAGGTTTGGAATGGGTAGAGGATTTTTCTACTTTTGCAAACTTAAATGGGTTTCTTTGAGGCTCGAACTCTTTTTGGTTGAAATTTTCTTGATGTATGGTTGTTGTTTTGCATCTAGGTATCGAATGTGGCAGGGTGGTTGCCAATTTTGCTCTGTTTTTTTAGCGTATCCTAGATTGATAGGAGTTTTTGGTCAAGTTTTTGGTTGTTCTATTGATGATTTCCTACATAGCAGATGTTTTGTATAGAATCCTTTAATACTTTTAATAAAATATCTAAGCCTTGCATATCAAAAGAAAAAAATCAATATAAACTAATATAAATATACATAGAAAATAATTTAAATATAATAAGTATTATATTAAGAAAACTTAAACAAACATAATATCATATTTAAAAAAAATAATATACTATTAAATATACTATAACAATATAACATTATATTAAACTTACCTTTAATTAATTTAATTTTTTATTTTAAGTATAGTATAATAATATAATTAATATAATAATATAATAATACATTACAATAAAATAATTAAAAATTAAATCATAATATAATAAAACTTCAAGGAAAAAATTATCATTATATAAACATAAAATTTATATAATAACCATACTTTAAAAAGTTAAGTATAGGATAATATAAATTTATTATATTGCATTCAATAATGATATACATTAATAATTAAATAAATGTAAATATTATTTTTCATGTTATTTTATATCAAATAAAATATAACTCAAATCAAAATAAAAAATAATATAACTATAAGAAATACATAAATATAAAATTTATAAAATATTTTTTTTAAATAATAATATATAATATAATAACTATTTTAAAATTAAGTTAAGTTTTTTTTTTAAATCAATTTTAATATATTGTATTAAAATTACTTGGCATTCTAAAAATAAACATTAAGAAATATTTGTAGATTATAATTGATGTTGTAGTTACTGAAAATGTCCTAAACAATATCATGCATTCGAATTAGGTATACTAACACCATTTCCTCTTGAAACCCATCCTCTTTTTGCTTAATTGATGTAATACCCCTTGTGTTGTTACTTTCTTGATACTCTTTTATGTTGAGTTGTGTACTTGAGACTGTGATAGTGATTGTTTCATCGGCTTGACTTGTGTGGATTAACTGTTTAGTTTGGTTGGATGCACATGATACTACTTCTGATGATTTATGACATATGATATGTGGTGTTCATACTATCTGGATATGTTATTGCTTTAATGTGGTACTATGTTGTGATGATATGGTTTTATGCTTATTCTGGATATGGATTATGATGTGTATTCTAGTGAGTCTTGGTGAAAGTTTGGGGTAGCATCACTCGAGTGCCCTACTACGCCACGACTACCTTTCACGGTGTGTCTGTATTGGAGATTTATATGCTACTTGACATTGGTTTCATGCAGGATGTAGGTACCGGACACCGACTCCACCTACATTTTCAGGTCTGAGCATGTCCCACAAACTCAACGGGTATGAAGTTTTTAAAAGGAGTTGATAAGGAAGTGTCCTCATCCAAGTTTTTCACCCCCGTTGTTGCATTTAACGGTGTCATTCGTCCACAACCCTGTCTTTGTTTCGGTATTGTTTTGTGTTGGTCATTTATTTTAATTTTGTTTATGTGTTGTTCTAATTAATGATTATGTTTGATTTTTCTTTGGTAGCTTATTAATGTTATTTAATTAAAATAATTAAATAGTTAGAAAAATGTGTTAACTTAATTGTTATATTTAAATTCATTAAGTTTTATAAGTTGCTAAATTAAATGTTGACTATTTAATTAAAGGATAAATAAATTAAGTAAATAATATTGTTTATAATTATAAATTGTCATTTTGTAAAATGAAATAATATAATTTAATGATTTGCTTGATAATTATTAAGTTGAGGATAAAGATTGGAAATAAAGATATTTTTTATTAATTTTTGTGTGATAATTATGAGCTTTAAAATCAAATAAAAATAAAAGAGAAAGATTTCATTTAAATGGAAAAAAAAAATAGGAAAAGAAGAAAAGGATGAATGCATGTTCATTTTCTTTTCAAAAATTAAAAATGCAAAGGAAACTTGCTACTTCGATGGATTTTTATTTTTGAAAATTAAAAGAGTTTCTTTTTAATTAATTAAAAAAGAGAAGTTTTCTTAACTTGCAACTTTTGGGGAAAAAAACATTTATGCAAAAATATGGGGACTTTCTCTTTTCTTTCTCTGTAAAAATTTATACAGAATTGACTTTCAAAGAAGAATTGAGAAAAGTTGTTGAGGAAGGAGAAAGAAGTTTGTGAAGGGTTGTTTCGAAAGAGGAAGGAGGGGTTTGCCATGCACGTTACTTTGTTTGCAAAGCGTAGGACTCCAGGTTCTTTGATTATTATCCATTTTAATGACTTTGAAAATTTAATTGAAATATAACAGTTCTATTGTTTGGCTGAATGCAAATCCTCACCGTCAAATAAATGAGTATGAGTTATGTCTTTTTTTCAGCTATGCTTTTAAAAGGATCTGGATGTGAAATAAAATTTGCTAGTTTGGCATTGATTTGTCTCTGTTGTTCTTTACCTGTAAGTTTCTCTTATTTTCTTGTGTTTTTATTTGATCTTGGCATCTATTTATTCCTCCCGATCAAATTTTGTTTACTATATTGTTGTGTTGGAGAAATTTCAAATCTTTTGAGAAAAATTTGTGTTCTTGTTGAAGAAAGTTGTTGTCAATTTTGGGAAAACAATATTCTGCAAAAAGTTCTTATCTGAGAAAATTAGATTCTTTTAAATATATATATATATATATATATTCATAATTTATATTCCGTTAAAAAAATATATGTTGGTCTGTATTTTATTTCTTGGAAAAATTAGATTTTTAGTAAAAAAAAAATTATATATATTTGTCTATATGTTATTCTGTAGAAATTAGATTATGAATTTAAAATATATATATATTATATTCTTTTGGGTCTATTTTTTTTTTTTTAAAGTGATTGAAATGGGGGAGGGTCGGCTTTTGTTGCACCCCAAACTGCCCTCTTTTTCCCTATGGTTGTGTTGGGGGCTGCTACGTAGCCATCCCATGGTTGCGCACAGCAGACCAAGGGACTATTGTGCAGCAGTCCTTTGGTTGCTATGTGCAGCTTAGGGAGAGGTCATGGTCTCCCTGTGTGGGAGGTTCGCAGCCTCCCAACCTTTATCTTTTTTTTTTAATTTAATTTTTTTTATATATATATTGTTTTTTATTGTTAATTTATATTTATTAATATATAATATATATATATATATATATATTAATAATGTATATATATATATATTTATTTATTTATTTATTCAAGGGGTAAACGCTTTTGACCGGAGCTATGAACCGGAATACAACCAATCAACAATACCACCCCAACGGGGTTTGAACCTTGGTGGCAAGAACAACAATGCCACCTATAAACCATCACACCATGCCAATGCCGACAAGTATATATATGTGTGTGTGTATATATATATGTATATATATATATATATATATATATGTATATATATATATGTATATGTATATATATATGTATATATATATGTATATATATATGTATATATATAAGTTGTGTTTTATTATTCAATTATACAGATTTAAAAAAAAAATGTGTTAATAGTTGTCCTTTGGGGTTTGCACGACGGGATGTTACAACTTGGTATCAGAGTCAGGTTTGTAAACGTTGGGTTCTCTGGGTAGTTTGAGTCCATTAAGCAACCTTTGTGTTTAACTCTTCATCTCACATGTACCCCTCAATTGATGTGCAAGAATATGCCTTAGAGGTCATAGCCGAGGAAAAGGTCGAGGTGGTGGCCGCGGGGCCAACCACCAAATTCCATCACCTCCAAGTTCCCACAGTTCAAAGCGTGAGGAACGATAGAGTTCCCAAAACAATCTAAAAGGTCGTGATCAAAACCCAAAGTAGTCGGGTCTTGAAGGTGGATAGTTGCAGCACCTACTTGAGGAGATTATGGGTCATTTAGGCCTTAGGCCAGTGGAAGAGCAATGGCTAGAAAGGGAAAGGGACAGATCACTGAGACGTGGGGAAATAGCAGCAGAGCGGGATGCAGTAGTGGCAGGTCACATTAGAGACCTATTGAGAGAACAACCTCCCACATTTGATGGTTCTGGTGGGGGTCTAGAGGCAGAAACATGGCTGATTGATTTGGACATATGCTTTTCTATGCATCCCTATGGCAGTAATACCAGGGCTAGGTACACCATCATGCACCTTAAAGGCTTCGCATCCACTTGGCAGCGGCTGGAAGAGCATAAATTACATCTTGACATCAGTATGGTGACTTGGAATTGTTTATGGAGAGATTCAGGGCCTGTTTTCTTTTTTATCACTGGAGGCAGTGCAGGGCAGATGAATTCCATGAGTTGAGACATATGGAAATGTTCGTTGAGCAATATGAGCACCATTTTTATGATCTCAAGCAATATGCAAGAATTGGTAACAATGAGGAAATGCTTGTGCAACACTTTGTCAGGGGCTTAAACACCTGAATCAGTGGTGGAGTTTGAGTCTTCGAGCCAAAGACAATGGAGGTAGCAGTTGAGAAGGCTCGTCTGGTAGAAGAAAACTTGGCAATGGAATTGGGAGGCCACATAGGAGTCCAGATCGACAATGCACCAGCATCAGGTTTGGGTTCTAGAGGTGGGAAGCCTCAAGCTGCAGGGTCCTCTAAAGGCCATCAAGCACCCACTAAGGGTGAGCACCAACAACACTCCTAGTCAAAACTTGAGAAATCTCGGGCTCAGCATGGTAGTAGGTCACAAAAGAGGAAAGATCAGAGTTGGAAGAGTAACAAATGTGATTGTTCAGATCAACCAACTCAGAGTTTTCAGTCTACGGTTGGTGGAGGTAGTATTTCGTAGTCTAGTTCCCCTTTAGGTGGTTGGGGTTATGGTCGAGGCATAGGTTGTTTCTCCTATGGTCAACAAGGACATATTGCCAAACAATGTCCGTAGAGGAACACTACAGGTTTTAGTCAAAGACCAGCCACTTTCGAGCTGACGGTGGGTGATGCAGGTAGGTCACATTGAGCATTTTCCACAGCTGACAACCACCAAGTTGGGCACTAGGGTGCAATTGTAGAGGCTACCAATAGAGGATGAGAAACTGATTCAGGAGCCCATGGGTGAGCTTGAGAGGGCCCAGTAGTGACCTAATGTTGAGGACTTCGGTGTCATGGGAGAATGCCTCCAGCATCAGAGAGGCTTATCTTTTTTTTTTTTATTGGCTTCCAGGAGTAAGCCATGATCTAGGGGGGAGGATGTAATACCCCTCGTGTTGTTATTACTTTCTTGATACTCTTTTATGTTGAGTTGTGTACTTGAGACTATGATAGTGATTGTTTCATCAGTTTGACTTGTGTGGATTAACTGTTTAGTTTGGTTGGATGCACATGATACTGCTTATGATGATTTATGACATATGATATGTGGTGTTCGTACTATCTGGATATGTTATTGCTTTAATGTGGTACTATGTTGTGATGATATGGTTTTATGCTTATTCTGGATATGGATTATGATGTGTATTCTAGTGAGTCTTGGTGAAAGGATGGGGTAGCATCACTCACTTGTGAGTGCCCTGCTACACTGCAACTACCTTTTACGGTGTGTCTATATTAGAGATTTATATGCTACTTGATGTTGGTTTTGTGCAGGATGCAGGTACTGGACACCGACTCCACCTACGTTGTCAATTCTAAGCATTTCCTACAAACCCAATGGGTATGAATTTTTTAAAAGGAGTTGATAAGGAAGTGTCCCCATCCAAGTTTGTCACCCTCGTTGTTGTCTTCATTTCGGTATTGTTTGGTGTTGGTCATTTATTTTAATTTTTGTTTATGTGTTGTTCTAATTAATGATTATGTTTATTTTTCTTTGGTAGCTTATTAATGTTATTTATTTAAATTAATTAAATAGTTAGAAAAATGTGTTAACTTAATTGTTATATTTAAATTCATTAAGTTTTATAAGTTGCTAAATTAAATGTTGACTATTTAATTAAAGAATAAATAAATTAAGTAAATAATATTGCTTATAATTATAAATTCTCATTTTGTATAATGAAATAATGTAATTTAATGATTTTCTTGATAATTATTAAGTTGAGGGTAAAGATTGGAAACAAAGATATTTTTTATTAATTTTCGTGTGATAATTATGAGCTTTAAAATCAAATAAAAATAAAAGCGAAAAAAAATCATTTAAATGGAAAAAAAAATAGGAAAAGAAGAAAATGATGAATGCATGTTCATTTTCTTTACAAAAAATTAAAAAGGCAAAGGAAACTTGCTACTTCGATGGATTTTTGTTTTCGAAAATTAAAAGAGTTTCTTTTTAATTAATTAAAAAAGAGAAGTTTTCTTAACTTACAATTTTTGGGAAAAAAACTTGTCTACAAAAATATATGGGGACTTTCTTGTCTTTCTCTGTAAAAATTTATACATAATTGAGTTTCAAAGAAGAATTGAGAAAAGTTGTTGACAAAGGAGAAAGAAGTTTGTGAAGGGTTGTTTCGAAAGAGGAAGGAGGGGTTTGCCACGCACGTTACTTCGTTTGCAAAGCGTAGGACTCCAGGTTCTTTGATTACTATCCATTTTAAGGATTGTTTGAAAATTTAATTGAAATATAAGAGTTTAGTTGTTTGGCTGAATGCAAATCTTCACCATCAAATAAACGAGTTTGAGTTATGTCTTGTTTTTTCAGCTATACTTTTAAATGGATCTAGATGTGAAATAAAATTTGTTGGTTTGGTATTGATTTGTCTTTGTTGTTCTTTACCTGTAAGTTTCTCTTCTTTTCTTGTGTTTTTATTCGATCTTGGCATCTATTTATTCCTCCCGATCAAATTTTGTTTGCTATACTTTTGTGTTGGAGAAATTTCAAATCCTTCTAAGAAAAATTTATGTTCCTGTTGAAGAAAGTTGCTGTCAATTTTGGGAAAACAATATTCTACAAAAAGTGCTTGTCTGAGAAAATTAGATTATTTTAAATATATATATATATATATTTGTATGTATGTTATTCTGTGAAAATTAGATTGTGAATTTAAAAATATATATTATATTCTTTTGGGTCTATTTTTTTTTTCTGAAAGTGATTGAAATGGGGGAGGGTAGACTTTTTCCGCACCCCAACCCCACCTCTTTTTCCCTATGGCTATGTTGGGGGCTGCTACGCAACCATCCCATGGTTGTGCATAACAGTCCAAGGGACTGTTGCACAGCAGTCCTTTGGTTGTTGCACGTAGCCTAGGGAGAGGCCATGGCCTCCCTATGTGGGAGGTTCACAGCCTCCCAACCTTTATCTTTTTTAATTTAATTTTTAAAAAAATTATATATTATTTTTTATTATTAATTTATATTTATTAATATATATATGTATATATGTATATATATATATATATATATGTATATATGTATATATATATATATGTATATATATATATTTATATATATATAATATATAATATATAAATATATATGTATATATATATATATAATATATATATATATAAATATATATGTGTGTGTGTGTAAGTTGTGTTTTATTATTTAATTATACAGATTTAAAAAAAAAATTGTGCATTAATAGTTGTCCTTTGGGGTTTGCATGACGGAGCATTACAATTGATTAAATTAGCCTAACTATTTAATTAATTGTATCATATGCATCTATTAGCCTAATACATCAAATCAGTTTAATTCACCCCCTTTCACGCTAACACTTCACCTCATTAAATTAAATAAATCAAACTATTTAATTTAATTCCCTAAGTCTTATTTAATTTAATTCCCTAAGTCTTCTTATTTAATTAAATAACCCTAAGTTATTTAATCAAATGTCATTTCACCTTTCTTCCATTCATTAAATCATTTAATTTAACGAATATCACTTTATTCTTCTAATTCCCCTAATTGCATGATTAAACCCTTGTTTAATTAGCAATTATCTAATTAATCTAATCCCCCCACTTGCAAGGGAATATTCCAAAGGAATATTTTTCCTTTGCACTTCCTCCAAAAGGGGAATATTCCCTCTCCTTTTGCACAATTAAACTTTATTTTAATTTGCAAAATATCCTTTTCTCTCTCCTCCAATCATTTGAAAAAGGGATATTCTCACAAAGCTTCATATGCAAATTAGCTTGTGACTTCTTGTGCAAGTTAACTTTTGACCTCTTGTACAAGTCAAAAGTGTGCTTGTTTGGAAGGAATGAGAACCCTTGATTAAATCTCATCTTGCATTCTCACCCGTAGATGAGAATACATGATACATGCCTCTAATTTCCTCCATTCTTGACCGTTAATTAGTTTTTTTAATTTCAACCCTCCATTTCTCATTTGCTTTCCTATAAATAAAGCACTATTTGGAGACAAATCATCCATCTTTTTCAGAGCAAACTTATGTTGATGAAATCACTCACACTCATCTTTGCACACATTTAGCATATTTTAGTTTAAATTAGTTGCATAATAGCTTAGTTTTCCATTAATGGATTTCATGCATCCATTTAGCTAATTAGATAATTAGGGTTTGAATATTTTCAGTTTAAATCTCATTTTAGATTAGCTTAGCAATTGCATAACTACATCTTTTAGTATAAAATCATGGTAGATTAGCTTTTGCATCATACTCATTTTAGCATAAATCATGTTTTTAATCACATCTCACAACCCTTTCATCAATTTTCTTCAATAGCATCGACTGACACAGACTCACTAATCACGGGATTGGGAAAGAGTTGTCGTTTCACATCATGACACTAATTCTAAAACAGGATAAGTTTCAAATGGGTTAAAGTAGACATTTAAATGCTTTCACGATTCATAATGTTTAGTTTCAATAAATGTTTAACTTAACCTTCATTTGAATGATCTTGTTTAGATTGAGTATTAGTGGCTACGTTATGCTTCAATTCTTCATGGATCAAGTGTAATCGTCCCATGCTAGTAATCCTTGGTCAACAAATTTTACATACAAATATAAGTAAATTTTTTATTTTATCTCATACATTGTTTTTTTAACTAATATGATATTTTATACTAATTAAATTTTTCATATCACTTTTGTTTCTAGCTATGGTATGACCAAACAAAAAAATTGAATTTGAGAAACAAAGGAAACAATATCAAAGAGAATATAGGAGAGAATATAGAAAACAACAAAGGGAGAAAATATTTGATGCACAAAGGGATGAACATAGGAAAAAAATGAATGAAGTAGATAGAAGATATGTTAGAAAAAAATTATAATTAACAATACAACAACTAGAATCAGAAAACATAAAGGAAGCAAATATACACATTAATAGATTTGAACAAGAACATGATTTTCACTCTAGTTCACATGTAAATTTTCTAATCACAACAAATCCAAATGGATTGCTTGCGACTATTTTCAAACAAATACAAATGAAATTTTCTATTTTTTTAGATGTGTACCAGTCACCACCAATTTTTTTATACTTGTGAAGAATGTTAAATCAGAATCAAAGTTTATCGCACTTCACAAGGTCCTACTTGCAACAAATGCAAAGAAGATAGAGGAGTTAACAGATTTTCAACTATAAATAATATGAATCCTCGAGAGAAACCACAAGAACTATCAAATCTCATGCAAGTAGAAGAAATGTTGATTGCTCATGTAAGCCCTATATTACAAGTTACACATGCAAGAGGTGGTCAATATAAATATAGGGGACACACTATAATTTTTCCATAATATATTGAACACATATCAAAAAAATGCCCTTGTATTAAATATTTTCCAATCACTATAGTTCAAAAGAAAAATATTAACATGACACAAATTATCACTTCATAGTGAATAGAGGTTGTGTTTAAAAATCACTCCATTACAAATTCATCCTTAACAATTTTTACTCTGATGTGACAATCAATATAAATGTTCTTAACAATTTACCTATAAATTTTGATCATTTTTTTTAACAGCTCAAAATTATGCATATCGAATTTGATTCAAACACAAATGAAACTATTTTATTCGACCAGTGATGGATACTGATGAAGGTAATATCATTGATCACACTAGATCAATGGCTTATCAAACACTTGATGTACAAAGAGAAATGGAGTTAATTTATGCATGGGTTAACAACCCAAATACAAGTCCTGCGACATTAATTGATTGGCCAACAATTGGTGGATCTCCAATAAATGTATATGTAACATCAAGACTACTTTATGTGGAATTTCCAATGTTATATCTTGATGGTAGATGTGATTGTTCAGAACCATGAATTAAGAAAATACATCTACATGAATATGTGAAGCATCTTTTTCATTATAAAGACAATCGCTTTGAAAAATATCCATGATTTCAATATTATATGACAAATATGATAATGAGACATCAGGCATAAACATCCACTGTAGTTTTTGTCAAAATAAATATCCATGTCATGCCAAGCACTATAAATGAGCTACATGAACATATGAAAAATATTCCACAATCACATCTTATTGATAGATTGATGTGGTATGGAACTTCTTTAAGAGATACAAGATCATATTGGACAAAATCTCATATTGAACTAATAGAGATGCTACATCAAATTGGTACACCTACAATATTCTTTACATTAAGTACAGCTGACTTGTATTAGCCAAATTTGCACGAACTAATACCAAGTACATCACTAATAACTCAACGAGAAGCACAACTTTGGTGAAAAAAATGACATTGACTACCCTCATATAGTTGCATAATACATGCACTTACAATACTCTAATTTTAGAGATGAAATCCTTCATAAAGAAATGAATGTTAAAGACTATTGGTGCAAATATGAGTGGAAAAATAGAGGATCAACACATGTACATGGATTTCTATGGATACATGGAGCACCAAACATGGATGTATAGGAGTGAATTTTCACCCCTTATGCAAATTCCCCTTTCACATACCTTCACCTTAGAAAATCAAATCTGAAGGAAAAATTCCACATCACCCAACACTTTCTCCAAATCTTACGCATGCAAGTATTGAAGACATTCATTTGTTGGAGGCTTCATCACTTGCGTGGTTGTGAGAATTTCCTTTCTATCTCTTATTCTCTTTATCATTTCTATTTCACTTTATGTCAGCTTTATCACATTCTTTTATTTTCTAGTACTTTTTAAGTTCTCGGTAATTAGATTTGCTAGTAGTCACTAAGCTATTTTTTGTGACATTCTCGCTTTCTGGTCTATTCAGACGACAGTGCATCACGTTGTCATTCCAGACCTGTGCTTCCATCATTTGGCCAAGAGCTTTTCAATTTGTCCAAAGAATATTCATGACCTGCTCTTTCTGATTCTAGAACTCTCGTGTTGTTTCTTGAGGTAGTTTAGGGCAGTTCCCCCTATGAGGCTTTCTGAATGAAGAGAACTCGTGAGTAGTGAATCCCCCTTCTCTACATTTTGGTGAACCCGACGTGAATCATAACTTTTTTCAAAAAACTAGAAATTTATTTACCCCAACTTGGTGGGGTCATAACTTTTGACTCGGTGCTCATAATTCAGAACTGCTTGCACCATTGGAAAGGTCTCTAAGAGGACTAGTTCAATCCTAAAATACTATGCCTTCAGAAGTTGAATTTTAGGGACCGCACAAGTTTTGACCCTATATTTTTCTCTAAAGACCTCCAAAAATGGTAGATTCTTCCCACTTCTCCTTCAAATTCATTCATTCTCACTTCATTTCATCTTCTAGCCATCCTCTTGCAATCTCTTCACAAGATCTTGCATCCTTCTTTCACATTCTCAAGAATTTCCAACATGCTCTTGACTCTTTAGCAGCACTTCAACACCCCATTGCAGCAACAATACTCCATCAACTTTGTAAAGCAAGTGTGAAGAAATTCATAGCAACATGGGCTTGGAGTCTTACGAGACCTCCTTCCATCACAGTCAAGGTTGTGGTGACCTTGCCAAGCCTGCTTTCTCCTCCATTGGCTAGTGAACTTTTGGGTGGAGGTGGTAACGTTTTGTTCCTCTCCTTTGTGATTTGGTTGAGTAGCACTTTACTATTTTGTAGTGTTTATTGCATCTTCTATTTTTTTTACTTCTTTATCGCATATTTCTCTCTCAAGCCATATGGCTCGATAACTATGTCTGTCCTAGTTGGACCTAGGGCTATAGACACAGTCTTCAATGTCATTTTAGAGTCGAATTTGTTCAAGTTGAAGCTAGGCATACCTTGGCTAGCTTCCATGAATGGAATCACCTCTGTCATTCACAAATGTTTAAAGTTCTCCCATGAAGGTGTTGTGCACGTAGTGCATGACACTGGGTACCAGCCTTTGGTATCCCATGGGGGATGTTCATTGGATCACTTTTGGCCCACCCTGATCAATCTACTTCCTCCAAGAACGAACCCGCTTTATAATAATTATGTGAAGTATAAGACTAGGGGAAAGGGATAGCCAAAACTAACCCTTCTGATAGTGCAGCAGCTAGTTGCCTCCCCTTCTCAAAAGGGAAAAGAGAAGTTTCCCCATCCTCAAGAAGGCTCTCCCACTCCTCTTTCTAGAGAATATTTTTGGATGAGTAGACCTAGATTTTATCCTCTGAGTCTGATGGTGCATGCTTGGCATAAACTCAATATTAGGATATTGGATCTCCCTACCAAACCACCCAAACCTTGGTATTACTTGTATGGCAAGGGAAAAGGTCCCCGTGGGGAATCCTCTATGTCCTAACCTCCACAGCCTCCTACCACTCCTGCTCCAAAAGAAATAAATGAGGAGAGGCCCACTACTGAGGCACTAGAGCTGACTCCCCTCATTGTTTCTCAGCCTATTCCTCTCACTCCCATTCAGGAGTCTATCCCTCTGCTAGAAACGTCCATGGTGGACACTCCCATGGCTGATCAAGAGTCTTCTGCTCTTCCACAACCTCTGGTCTCTAGCTTGAAGAGTCATAGAAACAGCCTTGTGCATGAGCACAAGCACCAATGAAAGGCTCTTGTAGTTGAGCAGGTTGCCTTGTAGAGGAAGGAAGGGGAGATGACTACCCCTACTTTAGTGCCTCTTGTTGCCTCCTCCTCTCTCCTCCCCTCTACTTCCAATCAATCAAGCCCCATATTGCTTTCGGATCCTATTGTGAGTGTGCCTAACCCCAAAAAGTGCAAGTGTTCATCACTCCTTCAGTTGAACTTCCCTTGTTGATGTCCCTTCTAGATGTTTCACCTTTTTTGAAACCTATGGATGTGTCAAATACTTCGGTGGTGTCTGCATTCTTTTTCTCCTCCTCTTCCTTCGTGCCTCTTGCCTCGTTTGTGGGGAGTTCTCATCCCCTGACAAAGTAGAATATGGTGGATGGTCCTTCTAGAGATGGAGGGGATAAGAGGAGCTCACCCTCTCCGAAGGGTGGTCCTACATTGGCTTGCGTTGTCTTAGTGACGAAACCAACCCCAACTTCCCCTGAGTTCGTCACCACTCCTGAGTCACTTGGTGAGTCTAGCAATGGATCTTAGGCATAGCCCTCTCCATCCATTGAGGTGTGACATGGAACTCCAGTGAAGTGCATGTTTAACTCTCTGGATGAATTTTTGGCCTTGTCAGCGATCTTTATGAAATCACTAACCATAGCTCCATAAGAGCTGAGTGGAGAAGATATTGCAGGGTCATCTTCCTTAGACCTTGTTGCGGGAGGGTTGAAAGCTCCTCCCCTTAATATTCCACCACTTCAGGCTCATCCCTCTTCCCCTTATGATGATCTAGAATGGAAAGCCGATGACCTCTTTATTGATGAGTGTTAGGGGGAGGCCTCTTCTTTATCATTAGATTAGATGTGCGTGTTGTGATGTGTTTCCCCATACTTGTGCTATGTGTTCCTAGGTGACCCTTGTCACCCTTGTTGGTGCTCGGATATAGAAGTGTTTTTTGTGTCATAAATATTCTTCTATTTGTATCATCATTCTTCCTTTGTTATGTGTTTTGATTTTTAGCAAATTGGGGATGATGCAAAGCATTGGGGGCATTTAGGCTTCCCTTCTATGTTGACCCAATTTTTTATTTTTACTTTTTCTTCTCATGTATTCTTCAAATGGTCTGATATAGTAGGGGGGTTGATGATAGTTCATTTATATACTATTATTATTATACTTGTATATATTTATGAGCAGTTATGACCCCGAAATATCAGATCACCCCTATGCCCTTCGTTTGTGTTTATTTCTCCTTTGCGCTTTTCTTATCTTTTTCTCTTGTTTTCTTGAGTTGTCCCTTTCATGTGTGACAGTTCCATTTCTATGACACTAATTTTTAGAAAATGCATTCGCTGCCAATGAATCTTTTTTTGAAAATCCTTGCAAACATTTCTTTTTCAAAATCGCATTCACAACTAGGACCCCTAATGAAATGTGTTCCCTTCGTCATGGGTTCACAAAGAAAAATCCTGAGAAATTTCCTTTGAGGTGGGAGTATCCTTTACCTTCTCCTCACAAGGGATCATTTTCTTCCTTTTGAATTCCTTGATGTCATGAACATCTTTCGAAAGGATTCCTTGATGATGAATCGATTTGAGAAAAAATGTCTCTCTTTGTACTTTTGAATAGCGCATCCCTTGGGTGGACCCTCTTCTTATGTCAGGTTCCTAAGGGACCCCTTTGAAATCCTTCCAATTTGCTAACAATCTGCATGACTATCTACTTTATTGTCTATGTGGTCATTTTGTTTCAGACATGCTTTATCTACGAGTAAACAAGTCGCTTTGCAGGTGCACTTGTGAAGCCACTTTCCAATTGAACTATGTGGAATCTCCTCCTTTGAGTTTCCTCCATGAAAGAGATCTTTGGGGATGCCTCCTTATAGGTTTGTGGGCCTATAAGGCACTTTCATCTTGGTTTCCTTCATGTGAGAGATTTTGGGGGATACATTCTTGTAGGTCTACAGGCCTATAAGGTGCATACTTCACGGGGCTTCCTTCATGTGAGAGATATTGGGGGCTGCCTCCTTGCAGGTTTGTGGGCCTGTGAGACACTTTTATCTTGTGATATTTGTCCATCATTGGTCTGAGGGCCTTCGGTGTACCTTGTACAGCTTCATAATTCTATGGGGCTATGGAGTCTTTTGTTCCAGTTTGTGCTTTCGAGCTCACCAGATTGCAGTTTGCTTCCTTGGTAATTCAAATATACATCTTTAACCCTACTAACCCTTCAATCTACTTTACTAAAGCACTCGTCAATAATCATGCTCGCTAAAGTGGGGGTAAAATGTATAGGAGGGAATTTTCACCCCTTACGCAAATTCCCCTTTCACATACCTTCACCTTAGAAAATCAAATCCAAAGGCAAAATTCCACATCACCCAACACTTTCTCTAGATCTTATGCATGCAGGTATTGAATACATTCATTGTTTGGAGGCTTCATCACTTTTATGGTTGTAAGAATTTTCTTTCTCTCTCTTATTCTCTTTATCATTTCTATTTCACTTTAATTTAGCTTTATCACATTCTATTATTTTCCAGTACTTTTGAAGTTCTCGGTAATTAGATTGCTAGTAGTCACTAATCTATTTTCTATGGAATTCTCGCCTTTTTGGTTCATACAAACATGAACATGCTAGAGAGAGGTCAGTGTGTCACGTTGTTGTCCCAGACCCGCACTTTTGTCCTTTAGTTGAGAGCTTGTCAGATTTTCCAGAGAATATTCGTGACCTACTCTTTCTGATTTTGGAACTCTCGTGTTGTTCCTTGGCGTAGTTTAGGGTAGTTTTCCTTGTGAGGCTCTCTAAATGAGGAGAACTCGTGAGTAGCGAATCCCCCTTCTCTACAATGGATAATATTGATTGTTCCAATATAATGAATAACAAAATAAGGCTTAAAGACACTTCCACTTTATTGTTCACACATGGAATCCTAGACAATAGACCTTTCAACAAAATTTACAGGTACAATATCAAATTTTAAAAAAATATACACAACTAAATACATTTCTTATTTCCTTTTAATTCAAAAAATTCACCGATTTTTCTTTCTATTTTAGGCATTCCAAAATTGTGATTTACATGGACATGTCTTAAAAACACAAGGGAACTTGCAGAAATAGATTTCGACAAGAACTATGAGGAGATAGAAAACACTATATAAAGACATACAATGTGCAGAAAAGGTGTTTTTCTATGAATAAAAAAAGGGCAAATGGTTTATAGGTAAAACTTACAAAAAACTTTATATCAATTTTTTTGCAAAAATGTACTTTTTCACTTCACTAAATAAATATAATTTAATGTTAATTATATGACTTATAGGTATAATGCTTCATGGCCACAAAATTTACAAGGATCAAAGTTATAGGAAAATATATGAATGGGTGAAAAAAATTGAGCTTGAGCTAGAAATGATGAAATACTTAACTCATGCAACTATTATATATTGCAACTATGGAGAGAAAATATAGATTGGTAATTTGTTCTATTAAAACATGTTGTAGTTTAAATATATTACAAAGTATGCAGCCAAAGTAAAGAGAAGATCTAAAATGTACCAACAAATGTTAATACATCTCACAAATGTAGAAAATATAGATGATTTTGTTGCAAAAGTTTATAGGAAGCTTCTAACTAAAACAATAATAGAAAGGGATATTGGAGCTCAAGAATCAAGTCATATATTATTGGAGATTTTGTTGGTAGAAAGCAGCAAAAATTTTATCAATATAAATGTTTTAACTAAGGTTTTCAAATGTTTATTATTGGATAATAAAAATAACAATGAAGAACAAACAATATCTTTCATTGATGCATATAGAAATAGGCCTTTACATATGGAATTTTTCTCACTAATTAATGCAACAAAATCATGGATATATAATGCTAAGAAAAAATAATAACAAATGGAATGCATGAAAAATAGCGTCTATTGTAAGAGTGTCTCCTAGATTTATATCTATTCCTACATGTGAATCAGATAAATGGTTTGACTTTTTCTTCTCAGAATTGTTGCTTTACAAACCATTTCACGACATTCACAAAGATATTGGCCATAACAATGATTCAATAGTCTCAAACTAGGAAAACTTCAACTACACTCAATGGAATGTTGATCAAATGATAGTTTCCAAAACTACTTAAGACAATAATGAGTCTCAAAGTGAAGATGGAACTGTCCAAGATACTACTATAGAGCATGAGTGGGAAATTGTATCTAGACTTCATCATGGCCAAAATATGCAGATCTCTGAGATAGATTTGTTGGATAGGAGAGATTTAGACAAATATAGAAATTGGTCTCATGTCTTCAAAAGTGAACAATACATAAATGAAGCTATCAATTTCATTACCACCATGAAAATTAATGGTTTTCTAATTCATGATGATATACCACAATCTAGATCAATTGTGGAAAACTCAAAAATAAACAAGAAAAAGCAGTTAACATTATCCTTTCACGCTACCATAGAAATCAAAATAAGTCTCCATTATTTATGATAATTCAAGGAAGAGCAAGAGCAGGCAAGTCATATGTGATAGGTTCCATAAAGGAAGCACTTGGGAATGCTTCAATGTCAAATCAATCTCCCCTACTTCTACTTGCACCAATTGGAGTTGCAGCTTTCAATATAGGAGCGTCAACTATTCATTCAAATTTGAGAATTCCAATAAGAGACTTCAAAGAAATTCAAGGGACAAGATTAACACATTTACAAGAGGAATTAACACATATTAGATACATATTGATTGATGAAATGAATTTTCTTTGAGAAAATTTGATTGAAAACATAGATTCTCGACCCTATCAAGCTTTTCCCCAAATTTTAAATCAAAACATTGCAGGTATGTCTCTCATTCAAAATTTAAGTGTTGTATATTATTTATTTTAACAAACTTGAATTAAATGTAGTGCATTTTCTTATTTATGATAAATACTTTTCAACATAATATTTATGAATTACTTTTAGGAATATCAATGATCTTAGTTGGATACCTCAAACAATTACCTCTTGTTAATGACAACCCACCATATAGTAGCACAAGATACGCTAGAATACTATGAGAAGAATTCAAAATTTTCCTTACTTTAGATCACATTTTCAGACAAGATGGATTAAACAATGAGAAGAAAGTATTTCGTCAACTTTTAACAAATATTAAAGATGTGAAACCTACTTAGATGATTGGATATTGTTGATGACAAGATCTAATACAAGACTTGATGCAAAAAGCAATGAATAGTTTGAAAATAATATTCATTTTTTTTTCAAAAAATAATAAATGTTCACATCCATAATAGGAAAAAATTACACTCATTAAGAAATCCAGTTGCATGTAGCATTACAACAAAAATTAGAACTCTTAGTTCAATAGAAGAAGGCACAGACGATGAACTTGATATTGAATTATTATTGAGTAAAAATGTAAGGGTTATATTAACACCAAACCTATGGATAGAATCAAGTCTTGTAAATGGAGCTCTAGGATTTGTTAAAAAAATGTATATGAACTTGGAAGAGGACCACCTCAACCACCAATATATGTAATGGTTCAATTTGATACTTACTCAGGAATTCCATTCAACAATAAACATCCATTTATTGTTCCAATCACAACAATTCAAAGGGGAAGCTCAATACAAATACCATTAAGATTAGCTTGGGCATTAAAAATACACAAATCACAAGGTTTAACTCTTAAAAAAGCCACTTTTGATATAGGATCGACTAACAGAATGGGATTACTATTTGTGGGAATTTCTTGTGTAAATTATATATAGGGATTATGAATTATGCCTCCATTCACATATGACAGTTATGAAAAAATGAAGAAGAGAAAGTGAATTACACAGAGAAAAGCATAAGAAAATAGGCTCAAAGCCTTAGAAATGAGCAAATGTAAAAAATAATACTTATGAATTCAATACAACTAGCATTTCTATAAATTAAATTTATTCTACTTCATTTAACTATTATTATTTCTATTTCTAAAAATTACACAACAAATAAACATATAGCAAATATTCTACATCACTATTATAATTATCTTCCATTACTATTTTCCATTCAAAACTACATTAAAACATTTATAAATATACTAAAAAATTTACTATTTGATATTTGCATAAATGCTCACAACAATCCATATGTTCAACAAAGATATATCTCAACATTATTTATATATATTATTGAATAAGATAGATAAGCTAAGTTCTATAAAGGCCAACTAAACAAGCACATTATAAAAAGAAAACCATAAGCACATTGCAAACAGAAAAACAAAAGAAAATAAGTTCAAAGCCTTAGAAATTAACTGGTGTCAAGATAAGTTAATTGATTTATTGTTCAAAATATTTATAATGTCACAAATACTTATCTAATAATAGATTATTATATAATAATATAAATATAATGTTATTTATTAACATATCATATAAACATTATATAAATAATATAAATATAATTTAATATAAATTGCACTATTTGAACTTGTAACTGAATTATAAAATTAGTATTATTCCAAAGATAATTTTTTTTAAAATTATGATATAATGAAAATTTAAATAAATTAATATCATTAATAATATAAGACAAATAGAAATATTTATGTAAACATAAACTTATATTACATAAACATAATATATATATATATATAATATATAAATTTTGTCTTTCGATCTATGCATAAATATTCACAACAATCCAAATTCTCAACAAAGATCTATCTCAACATTATTTATATAGATTATTGGATAAGATAGATAAGCTAGTGTAGCTCCAATCACAAAAAATGACATGATTTTTTAGAATACATCTAGCATCAAAAAGACCTAGATTGCCCCTAGAATCCCCATGGAAATTCAATTTCATCCACCTTTCATCTAGTGGTTTCCAAAATATATTAGCCCTAGTTATTACAATCGAATTATCCCATTTCTTCCCATGAATAGGGGATGTTTAACATTAATTATTAGTTTACTATTTTTAATAAGCTTTCTAAAGCCACATTGTAGCTCACTTTATTTATCCTCGCTACGGTAAATTTGATTACACACAAGTACTCTCCTAACAAATTAATAAAAGCTTCTTTATGAAAAATAATTTAGGTTATTTTATAATTCCATAAAAAATTTATGACAATAGATTTAGCTCAAGTTAATATATTTAAATATTATTAACATAGATGCAATAAAAAATAAATATTTATTTATAAAAATGACATGTATCTAACATTGATTGTTATTTAGCATATAAAATGGTATATGTGCAAATTCTTGGGCAACTATAATTTCCCCTTCTTTGGAAATGTTAACCATTGTTTTTTTATAACATATTTGTTTAAATCATATCAAGTGAAATGGAGCAAAGGAGAGCAACGAGCAGGAAACGGAGCAGGGTAGGATTTTGAATTCCCCTATTGCAAAGGGTGAGGGAGATGCAAATTCTGAGGAGGAGGTGGATGGGTTGTGGCTAGAGCTTCTTGATGGTTGGTTTATTAGAGTTGGTAAGGAATTAGATGGCACCTCTTTGGTTGTTGTCGATGATGGTTGCCTTGTTTTAGCTTTTTTGGCTTCTTTCTTGCTTGTGGAAGGTTTGTGTGGTCACAGCTTTGACTATTTGCAGTGGGGAGCAGAGACTTTACTTCTGCTAAATGGTTTACCCTGTGAGGGTTTGGCTATTTCCTTTTCCACTTTCTAGTGGTGCATGGGAATTTTGTAGTGGTTTTTTTGTTGGCCTATCATTTCTCCTATTGCAGAGGGTGAGGGAGATGTAGATTATGAGGATGAGAGATTATTTGAGGCTAGAGATTTTTTTCAACTAGTTTAATGGAGTTGCAAAGGAAGAAGATGGAATCTCTTTGGTTGTTGTCATTGATGGTTGTCCTCTTTTGACTATCTTGGCTTCTTTCTTGCTTGTGGAAGGTTTGTGTGGTTGTTGCTTTAGCTATTTTTAGGGCAGTGGAGACTTTACTTCTGTTAAATGGTGTACCCTATGAGTGTTTGGTTGTTGCCTTTTCCACTTCTTGGTGGTGCATGGGCCTTCTGTAGTGGTTTTTTTTTAGCCTGGTTATTTTGGTGCCACTAAGCTCAAGTCTTTAAGCTTGGTTTTGTTCAATAGGTGGTTCTTGAAGAGTTTGAAGTTGTTGGGGTTTGTGTTCTTTTTTTGCTGAGGTTTTCTTGCTTGAGGGGTTATCTTGTGAGACCCTTGTTAAAGGAGTTTAGGGAAGGTTTAGCTGCCCATGTTTGGTTCCAAATGATCCTTCCCATTAAGGGAGTTGTTTTTTACCCTTTTTGGACATTGAAGACCTTGAATCTAAAGCGGTTAGGACTTTGTTTTTTGCATATGGTTTTCTGTTAACAGGTTTTTTGAAGATTTCCTATTTTCTAGTTTCCTTGATGTTGAGGATCTTGAATGAGGGGGCTATCCTATTTGATTCCCTTGTTTTGAACCCCTTGTGGATGTTGAAGAATTTGAAGCTGAAGGGGTTAGGACTTTATTTTTTGTAGATGGTTTTTTCTAATGGTTTTTTTTAAGATTATCTATTTTTTGGTTTCTTTGGTGTTGTGGATCTTGAATGAGGGGGCTATCTTCTTTGTTGCCCTTTTTTTTTAGCTTCTTCAAATTTTTGGGTAGTTCCAAAAAAAATATATCTAATCCAGAAGTGTGTGTTATGTGCTGATTTGAGCCCCCTTTGGATTGTGATGCTTCTACTTCATCTGGGGATTGTTATTATTATAGAGGTTGTTTACTCATGGAATGTGGTTAAGGGTGATTTTGATGCCCAATTTTTTGAGTCTTCTCAAGCTAGGTTGAATATAAAATTTACTTTAAATTCCCATAAGTTTCTGGTGTTTATGCTCCTGGCTAGGCCTTTTTCATTGTTCTCCTTGGTGCCCCTGATGCCTATGATGCCTAAGGAGGTTATATTTTCTCTTGCTACAAGATTATTTTATTTCTTTTTGGTCCTTCAATATGTGTCTTTTATTGAGGTGAATACCACTCTTTTTGAGGTGGATAACTCTCCTATTGAGGTGGAGATGGATTTTATGGATGATATGGGAAGTTCACTTTGTTGATTTTTTCTGTAGCTCCTATTGAGGTGGAGCTCACTCCTATTGAGGGGGAGTTTTAGTTTTTTGGAGAGACTTGTGAGTGTAGTAAGGGTCTAAATATCTTCCTCTCCTATAGAGGGATCCTACTCCTATTGAGGTGGGATCTGGGTTGGTGTGTTGGGATCGGTGGTATTACAAGGGGATTATGGACTCCTAATGGTCTGTTGTTCCTATTAACTCCCCTATTAAGGTGGGGAGTTTGAATGTGTTGATAATATCAAAAGGGAGTTCTAGCTGCCCTTTGTTGTGGTTTGCTACTTTTTTTGGCTTGGGATTTGGTTATCTTGAGAGATTGATTTGTTGTTTCTTGGATGACTCAGGCTATGTTTGTGTTTAATTTGGGTTCCAGATCCTTGCAAAAACCTTGTTGTATAGGGTTTTAGGGTCCCTTCAAAAATTGTTCTTTGTATCTTGAATAGTCTTGTTTACCCTTTGATGGTTGTTTTTGTTTGGTTGTTGATTTTCTAAGTTGTATCTTCTTATGGTATTCTTTGTTTGGATTGGGTTTTAGGCCCCTTCAAAACCTATTTTTCCCCTAATCAAAAATATTGATTGTTATTTTCTCTATGATAATTTGATTTACATACTTTCCCCTAACAAATTATTAAATGCACCTATATGACTTAAATAACTCGAGGGATTTTATAATTCCACAAAATAATCATGGCAATAGATTTAGCTTAAGGTAATATATTTAAATATATTAGCATGTATACCATAATTAAAAAAAAAAAAAAAAAAATTGATTAAGATAAAGTGGGAGGGACCTGAACCCAATACCAAACAACCATAAAGGTGATACAAAGGGGTCTCACAAGGATTGAGATAGTAAGAAAACAAAGAAAATTGAAACTAAAGAAAAAAAAAACCAACAACTAGCAACAATAGAAATAGGACCAACCAAAGACCAACAACTTGAGGAGATTAGTTATTGTTCACCAAGAAGGTGGAGGCCTTTTATAGCCTACAACTCCTTGGTAAGGAACTGCAGCTTGTCCTTGAAAGACATGGGGTTCCTTTTTCATTTTTATCCTTGGAGGCAGGTAGAGCTTTCTCGGCATATTTACCTTTTTTTTTGGAGCTAGAAGGGGGGCTACATGAGATTCATCCCTTTCTCTCTTTTCATGATAGTTCTTTAGCTCCTATTGAAATACCTAGATAGTGATTACAATATTCTTTACTGTTTCTTTACTATAATCAATAATCTCCTACAAATTAAACAAAATTTTATTTTGGTTGCTTTGAAGACTAGCATCCTCCTTTCTCAAACTCATGCAATTCTCTAGAGATATGATAGATTCTTTAAAGTCCCCAACCTCCTTTTATAAATCGACCCATTTTTTAAATGTCTCAACCATTCCTTTCATCAACTCCTAGTATTCCACATCTACCTCCTCTGCAAGCCAATCCCTTACCTTTTTCAAAATTATAGACTCCAAATTTTGGATCTTCTTGTTCGTGAGAAATTATGCAAGTTGTCATTTAAGGATGTTTTTCCTTTGCATAGATCATTCACTTTCTTGTGAAAATAGACACAATTCTTGCAAGGGTTTAGAGAGGTTGAAGGATCAACCTCCATGTCCTAAGCATCTAACTAATTTCGAGGAGATGGAGGAGGGATAGCAGAGAAGCCTCTTTATGGAGGAGAGTTGGTAGGGGAGTCCTCTAGGGTGACATATGGGGAAGGGGACCAAGAATACCTTGAGTTATAATCAAAAATTGAAATTTGGGGGGTCCTCAAAGGAAATCTTTTTTCTTACCAGTAGAAGCAAGGGAATTATCTGCAATGGATTTTCCTTTAGAGGCGTGAGGGTGGTTGGACAAGATAAATCTTCTCTGAGGAAGGGGGTGAAATTATCATCCAAGTAAGGGCTACCAGGATTGTTAGCAGTGTTGTATGAAATTAAGCCCTTTCAGAAACTGGAAGGGTTAACAATATGAGGGAGAAAGGAAACAATCATTGAGAGGGACAAATTGTACCAATAGATCCTATATATTAATCCTTTATAGAGAGGTAAGGGATTTCCTTTATTTTTCATATCTTTAATAGATTGTTCCAACAAAGAGCATACCCAGAAAGCAAAGTTCATTTTAAATTTATGATGGAAATGATTGAGCATAGGGAATAACTGAGAGTGAAATGTTTTGTACTATCCTTCGAGTGTTACATACATCATCAGAACATCTACAACAAAAAAATTGACCCCAGGCAGGTCCTCTCTATTGAAACCATTCTACAATCGGTTGATCTTCTCACCCCTTTTTAAGAAATTTTTCATATCCTTCTGATAGTTTCCCTTAGGCTACTTGGTGAATTTAGCTCTTTCAAGAGGAAGACCCATGGTTGCTAAAATTGTTTCAACATTGTTCAAGAAAGAAAGTACCTTCACCTCAACAAGGTCAACCTTCTAGGAATTTGCAAACTCCACAAATTGAGGGAAGGGTCATGGCCTTTCAATGCCTCAATGTAGGAGGATAGGTTGCCATTATAAAGAATAGACTAGACTCTCTGGTCATTTTTCAAAGACTCACAATTATTAGGATCTTCCTAAATGAGATCCCCACCCATAGAAAACAACAAAGAAGCGATAGAGTAGCAATTATAACCTTGCTAAAGGTAAATCCAAAAGCTTTTGGCATAAAACGAAGAAGCAAGGTGAAAATGAAACTTGCTAAAATAAACCAAAAGTATGAATATATCATAGTTTTTTCATGCAAATGGGGGTACATGTAATCCTTACACTCTTGAGATAAATTCATATCAATATCTCGCATGGGGTGCACTAAGAGATCCAACTTCATCAATGATATAAATTCTCACATGCTCCAAAAGTAGCTTCATATCATACCATACTTTAATATTTGGACAAATGTCCCTAAGTTAGCCATCGCATATGCAAAGGAATTTCCTTCTTAGAAAATGTGCATAAGTTTATTTTGCTCAATGATCATCATATCCTTGTGAGAGGCCTTAGTGAGGTAACAGAGAGATCATCTGGGGGTAGCTTCCTCTTTCAACATCATGATGATATTTTTGGAGTCTCCTTCTATGATCACTTTATTAATACATCTTTGTTTAGTCAACAAAATAATATGAAAAGTGGTCGCCACCTCAACAAAATTAGAAGATTGGGTACCCAAATTGATAGTGTAAGAAAAAATCAGTGTTCCCTTATGATCCCTTAGGATTCCATCCCCTCCTACATAACCCAGGTTCCTTTTTGTAGAACCATCAAAGTTGAGTATAAACCAACCAAGGTCAAGGGGGTCCAAGAAGTAGAATTTATAGCAAGGGGAAATTTGGAGCTCATATTGTTGAGGATTTCAATAATATCCTAGGACTTAGCAATACTAATATCCAAGGGGGTGGGGGGGTTCTCTTAGGGTTGATAGACACAACTTTTAAATTTTTCTAAATGTTATGAATATTAAGATTCACAAGCACTTCCCAAGGTATATTTTTGTCTTTGAAGACTCTATTGTTGTGTTCTTTCCCAAGGCTCCAACCAATGAGAAGAAAGGATCACCACCACAACTCAGTAAGAAGAGGATGGGAGAAATGGGGGTATGGATTTCAGTGACGCTTTTGGTACCCTTGTGCTAATCCAAAATAAAAAGGAATCTAGATTGGATTTTTTTAACAAACTCTCCAAGAATACAAACAATAGAAAATGAGATGATCAATTATTTCCCCCTCCTTGTCGCAAAGGAAACACCTATTAACTAATTGCATTCCCCATTTCTAAAGGTTGTCTAAAGTGAGAATTTTCATGTGACAATTCATCCACTAGAAGAAGATTGCTTGAGGAATATTTTTTCTCCTCCATAACTTCATATAGTTGAAATGAGGGGGCCATTTAGGGGATAGAAATACGTACCTATATTTGACCATGCAGTTACCATCTTTAGACTTAGACCAAAATAGAGAGTCAGAAGAATTGATTATGTATAACTTTTGTTTAGTGATTATTTGGAGAAGCTTAATAGCAGCCAATCGGAGTGGGGGCCATACCATTTAGGATATATTCTCCAAGAGGGGGGATTAGAGGGGCCCAGTAGTCTTTCCCCTTGAAGCCCAATATCCTACTCAAATAAATTTAGATAGTTGAACAATCTGAATGAAATTCTAGAGGAGAAGAATCCCAAGGATCTTCCAAAAACCTCATGCAATGCCCTTTTTCGATATGTCATAAGTTACCCAGACTTATGGTGTCCTTAGTTTTGAGAAGATTATTCCAAATAGTAGAACCTTTAGGAAGATATGTATTATGGAGAAAAAATATTCCCTCATGACCATTTAAGTACTTGGCTCTCAAGATTCCAGTCCACTTAAAGTTTTTCTTTATAAAATTCCAACTAACCTTAAAGAGCAGGGCCAAGTTCATCTATTTATTTTTTTGATATCTAGACCTCCATTTTTCTTGTGAAATAAAATTTATTCCCAATTCACAAGGGAGATACAATGCTTTTCCTTAGTGCATACCAAAGGAAATTTCTTTGAATTTTCTCAAGTTCTTCAGTCCAAGTAGTGAGCATCATGAATTAGAAAAGGAGACAAGTAGAGGTACTTTGAAGTTTACCAACATTATTGAGAAGAGAAACTTTGAGAAGCTAAATTTTACCAGCATTGGTGAGAACAATCCTTTCCACATTGTCAGCTTCTATTGCACACTTTCTAGAATGTTGGACCATAATAAATTCTTGAATTTACTAGTAGTTAACAACATTCCCAAGTTAGAGGAAGGGAGAAGATAAGTATGAAAATTGAGAACCCTAGCAATCCTAGGTTGTAGACGAGGCATGTTCAAGAAGAAAATAACATTTTTTTCCAAATTAATGTTTTGACATGAAGCAAGAAAAATAAAAAATAATGTGGACCCAACCCTAGCTTCCATAATGGTGGCTTCCCCTAGTAGAATTATTTCATCAGAAAAATTTTGATGGGAGACCAACCGTAGAGAAGAGGAAGGAGAGAAACCTTTGAGACCTCCCCTCTTGATTCCTTCATCAATGTTCCTACCCAAAACCTCTGCAAGAATGATGAATAGATAGGGAGAGATGAGATCCCCTTGTCTAATTCCACCAAAAGTAGCAAAGATACCATGAGGGAATCCATTGATGAGAACAAAGAATGATGAGGTAGAAACACAAGCTTATATTAGTCTGAGGATCTTTCCTTTCAATCTGAACATCTAAAGGACTTTGAAGAGAAAACTCCAAGACATTTATCATAAGATTTATAGATGTTGAGCTTGAGGACCATGCTTTCCTTATTTCTTGTATCCATGGAATGGAGAGTTTCATGAACCAGAAATATGGCATTTGTGATTTTCCTTGCAGGAACAAATCCTTTTTGGTTTATATGTATCATATTATCTAGAAAAGGTTTAGTATGATTGACTAGCAATTTGGAGAAAACCTTACACATAGTGTTACAAAGACTTATTGGTCTAAATTCAAACATATTTTTCTCTCCAAATATTTTTTGGATAAGGACAATGAAATTATTATTAATTTCCTTGAGAAAAGTAATGAAGGACTGGAATTCCCTAACTGATTGAACAACATCCTTACCAACAATGTCCCAATATTTTTGGAAAAAAATTAGAGGAAACCCATCTAGGCTAGGATATTTGTAGGGGCTTAGAGAGAACACAATATCTTTAAATTCTTCCATCAAGGCACACCTTTCCATGGCAATCAAATCAAATTTGGAGAGAAATTTGGGGATAACTTGCAAGAGATAGTCTACAATGAGGTCTAGTTGGGGGAAGTTTTTAGGAGGAAGGTGAAGAAGGTCCGTGAAGAATCTTATTCCCTCTTGATGGATCTCATCTTCCTTCGAAAACTGAGTACCATCAACACCAATAAGATCAATTATCTTGTTCCTTTTTATGATTGATGACTAATTGGTGAAAAAACTCGGTGTTTCTATCTCTTTTATCCACTAATTTATAGATATTTGTTTCCAACAAAATTCCTCTCTTAATAGCAATATGGAGGTCACTTAGTAATTTATTTTTACTATGGGAGAGTTCTTCCAAAGCTCCATCTATATTCATACCCACTTGTATTTTTGTTAATTATCCCTTTATTTCAGTTTTGTGGGAGAAAATGTTTTCAAATGAAGTTGTATTCCATGTTTTCAAGTTTCTTTTAATGGTTTTCAGCTTGAGGTCTATCTGAAACATAGGAGTACCATGAACATCTACACTCCACTAGTGATGAAGGATCCTTTTGAGATTAGGGTGATGAGTCCACATTATTTCAAATATGAAAGGATAGAAAGCTTTATAAAGGGAAATTTTCCACTTAAGTATAAAAGGGGTATGAACTAAACCAAATCATAACTATGAGGAAAGGGGAAAATAGTTAGCAACATCCTAGTTGGAAAAAACAAGACACTTATTGAATCTAACTTGAATAATATTATCTCTCGTTCTTTTTTTGGACCAAGTAAATTGGCTTCCTTCAAGATCAAGGTTTAAAGGACCTCCATTGACTAGTAGGTTGTTGAGGTCCATCATGCTATTAGATAGGTCTAAAGAACCCCATATATTCTCATAAGGGTAGAGAGGGGAGTTAAAGTCTCCAAACAACATCCAATGGATACTCTTAAATGAGGTTCTACTACTTAGACTATTGGACCAAATATCCCAATGAAGAACTAAATTGTTTAGGGCATAGATACTAGAGAGAACCTAGTCAAAGTGCCCAAAAATATCTATGGAAAGAATAATAAGAAAAAATTTCTCCTTAGATTTTAGAGAACCGCTATAATGAGGTTTCCACAAAACTGGCTAATTATAATGTCCCAAGTTAAAAAAAGCTCAAATTTGATCAACTTGTGACGCCCCTCAAATATTTAACACAAATCTAGAAAAAATCATGAATTTTACCAAATAAACTTATTGGGATTTTATTTTTATCAATTTTATAAATAAGAAAATTGAGTATTTTGAAAACAACTCCAAAATGCATTAAATAGAAATCGGGTAGTGAGAAACTAATGTAGAATGATTTATCATTGATAACTTCATGGATTTACAACATTTATATTTTTGCATACAGCAGATGGAAGCCATGAATAGTAGTAGCAAGTCACATTAAATACCTCTAACAGAATGGCCAAACAAACACTGAAATAGAAGCCAACTCACCAAAATTCACACCAGTGATCAAGTACAGAAAGATACATCGATAAGATTCTTTAGTAGCATCTAAATATGATGATAAAGAATCATATACAATAGAAAAGAAAATTTTGGAAGAATCACACCGAACTGGATCCTAATCCAAAATCCGAGAGCTCCAACACACACTCCAAACTGAAAGCTATCACCATATAACACACGAAACTAAAAGACCACTGATTTGGGTAGAAAATACATGATATAAATACCTACAATAAGAATATATTTTATGTATGCAATATCCACCCAAACTGAAATCCAAAACACACTCAAACTAGAACAAACCTAGCAAATAAAATAAAGATAAGTTACTAAATTGAAGAGCATTTGGTACAATGTAAATCTCTAGATGAATTGTACTTGGAGACCCTCAAAAACATTGTATTTGAGCCTCAATATCCTTGGTTTACTAGCCTTGGAGTTCCTTTTTTCATTGGTTTACCAGTCTTTGAAGAAGAGAAAATGCTTAGCCAAAATTTACAACAAGAATCCTCCAAAATGAAGGCCAAATTCATGTTTTATTGAAAAATATTCAATTTCCAAGTTGGGGAACAAAAAATAACAACCAAGAGGATATTCCCTTTTGCATGTAGTGCATGCAACTTCCCAATTCCAAGTGTCCATTGATTTCTTCCACTCCCATGCAAACTATCATGTGTCGGTTGAAGTCTTGCAATAAAATTTGCCAAAATTGCTCCAAAATAACTCCCCCCAATTTCCAACGCCCCATTTGGACCCATGATAATAAAATTAAAATAAATATAATTTATCCCCCAAAATTGATTTAATATTTTTTTCTTGAAAATCTAAATTACCCAATTTATCTGTAGGTCCTGATTGGCAATTTTGGAAATCAGGTTTACTAAAAATAGTAACTACTATTTTTTAGAAAAGGGGACATTATAAGTCCTCCCTCCCAAAAATTTATTTTCCTCAATAACTTACAAACTTTATGCTCCAAAAATATTATGCCAAAATGATAAGTCATGCCAAGATGTTTATTAAGCCCTTTTTTGGTACCTGTGAAGAGTTGCAATCTTTGCTAAAGAATATTGTGCCAAAATGAGGAATCAAATTCATTTGTTTCATTGCTATGAATCCAACAACAAAATCTATAAAATTTGAGATCTTTGATGTGTAATTAATTTTTTCACTTATTCTCATACTCCAACTAGAACACATCTTCCCATAAAGGTTTAATAAACTTGTCAAATGCACTAGTGTGAGATGAGACAAACCTATAACTCCTGAGACTCTTCTCAATGATACAAATTTGACTTTTTGCTGATTTTAGAACTAATATAAGATATAATTCACTCTCCATTATATAAAATATGAATTTGGGAAGTAGTTACTTCTCTTACCTTCATAATGCTAAAATATTCAATGCAGGAATGTGTAACAAAGAGCCCATACCTCACCTAATCTTGTGAGTTATTGCTTTCAACTTGATGGACTGATCTAAGTTAGAAAAATTACAATATAAGAGTGGAAAATAACAACATACAATAGAAAAATTCACAACACCAATATCCCAAGTTTGCATTTGCAAACAACAACCCATCTAAACAAAATTTGATGTTCTTCTTGAGTCTATCTACAAGCATAAACTTATCATCCCAACTTTATGACTGATTTCTTTGAATATTTTTATACACTTTCAATTACACCCAAGAAAGAAACATGCTATAATACCCTATAGATATAAATCCCATCAATTACTCATAGGAACTCCAAATCACACAATTTTTCCAACATTATTTTACTCCAAACTGAAAAACTAAAGTCATAACTTCTAAAGCTGATATGAATTGGAAATTAAAAATATGAAATGGCCTACAACAACATGAAATTTTTCTACAACAGCAGCACATTCCCAAATACATAGGACCCACAATTAATTGCACAACTTCATTGGAAAATTGCGGGCAACACACACATACTGCACTACTAGAACAACTTCCTTGTATCTCCTCCAAATTAGTGTTATGATGGATGGATCGGTGTTCACTAATAATACAGCCCTTATTTGAAAATCATCATTGAAGAATACTTCCTCCAAACACATCAATCTATAGTTTCTCATAACTAAATTTACCAAAATTAGCAAGATGTAACTAATATAACAACTACAATAATGGAAAACCTAAGTAATAGTCATCAATATTCAACTATTTTTGTATTACTGGGCAGCCAAATGAGGTTTTAAAATATCTTCACAAACATCTACACACCTTTAAAATTCTTCAAAATCAACAACTCACAAACTATTTTCTTCAACAAGCTAAGTGGCTTCGAGAAGAATTTGAAAACATTTCTTGAATATTTTCCCTTCATACTTTCAAATTTCATGGAGCTACTCCTTTGCATCATAATCATAAAAAATCCATTTTCTACAACATCACACCCTATAGAAAATGGTTGTAAGAAATCTAAAATGAAAATAACATAACATTAGATGGTTACCTTCTCAAGCTTAACCAAACTTTCTTGTGTTCTTCTCATCAATGTAGAATCTTCTTTCTTTGTTTGGATTGCTTTCACATGAACCCTTGAGATGCATAATATTAAAATAATTACCACTTTCCTTTAGTTTCTTCCACTGATGTACTTTCTCATGTGAATTCCCTTAATTAAAACATCTTGATACTCCTCCTCACATAGTGTAGCATATGTCAACTTCTTACTATCAAATTGAATGGAGCCCAACATTTTCATTAAGGAAACCCAATAAACATGTGATTCAATATGAATGGTATGCTGAAATATCCTCTTCATAGAATTTCCTAGGAGCACACATTTGAAAACTATCCTTTGTTGACTTTTAAGTAATGGAAATAAAATCTAAGGCTCACTAGATAATATCATGGCCAAAATATTATTCCAAACCCAACAAATTTCTCCCCCATTAACATCCATTAAAACACCATGCTCCTCTACTAAGGGATGTGTTAAAACATAAATGTAAAACTCAAAGCATGAATTCATTACCTCTATATTTTTGTCAAAAGCCTCAAAGGTTGCATTACCATGCATGTCAATAATATGGATGTTGTAAGTCATTACTGCTCCTAAACTCATGATATAGAAGTCCTTATCAAACCTTTGTTCACTCCAAATAATGAACAATATTCTTCCCTTCAAGATATTATAAGTTTGCGGTATCTTCTTCTTCCCAAATCCTGCTTTTTATGGGTAGCTTGAGATCCAAAACACCAAAGGATATTTAGTCACACAATTTTGAATATTCAAATGATACCAACTATTCCTATCATGCCCAAGATTCAAGCATCTCAATTTGGTCACCTTCTCCTGGCTATCACCTATAAATTTGTCTTCAATAGTGATACCTAGATCCCATGAATGTTCTATGTGTTGTACGCATTAATTCTTCACAAAGTGGTTAGTATACATTAAGGATTTCATGTGATACCAAATGTAATGGATAGAGAATTTAATAATGGTACTTCTTTGAATATTAATCTTCAAAACATCACCTGGATCCCATATATAAGGACACTTTCAAACTTGAAAAAAGGAATCTACATATAGTGACGAAAATGTACACCTTTACACTTTCTCACTATTTTTGCCTCCCCTTAATTAATTGGATTTAATTGAGCCTCTTATTGACCTAAGTATGCATTTAAAAGCCTAATTAATTTCATTTTCTAAAAGGGGAACCTGTATTAAACAATTGAAAACATAAAATTAAACACCTTGGAAATTATGTGTCCTAGATTTAAGTCCTAGGATGCATTCACCCAAGGGCGAATGGGTCCCCTTTAGATTCTAGAACCAAATATAAAATATTTTTTTGATTATATTTTAATGACCCTAATTCAAGTTGCAATTTTTGGCTTTTAAATTTTAATTGTCGAGAAATTAGGAAAATACCTAATCTTTTTATCAATTCAAGGCATCTAGCATTAAGGAAAATTTCACAAGAGAAAATATTATTGTCAAGAGCATTAAAGAGTGGATTTATCAATCATCTACAACTATAATTAAGATCAAGATCATGTCAAATTTATTTGTATTCATGCATTTTTTTGGAGCTAACATTGTGATGTAGGTTTCAAGTTTCAAGCATCAAGATCCATCATCAATCAAACCATTTCATGCAAGATTAAGACCTTAGAGAGATGTGTTAGACTCCATTCCTCTAAGGATCTCCATTCAAGGGTTTGGTGAGTTGTAACATAGCATTATTCATTCATCATTCCTTACATTTTATTATTCTTTCATTTAAAGGTTTAATAACCAAGATACAGTTTAACCAAGGCAAACCCTTATCCATAAAAAATAAACATTTTTCTCCTCTCTTTCTGTATGTAGGTGAAGAAAGATTGAAATTGAAGATCTCAAAAGTGAAAAGTTATCAAAGTTGCAAAGTTGTCAAGGCCACAGAAACTCAGACCCCGATTTCGTTTCCAACTTTTTAGAAGTGAAACCTATGGGAAAAGGCACCTCGTATCTATTTCCAAAGGACCCCAAAAATTGAGAAAAAAATATGTATCGGGACTCATTCACCATTTTTGGATGCTCGCCACTTTTGGTGACAGGTACAAAGTTTCTTACCTTTCTCAAATCTGCTAAAATTATGTTGTTTCTATTATATTTATGCTTTAAATACATGATTCCAGTCTTACATTGCATAATTGAGTTCATTTAGTATTTTTAGTTTATCTCCCAAAAGTGTTGTTTAGGAAAATTTTACTCTGTCCTCTGTAATACCCCTCATGTTGTTATTTGGAATCATTATTTTTCTCTGTTTTTGTTTGATACTTTGAGACTTGGATAGTTACTATTTATTGGTTGGATTGGTGGATTGGATAGTTTAGACTGCTTGATGTTTATGCTACTTTATTTGATGACACAGATATTATGATATGACATTATGGTTTGGTGATGTTTAATTTGATTTCAGCAGTATATTGTAATGCATTGGATTAGTAATCTTTTATGATGATATGATGTGATCAGTTAGTTTAGCAAATGTTACTTTATACTTAATGTTGTAATTGTTATTATAGTTTTGGTGAGGGGACATGGTAGCACCACTCATTTGTGATTGCCCTGCTACACTGCAATTCCTTCTCACGATGTGATGTATTGATATTATATATATATATATATATGTTGTACACACCTTGTTTGTATGCAGGAATTGCAAGAACAGATTATCGATTCCACCTGCTTCAACAGGATAGGGTGAGCATCAATTTAACCCAATGGGCATGAAGTTGAAACAGAGATGACAAGGAAGTCAACCCATCCCAAGTTTTGTCAACCCGTCTTATGTTTAGTGGTATTGTACATCTTTGACCTTTGTCATTTTTGCATTTTATAATAAGTTTTTTTGTGTGAGTGTACTTGTGATATTTATTTTACGTTGGTGTGATATGATGTAATTTAAATAATTAAATGATTATTATAAATGTTAATAATAGTATTGGAATAGTTTACATTAAATTATAAAAGTCTTATATTAAAAACCCATGTAAATTATTGAAAGGTGTAAATTAAATTATTTAAAATTGGTGTTTAGATAAATTAATTAAAATAGCATGTTGAGGATAATTAATGAAATAAAATAATTAAATGAGTAAAATTGTGTGAATTGCAAGTATAATTTGCAAAAATCAAAATTAAAACAAAAAGTGTTGTCTGAATAGAAAAAAATCAAGAAAAGAAAGAAAAGAAGAAAATGACCAATGAATGTTGAGTTTTGGCTGAAAAGCTGGTAATAAAATAGAAAAATTCTTTTAATTTTGATTTATGGAGTTTTCGAAAAAGAAGAAGACATCTTTTTATTTAATAGCAAATTTGAGAGATTTGGGATTCACAGGAAGATTGACAGAAACTTCAAAGAAAATATTGAGTTCTGGAAATTGGATCTTTTCTTGTTTTCTCTCTATAGAATTTACTTATTTTTCATTGTTCTGGAAGAGAGGCTTTTCTGGATTAAAATTTTAGATTAGATAATTTAGCAAAGAAATCTAGTGAAGAAGTTCTGAAGGAAGAAAGTGGAACTCTTCGAAAAGGCTATTTGGGATCAAGAAAAGCTTCATCAATTCTTTAGCAAACGTAGGACTCCAGGTTCCATTCTCTTCTTTTGATTTCTCTAAATTTGTTTAAAAAAAAGAAATAAATAAAATAAAACTAAATAGGTGCTCTGTATAAAAAAAGCATGTTTGATATTTAATAATTGTTTGATAGTAAACCAGTGAAAGAAAACTAGTGGGGTCTATGAAAATGTTCTGTATCTTTTTATGATTTTGATATGGAAGATTGTTTTTCCCTCTATGATAAATGGGTTTTGAATATATACTCATATATATATATATGCCTTTGGGTATATATATATAATATGTATATACATTTGAATATATTTATTGTTGTTCTTTTGTATCATGTTCTAGAGTATTAATACATATATATATACACAATCGCATACACACACACACACACACACACACACACACACACACACACACACACACACACAATCACACACACACACACACACACATATATATATTCTTGAATGGATATTAAATTTTATTCAAAAATATTGATGGGCCAATTTTCTTAAAAAAAATTGTGTTGGCCGAATTATATTTATGCTGGGAGGGTCAGCCATAGCCATACACCTGTCCCAGCCACTTGCGTACTAAGGCGCACATAGCAGTCTAAAGACTGTCGCAGCAGTCCAAAGGACTGTTGTGCATAGTCCTTAGGACTGTGCGCATACCCTTTCCTTAGTGCTACTTTTTTTTATGCAACGATTTTATATATATATATATATAATAAACATAAAATTGTAGTTTGTTGTGTAGTCATGTCAAAGTTTTGATACTGACGAAAATAAATTAAGTAGAATAGAAAATTAAATATACATATATTTTATATGTATATATATAGATATATAAATATATATATGCAAATATATATATATATACTTAAAATATAAATGATATGGTTTATTGATTCTAGTTTGACTGTGGAACTATGAAATTTAGTTGTGATGGATAAAAAAAGAAGAAGCAAATTAAATATTTATGTCAAAATTATTATTGAACTTTTTATTTCAAAATTGTATAGGGGAAAAGTGGGGATTATTAAATAGAGTTAAACAATTGTTGTTTTTTGTGTTGCGAAGACAACGTGTGAAAATTAATATATGTTATTCTGAGTTGTCAAATCCTGTGAATTTGGTTGGATTTTCTTCTTACCGTTATATTATTGTTTTGGTTTTTCTATGCGGGAACCCTGTTGATTTAATGAACCCATTTATGGATGTTGTAAACCTTAGGCTTCCAGAGGCTTAATTTTATTGTTGGTTGATAATCCTCGTTCTATGTGCTCTTGGTGTAGCAAGATATTGGTATCTTTATTTTGAAGGGTCGTACGGGATTTTGTTGAGACTCTGATTATGTGTTTTAGCGAGATGGGTAATACCTCGCATGTCATTTGTTGAGATTTAATTCTTTGTCCTTTATGGTACAACCCTTGCTTGTGATTTTGTTTTGGGGTCTCCTGGGAGAGTGGCTCTTCGTGGGGGCCGGTGCCTCAAATAGGAGGAAGGGATCAGGATAACCCACGTAAGAGTTAGACTAACAAGTGAAAACCTTATAATAGAACTTAGGGGGATGGGTAGTAATAACATATAAGATAATCTTGGATACCTCGTCTATCCATTAGGGCTATTGTAGACTAATGGTAGACTGAGAAGGTCATGGTTGGCTAAGTCGTTACCTCATCCTCAGGAGAGGTTAACGGCTCCGCATGAGTCACCCTATGGAGCCGGCGCCTCAAGTAGGAGGAAGGGCCAGGATAACCATAGATGGGGGTCAGCGCCTCATGTTGGAGGAAGGGCTACGATAAACCATGTAGGCTATGCAATGACACTCTCCACTAGTTGCCCTTATGCTTGTTTTCTTAGTTGCCTCTGGAAGCATGTTATGATTGTTGTTTTGGATTTTCTTTGCAAGTGGTTAATGGTTATTACCTTGGTTTATTTATGATGTGTTTTATGGCTTTGTGTATAGTATGATTGGATCTTGGTTGTTGTCGTTTATGATCTATGTAATCTGTATTGTTGCTTTTGGAGTTTTGTTACTATGATTTTCTTTGTTGGAGTTAGTCTTGTGGCATTCTTAGTCGTGGTTACTTCCTTGTCACCTCTGAACACAGGGGGTGGGTGTTTTTTAAAAAACCCACGTGGTTGGGTGGAACGTGCTCCGTACTCGTTGGGTTCCCCATCAACATTCATTCTTCTCAATATTCTTCAAATGGAGCTTGTACCAGATATTCATCTTGTATTTCTGACATTCTTTGTATTATGTATCTATCCCACATGTATGGGAGGTTTTATTGTATCTCATGTATTGTGAACATGTAATGTATTAAAAGATGATGTATATGCACCCTTGTAAGTTCCATTCATGATTTATGAGATTTTTATGGCTTATATCATGTGATGTATTTGTACTTATGCTTATGGATATATGTATGTTATCTTTTGTAAATGGTTAATTTAAATGTCTATGATGGATGTAAAGATTAGTTAAGTTAATTAGCTTTATCTGTAATCTTTCATTATGAGTTTGTTTTATGCGATGTGACCTTGCGTGCCCCAAAGGACTCGATGTTTATGATGTTATCGTATAATGTGATTATGGTTAATGGTTCATCATATGTTTACTTTGTATTTTTTTTATTTTTTTTAAATGTGTGCATTGTGTTGTCCTTTGGGGTTTGCACAACGGGCATTACAACTTGGTATCAGAGCCAAGGTTTGCAAACGCTGGGGTCTCTGGGTAGTTTTGTCCATTAGGAAACCTTTGCATTTGACTCTTGAGATCACTTGTACCTTTATCTTGTTGCACAGAAATATTCCTCAAGGTAGAGGACATGGCCGAGGAAGAGGCCATGGTGTTGGTCATAGAGAAAATCGGCAAAGTCCATCAACTCCTAGTTCCCACGGTTCAGAGCATGAGGAACAATAGAGTCCTCAAAGTAATCCATCGGGTGGTGGGAAGAACCCAAAACAGCCTGGTTTGGATGGACAATTACAACACATTCTGGGAGAGATTCTTGATCGGTTGGGACCCAGGCCAGAGGAGGAGCAGCGGGTCGAGAGAGAAAGGGAAAGGTCACCGAGGCAGAGGGAAATAATGGCAGATCAGGATGCAGTGATAGCTGGTCATATGAGAGATTCAATGAGAGCAAACCCGCCTACATTCAATGGTTCTAGAGGTTTGGAAGTGGAAACATGGTTAATTGATCTGGATCGATGCTTCGCAATGCACCCCTATGGTAGCAATACCAAAGCTCGATGCACAGTCATGCATCTACGAGGTTTCGCATCCACTTGGTGGTGGTTGGAACAATAGAAGTTACATTTGGATATCAACATGGTCACATGGGAGTTATTTTTGGACAGGTTTAGGGCTCACTTCCTTTCAGATCATTGGAGGCAATGTAGGGCAAATGAGTTTCATGACCTTAAGCAAATGTCGATGTCCGTTGAACAATATGAGTGGCGATTATATGAATTGAAGCAATATGTAGGGATCAGCCATGATGAAGGGATGTAGTGCAGCATTTTGTCCAGTGCTTAAATGCTCGTATTAGTGGTGGCATGCGAGTCTTTGAACCGAAGATGATGGAAATTGCAGTTGAAAAGGCTCGTTTGGTAGAAGAGAATTTGGCCATGGCCTTGGGTGGTCACATTAGAGTGCAGATTGGAAGTGTGCCTACACCTAGTTTTAGCACTCGCGGAGGTTAGACATAGGCTGCAGGATCTTCTAGGAACAAGTATGCACCCTCTAAAGGGGGTTAGCAGCAGTAACAGCATCAACAGTAGCAGTCGCAGTAGAAGCATACAAACTCTCATTCTCAGTAGGGTGGAAATTCTTAGTTTCGTAGGGATCAAAACCAAAACCGAGCTCGTCAGGAGCGTTTTGAGCAGCCTGCACCTAGTTTTTAGTCAATGTCAAGTCAAGGAAGCTTTCAATAGTCAAATGCTCCATCAGGGGGCAGAGGATTTGGAAAAGGGACTGGGTGCTACTCATGTGGGCAGCAAGGGCATATCGCTAGATTGTGTCCACAAAAGAGTGCCTCGGGATTTAATCAGAGACCAGCTAGGTCAAAGCCAATAGTGGTCGACGCAGGGAGAGGTCATCGTGTCGTTGCGACAGTGGATAATCGACGGGCAGACCACCAAAGCACCGTCGTTGAGACATTAGGTGTGTTGCATAACACTAGAATTTCTATACTCTTTGATTCTGGTGCATCTGATTCTTTTATATCTCCTTCAGTAGTTGAGTGATGTAGACTGGTGGCAACTAGTCAAGGTGTTAAATGGCAAGTTGAATTGGCCTCAAGCTCAAAGCTTGTTGTAGAGAAGCTTGTGCAGGGTTGTAATCTGAGTATAGGGGCATTGACAACTAAAATGGATCTCTGAATCCTACCACTTGGCTCATATGATGTAGTCTTGGGAATGGATTGGTTGAGTGCACACCATGCCATGATAGACCGTCGCCATAAAGCAGTGCGGTGCATTGATGATTCTAAAAAGGAGGTAGAGATCATGAGTATTCAAAGGCCCATTTCATTGTGAATGATCTCTGCTATGCAACTTAAAAGGTACTTCTGACAAGGTTGTTAGCTTTTTTCCTTGTCAGTAAGTGACCTTGAGTCAGAGGATAGTCGAGGGGTGTCATTGGATGATTACCCTCTCCTTAAGGAGTTTTCTGATGTTTTTCCGAGTGAGATACCTGGTATGCCACCAAAATGGGATATAGATTTTAGCATTGATCTGGTACCTGGAGCTGAGCCAATATCTCGAGCTCCATATCGGATGACAATGCAGGAAATTCAAGAACTCCATCTGCAATTGGAGGAGCTTTTGGCTAAGGGGTTTATCCGCCCAAGTGTTTCCCCTTGGGGAGCACCTGTGATATTCATAAAGAAGAAGGATGGTTCTCTCCACTTGTGTATTGATTACAGGCAGTTGAACAAAGTAACGGTGAAGAACCGATATCCTTTGCCCAGAATTGACAATCTTTTCAATTAGATAAAAGGGGCGAAGGTATTTTCTAAGATTGATCTCAAATCGGGATATCATCAGTTGTGGATTGCGGATGCAAATATTCATAAAACAGCATTTCGCACTCAATACGGACATTACGAGTTCACTGTGATTTCGTTCAGGTTAACGAATGCACCTTCAGTCTTCATGAGCTTAATGAATGGAGTGTCTTGAACGTACTTGGATAGATTCATCCTTGTGTTTCTCGACGACATTCTGATTTATTCTAGGTCTATGGAAGAACACGAGGAACATCTAAAATAGGTGTTGCAATGCTTAAGGGACAATCAGTTGTTTTCCAACCTGGAAAAGTGTGACTTCTATAAGACTGAAGTTCAATATTTGGGCCATGTGATTTCAGGCGAGGGAATTTCAATTGATCCTACAAAGATTTAGGCCATTGTGGATTGGCCCGCACCCACAAATGTCTCAGAAATTTGTAGTTTCATGGGACTAGTAGGCTATTATCAGTGGTTCTTCCAAGGATTTTCAAGGATGGCACATCCTTTCACCTCTCTCCAGAGGAAGGGAAAGAAATTTCTTTGGTCTGATCAATGTTAGTTAGCATTCCAAACTCTTAAGTAAAAGCTGACTAGTGCACCAATCTTAGCAGTATCAGATCTGACAGGAGACTTTGTTGTTTGTACATATGCTTCTTTGGAAGGCTTAGGGGCTGTTTTGATGCAAGAAGGGCGAGTGATTGCCTATGAATCAAGAAAACTTAAGGATCATGAACTAAACTACCCCACACATGATCTTGAGTTTTTTGCAGTTGTACATGCTTTGGTAAGATGGCGACACTTCCTTCTAGGGCATTGGTTCGAGTTGCATACTGATCATCGTAGTCTACAATACATCTTCATGCAACCGAACCTAAATGCAAGATAGAGAAGGTGGATGGAATTCTTGTGCGAATATGATTTTGAAGTAAAGTATATCTAGGGCAAAGAGAATGTGGTGGCAAATGCTTTGAGCCGATGTAGATATGAAATTTCTGCAGTGGCTCTCGAGGTTGATTTGAGGAGTCAAATCCACACCGCTCTCTCCTCAGACAATTGGTATCAAGAGGTGAAATCTAAGATTGAGTCAGGAAGAACTCTGGAAGGAAAGTTTGTTGGATACTCATTGGATTCTGATGGTGTCTTGCGCTATGCAGGCCGAATGTATGTACCTCCTGCTGAGGGTCTTTGCACCCTAATCTTGACTGAAGCCCATCAGGAACCTTATGTGGCGCACCCTAGGGTTAAGAAAATTTATGCCGATCTTTGATCACTATATTTTTGGGCAGGATTGAAGCGTGATATCGCTGATTTGGTGGCCAGATGTCTAGAATGTCAGAGGGTTAAGGTTGAGCATCATCATCTAGCAGGTTTTGCAGCCTCATCTTTTCCTAGAATGGAAGTGGGACATTATCTCTATGGATTTCATTGTCGGCTTGCCTATGTCTTTTAGGCGGCACGACGCTATCATGGTCATTGTTGACAGGCTGACCAAGGTAGCCCATTTCTCTCCTATTCGATCTTCCTATACTGCTTCTGTGGTGGCCAGGGTGTTCATGGAAGACATTGTTCGTTTGCATGGGATACCGCAAAGAATCATTTCTGACAGAGATTCACATCCATGTTATGGACATCTTTGCAGCAGTCCTTAGGGACTAAATTGAACTTTAGTTCTGCCTACTATCCTGAGATAGATGGTCAGACTGAGAGAGTCAATTAGGTGCTTGAGGATATGCTCCAGATGTATGTCATGGACCAACAATCACATTGGGAATATTATCTGCACTTGGTCAATTTTTCCTATAACAATGGTTATCATAGTTTGATCGGCATGGCTCCATTTGAGGCTTTGTACGGTCGTCCTTGTCGTACTCCTTTGAGTTGGGATCGATTAGAGGATAGGGTTCTTCTTGGACCCGAAATGCTTTGAGATATGGAGCAGCAAGTAGCTCGCATCCGAGAACATCTTGTAGCGGCTCAAGACAGGAAGAAGAAGTATGTTGATGCACACAGAGTTGATCGACAGTTTGTAGTTGGAGATCGAGTGTTTCTTCGAGTGCGTCCATGAAAGAGCCCTATTCATTATGGAAAGGGTTCTAAGCTTGCGCCCCGCTTTGTTGGACCGTTTGAGGTGTTAGAAAGGATTGGTCATGTTGCCTACCACCTGGCTTTGCCACCCAGTTTGTCGCAGATTCATGATGTTTTTCATGTTTTAGTCCTTGGACCATATTTTCCTGATGTTACTCACGTACTTGATTGGAATGCTCTACAGGTCTAGGATGAGCAGCTAGCTCTCGAGCCTGTGGCCATGCTACATCATAGGAGACTCACCCTCAAAGGTAGGGATATTGAGTAGGTGTGGGTCCAGTGGCACCCCAATGATGAGACTTCAGCAACATGGGAGGATACCTCCCGTATCAGGGAATCCTATCCTTACCTATTTACTGGCTTCCAGGAGTAAGCCGAATTCATGGGGGGGAGGATGTAATACCCCTCATGTTGTTGTTTGGAATCGTTATTTTTCTATGTTTTTGTTTGATACTTTGAGACTTGGATAGTTACTATTTATTGGTTGGATTGGTGGATTGGATAGTTTAGACTGCTTGATGCTTATGCTACTTTATTTGATGACATGGCTATTATGATATGACATTATGGTTTGGTGATGTTTAATTTGATTTCAGTAGTATATTGTGATGCAGTGGATTAGTAATCTTTTATGATGATATGATGTGATCAGTTAGTTTAGCAAATGTTACTTTATACTTAATGTTGTAATTGTTATTATAGTTTTGGTGAGGGGACAGGGTATTACCACTCGTTTGTGAGTGCCCTGCTACGCTGCAATTCCTTCTCACGATGTGATGTTTTGATTATATATATACATGTTGTACACACCTTGTTTGTATGCAGGAATTGCAAGAACAAAGTCTCGATTCCACCTGCTTCGGCAAGACAGAGTGAGCATCAATTTAACCCAATAGGCATGAAGTTGAAACAGAGATGACAAGGAAGTCACCTCGTCCCAAGTTTTTTCAACCCGTCTTATGTTTAGTGGTATTGTACATCTTTGACCTTTGTCATTTTTGCATTTTATAATAAGTTGTTTTGTGTGAGTGTACTTGTGATATTTATTTTACGTTGGTGTGATATGATGTAATTTAAATAATTAAATGATTATTATAAATGTTAATAATAGTATTGGAATAGTTTACATTAAATTATAAAAGTCTTATATTAAAAAGTCATGTAAATTATTGAAAGGTGTAAATTAAATTATTTAAAATTGGTGTGTAGATAAATTAATTAAAATAGCATGTTGAGGATAATTAATGAAATAAAATAATTAAATGAGTAAAATTGTGTGAATTGCAAGTATAATTTGCAAAAATCAAAATTAAAACAAAAAGTGTTGTTTGAATAGAAAAAAATCAAGAAAAGAAAGAAAAGAAGAAAATGACCAATGAATGTTGAGTTTTGGCTGAAAAGCTGGTAATAAAATAGAAAACTTCTTTTAATTTTGATTTATGGAGGTTTCGAAAAAGAAGAAGACATCTTTTTATTTAATAGCAAATTTGAGAGATTTGGGATTCACAGGAAGATTGACAGAAACTTCAAAAAAATATTGAGTTATGGAAATTGGATCCTTTCTTGTTTTTTCTCTATCGAATTTACTTATTTTTCATTATTCTTGAAGAGAGGATTTTCTGGATTAAAATTTTAGATTAGAGAATTTAGCAAAGAAATCTAGTGGAGAAGTTCTGAAGGAAGAAAGTGGAGCTCTTCGAAAAGGCTATTTGGGATCAAGAAAAGCTTCATCAATTCTTTAGCAAACATAGGACTCCAGGTTCCATTCTCTTCTTTTGATTTCTCTGAATCTGTTTAAAAAAAAGAAATAAATAAAATAAAACTAAATAGGTGCTTTGTATAAAAAAAGTCTGTTTGAGATTTAACAGTTATTTGATAGTAAACCAGTGAAAGAAAACTATTGGGGTCTGTGAAAATGTTCTGTATCTTTTTATGATTTTGATATGGAAGAGTGTTTTTCCCTCTGTGATAAATGGGTTTTGAATATATACTCATATATATATATATATATATATATATATATATATATATATATATATATATATATATATATATATATATATATATATATATATATATATATATATATATATATATATATATATATATATGCCTTTGGGTATATATATATAATATGTATATACATTTGAATATATTTATTGTTGCTCTTCTGTATCATGTTTTGGAGTATTAATACATATATATATATATACACACAATCATATATATACACATATATATATATATATTCTTGAATGGATATTAAATTTTATTCAAAATTATTGATGGGCTGATTTTCTTAAAAAAAATTGTGTTGGCCGAATTATATTTATGCTGGGAGGGTCGGCCATAGCCGTACCCCTGTACCCTTTCCTCAGTGCCATTTTTTTTTATGCAACGATTTTATTTATATATATTTATTTATATATACATACATATATATATATATATATGTTTATATAATAAACATAAAATTGTAGTTTGTTGTGCAGTCATGTCAGAGTTTTGATACTGACGAAAATAAATTAAATAGAATAGAAAATTAAATATCCACATATTTTATATGTATATATATATATATATAAATATATATATATATATATATATGAAAATATATATATATACTTAAAATATAAATGATATGGTTTATTGATTCTAGTTTGACTGTGGAACTATGAAATTTAGTTGTGATGGATAAAAAAAGAAGAAGCAAATTAAATATTTATGTCAAAATTATTATTGAACTTTTTATTTCAAAATTGTATAGGGGAAAAGTGGGGATTATTAAATAGAGTTAAACAATTGTTGTTTTTTGTGTTGCGAAGACAACGTGTGAAAATTAATATATGTTATTCTGAGTTGTCAAATCCTGTGAATTTGGTTGGATTTTCTTCTTACCGTTATATTATTGTTTTGGTTTTTCTATGCGGGAACCCTGTTGATTTAATGAACCCATTTATGGATGTTGTAAACCTTAGGCTTCCAGAGGCTTAATTTTATTGTTGGTTGATAATCCTCGTTCTATGTGCTCTTGGTGTAGCAAGATATTGGTATCTTTATTTTGAAGGGTCGTACGGGATTTTGTTGAGACTCTGATTATGTGTTTTAGCGAGATGGGTAATACCTCGCATGTCATTTGTTGAGATTTAATTCTTTGTCCTTTATGGTACAACCCTTGCTTGTGATTTTGTTTTGGGGTCTCCTGGGAGAGTGGCTCTTCGTGGGGGTCGGCGCCTCAAATAGGAGGAAGGGCTCAGGATAACCCACGTAAGAGTTAGATTAACAAGTGAAAACCTTATAATAGAACTTAGGGGGATGGGTAGTAATAACATATAAGATAATCTTGGATACCTCGTTTATCCATTAGGGCTATCACAGACTAATGGTAGACTAAGAAGGCCGTGGTTGGGTAAGTCGCTACCTCGTCCTCAGGAGAGGTTAACGGCTCCGCATGAGTCACCCTATGGGATCGGCACCTCAAGTAGGAGGAAGGGCTAGGATAACCATAGATGGGGGCTAACACCTCATGTTGGAGGAAGGGCCAGGATAACCCATGTAGGCTATGCAATGACACTCTCCACTTGTTTCCCTTATGCTTGTTTTCTTAGTTTCCTCTGGAAGCATGTTATGATTGTTATTTTGGATTTTCTTTGCAAGTGGTTAATGGTTATTTCCTTGGTTTATTTATGATGTGTTTTATGGCTTTGTGTATATTATGATTGGATCTTGGTTGTTGTCGTTTATGATCTATGTAATCTATATTGTTGCTTTTGGAGTTTTGTTACTATGATTTTCTTTGTTGGAGTTAGTCTTGTGGCATTCTTGGTCGTGGTTACTTCCTTGTCACCTCTGAGCATGGGGGTTGGTTTTTTTTTTTAAATTCCACATGGTCGGGTGGAACGTGCTCCGCACCTATTGGGTTCCCCATCAACGTTTGTTCTTCACAATATTCTTCAGATGGAGCTTGTACCAGATATTCATCTTGTATTTCTAACATTCTTTGTATTATGTATCTATCCCACATGTATGGGAGGTTTTATTGTATCTCATGTATTTTGAACATGTAATGTATTAAAAGATTATGTATATGCACCCTTGTAACCATTCATGATTTATAATACTTATTATGGCTTATATTATGTGATGTATTTATACTTATGCTTATGGATATATGTATGTTATCTTTTGTAAATGGTTATTTTAATGTCTATGATGGATATAAAGATTAGTTAAGCTAATTAGTTTATCTGTAATCTTTCGTTATGAGTTTTTTTTATGCGATGTGACCTCATGTGCCCTAAAGGACTTGATGTTGATGATGTTATCATATAATGTGATTATGATTAATGGTTCATTATATGTTTACTTTGTATTTTTTTTATTTTTTTTTAAATGTGTGCATTGTGTTGTCCTTTGGGGTTTGCACGATGGGTGTTACATCCTCTATCATAAGGAAAATTGCAAGGTCTCCAATAGGGTTGAGTCACCTAGGGTTGAAATTCAATCCTACCTTTGGGGATCTCATTTCCTAATGAAATTAATATAAATATAGGCCCACACTCACCATTTCCCATCCATTTTGGTTAAACCCTATTTTTCTATCTTTCATTTTGGTGAACTAGACATTGTACATCTAAAATTATGAAATTGGAGTTCATTCAAACCCTAGATCTAGGATTTACATTGCATTATTTTGTATTTCATCTAGGTTTGTCAAAATTTTCATTAGTTTGTATTTCATCGAGGGTTTTAAATTGGAATTTTGCATTATTTAAAATTTGAAAAATCCAAAAAAATTGCATACATATTACATTGATTTTGCATACTACTTGCTTATTACTATACTTTCAATCATTAACATTAGAAAACTTAGTTAAAATTGCATTAAAAAAGTTTCATCTTCATTCACTTTTTTCCCTTTATTTCTCTTGCATTTAGACACCAAAATCTGAAAAAAATTGTCATAGAAACCACAATTTGTAATCTGGAACAAAGAACACAAACAATAACTCAGAATTTTCATTTTTTATTTTTAAAAATCTTGTACAAGGACCCATTTTCCCTTGGCTGAATGAGTCCTTGAGGGCACATCAAAACCAACTTTTCTAGGCATTTTTGTAGTCCTTTGCACTTCCCAAATCCATTGGTAAACTATTGTTTCAGTCTGTCAATTTTCAAGAATTTTTGTTCTATGCATTAGGTCTAATCATCCATTTAGTTTAGCCATTTTAAATCACTCCAAATTTATTTCAGTATTGAAAATCATTAGATTTGTAGGACAATTGGTTACATTTCTTGAATCATTACATAAGTTGGATAGATTACTTTTCATGTTAGCTTGTTTCCTTTTCAAAGATGTTTTTTTGACATGGTTAAGAATGGATTGCATAAGTACAACATCCCTTCTTATGAATACAATTTAGGGTAAAGAAATGAGATCATTAAGAAACATTTTATCCATCCTCCCACTATCTTTCCTAGTTATGAGAATATCTTAGTGCAAGAGAACCAAACCATTGACACATTTCTTAATATCACCTTACCTATCCTTCACTCAACCCCTACTACCTCTCCCATTTTTTAGGATGTTTTGATACAAGAGGATACAAGCATGGATAATCATGAAAACTATAATTGTTCTTCTCTTGATACCTCTCCTACCGGTGATGAAGGTATCTTAGTGAAAGAAGATACAGTCATTAAGAATCATGAAAATCTTGTTTGTCCCTCTCCATCTACTTCTCCCACTTGGGAAGAAATTATGACACAATAAAATCAGATCATTGACACATTTCTTAATGTCAATTTACCTAGTCTCCATTAATCTCCCAATATCTCTTCCACTTGTGAGAATTTTTTAGTGAAAGAGGATGCAATCATGGACAATCATGACAATTACATGTGTTCTTCTTCCAATATATCTCCCATTTGTGAAGAGGATATTTTAGTGTTTGAAGATCCAATCATTGAGAGCCATTACAATCCTATTTTTTTATCTTCCTCTACCTCTCCTACTTGGGGAGATATAATTGAAAAAAAGGATGTAATCATTGGTAAGCAAGAAAATCATGGTTGTTCTTCTCTACATGCCTCCCCTACATGTGATGAAGTTATCTTAAAAGATTCAACCATTGAATGTCATGAAAATATTGTTTGCTTCTCTCCTAAAAAATATCCTACTAGGGGATATATCATGGTGCAAGCGGATGATAACATTGATACATGTATTTCAAAAAATATTAATTTGGCTTCCTTAGATGAAGATGATAAGGTGACATTAGAATTCCCCTCACTAGAAGATTATCAAAATGAGGATAAGTTTGTTGAGGTTCTAAACATTAGATCTCCCTTGATTATTAGACCTCCCAAGTCTCTTCTAGTTCTTGGACCCCCTAATATCCCTCTAATTATTGGACCTCCCAAGTCATCTCCTAAGCCACTTCTTATCATAATACCACCTCAACATAAGTCATTACCTCCAGGATCTATCTCGAATTTCGCAAGACAACTTACTAGTAACAATATTTCATAGCAACCTAGTTATCATATCGTTGCTCATGTACATATAACACAAGGAACAATAGGCAACCAAAAACCATACATACTTCATTACCATTACCTCAACCTATCTTTCCTAGTGCTCCTCATTTTCCTTTACACAATGGAAAGTAATATGACCTTGTAGAACAACTTCACAATGCTCCTACTAAGATTTCTTTATGGGACCTTATTCAAGCATCGCCTAATTATCATAGAATGCTTCAAAATTCCTTAAAACAAGTTTGTATTCCTCCTAGTGTGTAACCAAATGATGTAACAGCCTTAATTCAAGGTATGAACTCGGTCAACTTAGACATTACCTTTCATCAAGATGAGTTACCTCCATTAGAAGAGCAAAAAAAAATGAGGCCTTGAAGATATTGGTTGTTATTAATGGACATGGAATAAAAATAACTCCCATTGACAATGGTTCAGCCCTTAATGTGTGTGGTTTAAACCCTTTGGGTAAGATTGGAGTGGATAAGACTAAAATTGAATATGATTCCTTGTCTATCTGTGGGTTTGATAATGTGGGAAAGCAACCTCTTGATGTGATAACATTACCTATGATAATTGCAAAGGTTACATTGCAAACCCATATTCATCTTATGCCTAATGAACTCTCATATAATCTTCTCCTAGGTAGACCTTAGATTCATGCAATGAATGTGGTGCCTTCAAGGTTACATCGTCTAGTGAAGTATGTTTATAACAAAAAGTTTTGCACAATCAAAGTTGACCTACAATCATAAAATTATTTGCAAACTAAAATTGGAATGACAAATCCTCTTACAACATTGACACCAACCACAAAAATTGAACCTGTGCAAGAAGAAGAAAAAGAGAAATCAATCACAAAACTATTGGATTATGAATGGGGTTCATTGGATTTTACACCTATATTCATGAGAGAATATAGGATTACACAAAAACCAAGAAAAGAGAAAAAAGCTAACATAATATCCACAAAAGATGACTCATCAAAATAATGTGAGTCCATAAATTTTAGAAAAGAAGAGGAAAACACAAATTATACATCCACATATAATGAGTGTGATCATGAGAAGCCACCAAATCCAAAAGAAATGGAAAAAATTTATGGAAGAGGTTACGAACTTTTGAAACAACTTGGTTATAATGGAAAAGGATGTGGTGCTAGAGAACAAGGTATATGTGTCCCTATAGATCCTTCCACACAAGAACAAACGCAAGGTATTGGTTATTGTCCTTCGAAAGAAATGAAATCATCAAAGAAACCTTCACTTAATATCAACTTCATCACACAAAACACTCCTAGGACAAATATTACTTCATCTTTAAACACATGTCTTAGTGATTATTGGGGTTCATTATATTTTACACCCTCCTTTAAGGGAGAGTACAAAATATTACAATCTAAAGATTCTTGTGTATGCATGACACCTTTTACTAATAAATAAATATATTTCTCACAAAAAAAAGGAATGCCTTCTACTATTGATCAAGAGGATACCTTGTCAAGGCTTCTCCAAGCTCACTTGATATCTCTCCCTCTAAGAACACAAAAGAAATTTTACAACAAAAGTTCATTTTTTTCATATCATTGAGTTCATGGTCATTCTACTAATGAATGTAAGGCTTTGAGTAAAAAAGATCAACATCTTAGGGATTATGGTGCTCTTCCTTGTGTTGATGCACCTACTTCCTCTAATTTATAATGATTTTCATCCTATCATGTTGCTCATCACTATGTGGAATTATTAGCTTTATGTGCCTTGCTCATTGTCATTCATGGTGGTACAATTTTAGATGAAACCATATTTCTATTGGTAGCAACTTGATATTTCTTGGTGGTTTCCTTTGTCTCTATGATTGGGGGGCAAGGATAACTATTTTTTTATGGTGTGCATTATTTCCAAGGATCCCCTCTTCCTCTCTTTCTACTTAAAATAACAACATAGAAAGTATGTTGACATTTTAAGTGGGGGGGATATTATCCCCCATTCATTGCTTGCATGTCCCATTCTTAGTGATGATAACATACATCTCCTAGGAATTTGAACTTTTTATTCAAAGTGTGCTCTTCTCAATTCATGTGTCTTCCTAGTGGTGACATTGGGTTTGATGTCATTCAAGAGTGTGACATTTCTTGGCATATGGCATTCCTCTTAGTGGTAATGCTATGGCTTGCATTCCCTAAGTTTTGAATATTTTATCCTCAACTAAGTCCTCTCTTGGTGACATTAAACACGATTTTCCCTAAGGTGAGACCTTTCATGAACTAAGAAAAGTCCCTGTGACTACCTTATCCTATTTTATTTAAAAAAATTCCATGGTCACCATGCATAACACAACTTGGTTTCCAATGGATCCTTTTTGTTGTTCATGTGTGTCTAGCATAACACAACTTGCTAGCCTTGTGGAACCTCTTTTGTTGTGGCACCTTATCAAAGTTATCAGGAGGTATAACTTTTGGTATGGATAATATATGCGAGCCTGTAGACTTAACATGACTTTCTCATCACCACTTGTTTTGTGGGATCACACCTTGTAGAACTAGTATGTGTTTCTCATATTTTTCTTGGGGGATCACCTAGTGTATATCGGATTGCACTAGCCCTTGCGAGCATATTTTTCATGGCCACCAAGCATAACTGTAATGCCCCACAACCCAACCCCAAAGGAAACTAACATATCCAATATTTATGGCACAATTTTTTTTAAAGTAAACAAACATAATTTGTGCATTAACATAAATTACATGAAATACAATTGTACATATACAATAACAAACATGCAACATGATATTATCATTCAACCACTTGAAATGGAATTATACATGTACAACTTATTACCAAGTCCCTTAGGGTTACATGACTACATTACTTTTAGTATCAACATCATTATACCACAAGAATGATAAGCATCATCCATTAACCACAAGAAAAATAACATGAACAAGGACAATACATTTACAACATGAAGATACATTGTTTCAAGATTACATAAATACAAAGTTGCTTCCCATCATGAACTAGGAATAGTAAAATATCATGAAGTAATACAAATGATATGTATGAATACAAAGCTCAAAGGCTGGAACCAACTCTAGTACAACTCAGGAGTCTTGAAAATGGTACAATACCGCACACCGTGATCTTCAGCTACGGACCCAATGGGGTACATAGCACATTCCACCTGACCGCGTGGACCTGAAGGCCCACCCACCGTGCTAGGAGAAGACAAGAAGGACCTCAATGAATACCATCAAAAGAAACAAGGAACTACAAGACTTCACAACAAGAACAACAAGATAACATTCATAACATGAAATAACTAATCCAAGATGTGACCAACATATGAAATAACCAATATAAGACATCATTACAAAGCATCAACGAACACATGACATCAACCTCTTCTAGAGGCTCAAAAACAATAAGAGGGGAACAAAAAAAACAAGGTTGTTAAAGAGTGGAGTGGCATCAAATGGGTAGCCATGGGTTACCTTGGCATAACCTTCCTAGGCTACTAGCCCCCATCGTGGGTTATCCTGGTAACCTCTACTAGCCGTCGGACCCCCATGCTCACTATGTGAGATCAACATACCTTGCAAAATTACTATACAGAGGCAATGTAGTTGATCTTGCCATCCCAAGCCTTCCCACTCATCCCAAGCCTAAACAAGCACTTGGTCCCATGAGTGAGGCTACATTATCTAAATTAATGTGTGAAACTACCCAAACCCTGTAATTAATTAGTTAAGTTATCATTTGATTAAAATCACAATGGGTTATCCTGGACCAGCCACTTTGGGCATCGGCCCCCACTAAGAGCCACTCCCCCAACTAACAACACATCAAAAATGGCACGCCAACTTGCACAAGAAACCAAATCCAACAAATAACTGCATCAGGTGAGGCATGCACCATCTCATGCTAGAATGAGCTTCAGAGTAATGAAAACCACATTCAATTGCAAGGCTCAAGCCACATAAACACAAACCAAGTGTTAAGTTCAACCATCATCAAAGTAACAAAATCATAAAACCACTTGATTTTAGGTGAAGTAACATAAAACTCAAATAATTACATTAGACTTGATATGGGTTACCCAAGGAAATCCTCCTAAGTTGTCGGCCCCCATACCAACTCATGCAAGAAGAACCCATGTCCTCTCTAACCTCTAGAAGACAACAATATCACACCAGAACTTCCTCAAATCTACCTCAATAACAAACAATCGAGACAACCATAGAAAAAAAACCAACAGAGTATCCCAGAGAGACCTCTATTTTCTCCACACAAGATACTCATCCATTGGCTTACATTACATTCAAATCCTTGCATTCCAGATATATACACTCCAAATATCCAACAATACATCTTTTGAACAATAACCAATGTTCAATCAACAAACAATAAATTACAATCATAACATTCTCCCCAATTCAAAATACTAATTAATATAGACCACTCAAGTTACTTGATGGAACATCTACCACACAATAAGACCACAAGCAATAGACAATTTTATCCTTTGATCATATCTACAATGCATTTATTAGAGAACATTAAGAAATAAATTCTAGTTAAAGAAATTTAAATCGCTTCCATTATCTTAGTATGCACCTATATAATAAACCATACTTCTGATCTCGAACTTAACATTGGAATATAAGACATCAGTTAAGAATAGTTCAAACGTCTTTACACGACACCCCAATATTCAATTGTATTTTACCTAGTCTTTTCCTAGATACGGTGGCACTTCTTGGTACTAGAATTTGTATGTAAAAAAAAACCTCTTATTTAAAATCTAATACCTACCTCGATTTAATTAATACTAAGCCATCCAATCATTAAATTAAGACTGCTTAAGTTAAATAAGCTATCTATTTATATCAAATTTACTTTTAACTACAAACATCGTTAATTACCCATTCTAACAATAAACTATCCAAATACATATCTCCTTTATTTAACAGGTATTCCTAAATCTTTCATAATTTACATATATATATAATCATACCTTTACAAGAATATATAAATGTAAATATTCATACAATCAATTCTCCTAATTTGTTTCTAATTTAATTTTCCAATACATTTATCTAATAAACTCAATCAGTTACAAATGGCGAACCTATAGAAAAGTTACGGTTTTTACACAATTGAACACCATTAAAATCTGCTATGTCAAGCAATATCCTCCCAATAACTAAAAGAAAACATCATCGCATAATATTATTTATCTAGAGAAGACGAAGTGCAAATGAGGTCGTGAGGTAAGGTTGAAATAACGAAACTTTTATCTAAACATAATAACAGGGGAAGTGTCGCATCATCTATAGTTCAGTTTTCAACAAATTACAACACCTTACATGATCAAATTATAGACAATAACGTATGCACTAGGGAGTTTCAATAGCTAAGAAGGAACACCGCAAGGATAGGAACCTAATAACGATTACATTCATAACCATCGGTTGGGAATGATGGAAGATGTTGATGCCATGCAACACTGAGGATGGAAAGCTAAACACTATGAATATAATATTGAAGCCAACAAAACCATCCATGGACTAAATATAGAAGATTTGAAGGCGGAGGTCATAGGGTGTAAACTGTGGTTTGAGGCGATAAGTATAATCTGTCGCCATGGTGAGAAGTTGACTCTAGCATTGGCTTTACTGAACTCATCCCTTGGAGCAACTATTTTAGCTCTATTAAGAACCTTCAAAAATGTTCTGATAGTCACATTGCAAACTAGATCTATCATCAAAAGATTTTTTTTCTTAAGAGATGTGAACCTATTTCAACTTTTAAAACAGTCTTGAGGAGATTATTGGTGATGCTAAATGAGTCAATCTGAAAATAGGTTGCGCTTAAACAGCCTCCCTTCTTGCCCACGATGAAATCTGTGAAATAGGGCATGTGCATCCCTCGAGGATGAATGATAGAGGAATTATTTAAATCTATACACCCTACTGTGTTCAAGCACTGCCACTACGACAGGTTACAAAAGGAATCAGGGAGCTTATTCAAACGTCCAACCCCTCCTATGTTTGAGTGATGCAGTTGTGACAGGTAGCCAAAGGAATCAAGGGCTTATTTAATTCTATACAGCCTACCATTTTCAAGCGTGGCAGTTGTGACAAGTTGCTAATGGGATCAAGGAGGTTATTAAATGGTGACAATATTTTATTTCAAAGTCTTTTCGTTGTGATATATTTTCAACATAATCAAAGAGGTTGTTTAGAATAAAGAGGTCTGAATTGCACTGGGGTTAGCTCCAAAGTTTACACTGATGTTACATACTCATTTAACACCAATGTTGAAGACGAGGAAGTGAAACAAAAACCCAAAACTACCATAAATGGAGGAAAATCAGGCATTCCAAGGCAGCTCCACGATCTGAGAATCAACAGATAACTAAAGAAGAGCAACATCGATAATACCAAGCAGGCTTGCAAGGAAACAAAGAATGGGGAGACTACCAATAGACTGGCTGCAGGGGCTTTACATGAATTTTGTGCATTATTTTTGTGAAGGACATAACACTTTGCAGTGGCCATTCCATCATAATAGTTGTGAGTGTCTTCATCGACATGCATGAAAAATGTGTAGGTGCAAACAAGGCACACGAAGTGTTTGACATGCTATGCACTCACTCTTTCCCTGCTTCATAGACCAACTAAGCATGCATTTCAAGTTGGGTGTTGATCGGCCGGTTAAAATATGGAGTGCATCAAGTCGGCTTGGCAAAGGAATACAATAATTCTTCAATGATTCAAATATTACCCTCAAGAGGAAACAAGGCTTAACAAGAAAGACACGAAACATAAATTTGATAAAAGGCTTATATTTGATTCAACTTGCTTTAAAATTCACTTTCGATCAGAAATACACCACCCGAAAGGGCACTCAAATGCATCAAAGGAATTTTGGTTTTCATGAGGCCACCGCTTAGACATTAAAAGAGGACAGTTAAACGAGTATCTAAATTTTTTTATTCAAGCAAGGGGATAACTTTACTTACTTGCTTTTAAACTTTGCACAAACAATGGAGTCCACCACTCGTCGTTCTACAGTGAATCCTCGTTGGTGGTAGCTTCATTCAGAGAGTGAAGGTGCATGTCCTCACCTCGATTTCCCGCTATGTAATGAGCATATCATACCCAATACTCGGCTCTAAGTGATACAAGTGCCTCCCCCTAGATCTACCCAAACAGCGGTAGTGATGGCTAAGAGAAGAAAAAGAGGAATCCCCCATTATGGACTGTTTTATTTCAGTTACCCAAAATCTTCAAAAGTATTTTGTTTCCTTTTTTTTTTTAAAACCGTTACATGCACATACTATATTTAGTTCAAGTAAAATCTACCATATTTGATGTTTTATCTTCAGAATTTAATAGTCATTTCCCACTAATTTCCATTTATCACCTATAATTGCTTAGTTTGCAATTTTTATTTATTTTAATATTTCATTATGATTGTGATTATCTAAAATATATTTATATTTATTGATTGATTATAGCATTGCAAAGAAATTTATTTTATTATATACTATAGTTACATGTCTCATATTTACTAGATCTGATTACTTTTATTAATTTAATATTTTATTTTAATATACAAATAATCAAACTAACATTTATCAATCAAATAATTTCAAATTGAATAAACCAAATACCAGACGATATTAACCAACCAATTTGTCTTGACTGACAAGGTGAGCTACACTAGGGCACTACATCCTCCCCCCTTAAGATGCGACTTACTCCTAAAAGTCACAAGGTAAGGGTAAAATGTGCACAAATGAAAACAACATCAACTATTCAAGCACCCAAAAGAAAATTAAACGATATAATCATGAAATCCACAAGTCATCACAATGAAATCAATTAGCGAGAGAACCAAACAAGGCAATTGACAACAAATAATAAACCATACCGACAGGGTTACAGGGTGGTTACATATCCTCATTGAGGATGATGGAAAGGTCGAAGACCTTCTTGTCAACTCCATTTTCCACGTCACACCCATTAGGATTGTAAGGCACGCTCAAACCTGATAGCGCAGGTGGAGTCGATGCCTGGTACCTATAGCTTGCATCCAAACAAGATGTCGAACATATAAATATATATATCAAATAACAAGCACACCATGAGAGGAAGTTGCAATGTAAGAAGGCACTTGTGAGTGACTGATGCTACACCGTCCCTCTCACCAAGACTCCATATAGTAACCACATCATAATAAACATAGTATAAGTCTATCTAAGACAATTTAGCCAATCACAGTATACTCAAATCAATACTTCTAATGTCATGCAATACATTTTGCTATGTCATATTGTCACATTTTCACAAAACACTGCATAATTATACATTCAAAGCACTCATTTTTCATTAAATATTTATCATTTTCACGTTAAAAATTCTACTTCATGCATTATTCAACACCCAATCATACAACATATGCAACACATGCTCATACTTTTGCATTCATTCAAAACATAAAACACAATTTATCACTTCAAAACTCGCAAAATTTCAAAGTCAAACACACATACACTACATACACACTCAAATTCACGTCGCAAGGTACACACCACAAGATGACACTAGGGTAACACAAGGGTCCCAAAATTCATTTCCGGTAGGAAGAATATCGTTGCATTGTGTACTACACTGAGGGTCCTATTCTTTCCACCAGTTTTTCTACACCTTGGGCCCAACACCACCTAGAGACCAACTCGGATTACTAAGTGCAAACGACACAAACGAAATGACACAACCTCAAGAGTATGAGCATCTAGGTTAATGTAATGGGCTCATAATTCACAGTGTATAAACCTAGGCTTTGATACCATGTGTAATACCCCGCCACTCAACCCCAAACAAAACTAGCATATCCAATATTTATGGCACAATTTTTTTTAAAGTAAACCAACATAATCCATGCATTAACATAAATTACATGAAATACAATTTTACATATACAATAACAAACATGCAACATGATATTATCATTCAACCACTTGAAATGGAATTATACCTGTACAACTTATTACCAAGTCCCTTAGGGTTACATGACTACATTACTTTTCATATCAACATCATTATACCACAAGAATGATAAGCATCATCCATTAACCACAAGACAATAACATGAACATGGACAATACATTTACAACATGAAGATACATTGTTTCAAAATTACATAAATACAAAGTTGCCTCCCATCATGAACTAGGAATAGTACAATATCATGAAGTACTACAAATGATATGTATGAATCCATAGCTGCAAGGTTGGAACCAACTCTGGTACAACTCAAGAGTCTCAGCAAAGGTACAATATCGCACACCGTGATCTACAATATAGCACGTTCCACTTGACCACGTGGACCTGAAGGCCCACCCCCCGTGCTAGGAGAAGACGAGAAGGACCTCAACGAATACCATAAAAAGAAACAAGGAACTACAAGACTTCACAATGAGAACAACAAGATAACATTCATCACATGAAATAACTAATCCAAGATGTGACCAACATATGAAATAACCAGCATAAGACATCATTACAAAGAATCAACGAACACATGACATCAACCTCTTTCAGAGGCTCAAGAACAATAAGAGGGGAACAACAACAAACAAGGTTGTTAAAGAATAGAGTGTCATCATGTGGGTAGCCATGGGTTACCTTGGTGTAACCCTCCTAGGCTACCGGCCCCCATCCTGGGTTATCCTGGTAACCTCTACTAGCCGCCAAACCCCCATGATCACTATACGGGATCAACATACCTTGTAAAATTACTATACAAAGGCAAGGTAGTTGATATTTCCATTCCACACCTTCCCACTCATCCAAAGACTAAACAAGAACTTGGGCCCATGAGTGAGGCTACATTATCTAAATTAATGTTGGAAACTACCCAAACCCCCTAATTAATTAGTTAAGTTATCACTTCACTAAACTCACAATGGGTTATCCTGGACCAGCCACTTTGGGCATCGGCCCCCACTAAGAGCCACTCCCCCAACTAACAACACATCAAAAATGGCACGCCAACTTGCACAAGAAACCAAATCCAACAAATAACTGCATCAGGTGAGGCATGCACCATCTCACACTAGAACGAGCTTAAGAGTAATGAAAACCACATTCAATTGCAGGGCTCAAACCACATAAACACAAACCAAGTGCTAAGTTCAACCATCATCAAAGTAACAAAATCATAAAACCACTTGATTTTAGGTGAAGTAACATAAAACTCAAATAATTACATCAGACTTGATATGGGTTACCCAAGGAAATCCTCCCAGGTCGTCGGCCCCCATACCAACTCATGCAAGAAGAACCCATGTCCTCTCTAACCTCTAGAAGACAACTAAAACAATATCACACCAGAACTTCCTCAAATCTACCTCAATAACAAACAATCGCGACAACCATAGAAAAACAACCAACAGACTATCCCAGAGAGACCTCTATTTTCTCCACACAAGATACTCATCCATTGGCTTACAATACATTCAAATCCTTGCATTCCAGATATATACACTCCAAATATCTAACAATACATCTTTTGAACAATAATCAATGTTCAATCGACAAACAATAAATTACAATCGTAAAATTCTCCCCAATTCAAAATACTCATTAATATAGACCACTCAAGTTACCTGATGGAACATCTACCACACAATAAGACCACAAGCAATGGACAATTTTATCCTTTAATCATATCTACAATGCATTTATTAGAGAACATTAAGAAATCAATTCTAGTTAAAGGATTTTAAATCGCTTCCATTATCTTAGTATGCACCTCTATAATAAACCATACTTCTAATCTCGAACTTAACATTGGAATATAAGACATTAGTTAAGAATAGTTCAAACGTCTTTACATGACTCCCCAATATTCAATTGTATTTTGTAAACCTAGTCTTTTCCTAGATACGGTGGCACTTCTTGGTACTAGAATTTGTATGTAAAAAAAAACCTCTTATTTAAAATCTAATACCTACCTCAATTTAATTAATACTAAGCCATCCAATCATTAAATTAAGACTTTTTAAGTTAAATAACCTATCTATTTATATCAAATTTACTTTTAACTACAAACATCGTTAATTACCCATTCTAACAATAAACTATCCAAATACATATCTCCTTTATTTAACATGTATTCCTAAATCTTTCATAATTTACATATATATATAATCATACCTTTACAAGAATATATAAATGTAAATATTCATACAATCAATTCTCCTAATTTGTTTCTAATTTAATTTTCCAATACATTTATCTCATAAACTCAATCAGTTACAAATGGTGAACCTATAGAAAAGTTACGGTTTTTACACAATTAAACACCATTAAAATTTGCTATTTCAAGCAATATCCTCCCAATAACTAAAGAAAACATCATCGGATAATATTATTGATCCAGAGAAGACGAAGTGCAAATGAGGCCGTGAGGTAAGGTTGAAATAACGAAACTTTTATCTAAACATAATAACAAGGGAAGTGTCGCATCATCTATAGTTTAGTTTTCAACAAATTACAACACCTTACATGATCAAATTATAGACAATAACGTATGCACTAGGGAGTTTCAATAGCTAAGAAGGAACACCGCAAGGATAGGAACCTAATAACGATTACATTCATAACCATCGGTTGGGAATGATGGAAGACGTTGATGCCATGTAACACTAAGGATGGAAAGGTAAACGCTATGAGTATAATATTGAATCCAAAGGAACCATGCGTGGAATAAATATAGAAGATGGAAAGGTAGAGGTCATAGGGTGTAAACTATGGTTTGAGGCGATAAGTATAATCTGCCTTCATAGTGAGAAGTTGACTCTAGCATTGGCTTTACTGAACTCATCCCTTGGAGAAACTATTTTAGCTCTGTTAAGAACCTTCGAAAATTTTCTGATAGTCACATTGCAAACTAGATCTATCATCAAAAGAATTTTTTTTTTTAAGAGATGTGAACATATTTCAACTTTTAAAACAGTGACAACGCTCTTGAGGAGATTATTGGTGATGCTAAATGATTCAATCTGAAAATAGGCCGTGCTTAAACAGCCTCCCTGCTTTCCCATGATGAAATTTTTGAAACAAGGCATGCGCATCCCTCGAGGATGAATGACAGAGGAATTATTTAAATCTATACACCCTACCATGTTCAAGCGTTGCCATTGCAACAGGTTACAAAAGGAATCAGGGAGCTTATTCAAATGTCCACCCCCTCCTATGTTCGATTGTTGCAGTTGTGACAGGTAGCCAAAGGAATCAAGGGCTTATTTAAATCTACACAGCCTACCATGTTCAAGCGCGGCAGCTGTGACAAGTTGCTAATGGGATCAAGGAGGTTATTAAACAGTGACAATATTTTATTTCAATGTTTTGTCATGATGATAGATTGTCAACAGAATCAAAGAGATTGTTTAGAATAAAGAGGTCTGAATTGCACTGGGGTTAGCTCCAAAGTTTACACTGATGTTACATACTCATTTAATGTCGATGCTGAAAAAGAGGAAGTGAAACAAAAACCCAAAACTACGGTAAATGGAGGAAAATCAGGCATCCCAAGGTAGCTCCACGATCTGAGAACCAAGAGATAACTAAAGAAGAGCAACATCGATAATACCAAGCAGGCTTGCAAGGAAACAAAGAATGGGGAGACTGCCAATAGACTGGCTGCAGGGGCATTACATGAATTTTGTGCATTATTTTTGTGAAGGACATAACACTTTGCAGTGGCCATTCCATCACAATATTTGTGAGTGTCTTCATCGACATGCATGCAAAATTTGTAGGTGCAAACAAGGCACACGAAGTGTTTGACATGCTATGGACTTGCTCTTTCCCTGCTTCATAGACCAACTGAGCATGCATTTCGAGTTGGGTGTTGATCGACCGGTTAAAATATGAAGGAATGCATCAAGTCGGCTTGGCAAAGGAATACAATAATTCTTGAATGATTCAAATATTACTCTCAAGAGGAAACAAGGCTTAGCAAGGAAGACACGAAACATAAATTTGATAAAAGGCTTATATTCGAGTCAACCTGCTTTAAAATTCACTTTCTAACAGAAATACACCACCCGAAAGGGCACTCAAATGCATCAAAGGAATTTTGGTTTTCCTAAGGCCACCGCTTAGACATTAAAAGAGGAGAGTTAAACAGGTATCTAAATTTTTTTATTCAAGCAAGGGGATAACTTTACTTACTTACCTTTCGACTTTGCACAAACAATGGAGTCCACCACTCATCGTTCTACAGTGAATCCTCGTTGGTGGTAGCTTCATCCAGAGAGTGAAGGTGCATGTCCTCACCTCGATTTCCCACTGTGTAATGAGTGTATCATACCCAATACTTTGCTCTAACTGATACGAGTGCCTCTCCCCAGACCTACCCAAACGGCGGTAGTGATGGTCAAGAGAAGAAAAAGAGGAATCCCCCATTATGGACTGTTTTATTTCAGTTACCCAGAATCTTCAAAAGCATTTTGTTTCCTTTTTTTTTTAAACTATTACATGCACATACTATATTTAGTTCATGATTGTTTATCTTCAGAATTTAATAGTCGTTTCTCACTAATTGCCATTTATCACCTATAATTGCTCAGTTTGCAATTTTTATTTATTTTAATATTTTATTATGATTGTGATTATCTACAATATATTTATATTTATTTATTGACTATAGCATTGCAAAGCAATTTATTTATTATAAACTATAGTTACATGTCTCATATTTACTAGATCTGAATACTTTTATTAATTTAATATTTTATTCTAATACACAAATAATCAAACTAACATTTATCAATCAAACAATTTCAAATAGAATAAACCAAATACTAGACAATAATAACCAACCAATTTGGCTTTACTGACAAGGTGAGCTACACCAGGGCACTACAATAACACAACTTTCTCGCCTTTGGATTCACGTGTTTCATAAGTGATTTTACGTCCTTATGAGTGTATTTTATGGGTGTAGCATAATACAACTTGCTAGTCCATCTTTCTTTCCTTATTGCATTAATTTTGGCATTGTATGATTGTGTATCTTGTCTTGTTGCTTATATCTTACACATGTTGTGTGTGTCCCTTTGTGCTTATCTTGGTTTTCCATGGGATCTTGATCCTAGGGGCTTGTGAAACCTCCTTGATCTTTGTCATCCTATCCCATCAAAATTTGTGCACTTGGACCCCTCTTGAAATATATTTGTCTACTTTAGTTTGAGTCTAAGCGCAAGTTCATACTCACTAAAGTGGGGGCTAAATGTAGTGACAGAAAATGTATGCCTTTATATTTTCTCACTATGTTTGTCTCCCCTTAATTAATTGGACTTAATTAAGCCTATAATTGACCCAATTATGCATTTGAAATCCTAATTAATTTCATTTTTGGAAAGGGGAACCTGTATTAAATAATTGTAAACATCAAATTAAAAACCTTGGAAATTGTGTGTCCTAGATTTAGGTCCTAGGACCTATTCGCCCAAAGGAGAATGGGTCCCCTTTAGATTCTGGAACCCAATTTAAAATATGTTTTTGACGATATTTTAATTATCCCAATTCAAGTTGCAATTGTCGACTTTTGAGTTTTAATTTTCAAGAAATTAGAAAAATACCTATAAATGCCTAGTCTTTTTATCAATTCAAGACATCTAGCATTAAGAAAACTTTCACAAGAGAAAATATTATTTTCAAGAGCATTGAAGAGTGGATTTATTAGTCATCTACAGCAGCAATTAAGATCAAGATCATCATGTCAAATTTATTTGCATTCATGCATGTTTTTGGGGCTAACATTGTGATGTAGATTTCAAGTTTCAAGCATCAAGATCCATCATCAATCAAGCCATTTCATGCAAGATCAATACTTTACAAATATGTGTTAGAATTCAATCCTCTAAGGATCTCCATTCAAGGATTTGGTGAGTTGCAACATAGCATTTTTCATTTATCATTCCTTACATTTTATTATTTCATTTCAAGGTTTAATTACCAAGCTAGGGTTTGACCAAGGAAAACCCTTATCCACAAAAAAAAAATAGTTTCCTTCTCTTTGTGTATGTGTAGGTTCATAGGTGAAGAAGGATTGAAATTGAAGATCTCAAAAGTGAAAAGTTTTCAAAGTTGCAAATTTGTTAAGGCCACGGAAACTCATATCTCGAATTCATTTCTGAATTTTTAGTAGTGAAACCTATGGGAAAAGGAATCTTAGATCTATCTCTAGAGGACCCCAAAAATTGAAAAAAAAAATTATACAAGGACTTATTCGTCATTTCTAGACGCTCAGCAACCACTTTTGGTGATAGGTAAATAATGTCTTACCTTTCTCAAATATGCTAAAAGTTTGTTATTTCTGTTAGAGTTGTGCTTTGAACACATAATTCTAGACTTACATTGCATAATTGAGTTCATTTACTATTTTTAGTTTATTTCCCAAAAGTGTTGTTTAGGAAGATTTTACCCCGTCCTCTATCATAAGGAAATTTGCAAGATCTCCAATAGGGTTGATTCATCTAGGGTTGAAATTCAATCCTACCTTTGGGGATCTCATTTCCTAATGAAATTAATAGAAATATAGTCCCACACACACCATTTCCCATCCATTTTGGTTAAACCCTATTTTTCTATGTTTCACTACATAACTTATATTGCACATTGTGTTCCAAATTCTATCACCAATTCTTGCATGCTCTCCTTGATAATATTTTTTTGCAAAGGAATGGGAAGAGGTAATAATTCTAAAATTTGAGAGCCTTTATTAGACCTTGTGGTACCAATTGAGAAACCAACCTCTAATGTGGTTGTAGAGGTTCTAGATATTGTACCATGCTTTCGTTGTGCTACTCTCTAGTGCTAGAAATAATATTCTCATCCCTCTTTTCCATGAGAGATATTGTTGAGATAATCTCAATCTTTTCATTTGTGTGCCTCCAAGACTCCAACTTAGAACCATTTAAAGCAATAATTTTGTCTTCATTTCTAGAATTATCAAGCTTTTCTATTGAAACTTTTGAAAGGACAATTTGTCCATCTCCATGTTCCCTCTTTTCTTGCAAAAAAAAATTTCCATCTTGTTCTTCAACAATGTTAGACTAAAATATATGATTATCATAATTTGAATTGATATTTTCAACCAAGAGATTTTTACCTCCTATCTAATGGATGAAATCTTTTTGTTCTTTCTCCTTTTTTGGATCAAAGATGTCTTGAATCTCAACTTTAATCTATTCTTTTGGTTCAACTCTTTGCTCCTTCATCTCTTCCTTGATGAATTTTGAATTTAATTGTTCCCCTTGCTCTATTTCTTCCTCCTCTCTAGCCCATATAAAGAACTCATAAAATGATTCTTTAGTCTTGAAATCTTTAGAAAAACTTTGAAACTCCTCAAAGAATTTGATGATCATCTTATCATGGGGCATAGTTCTTCCTTTGACTTCTAAATACTAAAAAAGTGTAAGACTTATAACCGTAGATTTCTGGATCTTAGAACTTCTCTAACTCTTCTAGGGTTTTTCACCTAAAAGGAAAGAATTAGGCCAAAAATGCTAACTAGTTCATTCAAATAATGTTATGTGTGGTGTTGTCTAACCTAAATTAAATTAACTAAATGCAATTGAATGATCTAAATGAATGAAAATGAATGCAAAAGTGAAATTAAAGCTATGCTTGAACATGTTGTGATATGCAAAAATCATGAAAGAATGAATGCAAATGCAAATTAACCCAATTAGAAAGATGTTTCTTAGAATATGTGCACCTGGAAAACTATAGATGACTGAAGAAAAATCTGGAAAACTAATGAAACTTGACTTTAGGCTAACTAGGACTAATTTGCCACCTTGGGTAAATCAGTCCCAGGTCAGGGCTTTTCTACACATAATATGTTTTCTGACAGTCGGGAACCTAGATCTGAATCTGACTCAGTTTTGCACCTCAAGAGGGACTCATTCACCAAGCATGATGAATCAGTCCACCTTAGAATTTCTACAACTTCAAAATTTTGTTCTGCAACTTGACACCTATACACCAATTTTTGATGGGTACACGATCTTGAATCTCAAAAAATTCTTGCAAAACAGCTTGAAAATGTTTGTCTAATGGGGGGTTTGCCTTAGTCAAACCCCTAGTTTGGTAATTAAACCTTGAATAGAGAAAAATTTGAGTAAACCCTAGCGTTAAATGTGTTAAAGACTAGGAAAGTCTGAATCATAACAAAAACCCTATTCTATTGATCTAGAAGAAAACATGTAAAGATGATCTATATGATGCAAGATCTCAACCCTAGAAACCTTACAACACATGCAAAATAGGAATGAAATGACATGTAAATGATAAACAAACAAGATGCACACCTTAATATGAATATAGAGTGAAAATAGAAGATGGAATCAATAGGAAACCAAGTCCTTAGGCATGATTTGGTGGCTAGTTGCACCTCTTCACCCTAGATTTCTTCATGATTCACCATAGGAATCTATCATCAACCCTTTGCAATGTTAAATCTTGACAAGAGAAGTGAGCTTCAAGACCTGCAAAAACCCTAGTTTGCTGCCCTAAAACTTCCACTTTTGCTAATGAAACTTGTTGTGGAAGACTTTACTCTAAAATTGCTCTTGAGAGATGATAAAAAAGATGATGAAAAGATGTGTGAAATGACTTAAAATGAGTATTTATAAGAAACAACACCTTATTTTCCCATTAATTAGACCTAAGAGGCCGACATTTACCGGAAATAGAAGTTAAATTGATTAAATTCCAGCTTAATTTTGAATTTTCCCTCAAAGGGGACCCATTCTCCACCCTTGGTGAATGGGTCCCACTAGAGGGGACTCATTCGCCACCCTTGGCGAATGGGTCCCACTAGAGGGGACTCATTCACCCAAGGTGGAGAATGGGTCCCACTACTTTTGTTTGAAGGTGGGTTGTTGGGGTATGATGTAATTAAATGTTGTTTGTCAGGTTTTATGTGATTTCTTAGGTAAAACGGGCCTCTAGATCAAAATTAATGGGTCTAAGGGGCCTATAAATGTTGTTTTGAAGGGAAATGATGTGAAGGGACTCAAACGTGGGTCTAATTATGCGTGAAATTGTCTCTTTTCTCAAGAGGGTCCAATTTTCTACGATACAACTTATTTTCATCTTCTATTAGAAATTTGTACTATTTATACCATTTGGAAACCTCTATTTCATTGTCTGATTGTATTAGGCTCCCACTCTTAAACATTGATTCAAAGAAACCCATGATTCACATCAATCATCCAATAACTTAATTTACCCTACAGGCTAGCAAGATCACAACTCTAATACCACTATAATGTCCCAATTTTAAAAAAAAAACTCAAATTTGATTTAAACTTGTGACACCCCTCAAATATTTAAAACAAATCTAGAAAAATTCATGAATTTTACCAAATAAACTTATTGGGATTTTATTTTTATCAATTTTATAAATAAGTAAATCGAGTATTCTGAAAACAACTCCAAAATGCATTAAATGGAAATCAGGTAGTGAGTAACTGATGTAGAATGATTTATCATTGATAACTTCATGGATTTATAAAAAATTTACTATCACATATAGCAGATGACATCCATGAACAGCAGCATCAAGTCACATTAAAGACCTCTAACATAATGGCCAAACAAACATTGAAACGGAAGCCAACTCCACCCAACTCACCAAACTTCACATCGGTGATCAAGTACAACAAGATACATCAATAAAATTCTTAACTAGAATCTAAATATGATGCTAAAGCATCATCTACAATAGAAAACCAAAATCTGGAAGATGCACACTAAACTGGATCCAAATCCAAAATCTAAGAGCTCCAACACACACTCCAAACTGAAAGACCACTGATTTGGGTAGAAAAATAAATGAGATAAATACCTCCAATACAAATATATTTTTTGTATACAATAGCCACCCAAACTAAAATCCAAAACACACTCAAATTGGAATAAACCCAACAAATAAACTAAAGACAAGTTACCAAACTGAAGAGCATTCAACACAATGGAAATATCTGGATGAAATTGCACCTAGATACCCTCAGAACCATTGTCTTTGAGCCTCAATATCCTTGGTTTATCATCCTTGGAGAATCTTTCTTCATTGGTTTATTGGCCTCTAAAGAAGAGCAAATGCTCAACCAAAATATACAATAAGAATCCTCCAAAATGAAGCCCAAATTCATGTTTTATTGAAAAATATCCAATTTCCAAGTTAAAGACCCAAAAATTACGACCAAGGGGAGATTCCCTTTTGTATGGAGTTCTTGTAACCTCAATTCCAAGTTTCCTTAAATGATTTCTTCCACTCTCATTCAAACTACCATGTCTCGGTTGAAGTCTTGCAACATAATTTGCCAAAATTTATCCAAAATAAGTCCTCCCAATTTCCAACACCCCATTTGGACCCATGAGAATAAAATTAAAATAAATATTAATTTATCCCCCAAAATTAATTTAGTAATTTTTTCTTAAAAATCTTAATTACCCAATTTATCTACAGGTCTCGATTGGAAATTTTGGAAAGTAGGTTTACTAAAAATAGTAACTTCTATTTTTTAGAAAAATGGGACATTACACTAATCCACCAGAGACACTATTTGCATCCACAACAATATAAAGAGCATAAGGTCAAATATGCTTACACAATTTTTTGAAAGCAACAACACTAGTTTTGGTATCTTGGATGATTAGAATTCCAGGCTTGAACTCCTTAATGAGGTCCTTGACTATGTTGTTCTTGTGGGGGATATTTAGTCCCCTTACATTCTAGGAGATAATTAACATTTTTTAGTTCTTCTAGATCTTGGAAGCTTCAAATTACTCTGACTTATTCGCTACATCTTTGGACATGTTCCTCTATCTAGCTTCTTTGGCAGATTTATACCCAAGATTAGAGTTTTTCCCTGCATCGGTCATCTTTCTCAGCCTTGTTGAATGCACAAGACAACTGAGAGGGGGATGAATTAGTTCATTAAAACATCAAAACCCTCATCAACATTTAGATTCTTATTAACCCTTAGTTTGTTATACTAATTTAGCATGAAATTAAATAACATAACTAACAACACATCAACACCATACACATAAGAACACCAGATTTATGTGAAAAACCCAAGAAGGGAAAAACCATGGTGAGGATTATCTCACAGTATAAATTAATTGCAACACCAAATATAATAGGCTCACTATCAGAGGGCTCATTTCCCAAAAGAAAGAAGGGCTCACTGCCAGATTATAGAAATGAAGAAAGAAGATTGTTACAATGAGAAATCCATCTCAAAGCAACAAAAAGGTTCCACTACTGCACCACCAGTACATTTGCACTCTCTCTGAAGAATGTAGACACCTTATGCTCACTTCTTACAATAGTCTTAGTCATTCAATCTTGCACTACACTTCACACTTTCACACTTCACATCACACGCACTTCATACACTCATCGTCCATCAACTCAACATGTATATATATCATCCTCAACCTTGCAAATTCAAATTAGGTCGACACTAAGCATTCCCGCAATGGAGAGGAATGAAAGCATACTACATCACACCTTAACTCATATCTAAATCCATACATATACACCACACCATGCTTCCACAAACACCAAATAATTTCCATAGTTAGTGTAAACACCCAAGGTCAACCAAACCTGTGTAAACACCATTGAAAATTTAAGTACACACTTCCTTTTATCCAAGGACAACTTGTAAAACACACACAAAACCCAAACACAATTTGTAATATTCCATAAACACCCTAAAATATAACAAATTCCTTCACAACAACTTTCACCTAAAGAAAAAATTCATCCTATACACCTAGTTAACCTTCCACATACTATAACTAATCATTCCAACCTTGTGAATCACCAAACTTTGAATAAATCATATGAAAGATACATATGAGAAATGTAAGCACACCCTCAGATTCACAAGACTAGAAACCGCACTATAGATAAATGTAGAGAAAAACCATTTCTCCAAGACAACACTACTTACAAAGCTCACACATTGGTGAACACAACTTTCTCTTCACAACGATCCAGGATAATAAACTTTGGATACAAAACCTCTGAACACGTCTAATCAACATATCCAAACCTCATAAGCATATCTTCAATGCAGAAGAAATGTGGAGCAAGAACCAAAACACTACTCTACTATACTAAGCACTCTTTACCACACTATTTCCTCCTCTATTCAATTTTTTTCAAAATTACTCTGAAACCAAGCAAGTAAAAACACCAATACATCATCTACAACACTTTATCATCACCACCAAATCAACTGCAATATAGATACTCAACCACACACATGCTTATCAAGGAAACACTAGAGTTTGACACTAGTGAGACTATTAATGACAACATAATGCAACAAATCAAAGCATCTCTAAGGTTGGCATCAATGCAACAACATAGATTTGTTGACATCAATGAAAACACAAACTATACATACTTCCAACAATCTCCCCCTATGTCATTGATGGAAAAACATGATATGAAAATCCACCAACAAAAAAATGTTTAACTTTGATCACCAACACATACTACACAACAATGCACACTGCTCCCCCTTACACAAGAATCTATCATTTCCAAAACTTTATCTTTCTCCCCCTTACTTCATAAGTTTTTTCAGTTATTTCAGTCCCCCTTTGACATCAATCACACATGTACCCACTCTACAACTTCGTTTTATTTTACTACGCTTTGTTTTCATCAAACCTTTTCTACACACCTACACATTCCACTTCTTTGCACACTCCCCCTTAGGAGTACACAACATACTACACCAACCAACAACTATTGCAACCAGCACAACAATTCCACTACCTACTCCCCCTGAGAGGTAGCCACCAACATCAATCTAGAACAAGGAATTAATCTTGAAATCCGTAGGACTGATGCATTTCCTTATGCTTCTAGTTGAAAGGAGGGGTAATAACCCCTAACTTCTCCTAGAGATACTCAAAATTATCTTTAGGAAGAATATATCTACAACTTGATCCTTTGTATACACATACTCAAGCTTCACCTCATTCTCTACAACTTTCTGTCTCAAAAAGTGATACCAGATTGAGATATGCTTTGTCCTTGAATGCATTACTGAATTCTTTAAAATATTGATAGCACCTGTATTATCACAAAAGATAGAAATAGTTTCATCATATATCACTCTAATATCCTTCAAAGTATGTTTCTTCTATAACACCTATGTGCAACAAAATGTTGTCATATGTAATGTATTTTTCTTCTGCAATTGAAAGTGACATTGAATCCTAATTTTTACTTAGCCAAGACACCAACCTACTTCCAAGAAAGAATGCACCACCACTTTTACATTTTTTTTCATCCACACAACCTACCCAATTTGCATCCATATAAGCACTTAGAGAGAAATCGGTATCCTTTGGATACCACAAGCCATGTTCGAAAGTTCCCTTCAAGTATATGAACATTCTCTTCACTACTGCTACATGTGACTCTTTGGGATATTCTTGAAATCTAGCCACAAGACAAACTACATGAATGATATTTGGTTTGCTAATAGTTAGATACAACAGTTCTCTAATCATTGATTTGTACCTTGCTCCTATCAGCCTTAGGAGATTCATCATTCTTACTCGACTTGCAACTAGTAACCATAGGATTAAATACCAGTTTAGAGTCTTCCATTCCAAACTTCTTCAGCATTTCCTTTACATATTTTGATTGTGAAATGAATATACCTTTTTCTGTCTAATTGATTTGTAGTCCAAGGAAGAAATTCATTTCCCCAAACATTGACATTTCAAACTCATTTTGCATCTGTTCTATAAATATCTTGCATATAACTTCATTTCCTCCAAAAATTATGCCATTAACATACACAACCACAATTAATATTTGATATTTTTCAACCTTAAAATAAAGATTGATATCTATGGTACCTTTATTGAATCCTTGTTGCAACAAATACCTATGAAATATTGCATACCAAGCTTTGGGAGCTTGCTTCAATCCATGCAATGCCTTCTTCAATTTTTAGACCATATTAGGGTTATCTAATAATTGAAATCCTTCTGGTTGTTCAATATAAACTTCTTCTTCCAACTCACCATTTAAAAATGCAGACTTCACATCCATCTCATATAATTTGAAATCCTTATTTGTTGCAAAAGCCAAAAACATCCTAATAGCTTCCATTCTTACCATCGGAGCAAATGTCTCCTCAAATTATATTCCTTCCACTTGTGAATAGCCTTTACACACAAGTCTATCCTTATACCTAACAACTTCTCCATTCTCATTCAATTTATTCAGAAACACCCACTTAGTTGCAATCACATTCTTGTTTGTTGGTCTTGGGACAAGTAACTTCCAAGTCTAATTCTTCTCAATTTGTATTATTTTTTCTTCCATAGCCTTGATCCAATACTCATATTTGCATGCTTCACCCACTATTTTAGGTTCAAATTTAGAAAGTAAACATAAGTTTACTTGTTCTTATGTCATAGTATCCTTTCTTCTTGTCAATACACCTCTGATTTTTTCACCAATGATCTGATCTTCAAAATGATTCTTTTGCACATACTTATGAGTCTTAGGGATCCTTTCTAGAGCTTCTTCCTCTTCAACCTGTTCATTTTTCTTACCATTATCTTTTTCTTCTTCTCTGCAATAGGATTTATCTAATTCATATCCATCTATCATCACTAAAATTTTATGTAATTCTTTTTCTACTTTGACACTTGAACTTTCAAAAATCCTTTTCAACCTCTTGTTGTAGCACTGGTAAGCTTTTCTTTTTGTAGAATATCCAAGGAAGATACCTTCATCATATCTTGCATCAATTTTTCCTAATTTTTCATCTCTCTTAATATATCATTTTCTTCCAAACACTCTAAAATATTTGACAGTAGGCGTCCTTCCATACCGTAACTCAGGGAGTCTTTGAATTGTTTATCCTTGCTTTTTCTCTATTAAGTATGTAGACTACAGTATGAATTGCTTCTCTCTAGTAGACTTCTGGTAGGTTTTCCTCTTTCATCATTGTTCTTGTTGCTTGCTAAATAGTCATATTCTTCCTTTCAACCTCTCCATTCTACTGAGGAGTCCTAGGGGCTGAAAAATGCCTCTGTATTCCTTGAACTTCATAGAAACTATTAAACTCAATGGAGGTGAACTCTCCACTTCTATCAAATTTTAAACATTTGATTTTTATATCCATTTCAACCATAGCTTTAAATGCCTTAAACTTAGCTAGAGCTTATGATTTTTCTTTGAGAAAATTAACCCAAGTCATTCTATAATAATCATCAATTAATAGCATAAAATACCTGTCACCTTGAAAACTTCTTATTCTGGTAGGTCCACAAAGGCCTATATACACCAACTCCAAAGAGAGTTCTTGTTCTTTGACTTTGAAACTCTTTCTAGCTTGCTTTCCAATCTGACATTCCTTGCAAACAACATTGATAGGCTTTGTAATCTTTGGTAGATCTCTCATAACTTGAATTGAACTAATCGTCACTAGGCTATCAAGATTGATGTGACACATTCTTCTATGCCATATCCAACTTTAATTAATTTGAGTCATAAATCACATACCATTAGCACCCTTGAGCTGATAAACATTTCCATTTGTCCTTCCTACAACAACCAAACTTTTGGATCCTTTTCAGATATCACAACCATCATCCTAAAATACAAGGTTAATTCCTTTGCTACGCATTTTTCCTACACTCGGAAGGTTATGTCAAAGACCCTTAACATAAAGAACATCACTTATATTATGCTTGCCATCAAAATTGATTAAACCGTTTCCACATATCTTAGCAGATGTATCATCACCAAACTTAACTAAACTCACCTTCAAACTTTTCAAGATTAACACACTCATATCACCTGTCATATGATTTGAGAATCCACTGTGAATGATCTAGTTATTCTTCTCTTCTCTAACATAAAAAGCAATCACCATTTCTCCTTTAATATTATGACCTATTTTTGGAGCACCTTCCTTCATACATCTTTCAGAGTTAGCATAATTAGTTTCATCATTTAGAGCCATGAACAAGCATTCATTATCCTCATCATTAGGGTAATTAGATTCATCATCAAATATATTGGCATCTTCTTTAACATAATAACTTCTCTTAACTCGTTTACCTTTGTTCTCCTTATATTTATCTTTTGAACCTTTGATAGGACATCTTGAAGCATAATGACCAATATTTCCACAATTGAAACATTTGAAAGATAATTTACCTCTATATTTTCTAATGCCCTTTTTCAATCTCCTCACAAAATTTGCTTCTACATCATCAACATCATTCGGATCTAATTCATCATTCTTCTTTGCTTCAAAGCCAATTTTAAAAGTAGACTCATTCTTTGAATCACTTGGACCAAACTCTCTCAATTCAAAGCACCAAATAACTGATCTCTAGAATACAAATTTAAATTTTGAGCTTCTTCAATACCAGAAAGTTTATGAGTGTAAGTTTAAGCAAATTTCTTAGTACCTTCTTTACAACCTCATCTTCTTCAAGTTTTCCACCAAGGCCTCTAATGGAATTGACAACTTCATCCACTTTATGCATATAGATTGTAATATATTCATCCTCTGACATTTGTAGGGTTTCAAACTTGATCTTTAGGTTCTACATCTTAGATTTCTTGACTTTTTCATCTCCTTCATAGATACTTTCCAGCTTCTTCTAGATCTCACTAGCACATTTTAGATTCATAAATTTCACAAGTTCAGTATTAGAAAAAACACTCAAAAGAGCATACCTTGATTTCCATTTGTTCTCATAGGCCTTGATCTCATCATCAGTGCTCGGACCATTTGTAGGCATAGTATATCCAAATTCAATAGATTTCCAAACTCCAAACCATAGCTAGACAAGGAAACATTCCATCCTAGTCTTCCAGAATACATAATCTAATCCATCAAATAGAGGAGCCTCCTTGTGTGCCATCCCAAATCTACCTCAAGCGATTAAGCTTTCTTCCAAGGAACCTTGCTTTGATACCAATTGTTGAATGCACAAGACAACTAAGAGTGGGGTGAATCAGTTGTTCATTAAAACATCAAAACCCTCATTAACATTCAGATCCTTATTAACCCTTAATTTGTTATAATGATTTAGCATGAAAATAAATAATAGAAATAACAACACATCAACACCATACACAAAACAACACCAATTTTACATGGAAAACATAAGAAGGGAAAAACCACGATGAGGATTAGCTCACAATATAAAGTAATTGCAACACCGAATACAATAGGCTCACTATCGAAGGGACCACTACCCAAAAAAAAAAGGGCTCACTTCCAAATTATAGAAATGAAGAAATAAGATTGTTACAATCAAAAATATATCTCAGAGAAACAGAAAATTTCCACCACTGCACCACTAGTACATTCGCACTCTCTCTGAAGAATGTAGGCACCTTCTTCTCACTACTTTTAGTAGTCTTAGTCATTAAATATCACACTACACTTCACATCACAATTTGCATCACACACACCTCATACACTCATCCTCCATAAACTCAACATGTACATATATTGTCCTCAACCTTGAAAATATTTTACAAGGTTAGCTATGCACCTCAACTGTGCAAATTCAAATTATGTCAACACTAAGCATTCCTGCAATGGAGAGGAATGAAAGCAGACCACATAACACCTTAACTTAGACCTAAATCCATACATATACGCCATGCCACACTTCCACAAACACCGAAGCATTTCTACAATTAGTGTAAACACCCAAGGTCAGTCGAACCTGTGTAAAGACCATTGAACATTTAATTACACACTTCATTTTATCCATGGACAACTTGTGAACCATGTGAACCACAGACAACACAAAAACACAATTTGTAATATTCCATCAACACCTTGAAATCCAACAAATTCCTTTGCAATAACTTTTACCTATAGAACGCATTCATCTTGTACACCTAGTTAACCTTCCATATATTGTAACTAATGATTCCAACCTTGCAGAACACCAAAATTTGAATAAATTAGATGGAAGATAGATATGAGAAATGTAAGAACACCCTAAAATTTGCAAGACAATAAACTACACTGCATAGAAATGTGGAGAAAATCCATTTCTCCCAAACAACACTGCATACACAATTCACACACTGGTGAACACAACTTTCTCTGCACTATGATCTAGGAAAAGAAACTCTAGATACAACACCTCTAAACACCTCTTATCAACATATATGAACCACATAAGTAGATCTTCAATATAGAAGAAATGTGGAGGAAGAACTAGAACACTACTCTACCATACTAAGCACTCTTTACCACATTGTTTCCTCTTCTATTCAAGTTTTCTCAAAATCACTTGGAAACCAAGCACTAAAAACACCAACACGTCATCTACAACACTTTATCATCACCACCAAACCAATTTCAATATAGCAACTCAACCACACACATGCTTATCAAGGCAACACTAGAGGTTGACATCAATGAGACTACTAATGACAACACAATTCAATAAATCAAAGCATCTCTAAGGTTGACATCAATGCAACAACATAGATATCTTGACATCAATGACAACACAAACTATACAGACTACCAACAAGCCCTAATCCTTTTTTGAAGAATATGGAGTAGATGGAGAAAATAAGAGTCTCACGCCAAACCCCCCTGAGGAAAGCTTGCGGGAGGTAGGCAAGGGAAACATAATTGAAGACACCAAGATCACATTCATCTAGTCCATCTCTATAGGATGAGAAGGGATAATAATGTCCTCCTTCATAGGGCCAACTTCCAAGGAAAGGACAAAGACCTTAGGAAAGTTTTTAACCTTCTCTAGAACAAGCCTAGGGGGAGAAGGAGGAACAAAGATATTGATGGATGACTAAAAGGAGAAATGATGGTGGAGATGATAAAAATGATGATTGTTATCTAAGTAGCATATTATGTAAAGAACATATTATTTGTTGTAGCACTAATATGATGCACTAGGAGTATAAGGTATCATGATGGCAATGCACTATTTGCATATAGAATGACACAAAAATAAATGTGTTGCAAATAGCCTAGTAATCAAATGGGCATGTTGTCAAGGCACACCAACATATGGATAATGATGGTGATTGTGATGGTGTCTTGTATGGAGAATTAGGACTATAAGAAATAATCAAACATAAACACATGAGCAAACACACACCCTAAAAAACACATGATTTAATACCCTATACAATGTTGAAGCTAAGGTAGTGGGTGGGGGGATTGGATGGGGGTGTGGGTCAAGATAAAAGGATAAATAGTTTAGGATGAGATTAGATTTTACTCCTAGTTAAGGGAAAATATATAGATTGTTTTTATGATTATGATGATGACGATGATAAGAACAACATGAGGATAGTCTTATTAACAAGGAGAACAACATAAATATTTGGGAATAATATATCCCAATGATGATGATTGGGTTGATTTAGGACTAAACATAGCTTAAAGAAAGATAAGGAACAAGGCTTGTGGATTTTTTTAGATGGAAGTGAGATGTTGAGTGGGGCTTGATTAGATTGGGAGTGTGTGCACCTAGAAGTGTTTTAGGGATCATGCTTCAGATTTGAGTTATGTTTGTGTAAGAATTTTCTTTTGGTTGCCATCTCAATGGTGGAACCAATAGCAAGGGAAAATATAGGCATAAAGACAAGGATGAAGGCGGTTTAGATGGAATGGTTGAGGAATTAAATGCAATGGAAAGGAGATGATTGATGGAGGAATTTAAGGGGAGATTACAAAATATTCTGTCATAATGAGATAACATGTTTTATCCAAGATACAAGGTTTGATAGTGCTATAGGAAATGACATGATGTTAGATGGTGTGTGTCTAAAGGATGACTTTCAAGATTTTTCTAAAGCACGATTTAATTTGTGTGCCCCTATCCTTGTTAAGGTTAAAGGGAAGATTGATGAGGCGTGACTAAATAGATTATGTAGATGTGGTGGATGGGTATGATAGGAGGGATAGGTATTATGGAATGGATTAGATGACTTGCCTCCAAGTGTAATGGTATGCATAGATTGATTTTACTTATGACTCCCATCAATAGATTTTCATCATGGTAATTTTCCATGGTGCTACAAGAAGTAGTTTTCACCATTGGATGAATTGATTTCTTTTACTATTTTTTATTTTGTTGATTTTTTATTCTTTTGGATTTTTTGACATTTTGGATTACTCTTTATTTATGTTTCTTCAAATGGCAAGTGCATGGTTGTCTAACGTAGTTGATCTAAATTATTATGTCATGATGTTCTAATAGTATCATGCTTGATGGAGTTGCTTTACTAGGATCATTGCACTAGTGTACAATTTGTGAGTGTGATGATGCTCTTTGATAGTTTGTTTGGCCTTATCTAAATGTGAACATCTTGATAGATTACCATCATAGTCCTTGTGGTAAAGTGTTTCTACAAGGATATGGTGGATTCAAGGTTTTGGATTGGTGGAGTTAAGATGAGGATAAGTTGAGTGGAATTTTGAATTTAAGGATTTAGGTGTGGATTCGAGAGGTTTGGATTAAGATTGGGATTTATGGATTTGGAATTTGGATGTGGATGGGGGATGTTAGGCTTGGACGATAAAGTTGGACTTGGAATTGGTATTAGGATTAAGGTTTGGGTTAGGGATAATAATATTTTTTGGATTATGAATCTTTGCATGTTGCAATTGATGCTAATTGTGAAGGTGGTGCATACTTTTTGTATGCAATGTGTGGATTTTGATTGAATGCTTTATTTTGACATTTTTATTTTGGGGGATTCATTTCTTCCCTTTTCTTTGAGATCCATATTTATTTTTTTCTCTTGATTTTTTGGATACATGTCGCTTTTAACATTCATTTGCTTTTGTGCTTGATTTTGATTTTACACTCATACCCAATTACCAAAGCTCTATATCAACATTGCAATAACTACACATCCCCAAAGCTCTATCATGACTTAAAACATCAAAATGTTCATATCCTAAGCATTGTAAGCAAGACCAAAAATTTGGACCCCAACATCTTTAAAGGAGCTTTTTTAGAAACTAACTATATGTAAGTATTCATTGATAAGATACAAAATAAATGCAAAAGCACCAAAGAAGATTATAAATAGTAGCACAAAAATATAAAATAGTGCAAGGTACACAAGGGAATGAGTTGGGAACTAGGTGATAATTGTAGAGGACAATTGGATACTAACTATGATGCATTGTATGCATGTAAAGTGAAATTATGTATATCCAATCAAAAACCCCTCATACCACATAATTAGATGCACATTTTTTCAATAATCTTACAAAACTCTAGCATATTATACATTTATAACCACTAAAAATCAATCATTTATTTTGAAGGGATGTCAAAAGGAAAGAGCTCCACAAATTTAGATCCATTTCAAAAAATAGTCTTATTATACTTTGAAATTGGATAAATGATTGGAAAACAAAATGAAGGTGTAATCATGGTGCAACAAAAAATTGTTAATATTTTTCCCTAAAAAATATAGAATTTATCCTATAAAATAGTTATTATATCACTTGTTAATAGGTTGGTATGGCAGTGTGAGTCGTCATTGTAATGATGGTAGAGATTCATGGGAATTGATTGGCTTGAGTTGGAAGCCCCTACATGTATCACATGGTTATGAAGGCTATAGTTTGTTTCTCATTTCAACATTTTTTTTTCCTACATTTTTGTTGGCTTCTTATTGATGACTCTTGGGTGTGGTGTTCATTGTGTGGGTAGTGGGAAGGATAAAATCTATATGGGGAAGAAAATTGTGGTGACTCCCCCAAAATAGAGGAAGTGCTAGAAGTCTGGTGAAGAAATGGTGGTTAAGTTTATTGTGTATGTTTATAAGGAGATTCATAATCCTAACCTCAAGCAGTAAGGGGTTAGGATTTGGGATTTAGCGAAGGATATGGATGGATCCTTGACTATTAGAATCTAGTTTTCAATGGAAAATATACTCATTGATCCTAGATTTATGTGGGGGCATTTGTATGTTCTTGATGTGGCTTGAGCTCTCATGAGCCTTATTGCCCTATTTTTGAGCATTTATTTTGTGATGGCTTATCTAAAGGGTTGGGGCTCCCATATTACATTTTTTTGAATGTTTGGGTTGTATTCAAGCATTTCATAGTAAAAACTATTACGAATAGTTTATGATATTATATAGGGTGTTAAAATAGTTTGCTTGGTTTTTTTATTTATTTATTTTTTTGGTGGATATGTGTGGTGTTAGGTCTGTAAAATTTAACTTTAACTTCTATTTTGATGGTTCTTAGATTCTAAATCAAGTTTATAATTTTTTTTAAATACATTGATGAAAAAATCTTCAACTAATCACTATTTAAAAAATACACAAATGATATATTTATCCTATCACAAAAAAGAATTGATAAATCTACACAAATAAGATAGAAAATATTCTAATTTATAATTTTCTTTCAAATTTTAAATTAATTTACCTTTAATTCACATTGTTTACACTAAAAGCTTTATTGATTTATAATGAACTTTAAAATTAAAAGTTTAAATTAATGCTTAATATCTTTATTTAATTCATATATTATTTATATATTTATAAATATCTTTAATTGATAATGATTAATAATATATAATAAATAATTAAATAAATAAATGATTGTGCTCAAAAATTCTACCACAATATGAATATTTGAATAAAAATGATAGTGACAATTCTAATTCCTTTAACAAATTATGAGGCATATTCTATTATCAATGGTTTTATACCTTTCATTCATGTTTTAAAATTGATATTAATTAACCCAATAAACATAGCGGAGTTGCTTGTGGCTTGAGGTTTTCTCTCTCGAGGTCACAAGTTCTACTTTCGCTTCGTAGTGGGAAAGGCAAGGATCAGTAATTGTGTGTCGTTCTTGCTCCACTAACCCAGGGTATAGGAATAGACTTCGATTTATATATATATATATATATATATATATATATATATATATATATATATATATATATATATATATATATATATATATATATATATATATATATATATATATATATATAATTATATATGATATTAATTAATCAGTAATATAATTATAAAAAATAATATTAGTCAATTATAGTATAACTGTGACAAATTAAATGGGTTCATTTTTTCCATTCCATTTTGGCAAAAAGAAAAAATATTGAATGTAAAAAAAGTTCAAGTCTTTTGTCTAATTCCTATAATTCCTTTACAGTGGTTATTCATACTTGCTTCCTTTTTATTTTATATTTTTTATTAATATGGCTCTAGATTGATTTTGAAAAAATTTTAATCGTTCAAATCTTTTATATTATTATTTTCATCATTCTACATTGTTTTATGGGTTTATTTGTCATGATGCCTCTTTATCTCAATTGTTTTTAAGAGATAAGGGAATAATTCATCACATTCTTCTTGGATGTGTGTTTTCTAAATTTCTTTTAATATATTTTGTCTTTATTGACTCTTTTTAGAGTAAAGGATTGAGCAACAATAGGTTAGTTTTATTTATTGTATTCTGAGTATATCTTTGTTTAAGAAAATATTCATGTAATCCTTAAATTTAAAATGGTATAAAAGGAGTATATATTTTTAAATATTTATTTAGGACATATAAAAATTTATAGAATAATTAAAGAAAATATGATAAATCATATTGCTAACAAGATTTTAATGAGATAAATCAATGTTAAGTAGAAGGTCTAGAGACATCCTTTCCTTTAACATTATTTACGTCAGAGGCGTATTACAATGGCATCCAACAAAAAGCAAAATTCAATGTAAGGAAAAACTCTTTAGTTTGAATTTGACGTTCAAATGACATGCAGCTAGCATAACTACATTCATTGTGTGTAGACATTTTTTCAAGCAGATTTAAAGTAGATTTAAAAGCATATAAATAAAAATAGTTTTAAATCAATTTGATATCTTATTCACTCTAAAATACTTAGGGTATGTGCAGGATCATGATGGGCCAAAAAGTGGCGAGATGAAAAAAGTAGTGTTTTGAATTTGCCAAAAAACATGAAAATCCCGAGATGACTTTTTTTTGGGTTCGGTGTTAAGTACATTGCTCCAAAGCAATGCCCAAACCAAAGTAGCACAAATTGGATATCCGATTTGTGTCGGATATATATACCCAGTCGCAACCATCTTAAATCATTTTAAGGCACAGTGAGAGTGACGTGAGGTGTATCCGATATCGGATTTGAGCTAATATCCGATTTGCAAGGTAAGTTTTTGGTTTTTTTTGTTTTAATCAATTTTTGTATTAGTTTTGTATAATTTTAACTAGTTTTTTATGAATTTTTATTAAAAACTAGGGTTTTTTATGGATTTTTATTAAAAACTAGGGTTTTTTAATGAATTTTTATTAAAAACTATGGTATTTTATGGATTTTTATTAAAACCTAGGGTTTTTTACAATAATTTCATTTATATTGTGTATTTTCAATTAGATTAATTAATTTTGAACTTTAATCAGGTATTATGGCTAAGAATCAAAACCCACAAATGCCAAACTCTCCACCACCTTTGTGCCCATCAATTGAAGAGTTAATTGGTAAAAAATTGGAGCAATTGAGGGGAATTTGTGATGTTTATAAGACAATCCCTCGATTATCCCAGATGACAAACACATTGAAAGAAATAATTAAAAATATAGAAACCCTCTCCACCCAACATAATGCCATTCTTTCATGGCGAGAGACCATGAGGGAATATTGCTCCTGTGAATTGTCTTACGAAGACGTGAAAAATCTCAAAATAACAAAAGCCCAAATAACCTCTTTATTTGTTAACCCCTGCACCGATCTGCCAGTTAATGTTAATAAACCAAAACTTTCTATAAAATGGTGCACAAATAAGGACACTGTAGATAACTTTTGGGATCATTGGTGGATGGTTTTTGATAAACCACCCAACAACAATATTGATGTACCATTTTACTTTATTAAAAAATTATATGTTGAGTTTGTGTTAGGGCATCATGTCAATTACTTTGACATTAAACCCTTCCAAGGAGTACGTGGAGGTATGCCCCAAGATAGACTAGGGACAGTTAGAGTAGTCTAGGGCCCATATCTTCCCCTTCCTCCCCTTAGCCACCTCTAGTACATCATCTAGATATTATCAAGGATGCAACCACACCTGTAGACTATTTAGGCTATTCACACTTTGAGTGATCTTTTGGTTTCCTATACTGCTACAGTAGTTCAACCACATTTTGGTGATGTTGGCGATGGATTGAGTGTCGTTGCATCATCCTCCTCAAGTCCACATATCTATGTGCCACATATTTGCACTATGTACCACCAGATATGCTTGGGTCCTGTTATACAGCCCGCTGAGCATCCCTTGGACACTTCATATTATGACCTCCATGATATGGACATTATAGGAGATCAAACACATGGGATTGGAGCACACCCTACAAAGTCCTCTCCTGTTAGAGAGAGGGACATTGGAAAAGTTACGCAGGTAAGATTTAAGTTGTAAATTCATAACTTGCATTTGTTTTTAAATGAATATTAATAAGAGATAGTATCAAGTACTAATATTTATTTACATGTTCTATTTAACAGCTGATGTCTGAGGAGGAGCTTACATAGGTTACTAATAGGAGGAGCTTAAATTGATAAAAAAACTCTTCAACTAATCACTATTTAAAAAATATACAAATGAAATATTATATCTTGTCACAAAAAAAAAATGATAAATCTACACAAATAAGATAGAAAATATTCTAATTTATAATTTTCTTTCAAATTTTAAATTAATTTACCTTTAATTCACATAGTTTACACCAAAAGCTTTATTGATTTATAATGAACTTTAAAATTAAAAGTTTAATTAATATTTAATATCTTTATTTAATTCATATATTATTTATATATTTTATAAATATCTTTAATTTATAATTATTAATAATATATAATAAATAATGGGTGGTTGGTTGGGTGACTCTCCACATCAATGTGTGTGGAGAGTCCATGGGCTGACACAACTAGTTGACTCCTTTTGGTTGGACAATGTCGAGCTATCAAAATGATGTGGAGGGAGCTTGGGGTTATAAGGTGTAATGGATTCATTCATTTTGGTTGTGGTGTTTGGGGGTGTGAGGCTATAAAGATGACATGGCATTTTTTTCTCGATGTCACCACTATTGGCCAAGTGTAAGGTGTTGGTGTTGGAAACATAAGTTGTTCGATTACTTGACAACTAAGCCATAGGAGCGTGTGTTTTTGACCAAGTCGTATCATTTTACATCACCTCTCATTATACTTGTGGTCACATCAAAAATTATGCTGACACGGGGTGTTATACGAAGGATGATTTTGGAGGAATGGTCGTGCTTTTCACTCTAAATCCAGGATCTTCTCACAAAAAATTTTGGGGATGTTGAGTATTTTACATCATTCACAAGGTGGCTCATTGCACATTCCCCATGCAAAAGTTCGATAAATTCTCTAGCATAGGTGTTTTGTTATCATTTTCACCAAATTTCAAGTTGTGTGTTTTGTGCTTGTGTATTTATGCTCATAATCAGCCAATCCTTGGCTAAAAAATGCAATGGGTTGTTCTAAGCCTTCATTTTTTGTTGAACCAGCATTGCTGAAACAAAGTCAATGCTGCCAAATGCATACAGGATAAAATCTTTTGTAAAATCTGGATTCACCAGTGTAGGGGCTTATGCTAAAGCCTCTTTAATGGCTTCAAAACTATGTTTTGCCTCCCTAGTCTAGCTGAAAACTACATTTTTCCTCAACATAGCAGTCAAAGGCTATAAAAGGTTTGCTACATCAAGTATAAATCTCCTCAAAAAATTGATTATGCCTAAGAAAATCTGCAACCCTTTCTTGTGATTGGGAAAAGGTAGCTCTAGAATAGCTTTGACTCTCTCAGGGCCAATAGTGATTCCTTGCTTTGACACTATGTGTTCTAACAGCTTACCCTCATGAACAACAAAAATACTTTTCTTGGGGTTAAGGGAGATTCCATATTCCCTGCATCTTTCAAACACTTGTTTTAAATGTTGCAGATGTTCATCAGCATTCTTTGAGAATATACTGATACCATCCAGATATATCAACACTATTTTATTGATCAAGCCTTGGAAGGCCATGTCCATAGCCCTTTGAAAAGTGGCTCTAGCATTGGACAGACTGAAAGGAATTCTCTTGTAGGCCATAGTGCCCCATTTTGTTGTAAAGGTAGTCTTGTATTGGTCTTCTTCTTTGACCAATACCTGGTTGTAACCAAAGTACCCATCAAGCGGAGAGAATCTCTCTGAACCAGCAACCACTTGGAGGATCTGCTCCATGGAAGGTAATGGATAATGGCCTTTTAGAGAGGCTCTGTTAAGATCTCTAAAATCTACACATAACCTAATTTCACCATTTTTCTTTCTAACCGGAACCAGGTTAGAGACCCAGGAAGTGTGCTTAATTGGAAATACAATACCCCACTCAACTAACTTAGTCAATTCCTTAATCATTAAAGGTTCAAGCTTGGGGTTCAAAGGTCTCTGCTTTTGCCTAACAGGCTTAGCGTTGGGTTCTAGTTCTATTGTGTGTTGAGCAATTCTAGGATCAAAACCTCTCAAATCGGAATAATCCCAAGCAAAAATATCCTGAAACTCTTGACATAAAGCAATGAAAGCCTGTTTATCTAATTCGGAACAAATTTTTTCAATCTTGAGAAGCTTACCTTTAAAAATCTCCAACTCTTCGTAATGCTCCTCTTTAATCTGTATGTTGGTTTTGCTCCTTTTCAGTTGATCATCAATACTGAAAATGGATTCTAAAGTAACCGAGCCCCTAGGCCACTTATTTTTTTTCAACTAGATAATATGATCTTCATATTGTTGTTTCAACTTTTCCTGATTTATGACAAAAAATTGGTCTTCCTCAAGTAGAAAGCTTAGAATCTGCTCGTCACTTTCAAAGACTTTCCAATTAATGTTGTTATCTGGAATAGATGGCCTGACAATTATCTTAACATGTGGTTGTACTTTTTCTTTTATGATCTCATTAGGAATGTCAAATTGTGCACCAATTGTAGCCAATCTGTCTGCATGTTGATTTTGACTCCTAGAGACTGAAACCAGATTGAATGCATTGAACTCCTCAATCATATCCCATACTCTATGCTTGTAATCTTTCAAAGTGTCATTTTTTGTTACATTCGACCCTCTTACCTGATTAACAATCAATTCGCTATCCCCAAATACCTGTAAGCAGTTGATTCCCCTTCTCCTTACCCACTCTAAACCTTGTATCAGTCCTTCGTACTCAGCAAAGTTATTGGAACAAGAGAAAGCAAATCTAAATGTAGCATAATATCTATCACCTTGTGGAGAGATTAGCATTGCACCTCCACCAACTCCATTTCTGCTTCTAGATCCATCAAAGTACATCTGCCATAACTCATCTTGTTGTGATGACTGTTGTTCTACCTTCTTTTCAATGTTTGGCATCTTTGTTTCAGGTTTGTGAAGTACATAAATGCCTAATCCAGCTTCTTGAATAAGTTCGCTTGGATTATCTATGATGTTTTCTGTTGCCCACTCATTTAGCAGCACCTCAAGTATACATTCAGTTTGTAATTCTTGAGCTGCAGCAAGCTCACTATCCTCAAGAATCACACAATTAGCATTAATTGCACTTGGCACATAAGGCTCGATGTGATCCTTAGCCAATGACTCAGACTTAATTGTTACTTTTGTCCCATATCTGGTCTTGAAGAGCATATGGGACCAATCAGGTGATAGATAACCTCCAATCTTTGCAGTGAAGTCCCTTGATAGGCACAAGGAAAAGAAAGGAGGTAAGTCAATAACGAAAACATCTTGGGGAATAGAAAAGTTCAGACAAGCATGTAATGTGAGTCTCGGATCTTTGATAACACCCACGGTGTTAACTATTGTACCATCTAGCTAAAGAACTCCTTTCTCAAGGGGTTGGTATTTCAGTCCTAACTGATTTGCAATCTTCTTTGGCATGACTGAACTACTGGCTCCACTGTCAACCATGCAGTTGTGAACTAGTTTGTCTCCCACAATTAATTTCACATAGAAAGGAGGAGGCTTAACACCCTTTTCAAACTCCTTTCCTAGTTGTTTACTTTGTTCCACATCATTTTCTTTTTGTTCATTTGTGAAAACAGCTTTAACTGTATCAATTGAAGGTTCATTAGTTGTTGCCTTTTCAGTTAAAGCAGACTGTAACAATTCCTTTTGACCTAGAATTTCCAAGGAATCCCACATAGACATTGTGATGTTCATCTTTTTCATATTTTCAAAAATATTAAAAGGCACTACAGAATTTAGCTTATGTTGTACTCTTGCAACAGCAGGCTCAGTTTGTAAGTGAGATTGCTCTCTAACAGCTGTTTGTGGATTTCTCTGCAAAATGTGAGGCACTTGTGATGTAGATGGTTCATTAGCTACTACTTTTCCTTTATCAGTTGCCTGCTCAAGCTCAAGGGCTCTTTTCTTTGATCTTGTGTTTGCAGCAATTGAGGAATCATTTGCATTTATTCCACAGAACTCTTCACCTTGCCAATTTAGAAGAGTGGCTTCACTAGTAGACTGGTCTTGTTGCTGTAAGGATTCATCATTAGGTGGATTCTGTTGTGTATGTGAAACACTCTATACCATCAAGGCCTGATTAATGATTTTGTTTGAACAAGTGCCTGATTATGAGGTTGGTTGCAAGGATAGCACCATTCATAATCTGCAGCCAAGTTATTCTGAACAAGAACAATATCCTTGGTTGCACTAAGAGGGGCAAGGTTATAAACTTGGAATGGCCTTGAGTTGATATTTTGCATTGTACCTTGATGATTTCCTTGGTATGGTTGTCTATTGCCTTGATACTGTTGTTGTTGACCCTAATAAGGTTGATTTACAGCTTGATTTTGCGGTTGGTAAAGCCTATTGTATGACTATTGTTTTTCTAAATTCACCAGCTTATTACCAAAGGTATTCAACAAACTCTTAATCTCTTGAAGCTCCTGAGATGAGCTTGCTGAGGCATTTTCCAGATTTGCAAGCGTTGTAACAGCAGCTGGAACAGCAGCTAACGAAACTGGAGCAGCTGGAAGGGGTGTAGAAGATGGTACTTGAAGTGGCATACTAGGTTGTATCTCAAGAAATATTGGCATTGGTGGCCTAGGGGCAATTTTACCTATCTGAATCAAACAATTTTCTGCTCTTATTGCTACTTCATAAGCATCTGGTAGCAATACCCCTCCCATAGACTGTGTCATTACTGCTATCTCACTATTTATGGCTTTCAAATAATACAAAAAGGCATGTTCAGGAGAAGGCCTCATGGTAGCTGGAATCCTATACCAAGTTCTCTGAAATCTAAAATTAAAATCTGACATTTGCTCTTGAGGAGCTTTTTTATGGTTGTTAACTGTTCAACCAGTGGCAGGTGATCAGACTTGTCCTAAAATTGTTTATTCAGCTTATCCCCTAATTCATCCCAAGTTGCAACTGATCCAACTTGCAGACCTCTAAACCATTGTAATGCTTTTCCCTTAAAGGAGGCTGCAAGCAATCTGACAGCTACATTATCTTGAGTTACATGGTGAACCCCACAAAGAGAAGCCATGTCTTTGATATGTTCTATAGGATTTGTTTGATCCTCTCTTGTGAAGAAAGGAAAGCTTTTCAAAGCTGCTACAGGAATATCATCATGTTGGGCCAGATTCAATGGACTGCCCCATGGATTGAATGGCACAAAAGGTTGATTTTTGGCCATTTGCACAACTTGAGGTTGATTAACCAGAACTGAGACAGTAGAAGTAAAGATTGTAACTACAGCTAAAATAGCTTTGGAGGTTGTTCTAAAACCTGGTGGGGTTGATTGAACCCTCTTTGAAATAGACACTCTTTTAACAGACCTACTTTGCCTTCTAGGTGGAGATAACTGCAGGTATTCAAAGGTTTCTAGACTTCTAGTTTGAATTTTTTTCATGTAAGGATTCACAGTACTGGTTTTAAGTACTTCCCACAGTAAAAGTAGCCAGATATGCAAAATTTTGCCTCTCAAAGGCCTGAAAATGCTGGCAGCATATCAAAACCAACAATATCTTATGCTCTTTCTGAACTGTCCAATTCGACAGTCCCATCAGGCGTACCAAAACTGTTAGCTCTAATGATTTGCACCCAGGCTGAGATCAAATACAGCCAATCATGAGTAACATGGGAATTTTTCTAGGGTTGTGGGTGACCTTGTAACAGAAAAATACCTCCAGAAAAGCTGGCTCTTATTGAATTTTACCTAAAACTACTTGTCTTTTGAGGGGAAAGAGGTAAGAAACATGTAATACTGAAAATGAAAACTAAAAACCTTGATATGATAATGAATTACCCAAAACTGACTAATGACATGCAAACTTGATTCTGTTTCACTTGAGTTAATAGATTAGCAGGAAACCTACATAACCATCTTTGTATATCATTCATAAAAGTGATTCATGAGAAGGTACTAACACAAGGCTCTAAGATAGAAAGGAATAATTTCATAACTTAAACCTTGTATTGCTTACACAACTCATAACCTGTAAAAATGGATATTCTCTTGCAAGAAAGGTACCTTTTTGAAGAAAACAGAAATACAGGGAAAAATTCAAAAAATTCACAAGTATATTGATCTACTTCAAAGGACATGTACACTAACAAGCAAGTGATGAGAAAGTAGAGTGAATCTATTATAAATTTCTCAAGGAACTTACAGTTTGCATGAAAACGTGAGTTACAAAATTACAGTGAAAACTGAGGATGAACAATCTCCAGAACTCTGCCAATTCAGAACTGACTTACAATAATGATCAGAAAATGACTAAATAAGCAAGCTTTGAATGAAGTCCCATCAAAATAGGAATAGAAACTTTCTTTTTCGGATGGCCTACAAAAGCCAAAAATATAGCCACCAGATTTGCTCCAAAAAGCTTCTAAGAAGGTTGAAAAGGTCAATTCCATCATAACAACTCCTAAAAATGCTCCAAATGTCCTCAAACTGACTCCTCAATACTTGGCACTTCATAAATTCTCAACTATACTCCATGACTCATTCATGAAAATTAACGCCTCCATCTTGCATTAATAATTACATTTTTATATAAGGATAACATTATTTAAATGATTTATAAATGCATCACTCAAATAATGATATTTACATTTATCTCATTTGCAAAAATACAAGAATGAATATAAGTCATGTAGTGTGGGCATTAGTTTTAAATTGTAAATGTTTTAAATAAAAAGAAAAAATGCCTTTATGTTATCGGCCAAAATTAGGGATGAAACCCTAAACACCAAAACCAATAGCAAGAGTTGCAAAGACATTTCATTTTTCGCCTTTACATTTTGAAGTGCTCACAGCCACCAATATAGGGTTTGATGGAGCTTCTTGAAGGACTTCATGGCGGATTTCACAGCTTTTGGAGGAATTTCCTTTGCAATTTATGTCAAACAGTGATCCTAACATGTTGGGTAAGTACTTTTGGAAGCATTTTTATCCTTCCATTTTTGTTTTAGAAGAGATAAAAGTTCAAAATCGAGCTATCTTTGTAAGAAAAGAAAAGAAAATTTCACTCCTGCTACTTCCACCATTTAGATTTTCGAAGATCTATATTTTGCTGGCAAGGAATAAGAACACTCTTGACTTCTATGGCCGTGGCCATGCTTTGCAGTTGACCTTCCTTTTCTGTGGGTATTTTAGCTGCTTTCAAACTTGAAAAAACTTGAAACCCTCTGCTGTGTTTGTGATCTTTTGACTGTCATTTCATCATTTGCTCCATAACGTTGAAAGAGATGCACTCTTTAACATAATGACTCTTTGAACATGGAAATATTGTCTCCTTTGTTCCTTGAATATGCATCCTACAAGAACTTTTGAGGGTTATTGTTTCCTCTTACAGGTCGTGGTTTTATCAGAAACCCCTATGCATTTTGTTATTCTAGGTTCATGATTACTTTGTATCTATTGTATCATTTCTATTTGGTGATCATTGAAGAATGTGTTACCCACACTTAGCACAATTTTCACACTTCAAAAACCACTGTCATTGTCTTGAAATGAGCACCTTAAACTTGTTTTACACTACTTTTGTCCATGGTTCCTCATAAACACTTTACTAACACTTTTCATTGAATCTTTATTTAATATGATTGCCATTGCTTTCTGATTTGTCTTAAAGCTGCTACACTCAAAAATTGATATGAAATTTTGAGGCACATTTGGCAATAAATAAATGGCCATTTTCACTCCTTATTGATGCTTCTATTCTAAGAAAAAGACAAAACCAATCCTATTCTCCATGATGAAGTTTCCTTTACAGTCCTTAGTTTGAAAATCCTGCCCCTTTCTTTGATGACTAACTGGCCATTACTGATTATCCCTTGAGTGGTACTGTCATTAGGTTGTCAATAAAACTACCTTTTGAATAATCTTCAAAACTGTTTTTATTCATAAAATCACTGCCTCCAATTCATAGTGAATAAACTGAACAACTATATGCCATTCTTTAATCTCACTGTCATATGGCAGCCTATGATTATTCCTAAACCCTCTAGAGACTGTGAGTGCATCTTCGATGAAGTCCCTACCTACAACATTTTTTTGTGGACTGTCACTTTTGTTCCATTATAGGATTGCTACCTTGAAAATTTGACTGTTCTTTTACAGAATGATCTTGCCTTTTCCTTTCATTACTATTATCTGTCCTATGAAAATACTACCAATTGTTCACTGGTCTTGTTTATGGCTGTCATGCAGATGCCTTGCAATTACCATTGTCCTATAAACTGTCCACTAAGCACTCATTTCTGTAAGTTGTTATGTCATGCCTTGTTGCCTCATGACATAATATTTTTGATGATTTTATGAAATGACTATCCTCATATGTTGATGAGACCACACTAAGTTGTTCATGTAACTACTCCTTGTACTTGGCAGTATTCTTCTACGGTGAAAGATAAACAAGATACATATAAAATCCTTCCTATGCACTGTTGATGATTTAAACATCACCTTCAGCCATGTATGAATTGGAACAACCGTTTAATGCATATCCTTCGATGGTTTCTTATCATCATTTATGGAATGGAAGACATGGTCATTAATTTGTCATTGTCACATCATAATTGCAGTCTTATTGCAGATTTCTGACATGTAATATGTGTTGAATGTACTTGAATATACCTGAAAGATTGTGCATAAACTATGAGCTGGGCTCAACCCTTGTGGGAGCCACATTTACTCCACTCATATTTAATCAGATAGACATTTGTACCTGTAGCTGCACATGAAACAAACAATTAGAAAAAACATGACATGTTTTAGATGTATTTGATCATTCTTTTCTCTCTTCTTTGAACATGACTTATAGCTTGTCTGATGCATGCAAAGAACAGTCTATACATTGGTGGGTGGATGTGTATGTAGGGTTGGAGACCATCATTGTTTAGAGCTCTACTCTAACCATTGCAATTCTTTCAGATGCAGGATATGAAGACTTAGAGCTGCAGAGGACACAAAACAAGCAATCTAGAGCTGAGGATCATGCAGGACGATGGACTTAAACCAGTCATCAGGCAATGACTGGCCTTTCTCTCTATATATGCATCTTTATTTTTTCAATCCATTCTTGTATATATTGTATTTTGTGCACTTTGGACAGGCTATATCTCACGGCTTGTGTGAGATAGATTTTAACTTTTGAATCAATAAAGATTTTCTTTTAGCAATGTTTTGTGTGAATCTTTTCAATATTGTATACATCTATATAAATGCAACAATCCATTACTGAAAATAAAAGCTTCTTGATTCTTATGTTTATACACCTGGATGCAATATAGGGAAGACTAATATGAAATGCACCTCATTTTTTGGTTTACAAACACTTAGAACTCACTTAACTTGATCTGAAATAAAAATGAGTAACAAGTATAATTGTGACAAATTAAATGGGTTCATTCGTTCCATTACATTTTGACTAAAAAATATATTTTGAATGTAAAAAAAGTTCTTAAGTCCTTTGTCTAATTCCTATAATTCCTTTGCAGTGGTTATTCAAACTCACCTCCTTTTTATTTTTATTTTTTTATTAATATGGCTCTAGATTGATTTTGAAAAGTTTTTAATCGTTCAAATCTTTTGTATTATTATTTTCATCATTCCACATTATTTTATGGGTTTATTTGTCATGAAGCATCTTATTTCAATTGTTTTTAAGAGATAAGGGAATAATTCATCACATTCTTCTTGGATGTGTGTTTTCTAAATTTATTTTAATATATTTTGTCTTTATTGACTCTTTTTTAGAGTAAAGGATTGAGCAATAATAGGTTAGTTTTTTTCCTGTATTCAGAGTATATCTTTGTTTAAGAAAATATTCGTGTAATCCTTAAATTTGAAATGGTATAAAAGGAGTATATATTTTTAAATATTTATCTAGGAGGTAATAATTTATAGAATAATTAAAGAAAATATGATAAATCATATTGCTAACAAGATTTTAATGTTGTGTAGGGATCTCAAATACAAAAAAATCACAAATAAAATTGGTACAAGATAAATCAAAGTTAAGTAGAAGGTATAGAGGCTTCCTTTCCTTTAACGTTATTAGTAATATCAATGGCATCATACCCTATAATTCTCTTATAGGTCCTTTTATACTCAACATTGCTAAATTATACCACTAAGAAAGAGAATTCACAAGACTATCCATATTATTTGTAACGTATTCAATAATCGTTGTCATCTTCCTCACAATAATATACTCAATGGTACAATGGAGCACAATCCATAGCCAAACTTAGGAAGATAAATATTGGAAAGAGAGGAATACAAATAATAATAACAAATTAAATTTTGAATTAAACTTGCTCTCATCAAAAGAGACCTCTATGAAACTAACTTTGATCTTTGTCCTCTTCCATGGATTAATAAACAAAGATAGTGGTTAAAAATGGCCACTGTGAACTTAAAACATGCATTTTATTTGAAGTTTTACATGTATGAAAAATTAAAAAACATCTATATGTCAAATCTTAAAATTAGGATTTCAAGATTAATTGCATATATATTTATATATTTTTGTTTAAATATATGGTTATATATCATTTTTTGTTTCCTTTCATATTTGAAATCAAAGGTCAATTTTTTTCTCTTTGGAGGTAATCCAATCATTTCCCAACCATGCCATATCAATGGAGAGGTAAGGAACATTATAATCTTATTGTTTTTCATTCAATTTCATTTATTTTTTCATGTTTTTGGGGTGGCTTTAATGATTTCACTAAGTTTGTATTCAAAACTATACCAACTACCTAGTTTGGACATCAACCTACAAAAAATTGTTCTACCTTGAGACATAGAATAAGTCTATGTGAAGAGTAGAATGAATCCTCCTTTCTTCCCTCCACCAAAACCTCCAATTAAAGCCCCACTTGATTGCATATTGGTCATTATGAACTTAAAATTTAGGAAGTAATTACTACCATAACACAATGAAACATGCACATCATGGTTCATTAACCAAAACACTTGCACCATTATTAGCCATATTGATTATGTAATGGTCAAACATAAAAATGGAGATCCCACATAGGTGTTTATTGTTGATTATTAAATTTAGTTGTATCAAGATTGTGTTCACTAACACTATATGGCCCATCACTTATCTCTCATATATATTGTGTTTATTATATATAATATTTTGATATTCATATTAATGGCCATGTTTTTTACCCTTTACATTGCTAATCAATGGACTAAACGTATAAATTCACACAAAGCATGTCCTAGTTGAGGTTGATTATATATAAAATTCACTCACTTAAATATTTTTAAGCAATTAAGGTATTAATTACATTATAACTATTCAAGTGTATGATAACATCACTTAATAACTTGGTGTTTATATCCTCTTTCATTTTATTCTTCTTGTAATTTATTCCTATATCTTCTAATGCCAAATTCCTTTTTTCTTGCTATTTATAATTTTGAATTCAATTATCAATTTGATATTTCAATTTCTTGTAAATTAGCATTTTACAACCCAGCTCATAGTTAATATAATAAAAGTATCACTTTTTCCCCTTTATAGGCCCATCAAACAACTTCCAACATAGTCAGTTAAAGAGATTCTTCAAGACTAGATTATATGCATTACAATAAATGTCAAAGCAAGTTTCCTATCTCCAAGGAAGAAGGAATGTCTCAAAGAAAATATAAACGAAAACACAACCTTAAGGCAAGAAAAAAAGCACCTAGAGATCATTGAAGTGTTAGTTTGGAAAATATAAGAACACCGAAGATGTAGACTTTAGCAAGTTTAAGGACTTCGGAAAAAAAAATGAAGGCATTTAAAAGTAGGACAGAGGAATCTTGTAGGAGTGTGTTCATGTGGACTTCACAAGAAAAGATAGCTTCTATGTTTAGTATATTCCATAAATAGATGTAAATTATGAAAATGTATTCCTCTAGTACAAGAAAGGCAAGTTTTAGAAGACTTTTGCCATAAGGATGTGTGGATTATGAATCAAACCTTTACTAGTTTGAAAAATTCATAGATATAACACAAAATGAAGAGAAGGCCTTGCTTGCTAATGCTAGTTATATTAGTAAACTGTAACATTTTTGTATGATTGTAACATTTCCGTGTGGACATAAAATAGGGTCTATTTTAATTATTGTGTAATCTAAAGGTTTTATGGAAGGATAGCCTTCATCTCTTTCACCTCTTAGTGGTGTAGTGGTGTACATGATGGTGTTAACATAAATTAGGGGTTATTTTAATTATTATGTAACCTAAAGTTTTATGAAAGGATAGCCTTAATCTCTTTCACCTCCTAGTGGTGTACATGATGGTGGCTAGTTAATACCATAAAGATGCATTCCTTAAGGGGAAGGAAAATAGAGTATTTCTATTATTAGATTTGTGTGCACCGATGGTGGTGTTAGGTACATTCTTAAATGTATTGATGAATATTCTAGTTTTAGGTTTTTTTTTTTTTTTTTTTGTTAAGTGTTGATCTATAACATTATGCCTTTGAAGAAATGGTTAGAAATTAGTGTGGGAAGTGAATCAAGGCTATCCATATTGATAATGGTGGAGACTATATATGAGCAATAAATTTGATAATGGTGGAGACTATATATGAGCAATAAATTTGATTTTTTTTTTAAGGAACATAGGATCATTCCTCAAAGAACTAGACGTTTCATACACAAGACAGAACGGAGATTTATCATATAAGGATCTTGCAATCATTAATCAAAGTACTATAAGTCTTACACCCATTTAACAAGATGGGGAAGTAAAAAAGAATAATATAGGTTGCTTATTGAGATGGCAAGGTTTATGTTACATTGCATGAACCTTGACTCGAGATTATTTAATTATGCTTGTCATATATTAATCGTTCACATAATTGGGATGTAGGCTACATAATTCTAGAAGAGAAGTTGGATAGGCGTAAGTCCTCGTGTTTAGAAAGTCAAATTCGAAAGGTCCAAGTATCTTCTTGCACTGCAATCAATATGTGATCCCAACATAGATGTATGGTTGGTTTTATATTTTCGAAGCAATTAGTAAATTTGAGGATTTCATTTCATTCAGGATATAAACATATTCAAAATTTTGAAGTAGAAGAGGAACCAAACAAAGCTGGGATTGTTGTCTTGTCACTTATTATAGTCCTTTCAAATTGTAATATATAAAACTAGGTAAAGCATCAATTATTTTCAAATTTGTTGCTTGTTGTTAATGGGAGATTGGCATATGCCTTTGGAGTTTCTTTCAATAAATTGTTCAGATTTTGCATTTTAACATCTCTCACTGGTTTCCATTCAGATGACGAATTATTTTCCCACGTTCATTTGTAAGATGATTTCTTAAGACAATTTTCAGTTGATAGGAAATCGGGCCCCCTTTCATCTTCTGTTGCCTACTAACCCTTTTTAATGGCACTACAATACAACTTTGGGCGCTTGAAAACAAGGTATCATTAAAGAATTATGTATTTGAGTACTTCAAAACGACGATCAATTCTAATGCCTCATTCACACCCCTCCGTCACATCGTAAAAATTTATGTTACAATATGCAACACTAGAAGAGGCATATGAGAAGACTTCTAGTTGCATTTCTTCCCTTCTAAAGATATACATACCGCAGCTAATTGTTGTTTGTATAGTTCTGTTTAGATTCTTGCATCTTAACCTCATTTTAGTCGTATTTCAAAATAATTGCAAAATGTCGTGCAATCATACGATTCGTGGAACACACTGCCACCATAAGCTTTTATTGCATTTGCCGCTTGAACAAATTTGCCATCGACCGAATTTGCTTTTGGCTTCCATGGCATTTGACTGACCAGATTGAGTCAGTTCTGCTCAAGGGCATTTTCAAGTTAGTTCCACACAATCACATAAGGAAGCTTTATGATAGTTTATCTTCTGTTCATTAATTTGTCCTCCAACTTCAAAATTAGCACATTCTCGTTAAGATCAGTTTATGCAAAGTTGGTGCTGTTTCAAATCTCATTGCTATTAACTGCGAAACTCATACTTGGTTTGCACAATTATCACCTAACTAATTCAGAGAGATAGCAACAAAGTTTTTGGGTTTTGGTAAATAGGGCCTCCCAATTTATCGGTATTAATTACCGGTTTCTTGGAGCAATGGGGTAATGACAGCATATTCATCATATAGAAACACTAGAACCTGCTCACATCCGACCAGGATTGCACAAATGTACAAGGTAAGAGAGTACAAAGGAAGATACCACTAACCACCGCTACATTTGTGCTGAAGCTTATATTTGCACACCATTAATGGCTTTTACTCAACTCATTAGTCAAGGTCACACAGGACTTTTGCAGAAAAAAGTAAATCAATTAAGCCATAAAAACATAAGTATTATTAAAGACAAATCTCAGGCGACAACTATATTGAATGCGAGAGAGCACTGGGAAGTTAATAAAAAATATAAGGTAGAAGCATTTGCAGCTCATCAACATAAATTGGGCACTCGGAGAGGTATTATTAGAGGGAAAGCACCCTTACAAAGTTCAGTGGTTCAGACATTTATTTACATTACTAGTTACAAAAACAATATAATCAATACTTTTGCCAGAAGATGCGTTAAATGGACTTTGACAAGCATGATACCAACTATAGAGAAGACAAAAGAATAAATGCTTTTACATATATTTTGAACTTACCATGGAGCATCCGAACATTACCTTCCACTTGCAACTATGCAAAAATTGACAGCTACAACGTACAACTAATCAACTCAAACAAAGCACATAAATGATTATCTTTGAAGTTCTGCCAAAGTAGTTCAAGTCTAGTGGGTCATTTATTTAATGTTACCATAAGTATCTAGCTTCAATTTTTATTTGCACAATGGAATCAAATATAAAATCAAAGCAAACACATGGTCAGTAGATTTGAGACTACAATTCTACATACCTGTAGCAATTCCGAACGGTGGGTTTTGTTGATGCAAAATCATCTTTTGTCCAGACAGACAAAATGGGAAAATCTAGCCCTTGGAATTAGAGGTTAACAAGACATGCATAGCAGCCATCAAAGCTTCCATCTTTGAAAATGAACTGCATGGTGCTCACTATTCAATCATTAATAGAAAGACATCCTTCAATGCAATCTCTAGAAGTAGTTTTCAACAAAAATCTAAACCACGTGAATTCTTTTCAAGTGCCCTTGGAATTAGAGGTTAACAAGACATGCATAGCAGCCATCAAAACTTCCATCTTTGAAAATGAACTGCAAGGTGCTCACTATTCAATCATTAATAGAAAGACATCCTTCAATGCAATCTCTAGAAGTATTTTTCAACAAAAATCTAAACCACGTGAATTCTTTTCAAGTGCCTCTGCCTCACTCTACCATTTTAATTTTTCTAACGTGCCTTTAATGGAATATATATCACGAGAATAGCTTACTAACATTTCCCACACATTTTGCAGGCACAGACCTAGCGTCCATCCTTTAAGTCTTAACTTTTGCTTCTATAGAGACAAAACCTTACTCATTTCTGTAACTTGACCTTGTTTGAAAATTACTCATAAAACACAATGAATTGTCTGCATTCACACAACATTCAACCACGTAACACTAGGAATTGTACACATGCACAGAACATAAAAACAAAACATTGCATTCTTCCCTACACTGAACAATGTTTAGGAATGACAAGATAAATCACCCATTACAAAGATGATTTGAAATTAAACAAGAAAAAATATTGAACAAACTAGAATCAAATATTTCTCTCCGCAAAAAGACTGTCATAAAGCCTTTCTTAGTGCTACTTAACAAAATCATAAAGCATGTTGTAGTTTTATGTGGGTATAATCAGATTGCTGCAAAGCCTTTCTTTGCCGACCCACTGCTAGAACCCGCGGGTATCACCTTCAAGACATTGAATCTAACAGTCTTGGACAAAGGTCTGAAAATAGAAAGAGATATGATTTATTTACCCAGATCTCACAAAAGAAAATCAGCACCTCATGATAAATAAAATAATCTTTTTTAACAGATTCAGTAACAATGAACAATACAGAGATTTTTGATCCACACCTGCACTGCCCAATTATAACATGATCCCCTTCCTTCACACGGAAACAAGGTGAAATATGTGCAGGTATGTTTGAGTGCCTCTTCTCATACCTGCATCCAACACACATATTAATCACCTTGTCCTCTGTTTAAACTAGAGATTAAAATGAACTGTTGAAATTGGCAGTTAGTGTTGATTCTTACCTTTGATACTTCTTGACAAAATGGAGGTAATTGCGGCGAACAATGATTGTACGGTTCATTTTTGCACTGTGGCATGTTCCAGTCAAAATACGACCTCTGATTGACACATTTCCAGTGAATGGGCATTTCTTGTCAATGTGTGTCCCTGGCATTCAGAATACATGCATTGGATCCCAAAAAGGCAAAGTTACATGAATTTAACTCACACAAAATATTCCAAAACCTTTTATAGTTTTGATGACTACAAAGAGAAAATAAAAAGATTTTGCAAGCATAATTCTGCAGCACAAAGTTTTTGATTATCAGACAGACCAGTTTTATTTTCAGACAGCTTCCACAATAGCCTAAAGGACATCTAAACCAAAATATTCTCTTTAAAGTTTAAAATAAATATTTGAAACAGATGTAAGACCTGTATTGGATTTTCAATAAATTAATGTTTCTGGGCCATTAAATCACTCTTCTAGATAAATTAGATAAACTTCTGAAACTTAAACCCATTTTGATATCTACTTACCTGAAGCTCACTTAAGCTAGTTAACAAACAATTACAATGCAAATAAAGATTTAATCCTGTCGTGGTTAACACCACAGTGCAACGGTTAAGTTGCAAGGGCAGTAGTTGGGCTGTCTAAGGTTCAAATCCCACAGTGGATAGTGGGATTGCCACAGGGAGAAAGCGGCAGCAGGATCAACAAAGGCAGCAGCGACGGTGGATACAGCAGTAGCAGCAGTGAATATGGTGGCGGCGACAGTGGATATGGTGGCGGCGACAGTGGTTACGGTGGTGGTGGCAGTGGTTACGGTGGTGGTGGCAGTGGTGGTTATGGAGATATCAGGGATGAGACACTGGTTCATAGCTCCAGTAAAAAGCGATGGGTGCTGCCCCTTAGCAGTGATTTAAGGAACACAAAAAAAAAAATTTAATCCTGTCGTCTATATGTGACCTAACACCTTCTGCTTGTCCTATCACGAGTAGGATTCTTTTCAAGAGCAATACTTTCTCGAGTAACATCTCAATAAATTCAACAGAATTCTAATGAAGCATGTTATTCGAATGAATGACCTATGAAAGTGTACAGTTATCTCACATGTCACAAAAAAGTCTACAAGCATTTTTCAGGTTTGTTTACATAAAGGCATTTCTCATGCATCATAGGTTCGTTACTTTTGATTCCTTGGACTTTGATTTCACTGATACTGGGGTTTTTGTGGCAGCCAAGTTCCTAACCTATCTCACAAGGTTCATGTTCGTGTTTGAGTTTGACAATGAAAATATTAGGAACAAAATTATCAGAATTCTGTAAATCTGTGGCATGCTTCATAACACCATTAAATGGACCATTTTACCAACATAACAGGATCTCCATGTTGTTACTGGCTTTACCTTCTATATAACACGGATATTAATTTATTGCCTCTTTTATGGCCTCAAGTTGGAAAGAATTTAGTAAGGAAGCTTCGATTTATTAAACTGAGGTTTGCTCATCAAGACAGATATCTAAAACTACTTTATTGAAAGAGGACAAAAACAAGATGAGAAATTTGAGTTTGCTAATATAGTAAAAACATAAAGCAACAAACAAGGTTGCTAGCAGGATCTGAAAAATACCTTGAACAGCTTCTTTGGGTGTCTTAAAACCGAGACCTATATTCTTCCAGAACCTATTTCCTCCTTTTCCTGGTCGCTTCCCTTTCCCAGACTTCTTCGAACTGCAATTACACGATTTGAGACATATTTTTTTAGTTTTTAAATGCGGATGAGCAGATCCGAAAAAAGGAGCTCAACGAAAACAAATAAAAACCGCTATAGGCTATTACCAGAGGAACACCTTGGGCTGCTTCAAGAAGGCTTTCTCGGTCTGTTAATATGTAAAGAACTGTTAGCCGTCATCAAAACCATGAAATCTGCAAACATACTGAAAGAAAATATTCAATAGCATACCTGTTCGGCCATGTCTGCAACCGCTTCAACCCTGAAGAACAAATGAAATCACAAAACCCTATGTAAGCAATTATATAGGGTTAGGTTAGGAAGGCTGTATTTTTAATATATATAATCTTAAGGGAGGCTAATTAAACAATTTTAATATAAGATTAAATTATATAAAAATGAGGGGATTAATTATCAAAATAAATTTTAAATGTTGAAGGGTCATTGTTCTATTAGTGAAGTTGAATGGTCTTGAATGAGCACATTGAGGATCAAGTCTTGTTAAGTTCAAGGTATAGTATCAATACTTCTAATTTTAACCATGTATGTCTTTTTTAATTGACAAACATTAAGTTCAAGGCATTCAACATCATAAGGGATGAGACCAAAATCATGCTCTAGAAAACTTTGGCAAAATAGATATCCCTCAACCCTTGGCTCTTAGTCAAAGAGGTATTAGTTTACGACATCATAAGGGATGAGGCCAAAAACATGCCCTAGACAACTTTGGCAAAATGGATATCCCTCAACCCTTGGCTCTTAGTCAAAGAGGTATTAGCTTAGATTTTTGCTCTTCTATCGCATTGTAAAATGATCTAGGTTTGACATAAAACCCTCCAACAAGCAAAAAAAAGGTAAATTAAAGTTTAAATAAATGAAAAAAATCAAATAATTTAAATGTAAATGCATGTAAAAAATTGTTCTTAATTGTTAAGAATTGATTCACTAAGGTATTAAAATATTACTCTATTGTTGACTTTTAAATATGATTGTGTGTTATTTGAGTTCACTTTTACAAGTGTAGAAGTGATATCCTTTGTATTTGAACTCAATGCATGGATTTGAACCTACAAGTCCCAAATTTGGTCAAGGACAAATTTGTAGACTAGAACACATTTGCCTCAATTTATGGTCTCTAGGTGAGGATAGGTGATGTTGATAAATACTTTTATGGAATATGCTCAAACACAAGGGGCGAGTTTTCCTTAGTCATAACCCCAAATAGATTGATTCAATAGCAATAATTCAATGTTGAGTACAACAAGAAGAAATGTAGTCTACTTTGAGGATGATGATGCATTGTTGATGTAATTGTCCTCTTATCCACTTGCAATTGAGTTCTAGATGTGCTCCTTAGTTAAGCTAGATGTGCACTAGATCAAATTGGTGCTCTCTAGATGATTTATTTTACATTAGGTTTAGACTTTAAACGCACCACTATAGCATGCAACTTGGATAATTTGTATTTTAGGTTTCCTATAACAATCAAGTGAAAAAAGGTAGCAAGAGTTTGAATTTAAATTTTGAATTTTGATTTTTTTTTGTTTAGATTCATAGGCACAAAGATTACTTAGATCACTCTTGCATATTTGAACCTAAATCAAGACTTCAAACCACTAATTTAGGGATGGGGTGATTTCTAAGATAGAGTGATATCAATATTAAGCACAAATGATGTCATTTGCCAACTTCGATGTGAAAAGTATGATCTTAAACACTAGTTGATGCATTTAAGGACAACCTAATCATTATGGACCCAAAATAGAAGGAAAAAGGGTGTGGGTATGCAATTTTCACTTACAATTTTCCCCCACTTCGACTTGCATGTGAGCTACTAGGAAAATGCATTTCAAAGTAGTTTGTGATTTGCCCACTTGGGAAATAGAAATATAGGTACACCCTCAATTAAGCAATCGACATGAAAAATTATTATCTTTTAGACACTTAAAGGATATGTATTTGTATATAAAGTAATAAATCATAAATGTGGATCATGTGTATTCTTGGCCATAAGCACTCTATCTTGAGAACTTATAAACTCATAAGAAAAAATTGCAATGAGTATAGAATCTATCAAGAATTAAAAAAAAAATAATAATAATCACAACCAACTAAAATTATTCGTAGAAAAGTAAAAAGAGTAGGGGGAGATCCTACCTATTATAGAAGGTGATAAAAAATTTAACTACATGGAGATATAAAATGAATCTAACCAAGAAGATAGGTGTAAAAGGCTTCCAATCAAGTTGAATAAGATCTAAGTTTATAGATAGCATAATAAGGTCTTCAACTCTGAGGATGTTTACTCCATCTAGATATGATTATGAAGCTCTATTTGGTACCAAATATATTATAACTATCATAGCAATATCACTACAATCAAACTCGTGAAGAAATGTGAATGACAATATGTGCCCTCTCTAATTGGTTGCATATAAAGGATGCAAGTTATTGGAGGTAAGGAGGAAAAACATTGTGTAAAGCATGTAATAATTGTCAACGATAACATCATGTAGGAACATCAATTATGTAAAGATCACCAATCATGTAAAATACATAAAACATGTAAGAAATGTGTGTAGATAACATTTGTGAGACAAATCAAGCATGAAATAGTTCTCAATGATAATATCATGTAAAGCACCTTAAATATCTAACAATTATCAATGATAACATCATGTAAAGCACTTCAAGCATGTAAGAAATATGTATAGATAACACCATGTATGGCACATCAAGCATGTAATGAATAGAAATATATAACATGGTGGTCACAATAAGCATTTCAAGCAACAAGTATGTGATAAGGAAGTAGACACATAAATGTAAGGAGATGTGATGCACCTAGGGTTGCCCCTAGTGGAGGCAAATGAAAAGATAAGGATAGACATAAATGCTAAATAAGCATCATGTAGGCATAGATAGGATGTAAATTATATTTTCTTGAAAAGGGCCATAATATGCAATCATAAGATATGAACATGATAATGATCATAAACATGTAATAATAAGAATGGCAGTGATCATAAAATCAGAAGAATAGGATATAAGTGTGAAAAGGATGACAAAATAGGTGCATATTCAATATAAATAGGATAAGGATCATAAACATGTAATGCACGTGAGCATGGGATATAATAATAACAAGGATCATAAACATGGAATCACAATATATGAGAATGATTAGTATAGGAAACATATAAATGACACAACACAAAGCACAAGATGTAAACATGAGAAGTATGAGGATCAAATCAAAGATAAGAATAGTAACCATGGCTTGTAATTATAATAATCATGAAACATAGGGAACATAGAGACATCGTAAGATCAAGTAAACTAGAAGCATAACAAGGAGTAAGTGGAAATCAAGGTGGTAAATGTAAGATATAGGATATTAGAGTCAAACAAGGCTCTCCATACCTTTTGTGTACTAGGATTTTCATGTTCTAAGTCTCACTTTATCACATATTTGGACAGGGTTGGTGTACATGACATTTAATTACCTTGTATGTGATTGGAGTATCTTCAGGTATACACATACATCCTTTACAAACTAGGTTCTTCATACATGTTATGCATTCAGATAATCATACTCTAAGTCTTACTTCCTCATATATTCAGACAGGGTCGGTAAATTTGGTGTATAAGGATAACCTTTCTTTGTTTTTTGTGTCAAATTTCATGCATGGGATACAAAAAGGCATCTTTTTTCCTCATAACTTGGTGCATAATATCCACTTTCTATACCAAAATAGGACTTCTCTTCACATATGTTGGTATAACCAAAATCACAAAGTGTCCTTTCATTTGGCATCCATCTTGCATATCAGTATTCATTATATTTCCCATTTATAGGTTTCATTTTGATATTTGATCCCTGGTGGAGATTAATTTTGTTGAATATATTGCATTCAAAATTATTAGCATACATCCTAGTATTGTAATCATAACACGTGCATCATAATCATCCATAACATAATAACATTAGAGCATCATAAGTATTTATAACATACATTGCATCATAACAACAAAATATAAAATAAATATGCATCAATCATCATAAGTATCATAGGCATTAGATGAGTAAAAAATAATAAAATCTCATATATACATCAAAGTATACAATATCTATACATAGGCTATATGAGCCATATCAATACAAATATAGATATCCCATATGCATGGTGTCTACATCATTATACAAATATATACATGTGTATAAGCTATCCCTGAGCAAAGCTCCCTCCCTCAGAGTGTCAAGGTGAACCTCCCAATTCTCCCTATCCTACTGCCGGTTGTGGCAGTGACAATCCCATGTTACCCTGGCAACCCGATCTCATTGGTCGAGATCCTCCTAACTATGTCTATGTCCTAGCCGAGTATGGTGGAGCATGTTTCTCCTTGAGCACCTCCCCTTGTAGAGGGTACTATAATGCATAGCCTCCATAGTGATCCTCCTCACCTTATCCATAACCTATCTAGTTGGTATCTCCACTGTGGCATTTTCTTATTGTCTTCTGACTCTCTTAGAGTCCCTCTCAGTAGTAACTTGAGCCAAATGTGTCAATGTCTAGGCTAACTATGCCCATAGCCTATCCTTTTTGTGGTAATTTGAGCCACCTACATTTGTAGGTTGTCTCTCTCAACTCTCACCTGATCTTTATTTGCCCTAGACTTGGCTCTTTGTTGACGAGCCTCATCTCGCTCATAGATTGTTGTATCTACCTATATTCAGGTACCCCCCTCTCCCTGTGGTTATACCTATCCTTGTCCCATTGGATTGGATCCTCATCCTCCATCTCCTCCATTGCTAAGATTCCCCTCATTTGTCATCTCCTCCATCTCTCCCTACCACTACTCCAATCTATCTCCTCTGCTACCTAACTCACCACCCTTGACCAAATCCTACCTATGGCTATCTAATCGGCTCCCCTAGTCCAGTCAATTTGGTGGGCTTGTTTCTAGACCATAATGTCTCATACTTAGTAGTTATCACTACATCTGCCACATTTTCCTATACATCCCATGGTACTAGTGTCAAAGAATCAAACTTTGTAATAGTTGTATTAGGATAAATCATAGGCCCCCAATCAACAACCTCTCACTACATCCTAGAAAACACAACCTCTCTAATAGTTAATCCCTATCATTTCCCAAACTATATATACACTTGCTCAGACATATATCTCTTGATAATGTGTATGGTTCTACCAATCAAGTATCTCAACTATCTATATTGGCATAGTTGCTCAACATCTTCATCCTAGACCTCACAATCCCTCCATGATGACCATATGAAGTTGTCTAAGTCATCCAACTCCCATCTCCAATGTCATATCCCCTAGGTTCTTGTGTATAACCAAGCCTATATACATGCATATGGAGGTAAATCCCAATCCCCACACTTTGTAGATCATTGGTCAAGTAACTACTATGTGCTCCCACACCCATATGTGTAGTAGTGTCACTCCTGCATGTTAGGCTTGACCTATATTGGTACATTACCTTGTGCATGTCATGGTATAAATGTGTAAGAACACATGGTCCCCATGCATATACCACTCCCTCCTCCATCATCCTCTCCAACACCCTCCCCTAGCTAGTGGAAAATCCCAAGATCGTCGATCAAGAACAAGTATCCCTCCAATCACCCCAACTAGTACTAATGGTAGTAGCTCAAACTTGCCCATGGCTCACCATATTTCCACCTCTCCATCCTCAATTCCTAGGTCATTTATAAGGAAGACTTTGCTCAATGCACTCTCTCCCAAGTGAGTGGTATCTACTACTCGCTCTCCATGGATCGAAATCCTGAGGATCCTTAGGACATCCTCTAGCATGATAATGGCCTCTCTAGTTGGTAGGATGAATGTACTATTCTCATTGTGTCATTTATCATCATGGCTAGATTAGCCCTAATCTCAAGCATGTATGTGACATGCCATAATTCCACCATGCCTAGGAATTCTCCATGCATTTGCTCAACTGTGATCTTAATAGCATGGTCACTGAATGTTGCTCTCATGACATTAGCTAGTTTGAATCCTCCTGCATTCACCAATTGCATGACATTATCCTTTTAATTTTTTTTAATCTATCCCAAATTTGTATCATTTGTGTAACCTAAACCCTCATTTGTGCAATTTTATCAATTACACAACAATTTCCATCAATTTCATTGTATTTCTCATTATTTATGCACTTTCATCAATTGCACAATATTTGATCATTTCTGTTGCAATTTCATATAATTACACAACATAACCTATCATTAATAGAAATTTTTCTATCAATTACATAATTATACAATTGCATAGTTTTATTATTCACTTGTGCAACTTTTCTTATCAAATGTGTATTTTGCATCATTTGCGCAACCCCACTTGTTAAAATCATAATATCGTGTCATTAGTGCAGTTGTACCCTAATGTTGTGCTTTTTCATTTTCCTACTTCTACAACTAATACATGCACCTATATCTACCTATCAAGCCCCAAGGATAAGGCCATCATTACTAGTCTTGCACCAACTGGTCACTCGAAGAGTCGCATGTGCTCCACTTGGCAAATCATCCTTGGAATGTCTGCCATCACGTCAAAAAAAATTGGATGCTCTAGAGGTTGCTCTATTTTTTTGAGAACGAGAGTACAAATAAGTTATTTTGACCTTCCCATATATAGCTCTCTTAATCCTAGGTTTTCATCCCTAGCCCTCCTTAGTTGTTTCTTTTCTCACCTAGTATCTTTTCTAGCTTCTTTATCAGTCATGTCTTGCTTACCTAACCTATTTATCCTTCCATGATCTCAACTATAAATCTTGTTCTTTCTTGGCTAATCTCTCACAGGGGCATCATGCCTACATTCCTTGGTATTATTAGGGCACACTAAGACACATCACCATCATTACTTCTTTAAAACAACATTATAAAACATACTGTCTCAAAGAGGGGAAATGTAGACACCTAAAAATGACTAATGCATTCTCATCTTGTTATGTTGGCATAGGCTTATCAATTATTCTATCTTCTTTTATTTTGAGTAAGCACCACCTTAGGGGTTGGCTCCCTGAACTATAAAGAAAAACATAACCATTACAACAATGAGTGCGAGATGACACATCAGGCCATCAACACCAATGAAGAGATGCTCCAATAGAGCAGGGAAGTGCAAGACCCTAGAAGATTTTGCATGAGAAACAAAAACCTCAAGATACCTAAACTAGTATCCATCCCAAAAAAAATCTAGGGATAAAGCCAACAACAACCCTTGAAAAATATATTTAGCACCGATGAAGACAATAAACAAATTACACATAGGCTTCAAGGAAGAAATCAAATAGCTCCCACAAGACAACATTCCATCGCACCCACCAAAAACAACCATCCACCCCACGAAAAATAGACATTAGGGAAGCAAAGTGGACGTGACTCTCACAAAACAACCCACAAAGCCCACTACAACACAACACTCCACACACCAAATAGAAAAATGCACCCATCAAAAACCAATGTACAAGCCAAAGTGTGACATGGGGAATGAGAAGAATAAACAAAAGACAACCCATCGGCTCATATGTATTTCTCATTATTTAAAATTTTGTTAGGTTCATAACTTGAGTAGTCGATCATTGAAGTATCTGACCCAAGACCATCCACTCCCAGATTGGCAAGCTAGTCAGTTGCACCATTAGGCTCTCGGTAAACATTCATAATCAAAAAGTTTAAATTATCTAGGAATACCCAAGCTTGTCTTGCCAACTTCTTAAGCTTCCAATTAGCACAACCTTTATTTTGAATGCCATTAATACAAATTAAAGAATCACCTTCTATGTCAATATCCTTCTAATTTATTTTGACACATCCTCCAAACCTCTAATTAGTGTCAAATATTCCACATCGTTGTTAGATGAAAACCCATTAGACACAACAAGAGCCCAAACCACATCACCCTTCTCATCCCTCAAGATGCAACCAAGCCCCGCACATCCAAGATTACCCCTAGTAGCTTTGTCAAAGTTTAATTTCAACCTCCTACTAGGGGGAAATCCATTTAGCTTGCATTGTTTTCAACTTCCCATCCAACACACTCGATGAACCAAAAGCAATGGGCACCTTAAGCCCAACCCAACATTTCCCCATATGATCTTTCCAAACTGAAAAAACCTTTGAGCACCTCACATACACCTTATTGTTGAGTGTTTCAATTGGGAAAAAATCAATCTTCCATTTTAATGCTTCCACTGTAATTTCCTTCTCTCCAAAAAAATTCTCCAGTTATGCCCCTTCCATAGTTGCCACACCAATATTGAAGGAGCGCACTCCCAAATGCTCCCCCAAAGATTGCTTTTGTGCAGACTCAACCAGCCCAAAATGAAGTCTCAAAATTGCTCATTTTTGGGCCCAAACCAACTTAATTTCCCTTGCAACCAATCCCAACATTTTGAAGCCACATTGTAATTGAAGAGCAGGTGATTGCATGTTTCCTCCACTTGTTTGTAGATGATACACCTTGAAGGACCCAAAATCCTAACCTTCTAAAGTATATCGCAGGTAAGGATCCTACGATGAAGTGTAGTCTGCAAAAGGGCTCCAGACTTAGGGAGAGTGCACCTACCCAGCATAAATCCTTACACCAATTCGAGTTATCCTTGACAACATGATGAATTTGGTACCCCAACCGGATAGAATATTTACTTGACTTTTCCCCAAACCAAACAATAACATCTTCCTTATTGGTTAATGATATTTTGTGTTCTTCCAACAAATTTATAAAATGATTTTTAATAACTTGAACGTCAACCTCCAAATCATCTAGCTTCAACCAATGTCATCATACTAAACCATTTCTTTCATATTTCTTGATCTAATCAGCCACCCACATACCAACACACTCAAAGAGGATGTGTTTAATAACGTTGAATTCCACAATATCCCCTAGAGGAGGGTGACCCTCCCAGAAATCAGCCGAAAAATTCATAGAGGTCCCATTGTTAATACACCATATTCACCAATAACCTTAATATAAACACAATGATTCTGCTTGATCCTAAGAAAACCCAACTTCAATGCAAAATCATCAAACTTCTGGTACCACATCTTGGGTGACTATTTCAATCCATACAAAGATCTCTTCAACCTGTAAACCAATTATTCTTTACCTTTCACAACAAAACCATTAGGTTGTCATATATAAATTTGTTGAACACCCAAAATAATGAGAGGAGGGGTGAATCAGTATTCTTTTACACCATCCAAACAATTAAACATTCAATCCACATAGCAGATTGAATTATAGTAATGAAAGAAAGCATGAAACATTCAACAACATCACATAACACATGAACACCAAGATTTTTACGTGGAAAACCCAAAATGGGGAAAACCACGGCGAGGATTAGCTCGCAATATATTATAATTGGTAATAGTATATTTACAAAAGTGCTCACTACAAGTGGACTCATTGTCCAAGTGGACTCGGTGCCCACTGAGAAAAAAATATACAAGAGAGTTTGCAACTCACAACCTAGATTGAATAGTTACAATTGCATCTGTCATATGAATGAATTACAATTCCAATGAAGCTCAATAAACTCACTTTACACACTTCATTTTATTTTGATCTAACACTCTACTTTCCTCTGCATTCGCATCACTCTAATATTGTACTCAATAGTCACAACTTAAATTTGCACTACTCTGATAATGTTTGCATCATTCGCATCACTTACATGTCTATCATTCATCAAAACACCAAAAATGATCTAGCATATATGTCTGCTTTAAGCATAACAACAATTAGGTCATCCTAATTAGATGTAACATATAAATATACAATATATATATAACTTGTCAGCTTCAAACCTTCCACACACGCCTCGTACCAAGATTTAATCCTTAAAACAATTTGAAATAGGTTAGCATGGACCTTTACTAGCTCCACATAACTCTGCAATGCTTATTTAACCTTCACATATCTTTACATCTATTAGGTCGGCACCACATAAGACCTAATACAAAAATTCTTCGACTATATACCCATATTCAAACATGTGTACCTCAAAATATCATGCCAATAGGAATTCACACTCTATTGACATCTGTCAACATTTCCTTAAATCTATAAAGTTAAAAACCTATCTGCAGAGAAGTGTAGACTCTCCTACTCATATGCATTGTATAGGAAATGACTATAATTTGCAAGGTTGAACTTCTGTTATCCATAACTTTCAAACCAAAATCTGAAAAAAGATGGAATTCTGGAATTAGATGCTTCTACCAACCAAAAATATTATATTAGAATCATAGAGTAAAATGTTCATTTGCAGACCAGTGCAGACCCAAAAACTGGATGCTTTGTTACACAGAATTATCATAATTAACACAACCAATTTTCATCATAATCAAATTTACCGGATCAAACCATCTTGCCAAATTGTCTTCCACAAACATTCCAAAGCATGTTAGAACCAACAAAAATTATTTGCACCAAATTCTCCACACTAAGATGCAATGTTGACATCAACAACAACACTGCAACACATAATAGTATACCTTGTGCTTATCCTACATGCTCATGTTGCCAAATACAACATAAATTATAAAATTCTCATTCTTCCAACAATATCCCCCTTTGTAATTGATGGAAACATTCTAAAACATCTCCAAAATATCTTCAAAACATTCTCCCCCTTTAACATCAAGGGAAAAGGGTGCCTACAACAACTATTCTAACATATACCAGATCTCCCTCTGAGAAATATATGATTATGTACAAGCTGGAAGATTGAATTAAATCCCCCTAATTCATGTACCAGAGAAAAACCAAAAATTTGTACAGGAAACTACTCTATATACTCTACATATGTACAAAGAATTTGAAACTAAAAATTGAAAAATGTATAAAAAGTAAGAAATGTCAACCGGAAGAGGTTGACTCTTCTAACTTCTACAAATGGGTCTACCACACGTGTTTTCCTTCTTCCTATGCCTTCTTAGTTGCCCCAAGCAATCTGCAATGAGTTTCAAACTCCATCGGTAACTCTTCTCCTTCTTCCGGAGTGCTAGGTACAGGATTCATTTGTGTACCTTTGGTAGCACTCAAAAGGGCTCTTGAAACAAGTATGAATTTGGAATTCACCAAGTTCCAAATCTCTCTAAACTACAAAATGATATGCTCCTTTTGAGCCTGTAGCTACAAGAATTTCTTGTGTGAATCCTCTTTAACATTCCTTATGTCTCTAGCTAGGTCAACTGCTGTATCATAGGCACTAGAGGCAATATTGATCTAGGGCTCAATGGAGTCCATCTCCTTCCTGATTCTCTATGTGGCTCCACGCCACTTCATGCCATATTGGTAAATGGACTTTTGCAAGGAAACCTAAAATGCAAAAAAAACTCTCCTAATGCCAAAACTCAGAGAAGAATGCAGATATGACTTTAAATTTTGCAATTACAATTCAATAAGATGCACATGAAAAGAATAAAAAAATTAAGAGAACACACACAACACAATTGGACACCAAATTTACATGGGAAAACCCTTCCGGGAGAAAAACCCACACACCAAAGAGAAATCACTTGTATTACAGTAAATGAGATTACATACAAGTTACATATTTTATTTCCTAATGTCAATTTTATAGCAGCAACAATTTCCTGATCAACCTTGTACAAAACATCACTGTTACAATGCTCTCAAAAGCATACACTAAAATTCATACACACTGATCAATCTGTGATCAATCGAACAACTCTTTCACCACAAAACTGTTCATCATCGATTGACCATTTTTTAGAAAATTCACTTTGTTTGTGGTCTATTGATCTTCCACACCATAATGGTCACAATAGTTCAACTACCAATGGTTCTCCTTTTGCTTCTCTCATTGGTCCAAAATAGACCACATAGGACAGTCATTCGATCAAAATGTTCAACTGCATCGCATGTCGGTGAGACACCAAACCGTGTCTCACCGATGCCACACTACTCGATCACATAGCCATCGACAAGACCAACACTATCAGCAACAAACTGGGAAGTCACACTGATAGTTCATGTCTCCCCGATATCCCAAGGAACACCAACTATCCTTATCAGCAAGAGTCACACCAAGCGCAAACATGTCAACTAGACACGCTCTATCATTAAGACTCTCTCAAAACCTTCATGTCACCCTGACCAAGTACCATTGGCTAGAGTCACACCGACGTTCATCATGAGCAGATCCATCGGCAAGACCAACACCATCGGCAAGAAATTAGGAAGTTGCATCGACAGTTCAAATCACTTTGACGTGTCCATCGGCAAGAGTCTCCTTGACATTCACGAAGAGTAAACCCATCAGCAAGAATTCTACCATCGGAACAAGTTATAAATCTCACTCTGATAGCTCATGTCTTTTCAATGACTTCCATTGCCGAGACAGGTCCTATGTCATGCCGATCTGACCTCTTCAGGAGTTTAGACAACAGTTTCTTGTTGGCAAGACATTCTAAGAGTCTCACTAATTTTGTTCTTTCAAGAGTTTCATGTCAGTAAGTTTGAGGCACACTTTCCAACACCTTTCCCTCATATACACACCCATGTGCATCCTTCAAATTCTCTTGAAACTTTTTTTATGTGCAAGAGAATATTTTTTAGTAATCTCCAACATCTTTTCAGAATTTGTCTTCTTTTCAACTTCTTACTCCACTTCACCTCTAAGAACGAAGGCATACTCTTTAAAAGAATCAATTAATAGCTTTAAATATTCCATACTAGAAAGTGATGTGTCAATTTTTGCACTTGGCATGGCCTCTTGCAATGCATTTACTACTTCTCCCATCAGTTCTCCACTCTTTTGATGTGTTTCTATGATCTCCTTCTAGGCAGATGCATGGAATACATGTCTCAACTATATCTTGTGGAGGGGGAAAATCTTGTCCAGATCTACATTTCCCTGTTGCATTGGCAATTGTAGCAATTGTGATGACACAACATGATGAAATTTGAGCTACATATTGAGTATATTCTTCAAGGAATCTCCAAAGGAGCCGAAGGATTCACCATAACTCTTTGTAATCTCCACAGCCTTTCCCTTTAAGTCCTCATTCTTTATGGAGTTTACTAGATTTTCTTCTTTTATTTTTACATCTACAAATTCATCCTCATTGTTATCTTCATCTTCCTTCTCATTATTTTCTTGTTTATCTTCCTTCTCTACTTCATTATTCTCTTCTTCACCTATCTTATTTGCATTCTCTTCCTCTATAGGATTCTCAGTGTTGTCCAGAGAATTAACATTTTCTTCAGGTACCATCTACGAGGAGTGGATGTATCTTCTTTTGATGCTTCCTCACTAGTGACTATCTCTCCTTCAACATTCTTCTCTACTTCATCTTCCTATGCTAATTCTTCCATTTTGGAGGGACATTATCCTAAATTTGTTCTTCATCTATAGCATGCTCATGTTGAGCATCAATGTCTTGAGCTTCTTCACTTGTATTGACTTCTGAAGTAGTGTCATCTAAAGTCATACCTATGAACATGATCATGAACTAAGCTAAACATGATTGAATTTCAAGAATTAAACCAATATTTAACTAATTAAGTTATTCTCCTAATGAAATTCGTGAAAATATTAAACTAATAAGCCATTAAAACATCGAAGATCAATGAAATGCTTAAAGGAAGCCTAATTTAATACATCAAACCTCATCCCATTGGGGGATTGGTGTTGAATTAATGTGGAATGTCAGCCCTTTCCCAATCCCTCGATTGAAACGTGCTTGAAAATGGATGCAAATGATGGAAAATGGATGCAATATTAGCTAAAATGGATGAAAATGGATGAAAATGGATGAAATTCTCATAAATATTGCTATGAAAATTACTATAATGAAGATGCTCTCAATGAATTTGGATGAATTGCTCAAGAAATGAAGGCTATTTATAGGAAAATTAAGTGAATCAATGGTCAAGATTGAATTGATTAATCAATGGATGCAAATTAAGGAGAAGAATTGATGGATGAAGAATTCAATCCATGGAGGAGATTGAAAGTTGACATGGATTGATGAGTTTAATCAATGGTTCAAATTGATTTGAAGAAACACAAATCCTAAAATTTAGGAGGAATGTGCAAAATATTTCCATTTAAGAGGGAAACTATTTAAATTTCAAATGCCTTTGCAAGTGGGAGAAATTGGAGGGATGAAAGAAATTAGTCAATTAAATAATTAGAATATTATCTAATTGTGCATGATGGAGGAATTAAAAGATTTAATTAAACAATTTGCTCATTTAATTAAAAAGGGGAATTAATGACATTTAATTAAATAATTCACATTATTTAATCAAACATGATGAGAATTAGTATGAAAGGGGTGAATTAACCTAATAATGTTGATTATTCAATCAATAGAAGAAATGATGAATTCAATTAAACAATCAGGATCATTTAATTAAATATTCAAAAAGGGTTGAATTAGGATGAGAATGGTGTTAGTTGTAGACACTTAAAAATGTCTTGAATGATATCATGCACTTAAATCAGACATACTAACACTATTTCATCCTAAAATCCATCATCTTTTCTCTTAATTGATTAAATTAGCCTAGCTATTTAGTTAATTATGTCAATTTCATCTATTAATCTAATTGATCTAATTGAGTTAATTCACCCCCTTTCATGCTAACCCTTAGTCCTATTAAATTGGATAAATCAACCTGTCTAATTTAAATCCCTAAGTCCTTTTTATTTAATTAAATAGCCCTTAGTTATTTAATCAAATATCATATCACTTCCCCTTTTCATTAAATAAATTAATTATTTAATGAATATCATCTAATTCCCCTAATTTCCATAATTGAAATGGTGTTTTAATTATCAAATTATTAATTAAATCTAATCCTTCCACTTGCAAGGGAATATTCCTCCTTTGCACATTCCTCCAAAAGGATTATTCTCATGGAATATTCCTTCCCCTTTGCACATTAAATTTGGTTTTAATTAACTAAATATCTAATTTTCCTCACACATGAGAATATTCTCTTTCTTCACTCATTTGAAAAAGGGAATATTCCTTTTTACAACAAAGCTTCTTGTGCAAGTTTTGAAAGTGTGTTTGGTTGGATGAATGTAAGCCCTTGATTAAATATCATATTGCATCCTCAACCCTTGATGGGAATCCATGATCCATGCCTCCATCTTCCTTCCATTTTGACCGTTGATTGATCCTTTTGATCTTGGCCATCAATTTCATTTTGCCTATTCTATAAATAGAGCTTAAATCTATTGAATAGGGATCCATCCTTTAATAGTAAAATCATGCTCTTAAAATCACTCTCATCTTGCACTCACATTTTATGTGTTAAAAGCATTTTTAGGTTAATTTACTTGCATCATTATCTTAGAGCATCCATTAATGGCTTCCATGGTAACTTAGTTGCATCCATTTAGTATGTTTTGAAACTAGGTTTCAACCTTTTGAGCATTGCATACACTTAGAATAGCTTAGCATTCATCATGTTAAAATAGCTTTAAATCATGTTTTCGTACACATCTCTCACTGGTTTCATTGATTCTCTTCAATAGAATCGATCGAAACAAGCTCATTATCCATGGGATTGGGAAAGTGTTGCCATTCCACATAAATGTGACACCACTCCCCCAATAGGATAAGTTTCAATGGATTAGAATAGATTTTTTTGAAGCTTTCCTATTTCAATATGTTAGTTTTAATGACTTCTTAGCTTAGATGACATTGAATTATTTTATTGGGACTGATGTTTAGTGGCTTAATTACTCTTCGAATCCTCATGGATCAAGTGTAGTCAGCCTATACTAAGTCAATGGTCACATTAGTAATCAAGTTTGGATGTGCATTATTAATCATGACAATTTTAAGTGTCTATATTTTGCCCCTCTTTGAATTGAGGTACATTTTGCATTGGTTTAAAGACTGACGCTTTCGAATCTATATTTTACGAGTGTCGATACATAAGGAGAAAATCATTTACGATGTCGATATCAAGATGGATGTGATCTATGATGTTCTTGGTATAGATACCCTCGAGGTAGATAGTCACCATATTGACCTATGACAGTATTAAGGACAGGTACCTTATTTGACATTGGTGATAGGAGCATTGATCAGTGGAGTACTAGTACCATATAGATGGAGCAGAGGTTTTAAGCTTTGATTGGGGACTCGTCTGGGAGGGGATGGTGCACTAGATGACTTTCTATGCTTGGGGCCTTGTGATTCTTGCTTCTTTATATCATGATATGCATCAAGTTGTATACATGCAGGTCAGAGTCTATCGACAAGAATGACATTGCTTCATATTTAGGCTTGGGAGCACATTGTTGTGCTCAGACCAAACATTACATTAGAAGACATTGATGAGGAGTAGCTAGTATTCTATAGATATGGGGCCATCACCACTCTTCACCATATCGACACTATAGGGATTATATAGTGGAGGCTGTCATAAATGACATGACAGTGTTCAAATGGAGAACTTGGATCCAAGCTCACCCGTGGTATGATGATCAAGATTAGTTGTTTTACACATGATAGAATAGATATATGCTTGACCGTGAGCATCATATGGTTGATAGATATTTGCTTGATTGGGTTGCACAATAGTTCAGAGAGGTATAGGATGTAGTCCCTCCTCAATACAGGGCTATATTTGCACGGACTGCCAAAGAGATAAACTGGGGCCAATAGATTCCTAATAGCTCATCCCATTACCATGGGTCTCTGCAGAGGGGCCTTATGATGCAAGTACTACTTTTGCTTATGATGCTTGGTTCCTACAACATACCCTGGTGTGATTGATAGATCCAGTAGGGGGACAGGTTAGAGGTAGAGCTAGAGGAAGAGGTTAGGAAAAATTGCCACAACCTCCACATGACAAGCAAGATGTACAAGTACCTAGTGATGGGGCACCAACAAGACGAACAACAACCTAGTGTGGTATAGGTTTTAGGATAAGGCTTGAAATGGAGCAGCAAATTTGTGTATTTTGGTCATAACTTTCAAACCAAAACTGATATCTAATAAATAAAACTTGATTCAAATACCCATTTGGCCCTTATTTAACATATCTCAAACTTAGGGTAGGTTATTTTGTACGAAAACCTTCAAATTTGGATTGTTTTACCTTAAATTAGGCCTACTAGGGTTTCTGGCTGCTCAGGGTAAAATGGCTCTAACTTGCTTAAAACGTAATGAATTTGAGTGCTACAAAAAGGAGGATAAATAAGATTCATAGTAACACTAATTTAAATAGGTTTCAGGTCATGGTGAGGCTGTAAAATTTTGTACACAGTCATGAAACAGTAAAATCACATTCAGAATTGCAGAAAGAAGAGATAGTTTTATTGATTCTTCTTTCAATTACAACTTGCCCTCCTTTGGCTTCAACCTTACCAAATATTTTAAAATATTTACAACCATTTTCTAATGTTTCTCAACCAAATTTTCAACTTACAACCATTCAAATTCTCACTTTATGCAACATTGACCCTTCATATTCCACATTGTGCAATTTGACAACATTTGCAACATTGACAACATTTTACATTTTTTTGCAACAAGACCCCTAATGACCAAAAACCCACTCAAACACCTATGAAATGGTCTTATAAGACCTTTTTACATGAAATGGACTCAAGTAAGAAAAAAATTCAACATTTGACCCCTCATGGGGCATGAAAGCCTAGGTGCCCCTACACTAGGGGGAGATTGAATCCCTCATCCTTGGGAGCTTCAGAGAGGTTTTCACCCTTGGATACATCCTTTCTTTTTACTATTTTAGGATCAGAAAGTGCCACAGTGTGGTTTTCACTCAAATATCTACAAGTTAGTTGCATGTTATCAATTTTGCAACTAAAAGACTAAATTGTCTCCCCATAGTATGCCCCTGTGTCCAGTTCTATGTCAAAACCTATCTTGTGATTTTCCCATGGTAAGTTGTCACAGATTCCCCATGAATTATGAGATCACTTCATCATTTTTGAATAAATCTAGAATCGGTAGTCCTTGTTGGTCCAAATCAATGATTTTTGGGTATACTAGGCGTATTTCATTTGGTTGGTTGCTTGGGATAAAGGTTGATGTAGATATCATCAAGAGGGAGTTAGTTTCAAAGAGGTTAGCAACATCTAGGGGGAAGTCATCTAGGGTAGTATCATGTGATGTGGGTAACAAAGAGGAAGCCTCAGCCCGTTTAGCGGAAGTACCTTTTCCAATAAGGGTAACCTTGTCAGTAGTACAACCTAAGCCAAGATTCTTTGTTCATTTCTCAGGAACGATAGGTTCTAGCAAACCATTGTCATTTTGTCCCAATTTCTCGTTCTTGGTATAGCCCATTCTCTTCATTAGTTGTAAGCCTTTTTTTCATCTTCCATGGGAAGAACGGGAACAGGTCTTTCATCCTGATATAGCAGTTTGGAGATATCTTCATCATTAACATCTTCTTTGTTTAAGTACCCCCTTTGGTGAAGGTAGTAGCCACCATTTTGATAGTTTATGGGACATTGTTGCTAGGTGTGGGTTTCCCATGAGATTTGGGAGAAAGAGGAAATTTTCCCAACACAAAAGTATCCTTCGTTAGCTTGTAGTTTCCACAACCATCATCTTGGATCACTTCCTTGATGTCGAGTATGCTCTGCACAATGAGTGCTTTAGTTTTAGAGGTAGATGCAAGGGATGATGGGTCAACAAATGAGGTGGAAGGTGTAGGCCCTTCGTCATTCTTGGGTATTTGGGGGATTTTATAGAACTTGGCCTCAAAATTTTTGCAATAGTAAAAAGGCTCAGGATCTCCATGGATAGTAATTTCTCTACCCTCAAAAGGAAACTTTACACATTGATGGTAGGTGGAAGCTACAACTTTTAAGGCATGGATCTAGGGTTGACCAAGCAGATGTTGTAGGGAAGATCTAGGTCTAACACTTGGCATGTAGTTTCTATAATAAGGGGGCCCACTTGGATGGGTAGTGCGATGATGCCTTGTGATACCTATTGTTGGTCATCATATGCCATGATGGTGGTACTCTTTGTATTCTCAATAGTATCCTCTAAATAGCCCAAATTTTTGATCAATTGAAGGTTACAAATGTTCAGACCAACACCTCCATCTACTAAGTCTCTTTTAACCTTATTCTTATGAATGATAACCTCAAGGTGTAAAGCACGGTTATGAGATGGTTACGACGGTAGGTCTTGTTCTGAGAAGGTGAGAAGGTGGTTAGCAATATGGCCTACTATAGCTTGAAATTGATCTGTATCAATATCCTCGGGAATGGATGACTATGATAAAGTTTTTTCTAGGATTTCCCTATATGTGGGTGATAGCCTCAATAGTTCTAAGATATAAATTTGTGTGGGGGTCTTTTTAAGTTTCTCTAAGAGATTATACTTGCTAGTGCTTGCTATTGGCTAAGTAGGTTGTGCCCTAGATTGGGATGGGACTCCTTGGCTAGTGACTTTTCCACGTCATGTGGTGACTCCACATTCCTCACTATTCCCTTTGATGGTGACAACAGTGATGACGCTATCACAAGAAGCCACCACATTTGAATAGGTATATTGTACATTCGTGTAATCTTTAGCCTTTCCATTATTGTTCCCTTTGCTATGATCTGTTATAGGGTTCTTGTATATCTTAAGATCCTAGTTACCGGTTGGTACCTCAATAGATGTGGTGTCATTCTCTATAAGGTCTTAGATAATGTTTTCGAGCCTCATGCAGTTTGCCATTTTGTGTCCTTTGATCTTGTGAAAGTCACAAAGGTCATTCTTGTTGTAACAGGATGGTTTCTCTTGTGGTTCTTGGTAGTTTTCAAAGTTGGGAAGTGCTATCAGGTTTGAATCTACCAACTTCTTCATGACGGTCTCGATGGGTTCTAATAACTATGTGTACTTGTGTTTAAGATAGTTGTTCTTTTTAGGGGTTCGTCTTTGTTGTGATTCGGTTGTGTTCGTCTAATTGTTCTGAGGAGGTGTTGTTTGCTGCATAGTTGGTTGAATGTTAGCAACTTGGTTGTTGTTTGGTCTAGGAGCACTTAGGACTACCTTAGCATCTACCCTACCATCACTTGTTACATTTTTTTTCTTAGCCCAAACACGAGGCTTGTCCTTTGAACTTGTTGATGGCCAATTGTCTTTGTAAGCTTGGGTATTCCCCTGTGAGATTAGAGCTCTCTCGATGTTAAGGGATCTAGGGACAAGCTCATCATAAGATGTGATGCATTGCATTTTCAATTGGAAGGATAGATCAGGATATAAAATTTCTATGATGATCCCTACTTGTTGTTCATTGGGAAGAGGCCACTTGCTCTTACTAGCTCTTTGTCTCCATCATTGTAAGAAATTAGCGAAAGTTTCTCCTTTGTTTGTCTAGGAATGTACAACTCTTCTAGGCTTATGTCCATGTCAAGGTTAAAGGAGAAGTGATTGAATTTATTGGTAATTTCTTGAAAAATTTTAATACTGGGAGGCAGTTGAGAAAACCAATCCATGGTAGGACCTGTTAGACTTCGAGGGAAGAGGCGCATTAAATAAGAATCATTGTAAGAAACCTCCATAGACATGACATTAAACTCTTTGACATGGTCCATAGGACTTCCTCTTCCTTTGTATTTATGAAATTTGTGGATTTCAAAGTTGGAAGGGAATGGTACCATAGCGATGTTTCGATCAAATGGATAGGGACATAGGTTTTGTGTATGAGGCTTCTTTGTCTTGCCCATTCGAAGGTCTTGTATTTCTTGTGACAATGCCTTAAGTTGTGATGCCAGATCATCTTGCGGGTTTGGTGGACGAACATATGTTGGGATGATTGATGAGTTATGATATGATAAGGTGTTGTTTTGGGTGTATAGTGGTGCGAGATTCTGTGAAGGTGATTGAGGAGTTGATGTATATGTTCCTAACGCGTTTTTATTGATGATATTTTGTTGAGGTTTATAATAGGAACTTTGTTGTTGTTGTTGTTGTTGTTGTTGTTGTTGTTGTTGTTGTTGTTGGGCATAATGTTGAGCTAGGAAAGCTTGTTGTTGTTATTGTTGTGCCACTAGGCTTGTTCTTGGGCCTATTGTTGTTGTTGTGCTACTAATGTTGCTTGATGGGATTGATGTTTTTGTTGTGTTAATGCTACTTGTTGTGCTGCTAAGGTTGCTTGTTGTTGTTGTTGTGTTACTTGCTATGCTCCTAAGGCTACGTGTTGTTGTGCTGCTAAGGTTGCTTGTTGTTGCTGCTGCTAGGGCTACTTGTTGTTGTTGGATGGCTTGTTGGATGGCTTGTTGTGCTTGCTACAAGGCTAAGGCATGTGCTTGTAATGTAGGATCAGGTGGCTGTTGGGACATCTATGATGGGTTTTGAGTGGGTAGTGGATTGTTAATGAGAGGTTGGGAGTTCCCTTGATTCAACATCCCTTGTAAGATAGTGGATTGAGGTGGAGGAATGTAAGATTGAGGTTCCATTTGATTTTGCATGACTTGGGGGATAAATGGAAAAGATGAGGATGACATTATGAGATTTTGTGATGTTAAGGGCATATTAAGACCTTGGGTCCATTGATTGAAAGGGTTCCCTTGACCGATGTTTTGGAGATTCCCTTGTGTTTGAGATGTGATCAAGGGATTGTTTTGTTGTGGGTTGATGATGGATGGAATAGATGTGTTTTGAACCACCAGCGTGTTTGATGTATCAACGAGAAGATTGGATGAAGAGGTCCCATGTGGTGTTAAATACTAATTTTGCATGAGGGTATTTCCTTACCCTTTTGGATCTATTTGTGATATGTGGTCTACACCACTTTGCATAATGTTGGGAACACTTGTGGTACTTGTAGTTATGGATGAAGAGGGCTGTCCTCGAAATGTTGAAGTTGTGGAGTAATGAAGTGTAAGTGGTTTATATGGTTGTTTGGGATCTTCGGGAATGGGAGGAGTTCCAAAGGTTGGTGTCCAAGTGGTCATTTGTGATGGAGAATTGGTTTCAAGGGTAACCACAAGTGTGTTTCTTTCAAATGGAAGAGTATGGCCAAAGTCCTTAGCAATACTAGTTGCAAGACTGGGAGTAGATGTTTGATTTAGCCCTAGTGATGGAGTTGTTGGAATAGTAGATGATGTCAAGCCATGTGTCAATGATTGTAAAAAAATATGGGGAATTGGGAACTATACTCTCTAAGGCATGATGCTCCATGATTTCTTCTCTAGTAATTCCAAATGGGTTGTTTCTGATGCCTTCTATCTCATATGGCCCTGATGGTGATGATGGTTGTTGTGATGGGGTAACGTGACTTCTCGACCCAAATTCTAGTGGAGTTGGATCACTTGAAGTAAATGTGACTTTGGTTTTCTCCACGATTCTCTTGTGTTGTGATCTTGTCTTTACCATAAATTTTGGGTCACCTATGGGAGAGTTGTGTTGAGATTTGTAATGTTTGAACTCTCTAGTTGTCTCAAATTTAGGTAAAAGTGATGCTCTAAGTCTTTTTGGAGCAATGGTGATAATGGGAGATGAAAAAAAGGTGAATGATATGGGGAGTGATCTTTGTAAATGTTTTGGGATGACACTTTTACTTAAGTTTGATGTTTTTATGTTTGAATAAAGGATGTTGATGAACTTGGAAATATTTAGGGTAGACTCATGACCTTCAAGATAAACTAGTTTAAAAGTGATAAATAACCTACCTAAATGCATGGAAAATGATTCATTTCATATACAAAGTAGCTAAGTTAGGGATTGGTTTGATAGATGTTTTAGTCAAAAAGTTTTAGTGTATTAATTTTTTTTGCAAAGTTTGGGGAAGTGAAGGATGAAATTTGATGAAGGAGTGAATGAAGTGTTTGAGCCAATGCTAACTTAAAGTGAACCTTTGTTTGATAAGACTAAGGTAGTGAGAAAAATGCTATACCTCCAAAGTTTTCAACTCCTTAAGAATCAATGGTTTAGAGAAGTGCTTGATCTTGAAAAAGACAAGGGTTTTGACTCCAAAAGAATGCATACAATTCTAGATTGTTCCTTGAAGCATGTTTATGAAAATTTGTTTTCAACTGGTTTCTATTTTGGTAAAGTGCTAAAATGTGTCTTTTGATTGCTTTTGGACTATGATGCCTAAGTTTAAAGTGACGACATGTAGACCTTCTTTTGGGGATTTTAATTTTGCGTGAGATCATTTAGAGAAACTTAGGATCATGAAAAAGAGGATATTTATTGCTATGTAGGTGGTGGTAGTATGGGCCTTCTAGCGAAAATATCATCTTTTTCTTCTTCATCATCTATGATGTAGGTTGTGTTTCTCCATTGGGCTGGTGTTTCTTTGGTTTCAAAAGTGAAGCTTCTCAAACTGCTAATTATATTGGTTTGTTCTTCATTAACGAGTTTAAAGTTTGGTTGAATGATAGCACCTTCAAGATCAAGTTGTTCAACGGGAGCAATCGGTCTCCAAATAGTCATATGGGGTTCAATTTGTGTCAATTTATTTTTCTTAAGTGAGTATCTTTTACCACAATCACTTGTATTGATTATATTTTCAAACTAGATGTCTATGCCAAAAAGATAATAAATTTCACAATGTCCATTTCGTGAAAAGGATGAAGTTCAAGCCATATTTTGCTTATGTTAACTTTGGAAAATATGGATTGAGATATAAGTCAAGATATTTAGAAATCTCTAAGGATAGAAATCCTTAGGACAAGCATTAATATCAAGGCTATTTCAAAAGGTATCCATATTAGACCAAAGGGTTTGAGATTTTGAGGAAGATTATGAATGTTTGTTTGTAATGTTTTGGAACCAAGCAAAGTATTAAATTGACTCAAGCATTTACAACCTTAGGTTCAAAAGATACTACTTGTTGAATCGCTACTCAGATTTCTCCAAACACTAAGACAATGTGAACCGTTAGAGATTTGGTGACACTAGCTCCCCTCCACGACACACACTTTTTGAGACAACCAAATCTCAAAATCTTGAAGATTTGAAGATCCTAAGGATTTTTTGTTCCAACAATGAATAGTACAAATGTGGGGTAGCTTCGAAACGACCATTCCTACACCAACAAGTATAAGGTTTTTTGGCTTCTAAACAAATGGTTCGTAATAAGGGATTTCATTCAAGGTGGCCATACACATGACAAGATTAGCTCAAGATTATGGAGAATCAAGAGGCCTCCTAGTCTCCTTCTAAGAAGATATTTTGATGCATCACAAGGATACTAAGGGTGACACTTGTCAATATGACGCATTTGCACCTGTTGTTCATGACTTTCGTCACAAACACATTTTTATATAGCAACTTGAAAGAGATTGGCTTTAGCTCATTACCGCTTGGGTCGTTCCCTCCTTTCGAAGTGGGGAGACAGACACTCTAAAGATAAATAATAGCAAGGAAGTATGTTTGTAGTACGATCATCCCAGTTTACATGAAACAAAGAGAGAACACACACACCTTTTCCCTACACTAGCAATGGGTTCATTTTTAATCCAAATTGAAAGATGTAGGTGATTATACAAAGTGTTAAGGAATGTTTTTGTTTCTCAAGATAGCTTAATGGCACAAGAGAATTGCATATGCATTCAATAACAAATATGTAAATCAAAACATAGCAAACACTCATTAATTTTAACCCCTAAAGCTAAAATGAATTCATTTTATGCACCAAATGAAATGCTAAGTTGTCTTGTTCAAAACCAAAAATAAGATGATACAATGAGGGTTCAATTTTAGTCATGTTTGAGTGTTCTTTTTAAACCCAAATGAAAATTAGTGTGGTCCTAAAGCATGAATTGAAAAGCCTAATAAGTGGGTTATAATCTACCCAAAAGCATCAAACACTTGTTACAATCATAAGATTCAAAGATGAGAATGCTTCTTCACTTTGCCTTGTATCGTCCAACCTACAAAACCCCATTAGTCTAACAACCAAAACAATGTTAGAAGCATGCTAGTAATTTGATAAAGCAAAAAAATTAAAGCACATGTTGAAAAATGATCATTAAATTTCTTACTAGAGTTGGGTGTCACTATTCATGATAGCGTCGCTCTGATGAAGTTGGGCGTTGCTCTGCAGAGAAAACAGTGATGATGATAGCATCACCATTTGAAGAGCGTCGCCGTTTGTAAATTTTGATACCTCTAAAAATTATTAGCATCACCGTTTAGTTTAATCAGCATTGGGATATTAAATAGGCATCACAATTTCATATGATGATAGTGTTGCTATATGACGATGCCCAACAAAGGCATCATTGAAATTCTTTTGAGAGTCGTTTCCAACAAAAGTCAACAAAAATGGAATTCGAGATAGAAATTGATTAAATTTGATTGGTTAAGCCACCCTTCTAGCACTAGAATGTGACTGATGGATTAGTATGGACTGATTACACTTGATCCATGAAGAACCAAAGCATAACGAAGCCACTAACACCGAATCTCAACAAGATCATTCAAATGAAAGTTAAACTAAACATTTATAAAAACTAAGCATTCTAAACTACAAAAGCGTTTAAATGTCTACCCTAATCCATTCAAAACTTATGCCATTGTGGGAGTGGTGTCGCATTGATGTGGAACGATGACCTTTTCCCAATCCTATGGATAAATGAGCTTTCCCCAGTCAGTTTTATTGAAGAAAATTGATGGAACGATTGTGAGATGTGTATGTAAACATAATTTAATCTAAATGAGCATGGTGAAAGCTGATTGAACATGATTTTATGCTAAATGATGAAGATATACAAATGCTAAGCTAATTCTAAATGGATTCTAAAATAAAATATTAAAACCCTAATTAATTAAACAAGCTAAATGGATGCATTAGGTGATCATGGAAGCCATTAATGGAAGCTTAAAACTAATTAATGCAACTACAATGAACTAAAAGATACTAAATGTGTGCAAAATATGAGTGTGAGTGATTTCAACAGCATAAGTTTGCTCTGAAAGATGGATCCATTTGTCTCCAAATAGTGACTTATTTATAGGAAAACAAATGAGAAATGAAGGGTTGAGATCAAAAAGGTTAATAAACGGTCAAGGATGGAAGAAATTGGAGGCATGAATCATAGATTCTCATCAATGGGTGAGAATGCAAGATGAGATTTAATCAAGGGTTCTCCTTTTTCCAAACAAACACACTTTCAACTTTTTTAAGAGGTCATAAGTTAACTTGCACAAGAGGTCACAAATTAACTTGCTCAAGAAGCTAAGTAAGTTTGTTGAGAAAAAGGAATATTCCCCTTTTTCAAATGAGTGAGGAGAGAGAATATTCTCATGGGTAAGGAAAAAGGATATTTAGTTAATTAAAACTAAATTAAATTGTGAAAAGAGGAAGGAATATTCCATGGGAATATTCCTTTTGGAGGAATGTGCAAAGGAGGAATATTCCCTTGGAAGTGGGGGGATTAGATTTAATTGATAATTAAACAATATTAATTATGCAATTAGGGGATTTAGAAGAATTAGATGATATTCATTAAATAAAATTATTTAATGAATGGGGGAAAAGGTGGAATGACATTTAATTAAATACCTTAGGGTTATTTAATTAAATAAGAAGATTTAGGAATTTAAATTAAATAGTTTGATTTATCTAATTTAACAGGATGAAGTGTTAGCATGAAAGAGGGTGAATTAACCCAATTTGATAAATTAGGTTAATAGGTGAAAATGATGCCATTAATTAATTAGCTAGGATAATGTAATTAATTAAGTGAAAAGACAATGGGTTTCAAGAGGAAATGATGTTAGTATACCTGATTCAAGTGTATGATATCATTCAGGACATTTTTTAGTATCTACAGTTACGCCAAAAACACTTTTTTGGATTCAATGCACCTTGTACTCTTCAAGTCTGTCAAAGATTGGTCCCAATACCTCTAGATGTTCCTTCCTTTTTCTTGACTTGGATAAAATTTCATCCACATAGTCTTTTAAAGTCTTATGGATCATGTCATGAAAGATCAATGTCATTGCTCTCTAATAGGTAGCTCCAGCATTCTTCAAACCAAATGGCATCATGTTCCAGCAATAGGTTCCCCACAGACATGTAAATATTGTTTTGTGTTGATCTTCCTTGGTGATCATGATCTAGTTGTATCTCGAGAGCTCGTCCATGAGTGAAATCATCTCATTTCCTGCAGTCAAATTTGCAATGATGTCAATGTTTGGAAGAGGAAAATCATCCTTGGGACATGCTTTGTTTAAATTTCTAAAGTTAGTACATATTTTGATGCCCCAGTGGGTTTTGAGATTGCCACCAGGTTTGAAACCCACTCAGGATAATCTATTGGTTTGATAAATCCCACACCAAGAAGCTTCTGGAATTCAAGTTTGACCAACAACACTATCTGTAGATGCATCTTTCTCAGCTTTTGCTTTACTGGTTTAGCATGAGGATATACTGCAAGATGGTGTACAACTACTTTAGGATCAATGCCCACCATATCTGCATAGGACCACATAAATTTTACCTTTTGATCATTTAGGAATGCTGCTAAGTTCTTTTGTTCTTCATGCAAGAGTGATTTTGCATAGAAAGTGATATGTGGTGCCTCATCTGTCCCTACATTTACTGGATTAGATTTCTCAGAAAGCACTGCTAAATTTTCTTGATGTATCACACTAATGGGAAGATTGAATTCCTCATCCTTCAATGCCTTAGATAGGTTTTCATCATCGGATGCAACCTTTATTTTTACTAAATTTCATGATAAAAAAGTGCCATAATGTGGTTTTCACTTAAGGATTGAGACATGATTCTCATATTTTCCATTTTACGATTGAGAGATTCAATCGTCTCCCCATCATAAGCTTGCATCCAATTCAATGTCAAAACCTGCTTTGTGATCCTCATATGGCATGTTGTCGTGAAGTCCCATGAACTCAGAGATAGCTTCATCATTTTTGAATGAATCCAGAATAGGCGGTCCTAGTTGGTCCCATTTTATAAGTTGAGGGTAGACTAGTTTTAATTTAGTGATTTGGCTATTTGAAGCAAAGGATGTAGTGGTTATCATGAATATATAGGTATCCTCAAATAAGTCTATGATATTAAGGGGAAAGTTGTCGATGGTATCATTATATGATGTAGGTAGCCAAGAGGAAGATTTGATTCCCTTAACATAAGCACCCTTTCCATGAATGGTCACTTTGCTTGTGGTCCATCCAAGACCAAGATTCTTAGGTTGTTTCTCATGAGCAAGGGGTTCTAGCAAACTGTTATTGTTTTGGCCTAGCTTGTCATTCTTGTTGTATCTCCAACCCATCATCAACTGTAATCCTTTGTTGTCATCCTTAATTGGAAGAACAAACTTGGGTATGTTATCTTGATATAACAGTTCTAATACATTCTCCTCATCAATGATTTCTTTGTTCAAATCTCCCCACTTCGTGAAACTGGTAGATTCTATATTGATTATATTAGATACCTTATCAATAGGTTGTGGCTTGCCATGAGATCTAGGAGAAAGAGGAAACTCTCCAATTACAAAAGAATCCATCTTCAAGTTATAGTCTCCACAACCATTGTCTTTGATCACTACTTTGATATCGGGGATATTTAGCATGATAGATGATTTTGATTTGGAGGTGGAAGCTAGGGAAGATGGTTCAATGAATGAGGAGGGTGTTGGCACTTCATCATTCTTGGGCACTTGCAGGATCCTATAGTATTTTACTTCTAGGATTTTGCACTAGTAAAATGGTTTGGGATCGTCATGGATTGTGATTTCTCCATCTCCATAGGGAAACTTAACACAGTGGTGGTAGGTGGAAGCTATGGCTTGCACGGTGTGGATCCATGGATGACGTAGAAGAATATTATATGGTAGGTCAAGGTCAAGCACTTGGAAAGTAGTTTTTATAATTGCAGGTCCTACTTGGATGGGGATTTTGATTGTGACTTCAGAAACCCATTCTTGATCATCATATGCCCTTATAGTAACTCATTTTTCCTTTTCAATTAAATCTTTGGGATAGCCCAAGTTATTGATCTGTTGAAGGATACAAATATTAAGATCAACACCTCCATCCACCAAGACTCTTTTGATTTTTTTTTGTGAATGAGGACCTCAAGATGCAATGCACGATTATGTGATGGTTGTGTGGGAAGGTCTTGCTTAGAAATGGTGAGAAGATGAGGGGTAGTGATGTGTCTGATCATAGCTTAAAATTTGTTCGGTATCAAAATTATCATGTATGGATGACAAGGATAAAGCCTTCTCTAAGATGTCCCTATGTGCAAAAGATATTTTTAGTAACTTCAAGATGGAGATTTAGGTGGGGGTATTCTTTAATTGATCCAAAATACTATAATCTTTATGGTTTGACTTCGAAAGTGAGGGTGGTGCCCTAGGTTACGATGGTGCTCCTTGTATGGTGACCTTTCCTCTACGTGTGGTGACTCCACACTCTGCACTAGGCCCTTTGATAGTGATGATGGATATGAAATGATCACGTCTCTATTTCCAATAAGATATTGAATGACATTTTTCAATTTCATGCAACTTGATGTCTTGTGTCCCTTAATTTTATGAAAATCATAAATATCCTTCTCATTATACCATGGCGGTTTGACTTGAGGTTCTTTGTAATTTTGATAATTAGGGAGTGTGATGAGATTATATTACACTAGTTTTTGTATGACTACTTCAATAGGTTCCCCAAAGGTGTGTACTTGCATCGTTGAGGGTAATTGTTTCGAGGGGGTGTTCCTCTTTGAGTGTTCGTAGCATTGATTGATTGTTGATTGTTTTGCGACTGCATGTATGGATGTTGTGTGTTTTGTTGTGGATTCGTTTGTTGGGTGTTTGTTCATTTTGGAGTAGTAAGAACCACTTTCACATCAACTATGCGATCATTAGTAATGTTCTTGTTTTTGTCCCATATTCGGGGTTTGTCATTGGAACTAGATGATGGACGGTTATCTTTGTAGGCTTGTGTTGCTCCTTGTGTGATGAGGTCTCTTTCAATGTTAAGACCCCTAGGGATGAGTTATTTGTATGATGAGACACATTGAATTTTTAGTTAGAAGGATAGATTTGTTTCCACATTGGAAATAGTGATATCTATCTATTGCTTTTTAGGAATTGTCCATTTGCATTACTAGCTCTATGCCTCCATCATTGCAAGAAGTTTGCAAAATATTCACCTTTGTTTTGTTTTAGGGTGTATAGTTCCTCCAAATTTACGTCCATATCAAGGTTATAGGAGAACTGATCCACAAATTGACCTATTATATCTTGGAAAGTCTAAATTCCTAGAGGTAAATGCAAGAACCATTTATTTCTTGGCCTCCCAAACTATGTGAGAAGAGACACATCAAATAGAAGTCATTGTATGTTTCTTCCATACATGTTGTCACTTGGATTTTGGTTCTCACTTAAAAATTGGCATCCCTATGTCAAAATTTGGTTGTCTTAAGTTGGGTGGTGTTTTGTTAAGTATCGCTAACTTGGGCGGTGTTTTCTTCAGTTCGTCTAACTTCCCATCTTACCGCCCTTCGTCATTTACTTCTTCATTTTCTCAAGGGCGTTGTTTTAAGGAACTAGTGTAACTTCCCCAATACTCCGAGTCTTTGATTTAAGAGGTTGACGGTCTGTACTCAAGGTTTGTGAACTCATTGAAAAGACTACTAGTGACAAGTTTTGAAGTCTTTTAAGCCCGAGCGGGAGTTTGAGTGGTTTCATTAACCATGTGCGGTGAGTTGTCTAGTTTTGCGAACTTCCCATGCCACCACCCAAGTGCATTTTAAAAAGAAATTAAAGAAACCACGGTGCAGTTTATTTTATTAAAGTGTATTCCAATTAATTGACAAACCATTTGTGTAGAAGTAAATAAGTAGATTCCATTCAAATATAGCAAATTTAACCAAAATAAAAGATAGAATTGCTCATAAAAAAGAGAGGTGGCACCAGAGATACAAACCGATATATTTTATTATATATATATGCTAGTGGAAATACAAAATTCACTATCAATTACAAAAAGGGGCTAAATAGTATCAAAAGGATGGTTTCTTCAGGTACAAAGGGAAAACATCAGTACATAGATTTCCCACCACCACCTGGAGGTGCTCTATCTAGGTAGGTGATAGTAGGTTCTCATGAGATTGCAAAAATTGGGAAAATAGCTCCATGTTGTTCCTCACCATCCCTGTGCAAAGAAGGGCCACCGCTTCTTCAGTGGCTTCATTTTGGGTCACGGTCACAATACAAATAGCATCACCCACCAGTCTGCTTCGTGGGTAGTTACCAAGGAAAGCAATGGCTACATTAACTCAGTGGAGAAACTCGAGCCGAACTAGGTGCTACACTACTCTCATTCCCTAGTCACGAAGCCCAAAGGTGTGAATAACAATGGATACAAAATGCTCCAAAAGTGTAGCATTGTGCACATGCACCTGGTTTAGAAACACCTCTTCTAGTATGCTATGTAGCACCTCCTCTTCAACTTTGCTCTAGACAATGAAGAATTATTTCAATTAGTCAAACAAATGCTTGAAGAAGGGGCTACATTCGATCTCTTCAATGATAATGAAGTTTTTTCATGGACACTATGTCACTCTAAGCACTCTCCATGTTTGCCACTTCAGGTTGACAAAGTGTGGTCATACCTATTGAATTTATAGAAGGCTAGTAAGACATTTGAGCTGAAGATGATCAAGGTGATATGATGGTAATGCGGTCAGAATTAATGGTTGATATGAATGGAATTTAAGTTATATTCCCAATTGATCTTCCTATTGGACAACTTGCACGTGTGTTTCCATTGCACCTCTGCGATAGTTATTTAATGCTTAATGTGTGAGATATGCAAACCGCTCAAGAATTGGTGACCATAGGGCATGAGTTAAATCAAGAAATACTTAGAAATCACTTGAAGTATTTTCATTAGCAATGTAATCATTCCAATTATTTATTATTTCCTAGCTGCCTGTTTTCAAGATTAACGATTAAGTGGCAAGAAAGCATTACTACAACTGAGTGGTAACCATTAAAGAGAGGAAGAAGACCCCTATATCTGGGTGGAAAATGATTCAGTGAGGGTTTGATTCCTAAAGGGTACACTGTGTTGTAGTCAAGGGAGGAACATTTCATTATGTTCTAAGTCCATTTTATTTTCTAATTGCAATAACTGATAATCTGAGTTGTGAGTTGAATGTAATGTTCATCGTATTGACATGTGAGTCATGTGTGTAATTAGAATATATTTTCTCTATGAAATCTATTCAACTGCATTTATTTCATTATTGCAATTATGAAAGCTCTCTTTATTCACATTTTTTGGTAGTCATTCTAGTATGTGTACTAGCTGATTAATGATCCTCTAATTTACTTCGCGTTAGTAGTATTTTTATGGGCTAATGTTTGTCACCTTTACTACTTTCTGGTTAAAAGCACATAATTATTCATTAAATCATACAAGGGAGTTGTACCTCTCAATTTAGAGGAAAGTCACAAATGTAATTGAGACATTTCCAAAATTGTTAGCAACTTGGCCCCAGTGCACCATAGGAAAGAGATATTATTTTTAGACATATTTATCATAGGTCAATTCATTCACTAACAAATTTTTGGTGACTTTGTTGGGGAAGATTGTTATTCTTGATAAATTGCCATCGTTCCATGCAACAAGATGGTACTTCCCCATAATTACATGTTTCCTGTACTTCAAGTTGACTTGGATTAGATGCAGGCGGAGCAAGAAGATATCATATCACAATTAAATATGCTCGCTTGGAGGTATAGAAGGAATGTAGTAGATTATATGTGAGTTAATTTCATCTTCGAGGAAGAAGAAGAACATGCCAAATGTCCACCTGTACCACTGGTTGAACATCCCCCAAGGTTGATCTTTGAGTACTACAACAACCCACCCCACCATCCTAATCCACACCCAAATCAACCTCCAAATTAGCATATGAATCATCACCCTAATTAGTGGTTGAATCACCCTCTAGATCAATTTCCACCTAGGAAGTAGCCTAGGGGTCCCCTTTCTTTACTTCAATAGGAGTTGGCAACTTTGAATATCAATGGGTTCCATTCCATGAGGTAACCATGTTGGATCTTTCGTCCTATCACAATGCAATGACTTGCCATGTGACATGAGGAAAAGACCCCAAATTCTATGGTAGTGACACTCAAGATCCAGAGGAACATATTTTGGCTATGACTGCAGTAAGTGGAATTCTGGGAGTTCAAGAGGAGGACATTTTTATCAGGTTGTTTGTTGACAGTGTAATTGAAAAGGTAGCCGAATGGTTCAGAGGATTAGAGAAGGGTTGTATAGCTAGCTGGGATATTTTTACACAAAAAAATTTTGTGACACTGCCAAAGTCCTATTGATGTTGTTGCTTTGCTCAGAATTATTTTCAAAATTGTAAACAAAAGGCATGAGCCTATGAGGGATTTTTTTTATTGATTCAATTGACAATCTCTACGGCAGATCACTACACCAAAATATCTGAGAAAAATAATTCAATTCCATGTTTCACTTATGCTCTTAATCTTGACATCCAATTCATACTAAAAAGAGAAAAAATTTGGGATCAAATAGGCCCAAATTAAAGCAATAAACATTGAAAATGAACTAGTTGCAGTGGGAAAATGGAGCCTTGATGATATTGCCCAGCTTATTGTTAATCGCCCACCACCTGCCCACAAGTTCTTTGGATTCTCGACGACTGCAAATTTTCCTCATCCTACTGTCGAGAGAATGAATTTGACAATATTGAACGATGTGCAATTATTACCTAAAAGAACCAAGGATGAAAAGGAGGACCATTGTTGGTATGACCAAGCATATAGTCTAAACACTTCAATTGAATCAAAAAACAAACTCAACTTGTTAAGCAATGATGAAGATTGGACACCACAAGAAAGGTATGTCCCCACTTCTCAGTTTACTCCCCCATCTATCTTGCTAATAATTTACCTCCTCATAGCCCTGCTAGTGAAGACCAAGTGTTAGATTATCTTTCTATTCCTGAATATGAGGTCTTCACCTTTGAGGATACTGTTAATAGAGTTACATGTACAATTGAAGGGAATGATGAGGATCCTCCAAACAAAGATGACAAGGGTGGGTTAAGATGATCCATCAATTCAAACCCACTCTTCATGCTTGAGGAATTTGAAATTCATGAAAATCTTATGTTTGAAGGGATAGTTTTTCAAAGTCATTAGCAAATGGGGTTGTTCATTTTTCAATTGGTAGTGAAGGGAATGATACTACAGTGGTGAAGGGTCAAAACTCCATTGAGTCACAATGTGGCCATGATGATAAGGTGGTTGCCTACAAAACAACAAGCTCTGTCATTGTGGGGGATATGAAAAATTCAAAATTTCCTTAAGAGTGGGAGACTATTCCAATGATGAAGTCTTAGGAAACAACCAAAATTTTCTAGGCACTTCAATGTAGGGCTATTTCCATTAGGAGGAGGTTTATGATGAGAGATGGCTATTTGGGAGTATGGAGATTGGTATTCTTTACCGTTACTATGCTCATGTTCAAGCTACTCAAATTTCTACCTTGCTTCAAAAGTTGCATGCACTAACATGATTTTTCAGGTTTGGGTCATTCTTCTCACAACTTGTTAACAATTTTGTGTGAATTGTCCTTTCCTCTTTCTCCTTGGTAAGTGTCAACTTGCCTTGTACATATTCATTTTGGGTGTGTCATTTTTGTTTGTGTTTTCTTGGTTTTTGGTTTTGGTTTTTGTTTGTCCCTCCTCTTTGCTCAACTTTGTTGCCTAATGGATAGGACTAGTCATAGTGCTTCTGGGTTCTTGGCTGCATCCTTTTCATTCCTTGTCCCCAATCAAGCCACTGTTACCTAGATTTTGAATCTTTCACTTAAAAATTGGCACCCCTATGCCAAAATTTGGTTAAGTCTTAAGTCAGACGGTGTTTTGTTAAGTATCGCTAAGTTGGGCAATGTTTTCTCTAGCTCGTCTAACTTCCCATCTTACCACCCTTCATCATTTACTTCTCTATTTTCTCAACGGTGGTGTTTTAAGGCACTAGTGTAATTTCCCCAATAGTCCAAGTCTTTGATTTGAAAGGTTCACAGTCTATACTCAAGGTTCGCGAACTCATCGAAAAGACCCCTGATGACAAGTTTCAAAGTCTTTCAAGCCTGAGTGAGAGTTTGAGTGGTTTCATTAACCATGGGTGGTGAGTTGTCCAGTTTTGTGAACTTCCCATGTCACCACCCAAGTGAATTTTCAAAATAAATTAAAGAAACCACTATGCAGTTTATTTTATTAAGGTACATTCCAATTAAATGACAAGCCATTTGTGCAAAAGTAAATAAGTAGATGCCATTCAGATACAACGAATTGAACCAAAATCAAAGAAAAAATAGCTCATAAAAAAGAGAGGCGACACCAAACATACAAAAGATATATTTTATTATATATATATGCTAGTGGAAATACAAAATTCACTATCAATTACAAAAAGGGGATAAATAGTATCAAAAAGATGATTTCTTCAGGCATAAATGGAAAAAATCAACACACGGATTGTTTCCACCACCACCTAGAGGTGCTCTATTCGAGTAGGTGATATTAGGTTCTCATGAGACTACAAAAATTGGGAAAATAGACCCATGTTGTTCCTCACCATCCCTATGCGAAGAAGGGTCACCACTTCTTCGATGGCTTTGTTTTGAGTCATGGTCGCAATACAGATAGCATCACCCACTAGTCCACTTCATGGGTAGTTGCTAAGGCTAGCAATGGCTACATTGACTCGGTGGAGAAACTCAAGTTGAACCAAGTGCTTTGTTGCTCTCATTCCCCATTCACGATGCCCAAAGGTGTGAATAACAGTGTATACAAAATGATCCAAAAGCGTAGCATTGTGCACATGCACCTAGTTTAGAAATGCCTCTCCCAGTATGTTGTATAGCACATCCTCTTCAAATTCACTCTAGACAATGAAAACCTCTTTCAACTATTCAAATAAACACTTGAAGAAGGGGTTGCATTCGATCTCTTCAATGGCAATGAAGTCATTCATGGGCACTTTGTCGCTTTGAGCACTTGCCATGTTTGACACTTTAGGTTGGTGAAGTGTGGTGGTACCTTTTGAATTTATAAAAGGCTGGCGAGACATTTGAGTTGAAGATGATCACGGTGATAGGATGGTATACAATTAGAATTAATGGTTGATATGACTAGAATTTAAGTTATATTCCCAATTGATCTTCTAGATGGACAACTTGCATGTGTTTTTCCATTTCACCTCTACAACAATTATTTAATGCTTTATTTGTGAGATATGCAAACTGCTCAAGAATTGAGCAGGAGTTAAATCAAGAAATACTCATAAATCACTTGAAGACTTATCATTAGCGATGTAATCATTCTAGTTATTTATTATTTCCCGGTTGCCGGTTTTCAAGATGAATGGTTAAGTGGCAAGAAAGTGTTACTACAATTGATTGTTAACCATCAAAGAGTGGAAGAAGACCCCTATATCTAGGTGGAAAACGATTTAGTGAGTGTCTAATTCCTAAAGGGTACATTGTGTTGTAGTCAATGGAGGAACATTTCATTCTGTTCTAAGTCCATTTTATTTTTTGATTGCAATAAATCATCATCTGTGAGTTGTGAATTGAATGTAATTTTGATCGTACTGACTTGTGAGTCATGTGCATGATTAGAATATATTTTTTGTGTGAAATCTATTCAGCTACATTTATTTCATTTATTGCAATTATGAAAGCTCTCTTTATTCACATCTGTCGTTATTCATTCTAGTTTGTGTGCTAGTTGATTAATGATCATCTAATTTACTTTGCGTTAGCAACATTTTTATTGGCTAATGTTTGTCACCATTCATGCTTTATGGTTAAAAGCACATTTACTATTCATTAAATCATGAATACAAGGGAGCTATACCTCTCAATTCAGAGGAAAGTCAAAAAAGCAATTGTGACATTTCTAGAGTTGTTAGTGACCTGACCTCAATGTACCATAGGCAAGAGAGTTATTATTTTTAGACATATTTATCACAGTCCAATTCATTCGCTAACAGATTTTTGGCGACTCTATTGGGGAATATTGTTATTCCTGATAAATTGACATCGTGTCATGTAGCAAGATGGTACTTCCCCATAATGACGTGTTTCCCATACTTCAACCTAACTTGGATTGGATACAGGTTGATGTGGTTGTTGTAATCCTCATCATTTAACTTATCAATCCAAGGCAGTGTCCATGGCTAGATGTAAAAGAGAATGGAGAAACTTGTTTGACAGTCTATTATACAATCAAACTTGTAGAAATCAAACCTATTTTGGAGCACACTTGCATAAAAAAAAGTTACATGAAAAAAAACTAATATAAGACACACTTGCATGAATTAAAAATGCTAAACTACTTCACACTTTGTTGGAAATGAAAAGCTTGCTTGAATTCAAATTTACTCTAAAAAAATTGGAAATACATTGCTTCAAATGAAACTAGAAACTATCTTATTTCTTCAGGCCAAAACAAGTCTTTCTAATCCCCTCCTTGATTCCTTGATTACAATGCATTTATAGAATTAAAAGATGAGTCTCATAGATATGCAACAATTTACTAGAAAATAGGAACATGTGTGGAGAAAGAAAGGATAAGTCTTCACTGCATTTTGCTGAGTCAATCTCTTTTGATCATCCAAAACAATAATCCCTACTTTTCAATCCTTTAAAGTACTCCAAAAAGGTGTTAGAGTGTTGAAGAAGCCTTCCTTTGACCTCTTCTATCATTAAAACTCTTAAATTTGCTCCTATATGCTTTCAACTACTTATAAATTGGGTTGAACAACTCCCTAGATATTTGCAACTACCCCTATATTCTCTCAAATTTTATCCAAGTCACTCCAATTTCCTTTAATGCTTGCAACTATTGTCCCTTAACAACTCAACCTCTTCATAAATACTATCATACTTATTTTCAAAAATTCTGGAGCATAGAAGCAAACGAATGAACAAATTCTAGAAATTTCGGAGCATGGAAACAAAGTTTTGGAGCATTGGATTGGTGAAGTTTTCTCTCAAACTATGAACTGGGTTTTCATGAAATTTAATGGGTTTTTTTCATTCTTGTCTTCGAATTTCTTTCCAAAAATTTCAAGAACCCAGATCATAATTTTCAAGATATAATGAAATATTTGACTACTGCAACTGAAAATCTCTTACTTTCCTCATCATGCTCAATCTTGATAAACTCCATAATTAAAAAAAATACATGCTTTTATTTGACTAATAGATGAGACATTTTTTTTGTCTCATCATCTCCCCCACACCTAAAATGTTGTAGGTCCCTTTGCAACTCATAATGAGCCTTCAAATTCATTTTTTAGTAGTTGCTTTGGGTAGCTCCTGATGCATGACTTGTAGTTCACATTCTTCATGCTACATGCAAAGAATTTTTTCAACTTTTGAGAGCTACAACTTGATCCTTCGCATTGAATAGCAATTGAAATTTCTCCATATTATTTTTGTTTCCATACTATTGAAGTTCTAGTGTTGAAACTAGATCCCAAAGTTGCAATAACTAGTCATTGATAATGCTAAAATATTTACAGTAGATTTTGAGAGCAACAACTTTTACAGAAAAGTACATGTTTACATCCTTTGAGAAGAGGAAATAGCTTGTGTAGAGCACTTATTTGCAGAAAAAAAACCTACCCTACTCTACTTAATGATGTAGAGAGGTTATACAAAACCATTAACTGGTTGTGAAAAGTATCTTCCCTTTCTCAATATTTTTCCATGCATTAAAATTTTTGAGAGAAGAGAATTAAAAGAAGATATTTTTTTTGAAATTCAATGTTTCACCTTCCTTGGACATGAAAACCTTCTCCATGATTTCTGATTTTAGCAAATACATGGATTGATTGGAAAGATCTTGCAATCCTTCCTTCTGTTATGTTACATGCATGACTGAAAGCAACTCCTTGTTCTTCAAATCTCTGATTGGGTAGCCCTCCTTTGACTTCAAAAAATTGATTGGACAACCATTCTTGGACTTTTAAGGTCTCCAATTAAGTCTCTTTTTTGCAAGCTTTTGTAATGAAGATAAGATCTCTTCATTGTATTTTGCACCTCTTGCAAACAATAATCCATCAATTCTTTCCTTAAAGAAATATTCTTTGCTAGGACTTGGAGTGATGGTCCTCCAACTAAGGATATCTTGAAATAGATAGGGGGTTTCTCTTTAGAGCTGGTATTTTGGGGGGGGGGGGGTTTGAGAGACGAATATTTCTTGAGGAACTTCTAAATCTAAAAGGCTGTCAAACTAGTTTTCCTAATTCCCTAATGACACTTATCCCCAACAACGATGCCAAAAATGATGGGGTCATTTTAATACTCATCATTTAACTTATCAATCTAAGGTGGTGTCCATGGCTGTATGCAAAAGAGAATGGAGAAACTTGTTTGATAGTCTATTCTACAATCAAACTTGTAGAAATCAAACCTATTTTGGAGCACATTTGCATAAAAGGAAGTTGCATGAAAGGAAGCTAATATAAGACACACTTGCATGAATTGAAAATGATAAACTACTTCAAACTTTTCTAGAAATAAAAAGCTTGCTTGAATTCAAATTTACTCTAAAAATTCTAAAAATACATTATTTGAAATAAAACTAGAAACTATCTTATTTCTTCAGAAAAAAAAAACATCTTTCTAATCCCCTCCTTGATTCCTTGATTACAATGCATTTATAGAATTAAAAGATAAGCCTCATAGTTGTGCAACAACTTGCTAGAAAATAGGAATATGTGTGGAGAAAGAAAGAATAAGTCTTCACACCATTTTGTTGAGTCGATCTCTTTTGATCGTCCAAAATAATAATCTCTAATTTTCAGCCCTTTAAACTACTCCAAAAAGGTGTTAGAGTGTTGAAGAAGCCTTCCTTTGACCTCTTCTATCATTAAAACTCTTAAATCTGCTTATATATGCTTTCAACTGCTTATAAATTGGGTTGAACAACTCCCTAGATATTTGCAACTGCCCCTATATTCTCTCAACTTCTGTCCAAGTCACTCCAATTTCCTTTAATGCTTGCAACTGTTGTCCCTTAATTGCTCAACCTCTTCATAAATTCTATCATACTTAGATCTAAAAATTCTAGAGCATAGAAGCAAACGAATGAATAAATTTTGAAAATTCTGGAAATTTTGGAGCATGGAAACAAAGTTTTGGAGCATCAGACTGGTGAAGTTTTCTCTCAAACTACAAGCTGAGTTTTTCATGAAATTTAATGCATTTTTTTCCTTGTTTCTGAATTTCTATCCAAAAATCTCAAGAACTCAGATCATAATTTTCAAGATATGATGAAATATTTGATTGCTACAACTGAAAAATCTCTTACTTTCCTCATCATGCTTAGTCTTGATAAACTCCATAATTAAGCAAAATACATGTTTTTATTTGGCTAATAGATGAGACATTTTTTTGTCTCATCACAGGTGGAGCAAGAAGATCTCATATCATAATTAAATACACTCTCTTGGAGGTATAAAAGTAACGCAACCGATTATATGCGAGTTAATTTCATCTTGGAGGAAGAGGAAGAACATGCTAGATGTCCACCTGTACCAGTGGTTGAACATCCCCCAAGGTTGATCTTTGATTACTACGATGACCTAAATCAACCTCTAAATCAACATTTGAATCAATGCCCTAATCAACCAATGAATCACCCTCCTGCTCAACTGCCACCTAGGCAGTAGCCTAGGGTTCCCCTTTCTTTACTTCGATAGGAGTTGGTGACTAAATATAAATGGCTTCCATTTCATGGGGTAACCATGTTGGACCTTTCACCCTAGCACAATGCAATGACCTACAATGTGGTTCAAGGAAAAGACTCCCCAAATTCTCTAGTAGTGACACTCAAGATCCAAAGGAACATGTTTTGGCTATGATTGTAGTAAGTGGAATTTTGGGAGTTCAAGAGGAGGACATTTTTGTCAGGTTATTTGTTGAAAGTCTAATTGAAAAGGAAGCCAAATGGTTCAAAGGATTAGAGAAGGGCTATATAACTAGCTGGGATGTTTTACACAAAAAAATTTGTAACACTTCTCGAATCCTATCGATCTTGTTTCTTTTCTAAGATTTTTTTTTGAAATTGTAAAGGAAAGGTATGAGCCTATGAGGGATTTTATTTATCGATCCAATCAATCTCTTTGATAGATCCCTACACTAGAACAATCGAGCAAAATAATTCAATTCCATGTATTCATTTTTTCTCTTGATATTGGCGTCCAATTCATACTAAAAAGATAAAGTTTCTAGTATCGAACATGCCTAGATTGAAGCAATAAACATTGATAATGACCTAGTTGTAGTGGGAAAATGGAGCCTTCACGATATTTCCCATCCTATTGTTAATAGCTCACCACTCGCCCACAACTTCTCTTGTTTTTTGACGGCTGCAAATTTTCCTCGTCCTACTACCAAGAGAATGAATTTGAAAATATTAAAGAATGTACAGTTCTTACCTGAAAGAAGCAAGGATGAAAAGGAGGACCAATGTTGGTATGACCAAGCATATAGTCTAAACACTTCAATTAAATTAGAAGACAACCTTAGCTCGTCAAGCGATATCAAAGATTGGGCACGACAAGAAAGGTATGTCCCCACTTCTCAATTTACTCCCCCATCTGTCCTTGCTAATAATTTACCTCCTCATAGTCCTGCTAGTGAAGACCAAGTGTCAAATTATCTTTCTATTCCTGAATATGAGGCCTTCACCTTTGAGGATGTTGTTGATAGAGTTGCATGTTCAATTGAGGGGAATGATGAGGATCCTCCAAAAAAAGATGAAAAGGGTGGGTTAATATGGTCAATCAATTCCAACCCCCTCAACATGTTTGAGGAATTTGAAATTCATGAAAATCTTATGTTTGAAGAGACATGGTTTGATTTGTTAGAGTCATCGGCAAAGGGGGTTGTTCATTTTTCGATTGGTGAAGGGAAGGATACTACAATGGTGAAGGGTCAAAACACAATTAAGTCATAATATGGCCATGATGATAAGGTGGTTGCCTACAAAACAGTAAGCTTTGTCATTGCGGGGGATATGAAAAATTCAAATTTTCCTCAAGAGTGGGAGACTATTCCAATGATGAAGTCTTAGGAAATAGTCAAAATTTTCTAGGCATTTCAATGCAGGGTTATTTGCATTAGGAGGAGGTTTATGATGAGAGATGGCTATTTGAGAGTATTGGGATTGGTATTATTTTTAGTTACTGCACTCATGTTTAGGCTACTCAAATTTTTGCCTTGCTTTAGAAGTTGCATGCACTAACAGGCATTTTTAGGTCTAGGTCATTCTTCTCACAACCTATTAACAATTTTGCATGATTTGTCCTTTCCTCTCTTTCCTTGGTAGGTGTCAGCCTGCCCTGTACATATTTGTTTTGGGTGTGTCATTTTTGGTTGTGTTTTCTCAGTTTTGGGTTTTGGTTTTTGTTTGTCCCTCCTCTTTCCTTGACTCTATTTCCCAATGGATAGGACTAGTCATAGTGCTTCTGAGTCCCTGGTTGTGTCCTTTTTAGTCCTTGTTCCCAGTCAGAGCCACTATTACCTAGATTTTTATTCTCTCACTTAAAAATTGGCACCCTTATGTCAAGATTTGGTTGAGTCTTAAGTTGGCCGGTGTTTTTTTAAGTATTGATAACTTGGAAGGTGTTTTCTCTAGTTCATCTAACTTTCCATCTTACCACCCTTCATCATTTACTTCTTTGTTTTCTCAAGGGTGGTGTTTTAAGGCACTGGTGTAACTTCCCCAATACTCTAAGTCTTTGATTTGAGAGGTTGGTGGTTCGTACTCCAGGTTTGTGAACTCATCGAAAACACCGTCAGTGACAAGTTTTAAAGTCTTTCAAGCCTGAGTGGGAGTTTGATTGGTTTCATTAACCATGGGTGATGAGTTGTCTAGTTTTGTGAACTTCCCATATCACTGCCCAAGTGCATTTTTTAAAGAAATTAAAGAAACCATAGCGCAGTTTATTTTATTAAGGTGCATTCCAATTAAACAACAAGCCATTTGTGCATAAGTAAATAAGTAGATGCCATTCAGATACAATGAATTGAACCAAAATCAAAGACAAAATTTCTTCATAAAAAAGAGTTTGTGACACCAAAGATACAAAATGATATATTTTATTATATATATATATATGTTGGTGGAAATATAAAATTCATTGTTGATTACAAAAAGGGGCTAAATAGTATCAAAATGATGATTTATTCAAGCAAAAAGGGAAAACATCAGCACATGGATTACTTCCACCACCTCCTAGAGGTGCTCTATTTGGGCAGGTGATAGCAAGTTCTCATGAGACTGCAGAAATTGGGCAAATAGCCCCATGTTGTTCCTTACTAGCCCTATGCAGAGAAGGGTCACACATCTTCGGTGGCTTCATTTTTGGTCACGGTTGCAATACAGATAGTATCACCCACTAGTCCACTACTCTCATTCCCTAGTCACGACACCCAGAGGTGTGAATAATAGTTTATACAAAATGCTCCAAAAGTGTAGCATTGTTCACATACACCTAGTTTAGAAATGCCTCTCCTAGTATGTTGCATAGCACCTCCTCTTCAACTTCACTCTAGACAACAAAGACCTCTTTCAACTAGTTAGATAAACATTTGAAGAAGGGGCTACATTCGATCTCTTCAATGACAATGAAGTCATTCATGGACACTCTGTTGCTCTGAGCACTTGCCATGTTTGACACTTCAGGTTGGTGAAGTGTGGTGGTACTTGTTGAATTTATAGAAGTCAAGTGAGACATTTGAGCTGAAGATGATCAAAGTGATAGGATGGTAATACAGTCAGAATTAATGGTTCATATGACTAGAATTTAAGTTATATTCCCAATTGATCTTCTGCTTGGACAACTTGCATGTGTATTTCCATTACACCTCTGTGATAATTATTGTGGATGTGAAAATCTGCATATGGTTAGCATTTTAAAACCAAAATAATCCTCAACATCCCTATGAGATAATGAAACATGTTAGATATGCTAAGATATTAAAACAACAAGAAAAACCAAATAAGCATACAAACAACATGAATCAACTTCATCTCATAGTGGATTGGTGTCACATGTGCTAGTGACCCTTTCCCAATCCTTGATTGATAAGCTTAGATGATGATGATAAGATGGACAAGATTATCTCTCCATTGAAGAGAGTAACCTTGTATGAGATTGGAGATGGAAATGCTAAGATTGTGGAGTGGATGAACAAAATCAGTTCTCAAACCAAGAGAGTGACTTTGCATAAAGATTGTGGAGGATTTGCTTGAGGATGAAGCCTCTATTTAAAGATTTTCAAATGCTGAGTGTTGAAGAGGGACCAATGTGGGACTAAGAAATAGGCCAATGAAAAGAGGCCACTTGTCATCATGTGAGTGGTTGATGCATGTGCAAGATTTGGGAAGAGTGCCCATGAGAGGGAGAATTTGAATTCAAATTTGAGAGTAAATGCTAAGTGGGGGACAAGAAAATGAGCAATAAATGCAATGTTGGAGGGACAAATCAACTTGCCTTTGAATTCAAAATTGAGGGAATATTCCCCATAAATGCCATGTTGATGGAAAATCTTGGATTTAATAAATCAATAAATTGATTTATTTGTGCAAGTGGCTAAATCTAGAGAATGCAAGTGGGTAAGTTTAGCATTTAATCAGGATTAATTAGCTAGGATGATGATTAGGGTGTTTTGACCTTTTTGAGATAAATATTTGATTTATTTAAATCAGAAAGGATGGAAATGCATTATGATGGATGTTTGATTTATTTGATTAAAAAGGTTGATGATAATGTTTATTTGATTTTAAATAAATGACCTTAGGAAATGAGGTTATTTAATAAATGGATGAAGGTGAACCTGATTAACTGAATGAGTGGATGCACGTGAAGCCTGATTTACTTGATGAATGGAATATGATTATGCATGATGTAAATTTGACGTGTCTACAATTATTTAATGCTTTATTTGTGAGATATGCAAACCGCTCAAGAATTGATGGCCATGGGGCAGGAGTTAAAACAAGAAATACTCAGAAATCGCTTGAAGTATTATCATTAGCGATGTAATCATTTCGGTTATTTATTATTTCTTGACTGTCGATATTTAAGATGAATGGTTAAGTAGCAAGAAATTACTGCAATTGATTGGTAATCATCGAAGAGTGGAAGAATTCCCCTATATCTGGGTGGAAATGATTAAGTGAGAGTCTGATTCCTAAAGGGTACATTGTGTTGTAGTCAATGAAGGAATATTTCATTCTATTCTAAGTCCATTTCATTTTTTGATTGTAATAACCCATAATCTGTGAGTTGTGAGTTGAATGTAATGTTGATCGTACTGACCTATGAGTCATGTGCATCATTAAAATATATTTTTTGTGCACAAAATCTATTCAATTGCATTTATTTCATTTATTGCAATTATGAAATCTCTCTTTATTCACATCCGTCATTAGTCATTCCGGTTTGTGTGCAAGCTAATTAATGATCCTCTAATTTACTTCATGTTAGCAACATTTTTATGGGCTAATGTTTGTCACCTTTATTTTTTTCTAGTTAAAAACACATTTATTATTCATTAAATCATACGAGGGAGTTATAGCTCTCAATTCAAAGGAAAGTCACATATGCAATTGTGACATTTCCAAAGTTGTTAGTGACTTGGCCCTAGTGCACCACAGGCAACAGAGTTATTATTATTAGACATATTTATCATAGGCCAATTCATTCACTAACACATGCCACGTAAAATTCCTTAATATGACCTTCTGGATTTCCATGCCCTTTGTATTTGTCAAATTTGGGGATTTCAAATCCTGGTGGGAATGGTATCATTGCAATGCTACGATTAAAAGGATATGGACACAAGTCTAGCATTGTGCATACGATTTCTTCATTTTCCTAGCTTGGATATCTTGAATTTTTTGTGTAAGCATTCTAATTTGTGAAGAAAGATCGTCTTGAGGATTGTTTGGTGGTGGAGCATACGTGTTGTATTGAGGAATGGTCGATGAATTATATGCGGGATTTTGATAAGGGGGTGTGTTCGTGTTGAATGTGTTGTATGGTGTTTATGGTGGATTTTGATATTGCGAATTAAATAGTGATAATGGTGGTGGTGTATTGTATGCTCCTTGTGAATTTTGATTCAATACATTTTGTTGCAATTTTTTGTATGGTTGTTGTTGGTTTTAATACAAGCGTTGTTGTTATTGTTGTTGTTGTACAAGCATTTGTTATTGTTGGGAATATTCTTGTGCTTATAATTGAGCTTGTTGTTGTGCTTGCAATTAGGCTTGTTGTTGTTCTTGCAATTGAGCTTGTTGTGCTTGCAATTGGGATTTTTGATACACAATAGATTGTTGATAAGACAAAGCATTTTTTCCTTGAGGTGATGGAATGATGTTTTGATTTGGGACAAATTGATTTGATTGAATGTATTGGCTTGGTGGGATGTTTTGATTTTGAGCCACAAGTGGTGGATTTTGGGGAATCATGTTGTGAATGGCTTGTGATGGAGGATCAAGTTGATTTTGGGGTGGTTGATGTGTGATCAAATTTTGATTGTTGGACACTTGATTTTGATTTGGCACATATTGAGCTTGTGAAATTTATCCTTGATTTTGTTGTACTATCAATCCTTTTAAAATTTGGGATTGTGATGGAGGAGTGTAAGTTTGAGGACCAATTTGATTTTGCATTGTTTGAGGGACTCCTTGATGTTGAATCAAAGGTTGGGATACTTGATATGATACCACTTGGTGTTGTGATGTTAGTGGCATACTTTAATTTAGGACCAGTTGATTTTGAGGATTACCTTGATTGATTTGATTTGGGATCAATTAATTTGATGTATTTCCTTGATTGATTTGATTTGGGACCAATTGATTTGATGTATTTCCTTGATGTTGAGGGACTTGTTGTTGAAACATTTGATTTTGAGGGTCAATTAGATGGTTTTGTGATGATTTCCCTTGTTGTGTTGAGGAATTACCTTGCAATATTATGTTCACTTGTCCTTGTAGATTCATTTGGGGTGTTTGAATCACTTGGTTTTTTTGGACATTACGAACATTTTGGGTGTTTGTTGTGATTGAGGAATATGGTTGGGCACAAAATTTTGGTGCCATGTTTATGTTGTGGATATGTCATGTAATTGGCATGTTTGGATGTTGAGAGATTTGTGGAATGGAAATTTTTTGGGGGATGCTTGTGTTATGAGTACCCAAATTTATGTTATTTTGAGTGAGACCAAGTTGAGTTCCTTGTTGAGTTGCAAGACTAGATGAAACCACCCTGGAAGTTAAAGGTTGACTTGGTACATGTGATGAAGATGGTTGAGTGATATATTGAACAACATTTTGGACCAAGGGTTGTGTGATAGATGTTTGAGGAATAGATGCAATATTTCCCAAAGGTTGTTCCCTAAGTGTGTTCAAATTGAATGTGGAAGGAAGTTTAGCTCCTTCGTTTGCCAAGGCCAACATGTATTGAGTTGGGTTCAATTTCATCATGGTGTCGATAAGATGGTGAGTCTTAGGATCTTGTTGTAACTCAAGTAGTTCATCTACAATAATTAACAAATATAGAAAACTCATGAATTTTACCAAATAAACTTATTGGGATTTTATTTTTATCAATTTTATAAGTAAGCAAATTGGGTATTCTTAAAACAACTCCAAAATGAATTAAATGGAAATTGGGTAGTGAGAAACTGATGTAGAATTATTTATCATTGATAACTTCATTTATTTACAAAAAAATTATTATCACATATGATAGATGATAGCCATGAACAACAACATCAAGTCACATTAAAGACCTCTCACAAAATGGCTAAACAAACACTGAAATGGAAGCCAACTCCACCTAATTCACCAAACTCCACACCAATGATCAAGTACAAAAAGATACATCAATAAATTTCATCAGTAGCATCTAAATATGATGCTAAAGCATCATCTACAACAAAAAACAAAAATCTGGAAGATGCATGCCAAACTGGTTCCAAATCTAGAATTTGGGAGTTCCAATACACACTTCAAACTGAAAGCTATCACCACACAAAACACCAAACTGAAAGACCACTAATTTGGGTAGAAAAATACATGAGATAAATACCTCCAATACAAATAAATTTTCTATATACAAAAGCCACCAAAATTGAAATTGAAAACACACTAATTGGAACAAACCTGACAAATAAACTAAAGACAAGTTACCAAATTGAAGAGCATTCAACACAATGGAAATCTTTGGATTAAATTGCACTTGGAGACCCTTAGAACCACTATATTTGAGCCTCAAAATCCTTGGTTTATCATACTTTGATACCCTTTCTTCATTGGTTTATCAACCTCTAAAGAAGAGCAAATGCTCAGCCAAAATTTGTAACAAGAATCCTCCAAAATGAAGCCCAAATTCATGTTTTATTGAAAAATATTCAATTTCCAAGTTTGGGACCCAAAATCATGACCAAGGGGAGATTCCATTTTGTATGTAGTTCATGTAACCTCCAATTCCAAGTGTCCATTGATTTCTTCCACTCTCATTCAAACTGCCATGTGTCAGTTGAAGTCTTGCAACATAATTTGCCAAAATTGCTCCAAAATAAGTCCTAGAAATTTCCAACACCCCATTTGGACCCATGATAATAAATATTAATTTATCCCCCAAAATTGATATATATATTTTTCTTGAAAATCTTAATTACCCGATTTATCTGTAGGTCCTGATAGGCAATTTTGGAAACTAGTTTTACTAAAAATAGTAACTTCTATTTTTTAGAAAATGGGACATTACACTAATCCACCAGAGGCACCATTTGCATCCACAACAATATAAATAGCATAAGGTCAAATATACATACAATTTTTTTTGAAAGCAACAACATTAGTTTTGGTTTCTTGGCTGATTAGAATTTCAGGCTTGAACTCCTTGATGAGGTCCTTGACTATGTTCTTCTTGTGGGGGATATTTATTCCCCTTACATTCTAGGAGAGAATTAACATTTTTTAGTTCTTCTAGAGCTTGGAAGCTTCAAATTACTCTTACTTTCACTCGCTACATCCTTGGTTGTGTTCCTCTATCTAGTTTCTTTGGCATATTTATGCCCAAAATTAGAGTTGTTACTTATATTGGTCATCTTTCTCAATCTTGTTGAATGCACAAGAAAAATGACATGGGGGTGAATTAGTTGTTCATTAAAACATCAAAACCCTCATTAACATTTAGATCCTTATTAACCCTTAGTTTGTTATATTGATTTACCATGAAAGTAAATAACAAAAATAACAACACGTCAACACCATACACAGAAGAACACCAGCTTTACATGGAAAACCCAATAGGGGAAAAACCACAGCGAGGATTAGCTCATAATATAAATTAATTGCAACACTGAATACAATAGACTCACTATCGAAGGGCTCATTTCCCAAAATAAAGAAGGGCTCACTTCCAGATTATAAAAATGAAGAAAGAATATTATTACAATGAGAAATCCATCTTAGAGTAACAGAAAGGTTCCACTACTGCACCACCAGTACATTCACACTCTCTCTGAAGAATGTAGACACCTACTCATTGCTTCCAATAGTATTAGTGATTAAAGCTCACACTACACTTCATAGTTTCACACTTCACATCACAATTCACATCACACACACTTCATACACTCACCATCCATCAACTCAACATGTATATATATCATCCTCAACCTTGAAAATAATTTACAAGGTCGGTTATGCACCTCAACCATCCAAATTCAAATTAGGTCAACACTAAGCATTCCCACAATGGAGAGGAATGAAAGTGGACCACATCACACCTTAAATTAGAGCTAAATCCATACATATACACCACATCATGCTTCCACAAATACTAAAGAATTTCCCCAATTAGTGTAAAAACCCAAGGTCAGCCAAACCTATGTAAACACCATTAAAAATTTAAGTACACACTTCCTTTTATCCAAGGACAACTTGTGAACCACACACAACACTCAAACATAATCTGTAATATTCCATCAACACCCTAAAATCTAACAAATTCCTTTGCAATAACTTTCACCTGAAGAACACATTCATCTTGTACACCCAGATAACCTTTCACATACTATAACTAATGATTCCAACCTTGTGGAGCACAAAAATTTGAATAACTCAAACCAAAGATAGATATGAGTAATGTAAGCACACCCTTAGATCCACAAGACCAAAAACCACACTACGGAGAAATGCAGAGCAAAACCATTTCTCCAAGACAACACTGCTTACATAGCTCACACATTGGTGAACACAAATTTCTCTGGACAATGGTCTAAGACAAGAAACTCTGCATACAACACCTTTGAACACCTCTAATCAACACATCCAAACCTCATAAGTAGATCTTCAATGTAGAAGAAATGTGGAGCAAGAACCAGAATACTACTCTACTATACTAAGCACTCTTTACCACACTATTTCCTCTTCTATTCATTTTTTCTCAAAAGTACTTGGAAACCAAGCACTAAAAACACCAACACATCATCTACAACACTTTCTCATCACCACTAAATCAAATGCAATATAGAAACTCAACCCAACACATGCTTATCAAGGAAGCACTAGAGGTTGACACTAGTGAGACTACTAATGACAACATAATGCAATAAATCAAAGAATCTCTAAGGTTGACATCAATGCAACAACATAGATCTATTGAAATTAGTGACAACAAAAACTATACAAACTTCCAACAATCTCCCCCTTTGTCATTGATGGAAAAACATGATATGAACATCCACCAACAAAAAAATGTTTAACAGCTTTGATCACCAACACATACTACACAATAATGCACACTGCTCTCCCTTACACAAGCATTTATCTTTTCCATTACTTTTTCTTTCTCCCCTTTACTTCATAAGGTTTTTTAGTTAAGTCACTCCTCCTTTGATATCAATGGAAAAGGGAAACACCCCCCTTTGACATCAATCACACATGTACCCACTCTGCAACTTCCTTTTATTTTACAACACTATTTTCGTCACACCTTTTCTACACACCTACACATTCCACTTCTCTACACACTCCCCCTTAGGATTACACAACATACTGCACTAGCCAGCTACCAATGCAATGAGCACAACAATTCCACTGCCTACTCCCCTTGAGAGGTAGCCACCAACATCAATCTAGAACAAGGAATAAATATTGAAATCCACTGGATTGATGCATATCCTTATGCATCTAATTGAAAGGAGGGGAAATAACCCCCAACTTCTCTTGGAGATAATCAAAATTATCTTTAGGAAGAGCCTTTGTGAAGATATCTACAACTTGATCCTTTGTATGCACATACTCTAGCTTCACCTCATTCTCTACAACTTTCTCTCTCAAAAAGTGATACCAGATTTAGATATGCTTTGTCCTTGAATGCATTACTAGATTCTTTAAAATGTTGATAGCACTTATATTATCATAAAAGATAGAAATTGGTTCATCATATATCACTATGATATCCTTCAAAGTATTTTTCCTCCATAACACCTTTGTGCAACAAAATGTTTCCGTAATGTATTTTGCTTCTATAGTAGATAGTAACACTAAATCCTATTTTTTGCTTAGCCAAGACACTAACCTACTTCCAAGAAAGAATGCACCACCACTTGTACTTTTTTTGTCATCCACACAACTTCCCAATCTGCATCTGTATAAGCACTTAGAGAGAAATCAGTATCCTTTGGATACCACAAGCCATGTTCTGAAGTGCCCTTCAAGTATCTAAACATTCTCTTCACTGTTGCTACATGTGACTCTCTGAGATCATCTTGAAATCTAGCCACAAGATAAACTACATGAATGGTATCCATAAAATAGTCCTCCAATCATTGATTTGTACTTGCTTTGATCAGTCTTAGGAGATTCATCATTATTTCTCAACTTGCAACCACTAACCATAGGAGTGGATACCTATTTAGAGTCTTCCATTCCAAACTTCTTCAACATTTCCTTGACATATTTTGATTGTGAAATGAATATACCTTTTGCTATCTGATTGATTTTTATTCCAAGGAAGAAATTCATTTCCCCAAACATTGACATTTCAAACTCATTTTGCATCTATTCTATAAATATCTTACATATAACTTCATTTCCTCCAAAAATTATGTCATCAACATACACAACCACAATCAATATTTGATATCTTTCAACCTTAAAATAAATATTTCTATCTACGGTACCTTTATTGAATCCTTGCTGCAACAAATACCTATCCAATCCTGCATACCAAGCTTTGGGAGCTTTCTTTATTCCATACAATGCCTTCTTCAATATGCATATCATATTAGGGTTATCTGATAATTGAAATCCTTTTGGTTGTTCAATATAAACATCTTCCAACTCACCATTTAAAAATGTAGACTTCACATCTATTTGATATACTTTGAAATCCTTGTGTTTCAAAATCCAAAAACATCCTAATAGCTTCCATTCTTGCCACTGGAGAAAAAGTCTCCTCAAATTCTATTCCTTCCACTTGTGAGTGGCCTTTACACACAAGTCTTTCCTTATTCCTAACAACTTCTCCATTCTCACTCAATTTATTTGGGAACATCCACTTAGTTCCAATCACATTCTTGTTTGTTGGTCTTGGGACAAGTTTCCAATTCTGATTCTTCTCAACTTTCATTAGTTATTCTTCCATAGCCTTGATCCAATACTCATCTTTGCATGCTTCACCCATTGTTTTAGGTTCAAATTTAGAATTAAACATAAGTTTACTTGTTATTATGTCATAGCGTCCTTTCTTCTTGTCAATACACCTCTTCTTTTGTCATCAATGATCTAATCTTTAGAATGATTCTTTTGCACATACTTATGAGTCTTAGGGATCGTTTGTGGAGCTTCTTCCTCTTCAACCTATACTTTATTTTCCTTACCTTTATCTTTTTCTTCTTCTCTATAAGAGGACTCATTTGATTCATATCCATCTATCATCACTAAAATTTTATGTAAGTCTTCTTCTACTTTGACACTTGCACTTTCAACAATCCTTTTCAACCTCTTGTTGTAGCACCGATAAGATTTGATTTTTGTATAATATCCAAGGAAGATAACTTCATCAGATCTTGCATCGAAATTTCCTAAATTTTCTTCATCTCTCTTGATATAGCATTTTCTTCCAAACACTCTAAAATATTTGATAGTAGGAGTCCTTCCATACCATAACTCATAGGGAGTCTTTGAACTATTTGTCCTTGTTTATGCTTTGTTAATTATGTAGACTGCAGTATTAATTGCTTCTCTCCACTAGAATTCTAGTAGGTTTTCTTCTTTCATCATTGTTCTTGTTGCTCCTTGAATAGTCCTATTCTTCCTTTCAACTGCTCCATTATGCTAAGGAGTCCTAGGGGCTAACAGATGCCTCTTTATTTCTTGAACTTCACGAAAACTATTAAACTCATTGGAGGTGAACTCTCCACCTCTGTCAAATCTTAAATATTTGATTTTGATATCCATTTCAACCATAGCTTTAAATACCTTAAACTTATCTAGAGCTTATGATTTTTATTTGAGAAAAGTAACCCAAGTCATTCTAGAATAATCATCAATTAATAGCATGAAATACACGTCACCTTGAAAACTTATTATTTTGGTAGGTCCACAAAGGTCTATATGCACCAACTCCAAAGGGCTAGTAGTAGATTATTCTTTAACTTTGAAACTCTTTCTAGCCTGCTTTCCAATTTGACATTCCTTGCAAACAACATTGATAGGCTGTAATCTTTAGTAGATCTCTCACAACTTGAATTGAACTAATCCTCACTAGGTTATCAAGATTGATGTGGCACATTTTTCTATGCCATATCCAACTTTCATTAATTTGAGTCATAAAGCACATACCATTAGCACCCTTGAGCTGATAATTTTTTCCATCTATCCTTCTTCCTACAACAACCAAAGTTTTGGATCCTTTTTTGATCTCACAACCATCATCCTGAAATACAAGGTTATATCCTTTGCTACACATTTTTCCTACACTCAGAAGGTTATGTTAGAGACCCTTAACATAAAGATCATTTATATTATGCTTTCCATCAAAACTGATTGAACCTTTTTCCACATATCTTAGCAGATGTATCATCACTAAACTTAACTAAACCACCTTGAAACTTTTCAAGTTTAACAAACTTACTCTTATCACCTGTCATATGATTTGAGTATCCACTGTCAATGATCCAGTTATTCTTATCTTCTCTAGCATGAAAAGAAATCACCATTGCTCCTTCAATATTATGACCTATTTCTAGAGCACATTGCTTCATACATCTTTCAGAGTTAGCAGAATTACTTCCATCATTTAAAGCCATGAAAAATAATTCATTATCCTCATCATCATGGTAATTAGATTCATCGTCAAATATATCGGCATCTTCTTTAACATAATAACTTCTCTTAATTGGTTTAACTTTGTTCTCCTTACATTTATCTTTTGAAGCTTTGATAGGACATCTTGAAGCATAATGACCAATATTTCCACAATTGAAACATTTGAAAGATAATTTACCTCTATATTTTTCAATTCCCTTTTCTAATCTCCTCACAAAATTTACTTCTACATCATCAACATCATTTGTATCTGATTCCTTATTCTTCTCTACTTTTCAAATTTTAAAAGTAGTCTCATTCTTTGAATCACTTGCACCAAACTCTCTCAATTCAAAAGCAATTAAATAACCAAACAACTAATCTCTAGAATACATATTTAAATTATGAGCTTCTTCAATAGCAGAAACTTTATGCATATAAGATTTAAGAAAAGTTCTTAGTACCTTCTTTACCACCTCATCTTCTTCAACTTTCCACCAAGGCCTCTGGTGAAATTGACAACTTCATCCACTTTATGCATGTATCTTGTAATATCTTCATCCTTTGACATCTGTAGGGTTTCAAACTTGATCTTTAGGTTCTACATCTTAGCTTTCTTTACTTTTTCATCTCCTTCGTAGATACTTTTCAACTTCTTCCAGATCTCACTAGCACATTTGAGATTCATAAATTTCACAAGTTCAGTATTAGAAAGACCACTCAAAAGAGCATACCTTGTTTTCCCACTATTCTCATAGGCCTTGATCTCATCATTAGTGCTTAGACCATTTGTAGGCACAATATATCCAAATTCAATAGATTTACAAACTCCAAACCCTAGCTAGACAAGGAAACCTTCCATCCTAGTCTTTCAAAATGCATAATCTAATCCATCAAGTAGAGGAGCCTCCTTGTGTGCCATCCCAAATCTACCTCAAGCAGTTAATCTTTCTTCCAAGGAACCTTATTAGCCCTTAGTCTATTATAGTGATTTATCATAAAAATAAATAACAAAAATAGCAACACATCAAAACCATACATAGAAGAACACCAAATTTATGTGGAAAACCTAAGAAGGGAAAAACCACGGTGAGGATTATCTCATAGTATAAAGTAATTGCAACACCGAATATAAAAGGCTCATTATGAGAGGGCTCACTACCCAAAAGAAAGAAGGGCTCACTTCCAGATTATAGAAATGAAGAAAGAAGATTGTTACAATGAGAAATCTATCTCAGAGCAATAGAAAAGTTCCCCCATTGCACCACTAGTACATTCACACTCTCTGAAGAATGCAGGCACCTTCTTCTCACTATTTCCAATAGTCTTAGTTGTTGAAGCTCACACTTCACTTTGAACTTTCACACTACACATCACAATTCACATCACACACACTTCATACACTCATCCTCCATCAACTCAACATGTATATATACCATCCTCAACCTTGAAAATAATTTACAAGGTCATCTATGCACCTCAACTGTGCAAATTCAAATTAGGTTGGCACTAAGCATTCTCATAGTTGAGAGGAATGAAAGTGGACCACATCACACATTAACTTAGACCTAAATCCATACATATATGTCAAACCATGCTTCCACAAATACCGAAGCATTTTCGTAGTTAGTGTAAACACCCAAGGTCGATCGAACCTATGTAAGGACCATTGAAAATTTAATTACATGCTTCATTTTATCCAAGGATGAATTGTAAACCACACACAACATACAAACACAATCTATAATATTCCATCAACACCCTAAAATCCAACAAATTCCTTCACAACTTTCACCTAAAGAACACATTCATCCTGTACACCTAGTTAACTGATGATTCCAACCTTGTAGAGCACCAAATTTTGAATAACTCAGATGGAACATAGATATGAGAAATGTAAGAACACCCTCATATTTCAAGACCAAAAACCACACGACGGAGAAATGTGGAGCCAAACCATTTCTCTTAAACAACATTGTTTACACACTTCACACGCTAGTGAACACAACTTTCTCTGCACTATGATCTAGGAAAATAAACTATGGATACAACACCTTTGAACACCTTTGATCAACATATTTGAACTGCATAAGTAGATCTTCAATACAAAAGAAATGTGGAGTAAGAACTAGAAAACTACTCTACTATACTAATCACTCTTTACCACTCTATTTCCTCTTCTATTTAAATTTTATCAAAATCACTTTGAAACCAAACACTACAAACACCAACACATCATTTGCAACACTTTCTCATCACCACCAAACCAATTTCAATACAAAAACTCAACCACAGACATGCTTATCAAGGCAACACTAGAGGTTGACACCAATGAGACTACTAATGAAAACATAATGCAATAAATCAAAGCATCAACTCTAAGGTTGACATCAATGCAACAACATAGATCTATTGACATCAATAAAAACACAAAATATATATACTTCCAACAAGCCCTAGGAATTTTTTGAAGAATATGGAATAGATGGAGAAAATAAGAGTATAGCACCAGAGCCCCTGAGGAAAGCTTGTGGGAGTTAGGCAAGGGAAACATAATTGAAGACTCTGAGATCACATTCATTCGGTCCATCTCTATAGGATGGGAAGGGATAATAATGTCATCCTTCATAGGGCCAACTTCCAAGGAAAGGACAAAGACCTTAGAAAATTCTTTAACCTTCTCTAGAATAAGCTTAGGGGGAGAAGGAGGAACAAAGATATTGATGGATGACTAAAAGGAGAAATGATGGTGGAGATGATGAAAATGATGATTATTTTCTAAGTAGCATATTATGTAAAGAGAAACATATTATTTGTTGTAGCACTAATATGATGCACCATGAGTATAAGGGATCATGATGACAATGCACCATTTGCATATAGAATGACACAAAAATACATGTGTTGCAAATAGCCTAGTAATCAAATGGGCATGTTGTCAAGGCACACCAACATATGGATAATGATAGTGATTGTGATGGTGTGTTGTATGAAGCATTAGGACTATAAGAAATAATCAAACATAAACACATGAGCAAGCACACACCTGAAAAAACACATGATTTGATACCCTATACAATGTTGAAGCCAAGGTAGTGGGTGGGCGGATGGGATGGGGGTGTGGGTCAAGATCAAAGGATAAATAGTTTAGGATGAGATTAGATTTTACTCCTAGTCAAGTGAAAATATATAGATTGGTTTTATGATTATGACGATGATAGTGTTATTGATGATAAGAACAACATGAGGATAGTCTTATTAACAAGGAGAAAAACATAAATATTGGGAATAATATATCCCAATGATGATGATTGGGTTTATTTAGGACTAAACATAGCTTAAAGAAAGATAAGGAACAAGGCTTGTGTATTTTTTTGAATGGATGTGAGATCTTGAGTGGGGCTTGATTGGATTGGGAACTTATGTGCACCTAGAAGTGTTTAAGGGATTGTGCTTTAGATTTGAGATATGTTTGTGTAAGAACTTTCCTTTGGTTGGCATCTCAATGGTGGAACCAATAGCAAGGGAAAATATAGGATTAAAGACAAGGATGAAGGTGGTTTGGATGGAATGGTTGAGGAATTGGATGCAATGGAAAGGAGATGATTGATATGAAGGAGAGATTACAAAAGACTATGTCGTAATGAGATAACATGTTTTATCCAAGATATAAGGTTGGATAGTGCTACATAGGAAATGACATTATGTTAGATGGTGTGTGGCTAAAGGACAACTTTCAATATTTTTCTAAAGCACGATTTATTTTGTGTGCCCCTATCCTTGTTAAGGTCAAAGGGAAGATTGATGAAGCATGACTAAATAGATTATGTAGATGTGGTGGATGTGTATGATAGGAGGGATAGGTATTATAGAATGGATTAGATGACTTGTCTCCAAGTGCAATGGTATGCATAGATTGATTTTACTTATGATTCCCATCAATATATTTTCATCATGGTAATTTTCCAAGGTGCTACAAGAAGTAGTTTTCACCATTGGATGAATTGATTTCTTTTTACTATTTTTTTGTTGATTTTTAATTCTTTTGGATTTTTTGGCATTTTGGATTACTCTTTATTTATGTTTCTTTACATGGAAAGTGCATGGTTTCCTAATGTATTTGATATGAATTCTTATGTCATGATGTTCTATTAGTATCATACTTGACGAATTTGCTTTATTAGGATCATTGCACTAGTGTACAATTTGTGAGTGCACGTGATGCTCTTTGATAGTTGGGTTGGCCTTATCTAAATGTGAACATCTTGAAAGATTACGATCATAGTCCTTATGGTAAAGTTTTTCTACAAGGATATGGTGGATTCAAGGTTTTGGATTGGTGGAGTTAAGATGAGGATGAGTTGAGTGGAATTTTGAATTTAAGGATTTAGGTGTGGATTCGAGAGGTTTGGATTAAGATTGGGATTTATGGAAATTTGGAATTTGGATGTGGATGGGGGATGTTGGGCTTGCACAATAAAGTTGGACTTGGAATTGGCATTAGGATTAAGGTTAGGGCTAGGGCCAATAATCTTTTTTGGATTATGAATCTTTGCATGTTGCAATTGATGCTAATTGTGAAGGTGGTGCATAATTTTTGTATGCAATGTGTGGATTTTGATTGAATGCTTTATTTTGACATTTTTAATTTGGGGGATTCATTTCTTCCCTTTTCTTTGAGATCCATATTTATTTTTTCTTTCTTGATTTTTGGATACATGTCACTTTTAACATTCATTTGTTTTTGTGCTTGATTTTGATTTTACATTCATACCCAATTACCAAAGCTCTAAAACAATACTAAAATAACTACACATCCCCAAAGCTCTATCGTGACTTAAAATATCAAAATGTTCATATCCTAAGCATTGCAAGCACAACCAAAAATTTGGACCCCAATTTCTTTAAAGGAGCTTGTTTAGAAACTAACTAGATGTAAGTATTCATTAATAAGATACAAAATAAATGCAAAAGCACCAAAGAATATTATAAATAGTAGCACAAAAATATAAAATAGTGCTAAGGTGCACAAGGGAATGAGTTGGAAACTAGATGAAAATTGTAAAGGACAATTGAATGCTAATTATGACTCATTGTATGCATGTAAATTGAAAGTATACATATCCAATCAAAAACCCCTGATACCACATATTTAGATGCACTTTTTTTCAATAATCTTACAAAACTCTAGCATCTTATACATTTATAACCACTAAAAATCGATCATTTATTTTGAAGGGATGTCGAAGGGAAAGAGCTCCACAAATTTAGATCCATTTCAAAAAATAGTCTTATTATACTTTGAAATTGGATAAATGATTGGAAAACAAAATGAAGGTGTAATCATAGTGCAACAAAAAATTGTTAATATTTTTCCCTAAAAATATAGAATTTATTCTACAAAATAGTTATTATGTCACTTGTTAATGGGTTGGTATGGCAGTGTGAGACGTCATTGTAATGATGGTAGAGATTCATGGGAATTTATTGGCTTGAGTTGGAAGCCCCTACATGTATCACATGGTCATGAAGGATGTAGTTTGTTTCTCATTTCAACAAATGTTTTTTCCTACATTTTTGTTGGCTTATTATTGATGACTCTTAGGTTTGGTGTTTGTTGTGGGCAGTAGGAAGGATAAAATCTATATGGGGAAGAAAATTGTGGTGACTCCCCCAAAATAGGGGAAGTGCTAGAAGTTTGTTGAAGAAATTGTGGTTAAGTTTATGGTGTATGTTTATAACAAGATTCATAATCCTAACCTCAAGCAGCAAGTTGTTAGGGTTTGGTATTTAGTGAAGGATATGGATGGATCCTCGACTATTAGAATCCAGTTTTTTATAGAAAAATATACTAATTAATCCATTTAGTGGGGGCATTTGTATGTTTTTGACATGGATCGGGCTCTCATGTGCCTTATTGTCCTATTTTTGAGCATTTATTTTGTGATGGCTTATTTGAAGGGTTGGGGCTCCCATATTACCTTTTTTTTTTAAGTTTGGGTTGTATTCAAGCATTTCACAATAAAAACTATTATGAATAGTTTATGATATTATATACGGTGTTAAAATAGTTTGCATGGTTCTTTGATTTATTTATTTTTTGGTGGATATGTGTGGTGTTAGGTCTGTAACATTTAACTTTAACTTCTATTTTGATGGTTATTGGATTCTAAATCAAGTTTATAATTATTTTTTAAAATACATTGATGAAAAAATCTTCAACTAATCACTATTTAAAAAATACACAAATAATATATTTATCCTGTCACAAAAAGAATTGATAAATTTACACAAATAAGATAGAAAATATTATAATTTATAATTTTCTTTCAAATTTTAAATTAATTTACCTTTAATTCACATTGTTTACACTAAAAGCTTTATTCATTTATAATGAACTTTAAAATTAAAAGTTTAAATTAATGCTTAATATCTTTATTTAATTCATTTATTATTTATATATTTATAAATATCTTTAATTTATAATGATTAATAATATATAATAATTAATTAATTAAATAAATGATTGTGCTAAAAAATTCTACCACAATATGAATATTTGAATAAAAATGATAGTGACAATTCTAATTCCTTTAACAAATTATGAGGCATATTCTATTATCAATGGTTTTATACCTTTCATTCATGTTTTAAAATTGATATTAATTAACCCAATAAACGTAGCGGAGTTGGCTGTGGCTTGAGGTTTTCTCTCTCGAGGTCACAAGTTCTACTTCTGCTTCATGGTGGGAAAGGCAAGGATCAGTAATTGTGTGTCGTTCTTGCTCCACTAACCTGGGGTATAGGAACAAACTTTGATATATATATATATATATATATATATATATATATATATATATACACGCATATGATATTAATTAATCAATAATATAATTATAAAAAATAATATTAGTCAATTATAGTGTAACTGTGACAAATTAAATGGGTTCATTTTTTCCATTCCATTTTGGCTAAAAAAAAAATTGAATGTAAAAAAAGTTCAAGTCCTTGTCTAATTCCTATAATTCCTTTGCAGTGGTTATTCAAACTTGCTTCCTTTTTATTTTATATTTTTTATTAATATGGCTCTAGATTGATTTTGAAAAGATTTTAATCGTTCAAATCTTTTATATTATTATTTTCATCATTCTACATTATTTTATGGGTTTATTTGTCATGATGCCTCTTATCTCAATTGTTTTTAAGAGATAAGGGAATAATTCATCACATTCTTCCTGGATGTGTGTTTTCTAAATTTCTTTTAATATATTTTGTCTTTATTGACTCTTTTTAGAGTAAAGGATTGAACAACAATAGGTTAGCTTTTTTTCCTGTATTCCGAATATATCTTTATTTATGAAAATATTCATGTAATCCTTAAATTTAAAATGGTATAAAAGGAATATATATTTTTAAATATTTATTTAGGAGATATAAAAATTTATAGAATAATTAAAGAAAATATGATAAATCATATTGCTAACAAGATTTTAATGAGATAAATCAATGTTAAGTAGAAGGTCTAGAGACATCCTTTCCTTTAACATTATTTATGCCAGAGGCGTATTACAATGACATCCAACAAAAAGAAAAATTCAATGTAAGGAAAAAATCTTTAGTTTGAATTTGACGTTCAAATGAGATGCAGCTAGCATAACTACATTCATTGTGTGTAGACATTTTTTCAAGCAGATTTAAAGTAGATTTAAAGCATATTTAAAAATAGTTTTAAATCGATTTGATATCTTATTCAGTCTAAAATACTTAGGGTATGTGTAGGATCATGATGTGCCAAAAAGTGGTGATATGAAAAAAGTAGTGTTTTGCATTTACCAAAAAACGTGAAAATCCCGAGATGACTTTTTTTGGGTTCGGTGTTAGTACATTGCTCCAAAGCAATGCCCAAACCAAAGTAGCACAAATTGGATATCCAATTTGTGTCGGGTATATATACCTAGCCGTGACCATTTTAAACCATTTTAAGGCACAGTGAGAGTGACGTGAGGCGTATTTGATATCAGATTTGAGTTGATATCCGATTCACAAGGTAAGTTTTTGTTTTTTTTTGTTTTAATCAATTTTTGTATTAGTTTTGTCAAATTTTAACTAGTTTGTTATGAATTTTTATTAAAAACTAGGGTTTTCTATGGATTTTTATTAAAAACTAGGGTTTTTTAATGAATTTTTATTAAAAACTATGGTATTTCATGGATTTTTATTAAAAACTAGGGTTTTTTACAATAATTTCATTTATATTGTGTAATTTCAATTAGATTAATTAGTTTTGAACTTCAATCAGGTATTATGGCTGAGAATCAAAACCCACAAATTCCAAACTCTCCACCACCTCTACACCCATCAATTGAAGAGTTAATTGGTAAAAAATTGGAGCAATTGAGGGGTATTTGTGATGTTTATAAGACAATCCCTCGATTATCCCAGATGACAAACACATTGAAAGAAATAATTAAAAATATAGAAACCCTCTCCACCCAACATAATGCCATTCTTTCATGGCAAGAGATCATGAGGGAATATTACTCATGTGGATTGTCTTACGAAGATGTGAAAGATCTTGAAATAACAAAAGCCCAAATAACCTCTTTATTTGTTAACCCCTGCACCGATCTGCCAGTTAATGTTAATAAACCAAAACTTCCTATAAAATGGTGCACAAATAAGGACAGTGTAGATATTTTTTGGGATCATTGGTGGATGGTTTTTGATAAACCACCCAACAACAATATTGATGTACCATTTTACTTTATTAAAAAATTATACGCTGAGTTTGTGTTAGGGCATCAAGTCAATTACTTTGACATTAAACCCTTCCAGGGCGTAGGTGGAGGCATGCCCCAGGATAGACCAGGGGCAGTTAGAGTAGTCCAAGGCCCATATGTTCCCCTTCCTCCCCTTCCTTAGCCACCTCTAGTACATCATCCAGATATTATTGAGGATGCAACCACAAAGTCTATTCAGACTATTCACTCTTTGAGTGATCTTTTGGTTTCCTATACTGCTACAGTAGCTCAACCACATGTTGGTGATGTTGGTGATGGATCAAGTGTTGTTGCATCATCCTCCTCAGGTCCACATATCTATGTGCCACATATTTGCACTATGTGCCACCAGATATGCTTGTGTCCTCTTATATAGCCCGCTAAGCATCCCTTGGACACTTCTGATTATGAACTCCATGATATGGACATTATAGGAGATTAGACACATGGGATTGGAGCACACCCTGCAGAGTTCTCTCCTGCTAGAGAGAGGGACATTGGAATAGTTACACAGGTAAGATTTAAGTTGTAAATTCATAACTTGCATTTGTTTTTAAATGAATATTAATAAGAGATAGTATCAAGTACTAATATTTATTTACATGGTCTATTTAACAGTTGATGTCTGAGGAGGAGCTTGCATAGGTTACTAATAGCACCCTTAGGGCCATTTCATTTGGCCTTGACATGCACGTGGTATATATTTTCGCACTCACTTGTTTACATTTTTTTATTATATACTTGCTTGTCATTTGAATTGTCATTAATGAAATTATATATTAACTTATATGTTTATCTTATTTTCCTCTTGTAGGATACACCTAGTGTGAGCGAGGTGCATCATTGTCTAGACTATGGAGGCACAATGGTAGATAAGGGAAAGGTAATTGAACTCAAATTTGATTGAATTAAGATTTTTAAGATCTTATAGTGATTATACATACATCGACATAGATTGGTAGTTTCACATACTTGTCATTTTTATGTACAAGCGGTTATGAGCTACACATCCTTGTTGACAAGTGTCACAACGCCTGAAGGAGTAGTTGTTGGAACACCTCAAGGAGTAGGTGTTGAAACACCTCAAGGAGATAAAGAAAAAGAGATGCCTAAAGAGGTATGTGTTTATTTTATTTTGTGTTTGGTAAATATGTTCTTATTATCGACAATTGTATGCTAACTTGTATCAATTTTATGTTTTTGTTCACATATATAGATTGACATTGCAAAAGTTGGTTTGATTAGTTCTTTGAGAGGGGCATATTCTAGGACTCCAGACCCTTTGAAGAGACGCATATATGAGGTAGTCAAGATTTCAATTTTAGAGTTCAATTATAATTCAATGTATATTGATTTTGAAGTTAATTATTTGATTTTAAATTATATTTAATATAACTAATCTCAATTGTGGTTTGAATTTTTCTTGTGCGGCTACCTTCAAAGCCAAAGAGTGCTTCAAAGAGTCCCCATTTTGATGATCCACCAGTAGTTTAGGATGAGATAGACATTTTGGCATGTATATTTTAAATAGATATCGAGATGGCATATGCCACATTTTGTAAAACTTGGTTTGAGTTGGCATTGATTCCATTTTTGTATAAGGATGTACACTTGATTATTGGATAATTTGATATATAGAATTAGTTGACAATCGAAATAATTTCTTCCTCATGTGCATGTTTAAACTCTTCAAAAATTTAATCTTGAGCAATGGTTAAATATCAATGTACAATAGCATAAAATATAATGGTTATATTATATAGTTCACAATAAAAAATAATGAATAATCCAGTTAAATTATATCATATATTGCTTAGTTATATTATGGTTATATTATATACTTTAAACCATAGCAGCAAAAATATTTTGGGGAAAAAATCAGCAAACCAAAAGTATAAGATTTAAAAACAAATCAGATTTTTAAAAAATTGCAAAAAATTGTAGAACAAGAGAAAAACTTTTTATTTTGAAATTGAAAGGAATTTTCATAGCATAGAGATATAGAGAGAAAATAAAATAAAGAGTTTAACTAATGAATTGTAAAAAATAGATTTTTGTAATTTATATTCATATCGCTGACTCCATTGCATTGCACATCTTTCAAACTCAAAGCATTACTTCACATTGCATAAGTAACAACTAGACGCTGGTAGATGAAAAAAAATTAATTACAATATAGTTTTTACAAATTCAACCTAAGTAGTTATGGAATTGCTTCACATTGCATAACTAATAACTAGGAGCAGTTGTCAATTGCATTTGCTTGACATAGCATTCTATGAGACCACATTTCTTTGAGGCATTTTTTCAAATAATTCACTACCTTGTCTATGCTACCACATTTTTCATACATGTCTACCAAAGCTTTTTATCAAATAGTTCATTGGCTTGTTGCTATGGCTAAAATCCTAAAACAAGTGCTTTCAAACAAGCTATGGATGCTTGGAAAAATTCTATCAAAGCATAATAGTAAGCAATAGCATAGACAAGGCAATGAACTATTTGAAAAAATGCCTTAAAGAAATGAGGTCTCATGGTGATGGAATGCCATGACAATCAAAATTGCTTTTGATTGTCATGGAATTCCATCACCATGAGACCTCATTTCTTTGAGGCATTTTTTCAAACAGTTCATTGCAGCCTTGTCTATGCTACCACATTTTTCATACATGTCTATCAAAGCATTATATCAACATTTCATTGCCTTGTTGCATTTCTAAAAGCCTAAAATAGGTGCTTTCGAACAAGCTATGGATGCTTGGAAAAAATCTATCAAAGAATAATAGTAAGCAATAGCATAGAAAAGGTAATGAACTATTTAAAAAAATGCCTCAAAGAAATGTGGTCTCATGGTGATGGAATGCCATGACAAGAAAATTTCTATAGATTGTCATGGCATTCCATCCCCATGAGACCACGTTTTTTTGAGGCATTTTTTCAAACAGTTCACTGCCTTGTATATGCTACCACATTTTTCATACATGTCTACCAAAGCATTTTATCAAACAATTCACTGCCTTGCTACTATGGCTAAAATCCTAAAACAGGTGCTTTCAAACAAGCTATGGATGCTTGGAAAATGGTGCAGGAGCACCTTGGAAACAAAGGACTAGGTGATGGTCAGTGAGTCAAGTTTTGAGTTTTAGTTTTATTGTGTTTTGTTAATAAGGTCTATTAGACCAAAAATATTGTAATAAAGGCCTTATGGGGTCAATTAGTCATTTAGGAGTGAAAGTTGGCAATTTTTTGAAAAGATGCTAAAAATAGTATTGAAGTTGCTTTGTACAACTTGTCAACTTTGCATGTTAGAGGAGGATTAATGCTCTCTCAATCAAATTCTTGCTTGTAACTGATGTAATATGGTGGAAAATATGTTTAAAAGCCTCTGACTAATTCAAGGCATGAAGATAGAATGATTTTGAAGTGAATAATAGAAGTTTGCTCTATTTTTCTACAAAATTTGTGTGTTTTCAGAACCTGTCGAGCTCAGTACAATTTTGTATGGAAGCTTTACGCTGGAAACTCATTGGGATTAGTTAGATATATATCTTATCTTTCATTTGATTCTTATTTGGTTTGATTTCATAAGAAATTGAATTAGTTCTAAGTATTTTTCTATTGGGTGGTCTAAAACCCTCATTTTCAAGTGTTGAGATTAGTAAAATTGTAAAATCTCATCATTCCACCGTTGGAATTTTGTGAAAACCGATGGAATGATGCTTTGTGGGGTGTTTTATCATATTTTTTTAGTTGCAGGGTTGAGCAACTACGTTTCATGGATTTTTGATCGAGCCCTAGCTTGATTTTCTCATGTGTTAAGCTAGGAAATCAAGAGAATAGCGTGGATCAACAACTTTTTTAGAAGATTTTGTCAAATAAATGGTGGATTCCTATGTTTTTCCACCAAAGGAGTCTGTTGGTGAAGTTATTTGGAGTCTGAGTTAATTTGAGCACACCTCCTTTGTAAAAGTGGCCTATTTAGGCCTAATTATAGTGCTGCAAGTCAGATTAGACCAATTTGTTCCAAAGTAACATCATGAACCTTTTTTATATGTTGAAATATGTGTTAAAGAGTGCTCAAAAAGTTTTTGGTCTTGTATTTAGTCCATTATCTACAATGGAATTGAATGAAAACTAGGTATAGGTGCCCTTGTTGGTGAATAGTTGAAATGGTGCAAAAACCCATTGTTGGGTTTGAAGCCTTCATCAAAGTTTGAAATTGTGTTAGTTTGAGTTGTTGTGACCTTTTCCACCCTTTTCCTTGCATCATAAAATATCTATCAAATCATAATAATAAGCAATAGCGTAGACAAGGTAGCGAACTATTTGAAAAAATGCCTCAAAAAAATGTGGTCTCAATGTGCTTGTCATGGCATTCCATCACCATGAGACCATATTTATTTGAGGATTTTTTTCAAACAGTTCACTGCCTTGTTGATTTTCATGGCATTCCATCACCATGAGACCTCATTTCTTTGAGGCATTTTTTCAAACAGTTCACTGCCTTGTCTATGCTACCACATTTTTCATACATGTCTATCAAAGCATTCTATCAAACATTTCATTGCCTTGCTGCTATGGCTAAAATCTTAAAATAGGTGCTTTCGAACAAGCTATGGATGCTCGGAAAAAATCTATCAAAGCATAATAGTAAGCAATAGCATAGACAAGGTAGTGAACTGGTTGAAAAATTGCCTCAAAGAAATGTGGTCTCATGGTGGTGGAATGCCATGACAATCCATAGCAATTTGATTGTCATGGAATTCATCATGCCATTCTATCACCATGAGATCAAATTTCTTTGAGGCATTTTTTCAAATAGTACACTGCCTTATCTATGCTACCACATTTTTCATACAAGTCTACCAAAGCATTTTATCAAACAGTTCACTGCCTTGTTGTTATGGCTAAAAGCCTAAAACAAGTACTTTCGAACAAGTTGTGGATGCTTGGAAAAAATTTATCAAAGCATAATAGTAAGCAACAAGCTATGGTCTCATGGATTTTTTTCTTGTGAAAATCAGTGTTGGAGTTCGATTGGAGGCTGAAAACTACTTGTAAGGGCATAAATAAATCTTGTAAATATGACCTCAGGGTTGGAGAAGTTGAAAATAAGAATTTGCATCTTTTTGGAAGAAGATTTTTGTGTTTTTCCAACGTCCTGTGTTGTTCTTTTGATTTTGTATGGTCTGTACAACCTTATTATGATTTGCACACGTCACATACCTCTCCCAAAGGATCAGAGCTGACTATTGTTGCAGTGGGTCCATGATCAATCGTGCCAAGAATATCCCAATATACTTCAAATGAAAAATCTATATTATCACAATAGAAAAGATTCTTAGACTAACAAATCTATATTATTCTAAACAACCTGAGTGATGATGAATTGGTAATGCAAACTATAAAAGATGCTTGGAATAACCAATCTATATTATTCTAATGAGGTATGGTCCCCTTTCACACGTGCAAGGTAGATTAAAAGTACAATAAAAGAATCATATTAATCGCATTATAGGATAGTCATATTAATCACATGAAGTCAAGGAGAACACTATATGTGACAGCCATCAAGAAAAGTCAATGTCAGTTTGAAAATGAAGTGAATTACATTGACAAAGTGCATATTACCTTCTTAGGACAGTCAAGTTGCAATCATTAAATGAGGAAAATTCTCATGAAAAAGCATTGCAAGAGTATACAAAATATCAGTATTAAAGACACCTACATTGCAAGAGTATACAGAATGTCAGTATTAAATAAAGAACACTAATGAACTTAAGAATAATGAACCTAAGTATTGTACCTTCCATTCTTGAATATGTTATTCAAGTGTGCCTAAAGGGTCATCTCTTTGCTTAAGAAAATCCAATATTGCTTCATGATCAACATTACTAAGTGTCCATAGTCATTTTGTCTTTGTTTTGGCATGATGCTTCAACAACATAACATTTGTTGCTATAACAAGGTGCAAATACATGAGAATGGTTTTGTGTTTCTCATAGTCTTCAAATGCAGGTATGCCATTCTTTCTAATCATGTATGTTCGCAACCAAGTTCCTACAACCAGAACTAAACCTGTAGGATACACGAACCCATCATCATCTTCCATCAATTGTGTTAGCTTATAATTTACTCACACACATCGAGCCAACCAATAGTCTGATCTCTCTTCATTCCCCTGTGGTGCAACAACTGCAAAAACATGTCCTGGCTGTAGTAGATTTGAAAGATGGTCGTAATCAACTAAACTTTCCATTGTGTCATTTGTCATGGATATTGTTTGAGATAAAGGAGTTAGATACTGTGGAACCCATGTATCCACCCACTCACTTGACTCGCATTGATCCCACTCACACTAAATACAACTCTAAAAAAAACAAGCCAACTCTTATGTCCAAATGGTCCATGTGCTTGCATCTGAGCTTCAAAATGAATGCATCTTTGGAGAATCTTTGATTGTATAACAATCCAATCTGCCTCCCACTGTACCCTCCTCAACCAACCAAAATAATTTGCACATTGTTGAATCAAGTGTCCCTCCTTGTGACAATGCTGAACTACACCAATCAACATTAGAACATGCATCACTGAATTTTTCTCCTGAAATCTTCAATTGCTTCTTAACTAGAGATCTCTTTACACATGCACCTGCTCCACCATGCTCCCCTTTCCCATGCCCAGCTTCAAAAAAACTCCAAATATGAGGTACACCCCTCTCTACATGCATTCTACTCAACCAATAAAACATACGAGCATTCTTGAATTGACCTGTGCAGTTATCTAACCAAATGAGATGTCGGCCCACTACAAGAACTCAAAAAAATTCTCAAAACAATGTTGGACATACTCAGACAAGTGAGATCTATCATCACTCATATAAAAATGATACTCTCTGATTATCTTTCGATCCTCTTCTGTACTATCAAGTGCATGTCTATATGTTATGTGGAAAAAAATGGCAATCTGAATGGAATTGTAATATTGAGATTGTACCTCATTTTGTGGTTGCAATGTGTAGTTTTTTTCAAAATCAACCATTAATATAATAGTGCCAATCAGAAAAGAGTCCTTACACATCCTAAATTGTTGATCCAACCACAAAGACCTATGGTTATGCCTTGCATACTTGTAGAAAAGATTTTCCTTAAAATTTGAAATTAAATGAGCAACACTGCATTCTTTTGTAACTAACTCGCATCTAGAACCTTCACCTCCACTCTGCAAAGTATATTTGACTATCTCATATCTCTTTTTCTCAACAAGCTTCTTTCCAAATTCATGTTCAGAACCCTCATGAAAACATTGAACAAACTTTGACAAGCCACCACATTGTGAGCACTTCGCATTTAAACAATCATTTCTATTCAAAAGGAAACCATCATCTCTAGAACATAAAAATAGATCTAGCGAGTCCCTTGATGATTTCAGAAGATGCATTGCACCACAATCCTGCAACATTTCATTAGTATGCAAAGTAGAAAGGATATAGCATAATAGTTCATGGTACATTGAAAACTCGACATGGTATTTGAAACAACAAGTATTATGAATTTTAAGAGGAACACAATAAAATGGCTTCAAAACTTCAAAGTCCTTTGTGATATTTCCATATTTGGATGTGTTTCAATAAATTTTTGGAACAACATTGTTTGGCTTGATTCCAAGAAATGTTTAGGATGCGGTGTACGGTCTCGATTGCCAATTCTTAACTTTAAAGCATCCTTTGCATTGGGTGATACTCTAGAGTTATCATTCCAAAATTGTTAAATTACCTACTTTACATTATCGTTTAGATTCTTATCAACACATGGAAGCCTCCCGGCAAAATCCCATGTATCATTTTGAAGAGGATCATCTATTCTTTCTCTTCTTGCAAGTGCTCTATCCAAAGTTTTATGATTTATGTCAAAATCAATACAAGTTTGTCGCATAAAGCAAGCCTTTTTCAATTGATGGCTTACTAGGGCGGTTCTAATGAATCTTTGAGCAACTCTCTTATCTTTTTCCTTGCTATTTTTTCCAATAGACTTGAGAGCATTAAAAAAAAAATTGGTCTTCTTGTTCACATGAATCTTCAATTTGGCTAGCAAAGGTCTCATCTTTTTACTCTTTAGAAATTGTACAAAAAGTTGGCATTACTCGGTCAATGTCTTATTGCTAAAATATTGGTTGAAAATTTGCGTAGCCCACAACCGAACGGTTCGTGTTGACCACTTTCCTTCAAAATTGTTTATAATGTTCTCATCAATTTCAAGTAATCATTTAGGGGTTCTTGAAGGTCTTGAATTTGGAATATGTCTTTCTTCCACACAAGGTTCTTCATTTCTCATGTAATCTAGTGAAACATAATTTACACTTGGTTCAATATTATGCTCAACATCTTCAATTCCAACATTTTCACCTTGAACATTTTCAATATCAATTTCAATAATTTCATTCCCAATTTCAATATCATGTTCAACATCTTCAATTCCAACATTTTCACCTTGAACATTTTCAATATCAATTTCAATAATTTCATTCCCAATTTCAATATCATGTTCAACATCTTTAATTCCAACATTTTCAATATCAATTTCAACATTTTTATTCCTAATTTCAATATCATGTTCAAAATTTTCACCTTGAACATATTCAATTTCCTCTTCACTTGAAAGACCAAAGGGCTCAGGTTCACCAATATTTAACATACCTTGTCTTCTCTTCCTATGACCTTCTCTATCTCTTTGTTGATATGCTTCAATTTGTTCTTTTGTAAGCTTTCTCATACGTTTTTTCTTCTGACAACTATTGCTCCCCATTATACCTCATAAAAGATGCTAAAACAATGATTGCTAATAACAAATTTGAGTAGAAGATGCTTCAAAAATTTGATCTTTGTCTCTTCCTGTTTGAAATCATGTTTTTGTCGCCTACAAAGCCTGCAAATAGAATGTAGGGTCCGGTGGGATGCCCGGTGGGATGCCCAAAATGACCCACATGGGGTTTTTCTATGGCCCACAAATTTGATATCTGATTTAAAAAACATTTTAAAATGTAATGTAACGGTAAGATTTTAGTGTTATAAATCGGATATCCAATTTTTGCACACATAGACCCAAAAGTAATTAGGAGGTGGAGGGTGCGCAAGAGAGAGAGAGAGGGAAAGGGATAGATAGAGAGAGAGAGAGGGAAAGGGAGAGATAGAGAGAGAGAGAGAGAGAGGGAGAGGGAGAGAGAGGGGGAAATGGAGAGAGAGAGAGAG
>VDFB02047230.1:258992070-259076887 GCA_007258455.2 Sequoia sempervirens | reverse complement strand
ATAAACTATAAACTATTTATTGCATTTTTTAAATCATATATTATAAACTATATTACATTTTTAAAAATCATATATAAAATATATCAAATATCTGATTCATATCGGATATCTTTTATCTAATTTGAATCGGATATCCGATATTTCTAACACAAACCTTATTGCCTAGGGGTTAGCCTCGGGCTTGCTTTGGAATTTGGCTAGGACATGCCAATCCTAAGAAGCCAACACAAAAAACGTGTTTAACAACTTACCTTGCTTTTCTAGACTTCGCCCATGTGGCTGATGACTTTTTTTTACCCAAAATTGATGAAATGAAAAGGGTTTCTAAACGAGATTCTTAGCTTTCCACCAATATAAATTATGCTTTACTTTTAATTTAATAAATAATTATTATTCATTTTCTATTTGAATTATGACTAAAGTCTCGATTGATACGTTGATTGAAAAACATCTATAGCTTTCAAAAAGTATCACATTTTTTAAAACATGTCACATTTTATGCTTCGCATACTATAGGATTAAAAAATGAATTTCATGAAGTTTTGACCAAGTTAAGGTGGTCAAACATACAAGTTTTTATATTTTTAAAAGTTGTAATAAAAATTCATAATTAATTATTTACTTGGAAAAAAATACAAAAATATGCATCACATCGAGACATGAGTCCTCTACTTATATCTAAAATCTTATAAAAAAATATTATCATTTTATTGTGGTTAGGGTGGTCAGACAGACACCTACTTATTTTTTCCCTGAAATTTAAGTACTACTGCATTGAAATTTCAAACTTTTACCAAATATATATATTTTTTAAATAAACCTAGTAATTTAGAATCTACATTCAAATTTCTATAGATTCTATTCTTACATATTTTTGAAATAATATAAATAACTTATTTAAATTTTTACGTCAAGTTGCCTAACTCTGATTTTTCTAAATTTTCATCACCACTTAAGGGCCGTCTTTTCCATGATGATCTTGCACATACCCCTTATTTTTTATATCTTATTCACTCTAAAATAATTGGGATAATCTTTGTAAGTGGGGATTCCAGGGTCCCTCTATGTGTATTATGTGTGACTGCAGTGAGAAGGATTCTTCCCATTTGTTTTTTTGTTCTTATTCTATGTTGCTTTGGCATTGGTGGTGGGGTGTTTGGAAACATCCTTGTGTTCATGTGTCTTCCCTTGTTGAGTTCTGGAGCAGTATGGGAAGACCCCCTTCCCGGGCCTCTTTTCTAGATAGATTGTGTGGAGCATTGGTCCTATGTTCATCCTTTGGAAAATTTGGTTGGAAAGGAATCGTAAGATTTTTCGTGGGGATAGGATGATTGTTGAACAAATTTGGCACAAAATTTTTGGTATGATCCAAGAGACCCTCGAAGCCAAATGTGTAGTGGCTTTTCCGTTGGAAAAAAGTGATGATGAGATTGTGAATAGATTGGGCCTGCAAGGGTTATCTTCGGTCTCTGCTTGTGTTAGGAAAGGAAGGAGGGCTAAAAAGAAGGTTGAAAGGGTTGAAAGATGGTTGCCTCCAACTAATTTTCTAAAGATTAATACTGAAGGTTCCTCTAGGGGTAACCCTGGGCCTGTTGGGATTGGTGGAGTTCGCAAAGACTGTTCTGGTTCAGTCATTTTCCTTTTCTCCATCCATAAAGGGCGGCATTCTAACAACTTTATGGAAGGGTTGGTGATTCTTTGGGCTATTGAGCATGCTTGTGCCTTGGGTTGGTGAAAGATTATCTATGAGTCTAATTCATAGAATATTGTTAATATATTGTTCGAGCAAAAGGTGGATGAGGTTAATTGGTAGATTGCATTGGTGGTTCATCAATTTTTTCATAGGTGCTCTACTTTGGAAGTGTCTTTTTTCCACATTCCGTGAGAATGGAATAGGGTGGCTAACTGCTTGGCTAAGTGGGCTTTGAAGCATGAGGATGATTGGAGGATTGAGGGGTGGAGGCAGTTATCCCCTAAGTATGTTCATGATTTAGAGAGGGTCATTGCTGATGATATGGAGGGATAAGTTGTTGGTGGATGTTTGGAGGATGGTTTGAGTTTTAGTTGGATGTTCTAGTATTTTCCTTTGTGGGAGCTTATGGGTTCCCTGATCCTTATATACTATTAATTTATGGATTTCAATAAAAAATTTACCCCTTTTATTAAAAAAAATTATAATTAATTTAATTATAGTAATTATTATAATAAATTAGTATTTATATAACATTATTATTTATATAAAATACATCGAGAGTTATCATTCTTGAGGCACTTATTTTCATCATTTTTTCTCATTGCAATAGTATTTCATAATTCGTATAATTCTATTTTTTATTTTATTTTATAATATATATTTATACATTATTTTTATTTTGAATTTTTTTGATATAGGGAAAAACAAATTTTGAAGGGACCCAGAACCCTTTAACAAAAAAGAGCAAGGCAGCAGAAAAGACAGCAAGCAGCCAATGAAAAAGACCAGCTCCAAAACAAGACCTATTAAGATTTACAAATGACATTTTTCTTGTGGGAGCGGAGAGTCATGTCGGAAGATGACCGAGAGGATTTATCTTTTTTGCCCTTAACTATGATCCAACCATCTTCCACATGCGTCGCCTTACCGTGCAACACCAGCTCGCTACTTTCATGAAGATGAAAGCCAGCAGCCAAAGTATCAGGGGTTACATTTTGATTCCTTTGCACAGAAAAAGACTTTTCTGAAGAGCCACCAGAAAGGGAAGCCAAAGCACATTCCCCAGAAATGGCGGCCTTTGAATCAATAGGGGTTGCCTTAGTGACCCCGCCAACAGAGATGATCGGATTGGGCATCCCAAGACCTAGAGAATCAGAAGCAGCCACCTCACAAACATTGGGGGTATCTACTAGACGTTCAATTTCAACAACCCCACTAGAAGAGACATCCGAAGGGGATACCTCACGAGCTTGTGAATCTAAAGCAACCACCTCGGAGAAGCTCCTATGTTGATCAACATTCTTCTCAACCATATAATGTTGTTGAGAGGCACCTTTCCACCAAGAAGTTGAAGCATTTTTCTCAAAACCACATTGTGCAACAGCGTGATCTATTTTAAAACATCTTCTACAGTGGAAGGGAATCCCTTCATAGTCCAAGGACTGTTTCCAAGAACCCTTTGAAGTATTAATTAGGATTTCAGCAGACAACCCTTTTGAAACATCCATTTCAACCAAAATTCGGGAAAAGGTGGAATGAAGTATGTCAGAAGTAGCAACATCTACCAACAAGTGGTGGTAATATTGCTTATGTAGATTTTAAAATCAATTTAATTTAAAAATAATAATTAAAACTAAATACATAGTGTCATTTAATAAATTTTTAAGTTTTTAGGGTGAACATTTATGTATAGTACTAACATAAATATATTTTTATAATTATAACAAATTACAATGTATTTATTTGTTTATTTTTCAATAGTGTATTTATTTATTTTTGTTTTTTTTTCAATAGTTTTTAGTTTTTTTGCTTTGTTTTTAAAACAGTTTTAAAGCTTTTTTATTCACATGAAGACCTCTATTAAAATAAATTAAAACTAAATATTTAGTGTCATGTAATAATTTTTTTTAAGTTTTTAGAGTGAACATTTATTTATAGTAGTAACATAAATATATATTTTATAATTATAAGAAATTTCAATGTATTTATTTGTAAATTTTTTTGTTTATTTTTCAATAGTGTATTTATTTTATTTTTATTTACTTTTCAATAGTTTTTTAGTTTTTTTGCTTTGTTTTTAAAGCAGTTTTAAATATGTTTTGTTCACATCTTTCTTTAGATGTTCTTATCTTTAAATTTATGAAGACCTCTATTAAAAGAGGCTGTTGAATCATAACCATTTCAAAACTTTGTGGTTGCAGGTTTGGCTTTATTCTCCTGGAGTTGGATTTCTCGTAGGTTTGGCTTTACATTTTTTTGGATTCACTTGAGTTTAGTTGTCGTAAATTTGGCTTTAGTCCTATTGAAACCAATTGCATTGTTATAATTTGTTGTTGCAGTAAAACAAAACAAAGATTCAAGGAGTCGAGCATTATAGCAAGAATTAATACTATTGGCAATATTATTTTCCAGGTATTTTCTCGACCCTCTACTCCTTGATGTTCTCTCTTCATTGGGTCAATTGTTTATGACATATATGGATTGCTCTGATTGGTGGCTTTAATCTCTTTCAGTACTCTACATCTCTAAATCACATGTTTCAGTTGTGTTTTTCCATGTCCTTGTCTATATTTTGCTATTGATTTAGTTTGAATCATATGTTTCCATTAGATTTTTCAATGCCATTGGTTTTTGTTTTAGTTTTGGCTTGGTTTAAGTTGTTTTGGATATTTTTTGTGCGTAAAATATATGTATTGCTTATCCTCAAGAAGCCTTGGGTATTTTTTCTTCAATTGAACAATGAGTTGGTTTTTGGGCTTTTAACCTACATTTATCAAGACACTTGAGTTGAAATCTCCATCGGGGAAAAATTCTGCAACAATAATACACAAAGGTTAACATATGTCAGACAATCCCTAGGACTTGGAAATTGAACCTAATTGCAAGAGAAATCTGTCAGTTATGCAAAAGCTAAAATCCCAATTGTTTCACCTAAAGGTATCTCGCAAGAGATTTGTCCCTACAATTATTGGGGTAACCCATACTACTATGTGGTGCAGTTTGATAGTTAGTAATACTTTGCCCTTTAAATTAGTAATTTTACTATGGAAGACAAGCTTGGTTGATTGCTCGTGCTTTCACTTCTTAATCCTTCCAAATGCAACTCGAGAGCAGGTTTCCCTTGCCTTCGCCTCATATAGTCCAACTTTTGTTCAACAGTGAAGAGTTTGGCAAAGCACACATAACGCTATAAGCCTTAAGCTCACTATTTTCCCTAGAAAAATCTTTTAGCATCTTATTCTCTTCTTCTATTGCCACCATTTTTCCTGTATGGTACTCAATTGCTTTCTGAGAATGTTCTTGATGTTTGTCATTTAAAGTCTCTACTGAAGAACGTGGTGAACCAACACCCTTACTAAGTGAATTCCTCAATTTGATATCTCCTAATTCCCTTCTAGCAGTCTCTACTTCCAATTTCACTTGATGCAGTGTAGCAGACCCTGGTAATCATTTTTTACGCAGACCTCTCAGCCTCTGGCACTCAACCTTCATACCCACTTCTTTAATAAGTGCATGAAGTTTGTATTTAATACCTGGCTTATTAGACCTCCAAATTTGTTCTTAAGTGCCATCATTTTGATTAACCCTTTCTCTAACGCGGAAGGAAATTGTAGCATTGTAATTACGTCGAGAGGCGTCTGTAGTGGCATCCATCAAAAATCAAAATTCATTGTAAGGAAAAACAACTATAGTAGATTTGATGAGATCTTGGATGGATGATGAATGCATATTTTTGCTTAGTTTTAGTTTATGCTTTTACCTTTTAAAGCATAAATAACACGGGAACAAGATTGGTAAGTAGATTTAAAGCAGATCACAGGTTCCATAGGATAAATCTTGCAGACTTTTGAAGACTTTTGAATGTATTTATGAATTTAAACCATCTTTTCAGGGTTTTTAATGTGCAAATTGATTTGCACAGAATCCTTTTGACACATTGAATGGTAGCAGTAAGCATCGTTAACAAGTCGTTTGAGCAGGGACAATGGATCAGATTTCATATGAAAGGCGTACCAAATTTCCAGGGATTTTTGTCTTCCTTACGGTCTTGGTAAGCTTTGGAACAGTGCGGGCACAAGCATAGGGACAAGCATGGGTTGGGCGAGCTTTAATGGCATGGAGAATTGATGAGCCTAACCAAGGTGGTGTTGATGTTTCTCTTAAATTGAAGATGGATGATTTTAATAGTACTCTATTGATGGCTCTATCCCCCTAGGCAATTGCCAAGTTTTTCGCACACTGGTGAGCCAATTTGCCATTTCTTTCTTTCTACCAATGTTTTCACATACTTGGAGCAACTGTATCAGGCCGCTTTTATTTATTTTTGGTATGATAAATTGCTCCTTTTAATTTTGGTTTGGTGATTTGCTACCTTTTAATTTTGGTTTGGTAAATTGCTCCATTTTTAATCATGACGAGATCATAGAATCGAGGATCAGATATTGTAACTTCTGCCCACTTATTATATTTGTTGAGGGTCAAACCTGACTACTAGAGGAGCTTTGTGAGGTTCATATTGCAGGTTGCCACACCAAGTGCATGATATTGTAATGGTCACATCCGGGATGAGTGTTGTTGCACCCGCTTTGGGAATTCTCCAACCATAGACAAGAGCCGAAGAGTTTACATGTGAAAGGTATTGTAAAAGCCAATACTGTCAGCTCTGTCTTCTTGGAAAAAGGGTTTTCCTAATCTGTTTCAGACCCAACATGTTGTTAGACTCGTGGTATTGAGACTCATGATTAGGCCCACATTTGGATTTTTCCCATAAAATGGGTGAAAACTCTTGTAGAAATTATCGAATCATACAGGTCAAAGGCTATTCAAATTGACCCATAGTATTTTTCTATCTTGTGAGTGCCAAACAAAAATTTAGATGTTTAAATGAGGAGAGTAGTAGTTTAACAACTTTAATGTTTATTTCTTTTTATTTATGGTTGTTTTATTATTGAGTGCAAAGTCTCCCAAGTTGAGTCAAGATTGACCCAGTATTGAGACTCACAAGTTGGTCCATATTTGGAGTTGGCCGCTAAAAGGGCCAAAACTCTTATAGAAATTGTTGAATTATATAAGTTAAAGCTTATTCCAAGTGACCAATTATTGATGAAAATCACAAAAGATTGAGTACTTGATGTAACGCCCCACCACGAAACCCTAGAGGACGACACACTATCACCTACAATGGAACAATTTTTTTTTTTAAAGTGCAATGAAAACACTATTGCAAATGAACATTAACTCAAGCTAACCTAAGTCCTCTAAGGTCCGTGACGACGCTACAAAGTTTCCATTAACTAAATTAGTGAGAACCATGAATCATTACGTTATTACATTCTAACATCAATACATAAATATAATCTAATTTCATCAATATGGAATTACATCACATTTAACCATGCATTCAATATGGTACATCCATAACATTACTCAAAATAGATCATTGAATCAATTCTTTTAATTACTTATACAATAACATCTGATACATAGTCCATTGCATAATAAAGATTGCATCAATTTACATCATCACATAAATACATCTGAAATATCAATATCTCCCCATATACACATGAGGAGTGTACATCAAGTGCAATACATGATACATCAAATCAAGTGATACAAAACAAGTGCAAGAGTAGCAATCCACATGAGATGATGCAATGCAGAGGACATCAATCCAGGAGAAGTCACCACAATCATGAACATGGAGAGGGAACCCAATGGAGGAAAATGCACTTTCCACCCAACCACGTGGAACCTAAAGGTCCACCCCTCGTGCTAGGATATAGCAAAGGTTCCCACCATCACAGTCAGACAAAAGACAATAGACAACACAAGGCTAACAAGATAACAATGAACAAATGAGATCAACTTCAAATAACAATGACATCACTTGTAGAGGCTCATAAACATCCAAGGAGAACCAAGATACAATGAGATACTAGGTTGTTGTAGGAGGGAGTTTCATCGCACAGTTTTCTATAGGTTACCCTAGCGTAACCTTCCTAGGCTACCAGACCCCCATCCTGGGTTACCCTAGTTGCCTCTACCGACCACCAGACCCCCATACAAACTATGCGGGATCAACATACCTTCCAGTCAGACCAAGCAATTGATCTTGTCATTCCAGGCCTTCTCAACTCATCTCAAGCTTATGCAAGCACTTGAGCCATGAACAAGGAATTAACTTATCTTGATTAGTGTTATTACTACCCAACCCCTAGACATTTATTTTAGGTTATCACTTAATTACAAAAATCCCACATGGGTTACCCAAGTGCCACTTTGGGTGTTGGCCCCCACTGAGAGCCACTCCCCTACTGACAACAAGTAGACCCCAATAAAAATCAAGAGCAAAGCCAATTTGCACAATCACATATCTGATTAACATAATCACAAGGCGACGCAAAACCCTTCCCACTCACAAGTTCCAACCACATTGGTGAACATACTGTGCAAGGCTCAAGAACATCACATACTCACTTAATGCAAAAAAACCATCTCAAGGATAATAGTAATTCCATCAGAAAGACAATCCCCTCTAGCCTCTGGAAGATAGCTAAGATTCATTCCACAAGACGACTTAAACATAGGTACAAAACCCACAAATTATATCCCAAATTATCAATCATTCACATTGCTTCACATGAACAATCTATCAATAACCTAATCACAGGTTACATAGTCAATTTATGATACACCCCTTACAAATCATAAATACCCACCTGGACAAGGATGGTCTATTTCTTGACACTTATGTTTCATTTATCCTATATTCAATTACATCAATCTATCTTTATCCAATACAATAATCAAACAACAATAGACAATGAACAAAACTCACAAATATCCCATTTCCATTATTCTCAAACTTTGTTCATACTAAGACTCAATTCAAGGACATAATCAAAACATGCAAAATAAGTTTACAATGCAGACATTACATTTTCAAGTAATCTTCTAATCATTTTCTTCATTGTTTAATATAATTTCTCATTTTAGGAGGACAGAATTATACTTTCTTAACATTTAAATATATTAATAGCTACGATCATCAATATAAATTTTAGACATATAAAGATATTTATGTACCTAGGTACAAGAACTCTGTGTCCATTGACTGAGTGAATGCGCGTTAACACATATCCAGCGCAATGAAGAATACAATGCAAGACTCGAATGAAGGGATGCACATATATATAAATATATCAGCGCAATAAAGATTATGATCAAAGACCATGGTTAAAGTTAATCGGAAGCCATGCGATTATCAATGACTAAAGGGAGACGCATTTGAATGGCCCCATGAATATCGTTGTGATTAAGGACAAGATAGCCGAATTAAACTAAGATAGCATAAGGATTTACAAGACTAATAGAATAGCGGATAGAGTGAAAGCATGGTGTTTCGAGGTGCATATGAGTTATAACCGGCGCAGATAAGAGTTTATGTCGATGGCCCTGTTGCCACTCAATATCCACTAGAAATGGTACTTGATGCATAAGATTTTAACGCATACTAAGGACAGTTTAAAATGCAATTTAATCGTTTGAAAGCTTAAAGAAGAAGACTCAACCTGAACATCAAGACATAATCAAAGGGCGGCAGTGCAAATAGGTTGTGAAATCTCATGCCGACTTCCAAGCAATACAAATTGAAGTTTGTCAGACCTAGCATAAGTTTATTGGCCGAATTCTTACATTTACTTCATCTCTAATTTTGATATGGATTATCATTCAGTGAGAGATAAAAATGTGAAATCCACTGGCGCATGAAGACCGTCGATAACTCTAACAAGAACGCATGATGCTAGTTATACAAACTGGAGTTTGCACTTACAAGGCGGTGACTTAATGGTTACCATTGTCTGAAAAAGGCATACAATTTGAGAGATAGCTTCAAATACTATGGGTTTGAGTGGAAGCATGCATGAAACAAAATAAGACACTCATTGCATGGAGGCCGATACCAACAACAAAGAAAACATACATTGCATAGCGTCCAGAAAAAATGTAAAATATAATTAAAAAATAAACAACAATGAGTTAAACATCGCTACAAGAGGGAAGATAGTTATTGAGTTCATAAGTCTGAAACCCCTGAATGGAGAGGTAAATGTGTATATCCAAAACAAGCTGTCAAGAATAGGGTGGCGGCCTGGGTGATAAGAATTAGATGAAATGATTATGAACAAAAGTTTATTGATTTGCAAACTAACCAAAATGACTACTCGTGTGCAGGTTTAAAGCAAACATACTCCTATTAGAAATACCAAGTAGAAAATATTTTGCAATTACAATTAAACATGGAAATTGGAGAACCCTTAAATATGATTTCCAAAAGAAACTGTGGAACCAATTTGAGCGATCAGTTATAAGTCTAAGGTTGAGTTGGAAACGTGTGAATGCAAACATTTTGCAGAAATACCCCAAGAACTTTTTAGAAATCCTTTCAAATTAAATTATTTCAAACAAGAGAAAACAAAGGTGGAAAGAAAAAATAATGGAACCTTGTTAAGGTTGTTTATCTCTCTGGAAATTGGTGCTGAGCTCACTTCTTCCAATTCATTACCTCAATATTCTTCAAAATCTCCACCCCACTAAAAGCCCCAATTCCCAAAAACTTCCAAAATCAAGAATCCAATTATTCGAACCAGAAACAAGCTCCTAGAATCAATACAAGAAACTCTCGTACACACAAAATGCAAGAATTAGTTTCTTTTCCCAAAAAAAAATCAAAAGCCCCTCTCATAGTTATCCCTAACTAACTTATTAACCACTTCCCCTTAACTGAAGCAACATATATCTCCTATTTTAAAATTCATTTATTCTATCCCCCCGATAAAAGCTTACAACCACTCTCCAATATTTGTATTAATCAAATATCTTCATTTAGTTGTTCACCATAAATCCTCTTAAATATTATTAATTTATTCATTTAACTTTAACTTTTAAATTTTATTTTCGCCTCACAATAGACAATATTTATTTATTTTAATATTTCATTTAAATCATAAAGTTTAATTTATTAAAATCAAATAATTACTTTAATATTATTTATTTAATTTATTCTTCAATCATATAAAAGCTTCAATTAAATTATTATAAAACCTTTTAAATCCGATGATCCCTAGTTAATGAAACAATCAAACAAAGGAACTCAGCAATCACATTACTTGGGAACATGCTATGAAGCAATTAACTCAAATGGAAAAACCATGCCTCATATGACATCATGGTCAGGACAAAGCGCGAAGGGGCATTACACTTGATGCTCCAAATAATTTTTTTCCTCTTGTGAGTACTACAAAAGCAAATTTAGATGTTCAAATGAGGGAGAGTAGCAGCTTAACAGTTCTAAGTTTTATTGCTTTTTATTTATAGTTTTATTATTGAGTGGGATGGAAAGTCTCCCAAGTTGAGTTTGTTGGACTTGCTAGGGCTCATTTGGTTTGGAACTTGGCAAGGTTACATTTTCTTAATACACGCTAGAATCAAAACCAGGGTTTGGTTACCTTATCTTGTATCTTTGTGAAGAAAATATCATAAATTTAATATTTGATCTTATCTTAATTGACAACTGTATCACATTTGTTTAAAGAAGAAAATTGACATATGTATTTAAAATCAAATTATAATTAAAATCATTCAATTCAAATTTCATAAGGAACTCATAAGACAACTAAGCATCTTTGTGTTTAACCTCTAATGTGCTATTGAGTCTTTTCTAGCTTTATTTCACTATTGAGTCTTTTTTCCTATTTTATTTTGCTCATATATTATTTGATTGATTGAAATGGTGATAGCATATGGGCAATTTATTGTTGTTTTGAATAAGTTGATGAAAATAGGTACCTCGAGAAAAGATAACTCTTGACGTATTTTTTATATATTAATATTTAATATATGTATGCTAGTGGTAATATCAATGGCATCATGCCCTATAATTCTCTTATAGTTCTTTTTATACTCAGCATTGCTAAATTATACCACTAAGAAAGAGAATTCACAAGACTATCCATATTATGTGTAACTTATTCAATAATCGTCATCATCTTCCTCACAATAATATACTCAATGGTACAATGGATCACAATCTATAGCCAAACTTAGGAAGATAAATATTGGAAAGAGGGGAATACAAATAATAATAACAAATTGAATTTTGAATTAAACTTTCTCTCATCAAAAGAAACCTACATGAAACTAACTTTGATCTTTGTTGATGCAAGAGCATCCATGGCATAGTGGCTAACCTGTGTCAACAAAAAGATGTTTAATTTTCAGTTGCAATTTTTGGTGTGAATTGAATTTCATGTCTTGTCTTGTGAAATTCGTATTTTGATGTGCATTTGGATGTCATGTCATGTTGAAATTTGAATTTGCAATTTGGAGTGAATTTGATGAAGACAAGATAAGAGGAGATAGTGGAGGATATGCTTTGAAAGCAAAAAAGCCAGAAAAAGCAAATGGAGGCGTGGGTTTCTAGGAAACCTCCAAATTGATTTGTAACTCCAATTTTTAAATTCCAAACTCTTAAAAAATAGGGAACTAAAGGTGTACACCCAAGTTTGGAAAATTGATTTTTGTTTTCATTCAAGAAAGCAAGAAAGCCATGAAAACACTGCCATCAATGCACGACATGCCTTGAAGTTTGAAAAGCTTATTTTAGTTAATTTAATTGATGGAATTTAATTTAATTGGAGATTCCCAGAGGTGGGCGTAGCTTTTCTGGGAGTGGGTTTAGAATGAGAGGAAATTCAACCAAATGAAATCACATGTCATTTCATGTCAAGGATAGTTTGTGTAAAAAGAAAAATCAATTCATTTTTGAAGAGAATTTTTTTCCAAATTAAAGGAGGAGAAACAAGGAGGCATGGCATACCTCCAAGAAGGAATTTTAATGGTTTTGTTGCATATTGGAAACTGGTTACAGAGCCATGAGCATCACCAGTAGTTGCAGATTTGAGTTGTTGAGATTGTTTTGAGAGATTTGTTGTTGCATGAGCTAGAGAAAACTTTTGTTGCAAAGTTTTGATTTGTTGTTGCAAATCATTTTGTTGTGATTTCTAGAAGTCTTGTAAGGGCTTGTTGTAGCCCCATTGTCTTTTTTGGACTGATGTAATTCAGTTTGCAAAGTTTGCTTAAATTTGAATGTTGGTTGCAAGTTGCAAACCTAAGTTGCAATATTCGTTGCAAGAATTTATTTTCATGTGAAGAGTGCTTTTTCAGTGGTTTTGTGTGAGCTATTTAATTTAGTTTCCATTAATTAAACTATTTTATTTAGCTCGATAAATAATTTGTCCTCTTCCATAGGTTAATAAACAAAGATAGCGGTTAAAAATAGCCATTGTGGACTTAAAACATGTAGTTTATTTGAAGTTTTGCATGTATGAAAAATTAAAAAACATCTATATGGTAAATCTTAATATTAGGATTTGAAGATTAATTGCATATATATTTATATAATTATTTTAAAATATATGATTATATATCCTTTTTTGTTTCCTTTCATATTTGAAATCAAAGGTCAATTTTTTTCTCTTTTGAGGTAATCCTATCATTTCCCAACCATGCCATATCAATGGAGAGGTAAGGAACACTATAATCTTATTGTTTTTGATAAGATAAGCAACATTTATAGGATGTTGTACCCTTTATACAAAGATCCTAAAGGGCCAAACGAAGCTTAGTTCAAACCAACTAAACTAGAGGAGAAACAAACAGAGATAGTTGATCAACAGTTGCAGAACAACAGAAAAAGATTAGACAACCCCAAAACTAGAGGGGACCAATCTGACTCCCAAAACTCGAGCCCGCGAAGAGGCAACGGATTTGGGAAGACCCTTCTTCTTCCTCAGCACAATTGACCATGAAGGATCAGAATCAAAAACCACCGAGTGAGGCGAGGGGAGTGGATCCACAACAAACCACCCCGAGTGAGGAGTCATCATGCAGCGAGGGAGCCAACAGTAAAGAAGAGGAGTCATGAGCGATCAAAGGACTAGGAGAATCAGATGACAAGCGATGAGTAGGAACCGACGGCATAGTGGCAACAAAAGGTTCCACAAAAGGGTAGGTTAGAAGAGGAGCCAAGAAAGGCTTAGACTCCAAGGGAGCAATAAGGGGAGGGTTGCCCTCCTTAGAGGAATCATCCGAAGAGGGAGAACCAACCGTGAGATGTTTTGGGAGAGCATTCTTCCACCAAGTAGCAACACCCTTGCGGCAAGCAAGAGGGCAGCTAGAGGCCAGGTGACCAATAGAGAAACATCTCTTGCACCGAAAAGGGAGCCCCTCATAGTCCAGAAGTTGCTTCCAAGGTCTGTTTGCCACCATCAAAACCACATCACCATGGAGAGGTTTATAATCTTATTGTTTTTCATTCAATTTCATTTATTTTTTCACGTTTTTGGGGTGGCTTTAATGATTTCACTAAGTTTGTATTCAAAACTATACCAACTACCTAGTTTGGACATCAACCTACAAAAAATTGTTCTACCTTGAGACATAGAAGAAGTCTATGTGAGGAGTAGAATGAATCCTCCTTTCTTCCCTCCACCAAAACCTCCAATTAAAGCCCCACTTGATTGCATATTGGTCATTATGAACTTAAAATTTAGGAAATAATTACTACCATAACACAATGAAACATGCACATCATGGTTCATTAACCAAAACACTTGCACCATTATCAACCATATTGATTATGTAATGACCAAACATAAAAATGGAGATCCCACATAGGTGTTTATTGTTGATTATTAAATTTAGTTGTATCAAGATTGTGTTCACTAACACTATATGGCCCATCACTTATCTCTCATATATATTGTGTTTATTATATATAATATTTTGATATTCAGATTAATGGCCATGTTTTTACCCTTTACATTGCTAATCAATGGACTAAACGTATAAATTCACACAAAGCATGTCCTAGTTGAGGTTGATTATATATAAAATTCACTCACTTAAATATTTTTAAGTAATTAAGGTATTAATTACATTATAACTATTCAAGTGTATGATAACATCACCTAATAACTTGGTGTTTATATCCTCTTTCATTTTATTCTTCTTGTAATTTATTTATGTATCTTCTAATGCCAAATTCCTTTTTCTTGCTATTTATAATTTTGAATTCAATTATCAATTTGATATTTCACTTTCTTGTAAATTAGCATTTTACAACCCAACTCATAATTAATATAATAAAAGTATCACTTTTTCCCCTTTATAGGCCCATCAAACAACTTCCGACATAGAGAGTTAAAGAGATTCTTCAAGACTAGAGTATAGGCATTACAATAAATGTCAAAGCAAGTTTCCTATCTCCAAGGAAGAAGGAATGTCTCAAAGAAAATATAAAAGAAAACACAACCTTAAGGCAAGAAAAAAAGCACCTAGAGATCATTGAAGTGTTGTTAGTTTGGAAAAGATAAGAACGTCGAAGATGTAAACTTTAGCAAGTTTAAGGACTTAGGAAAAAAAAATGAAGGCATTTAAAAGTGGGAGAGAGGAATCTTGTAGGAGTGTGTTCATGTGGACTTCACAAGAAAAGATAGCTTCTATGTTTAGTATATTCCATAAATAGATGTAAATTATGAAAATGTATTCCTCTAGTGCAAGAAAGGCAAGTTTTAGAAGACTTTTGCCATAAGGATGTGTGGATTATGAATCAAACCTTTACTAGTTTGAAGAATTCATAGATATAACACAAAATGAAGAGAAGGCCTTGCTTGCTAATGCTAGTTATATTAGTAAATTGTAACATTTTTGTATGGACATAAAATAGGGGTTATTTTAGTTATTGTGTAATCTAAAGGTTTTATGGAAGGATAGCCTTCATCTCTTTCACCTCCTAGTGGTGTACATGATGGTGTTAATATAAACTAGGGGTTATTTTAATTATTGTGTAATCTAAAGGTTTTATGAAAGGATAGCCTTCATCTCTTTCACCTCCTAGTGGTGTACATGATGGTGGCTAGTTAACACCATAAAGATGCATTCCTTAAGGGGAAGGAAAATAGAGTATTTCTATTATTAGATTTGTGTGCACTGGGTGTTTCTTCATATGGTGGTGTTAAGTACATTCTTAAATGTATTGATGAATATTCTAGATTTAGTTTTTTTTTAGTGTTGATCTATAACATTATGCGTTTGAAGAAATGGTTAGAAATTAGTGTGGGAAGTGAATAAAGGATATCCATATTGATAATAGTGGAGACTATATATGAGCAATAAATTTGAATTTTTTTTAAAGGAATATAGGATCATTCCTCAAAGAACTAGATGTTTTATACACAAGAAGACAAAACGGAGATTTATCATATCAGGATCTTGCAATCATTCATCAAAGTACTATAAGTCTTACACCCAATCAACAAGATGGGGAAGTGAAAAAGAATAATATAGGTTGCTTATTGAGATGGCAAGGTTTATGTTTCATTGCATGAATCTTGACTCGAGATTATTTAATTATGCTCGTCATATATTAATCACACATACTTGGGATGTAGGCTACATAATTCTAGAAGAGAAGTTGAGAGGCGTAAGTCATTGTGTTTAGAAAGTCAAATTCGAGAGGTCCAAGTATCTTCTTGCACTGCAATCAATATATGATCCCACCATAGATGTAAGGTTGGTGTTATATTTTCGAAGCAATTAGTAAATTTGAGGATTTCATTTCAGTCAGGATATAAACATATTCAATAGTTTAAAATAGAAGAGGAACCAAACAATCTGGATGGTTGTCTTGTCACTTATTATAGTCCTTTCAAATTGTAATATATAAAAATTGGTAAAGCATCAATTAATTTCAAATTTGTTCTTCGTTGTTAATGGGAGATTGACACGCCTTTGGAGTTTCTTTCAATAAATTGTTCAGTTTTTGCACTTTAACATCTCTCACTGGTTTCCATTCAGATGACAAATTATTTTCCCACTTTCATTTGTAAGATGATTTTCTTAAGACAATTTTCAGTTGATAGGATATCGGGCCCCCTTTCATCTTTTGTTGCCTACTAACCCTTTTTAATGGCACTACAATACAACTTTGGGCGCTTGAAAACAAGGTATCACTAAGGAATTATGTATTGAGTAATACTTCAAAACGACAATCAATTGTAATGCCTCACTCACACCCCTCCGTCACATCGTAAAAATTTATGTTACAATATGCAACACTAGAAGAGGCATATGAGAAGACTTCTAGTTGCATTTCTTCCCTTCTAAAGATATACATACCGCAGCTAATTGTCGTTTGTATAGTTATGTTTAGATTCTTGCATCTTAACCTCATTTTCGTCGTATTTCAAAATAATTGCAAAATGTTGTGCACTCATACGATTTGTGGAACACACTGCCACCATAAGCTTTTATTGCATTTGCCGCTTGAACAAATTTGCCATCGACCGAATTTGCTTTTGGCTTACATGGCATTTGACTGACCGGATTGAGTCGGTTCTGCTCAAGGGCATTTTCAAGTTAATTCGACACAATCACATAAGGCAGCTTTATGATAGTTTATCTTCTGTTCATTAATGTATCCTCCAACTTCAAAATTAGCACATTCTGGTTAAGATCAGTTTATGCAAAGTCGGTGCTTCAACTGTCATTGCTATTAACTGCGAAACTCATACTTGGTTGCACAATTATCACCTAACTAATTCAGAGAGATAGGAACAAAGCTTTTGGGTTTGGTAAATAGGGCCTCCCAATTTATTGGTATTAATTACCGGTTTCTTGGAGCAATGGAGTAATGACAGCATATTCATCATATAGAAACACTAGAACCTGCTCACATCCGACCAGGATTGCACAAATGTACAAGGTAAGAGAGTAGAAAGGAAGATACCACTAACCACCACTACATTTGTGCTGAAGCTTATATTTGCACACCATTAATGCCTTTTACTCAACTCATTAGTCAAGGTCACACAGGACTTTTGCAGAAAAAAGTAAATCAATTAAGCCATAAAAACATAAGTATTATTAAAGACGAATCTCAGGCGACAACTATAATGAAAGTGAGAGGGCACTGGGAAGTTAATAAAACATATAAGGTAGAAGCATTTGCAGCTCATCAACATAAATTGGGCACTCGGAGAGGTATTAGAGGGACAGCACCCTTACAAAGTTCAGTGGTTCAGACATTTATTACGCAGAAGGCGTTTCCTTATGTGAGATTCATCGAGCTATTTTGCCTATCAATGGTGCACACTCTCAGTGAAGGCATGCTAGATAGTTCGGACGATCCTGACCATTCCTCATAGCATTAACTGTGATACCTTTCAAAGCATAAGAAGCTGGACGGAGAAGACGTGTGACACTTATCAGATGAGGCTTCCAATTGGAAAGCAAGTATATTTATTATGGGCTTCTCCTTACATCGAACTTCAATGCTAATAACTGCTCCTTGCAAACTTAGCTACGCCTTCCCACCTGCGTAGTCTCTTTCGCCATGCATTCTTTTGTATGAGATATTATCTGCAAATTGTAAATATGCCTAAGAAATTCTAGATACACACGTACATTTTTATCATTCAAATGGTGACGGTGGTTTAGGGAATGTGACGTTGAAATGCCTTAAAAAATCGTCTACCCAGTTTTCCCAAAAGCTTCACATCTCGTACCATGGACTTGTAAAAATATTATACTCTTATCAGATCCGTTAGGCTTTTAAGAGAGATAAATATGCTTCAAGCGCCCCTGCCTTGTCCTTTCTGATGGGTATTTGTGTGGATAAGGCTTTATTATCCTTTTGCTTCTGCCTGGACTTGTTCTCTGGAAGCTATCAGGATATGGGGGAAGGGTTTTTTAAATCCTGTTTCAGTTCAGTTTGGGCGAAATTGCCTAAAGTAACTTACCACATAAGGCTAGCGAATCATGTGTCTTTCAGATTTCTTCACAACTGATCTCTAATACACATGCTTCTTATTTTTCTAATGTAGAAAGCTCTGCCAGCCAATCCATACCAGTAACAGCTCTCCATCCCTTTGTACGTTGTCATAATTAGGAGATTTTTATGATTTTGAACTGGCCAGGTTTAGGAATAAAAACACTAGTCCGCGCTAGACCTGCTGAGAATTCCCAACAAAGCAATGCAGGAGAACTGTAAAACTAGCGATGGAATTCAACAAAATAGAACACCACTTCTGAAAGAAAGCGCTTATTCAAATCCCTTATAGAGTTACCAATTGCTTTTGATATCATAGTCCAGATTCAAGTGGGTATAAATGGTTAGAGCCCCTTTCCGGAGTTTAATTTTTATAAAATGGACTTGAGCCCTTCATATGATGACCTTCTGCAATTGGCATGTTACTTGATGCTTTGGGTTGCTTTCATGTCAGATCAGTCTTTGGAGAGTTAATTAAGCCTCGATTCTCCATCAGTTTGTCATATTGTATTTAATCCAAGAGCATTTAAATATATAGAGCTGATTTGCTCACTAAGGAACAACCGTAGGCATTTAAATATAGAGCTGCTTTGATCTCTTTCTATTTTTATATCTTAGAATAGCTTCACCTATGACGTGGAATAGACCCACTAATCAAAGAATCAGATACAGCATTGCATATTTCCCTCCCAATACAGCAATTGACCCTGCCTATGTCATTCAATCACCCATGCTCTAAATGAGATACGGCCTTCCAAATTTGAGCAACCATATACAGCTATAAAATAAGTCTTTCTATCTTCATTATGATAATTTTGAATTTGTAGCTTATGTTTGTCAGTCTGCAATATGCCTTCCATTGAACATATATAAACAGAGCAGTTTACCGAATTGCACATAGATTAACAATGAAAAATTGTGTGTTATACTTATTTTCTCCTCTAGAATTTCCAACTGGTACATGAATACCATTGAATTTCTGATTTAGTTGTCTGTATAGCTTGAGAGATTGGATTTGCAATATAGAACACTTTAAATGTTAGGTTCTTTTCCAAGCAAACAATCTACTTTGATTTCCATGAATTCAGCATCTCATTCAATAGTTAATAATGTAATATATTTGTTTAGAACACTTTAAATATCAGGTTGTGAACTGTTTGACAGAATACCTAAAAAAAATGTTATCTCATGGACTGCAATGATTGCAGCATACGTACAAAATGGATTTGTTGAAAAGGGTTTAGAAAGTTTCAAGCAAATGCAATTGGCAAGGTGTAAAGCCAAATTCCACAACCTTCGCCAGTATCCTCCCTGCCTGTGCCAAAATGGGAGCTTTGGAACAGGGTATGCACATCCATCAAACCATCATGGAAGAAGCATTTTTTTCATATGTTGTAGTTGGAAATGCTCTGCTAGACATGTATGCAAAATGTGGAAGCATAGAAAAGGCACGTGAACTGTTTGACAGAATGCCTTAAAAAGAGTTTATCTCATGGAATGCAATGATTGCAGGATATGCACAAAATGGAATTTTTTTTAAAAGCTTTCGAAAATTTCAAGCAAATGTAATTGGCAGGTGTAAAGGCAAACTCCACAACTTTTTCCAGCATTCTCTGTGCCTGCTCCTAAACAGGAGGATTGGAACAGGATATGTACATCCATCAAAGCATAAAGAAAAAAAGGACTTCTATCAAATGTTGCAGTTGCAACTGCCCTGGTGGACATGCATGCAAAGGCACGTGAGCCTGTTTGACAAAACGCCCCAAAGAGATGTCATCTCATGGAATGCAATGATTGCAGGATATGTACAACGTGGATTTTGCAAGGATGCTCTCAAAATCTTTGAATTAATGAAGCACTCTGGAACATGCAGCCATGCAGATTTAGTTGATGAGGGTTGTACATACTTCAATCATATGAGTAACCCTTATTGCATTACATCTACAGTTGATCATTATGTTTGCATGGTTGAACCTCTTGCCCGTACTGACTATCTTGCCCTCTCCAACCATAGTCTCAAGAATAATAGAACCACCATTAACCAAAGCTTACCCATAGCTACCAAGAAAAGGCACTGATCAAACAACTTGTTTGAGCTGTTAAAACACAGAGGGAAGGAAGAACATAGATCAAAGCTGTAAATACTTTGAAAGTTGATTGCCAAGCTAAATTTGACTCAGCCATACAACCATCAAACTGGGAAACACACAAATCAAAGATTCAGAGAGAATGTGAGCAAGAGAGGCAATTGATTTGCAGGTTTACAATACTTGAACCTTCATGTAGCTAGCTTACTAGAAAGATTTATGAAGAGAGGTGCTCTAGGTGTTATGCAATTGAAAGAAAGGAATTTAGCAATGAATTTGTTTTCTTTTTGTGTGTTAAAATATGGTTTTCATGCAATAGTTATGCATATGGTAGGCATGGCAAGATGTTCAGGTCTCATCTTTTTGGTAGCCCTACAGTGGTGTCTCTTCAGATCCTGAGCTGAACAAGTTTCTACTGCAGAATAAAGGAAGACTGTTAGAAGAAATGAACTATACGATATTACTTTTAAAAAACTTTAACCCTAAATCCACCTCATTCATAAACCCATTTCACAGTTATTAAATATAAGAATTACATAAAAAGAAAGACTTGGATCCTTTGGCAATCCCTATCAGGCAAACATGGCATAAAACAGATAGGTATATTGATTTTAAAAGATAAAATGATAGGTTTTCATGAATCCAATATAAAGATTGATAAATATTAAAGGCGTTAATGAAATCTAAACATTTGCTACAAAAAATTCTCATCCATCTAGACAATTTTCAAACCCTAGTATTTAATTCAAAAATATTTTAGCAACCCTTCTTAATCCTATATAAAGACAAAAGTTGAGGAACACTTCAAGTAAATGAAAAAATATTTGACTACTAGGAAATGAGAAGTCATTTTGTAAAGTCTTTTTTCCTGATTAGTTGTATTATCTCTTCCCAATGTAGGTCAACCATTTGTGACTGATTACATATTCCAGATACATTACAGATTCAGGGTATATAATTTTATAGAAATGCATGTAGATTTTGTCTCCTTTATAATTAAATATTTCTAATGTTACTTCACATCCCTTTGTTTGGTAAGATAGCTAATACATTTGTGAATTTACAAATATTTTTTAATCTAATTTGATTTCAACCTATCTGGTTTTAATTAGAAATGAACTCTTAAAATTTATATATGAAGAAGAAAAACAAATTGCAATCGTGTTTATGTTGTAAATGGCACATACACATGCCATTTGAGAAATTCACATAATGAGGTTTATTGATTATTGTTAGAGAGAAAAGAAAAACATTTGTATATTTAAAAATAAAATCACAATTTATATTACACTATAGTTGCATATTCATGGTATTACAAAATTGTGTTTGATGATATTTATAAATTGATATTAATGAGAAACAAGTTTGAAGATGGTTAGGAGAGTGCTAAAAAGGGCATATTTGTGTTCTCATTTTTTATATTAATGAGAAACAAGTTTGAAGCTGGTTAGAAGAGAGCTAAAACGGGCATGAGCTTCCCCCTCTCTCCCTATTGAAAAGATAACATGAGCTTCTTGGTAACGGACCCTATTTTTCTTTGTGAGTCAAAGGTTTTGTTTCAATCGTGTTTGGATCTCTATAAGTCAATCCATAATTTAATTGAAGTTGTCCCTTCTCCATTTATACCTTCCTACCAATTGATCAAATGTACTACACAAATATATGTGAAATAAAGATCAAAATTTTCCTACATTTACCTTCCACACCACTTCGGCGTACCCATTGCACACCAAGCTGGGATTGCTAGTTTACATTATTAGTTACAAAAACAATATAATCAATACTTTTTCCAAAAGATATTGTTAAATGGACTTTGACAAGCATGATACCAACTATAGAGAAGACAAAAAAATAAATGCTTTTACATATATTTTGAACTTATCATGGAGCATCTGAACATTACCTTCCACTTACAACTATGCAAAAATTGACAGCTACAACGTACAACTAATCAACTCAAACAAAGCACATAAATGATTATCTTTGAAGTTCTGCCAAAGTAGTTCAAGTCTAGTGGGTCATTTATTTAATGTTACTATAAGTATCTAGCTTCAATTTGTATTTGCACAATGGAATCAAATATAAAATCAAACCAAACACATGGTCAGTAGATTTGAGACTACAATTCTACATACCCGTAGCATTCCAAACGGTGGGTTTTGTTGATGCAAAATCATCTTTTGTCTAGACAGACAAAATGGGAAAATCTAGCCCTTGGAATTAGAGGTTAACAAGACATGCATAGCAGCCATCAAAACTTCCATCTTTGAAAATGAACTGCAAGGTGCTCACTATTCAATCATTCATAGAAAGACATCTTTCAATGCAATCTCTAGAAGTATTTTTCAACAAAAATCTAAACCACATGAATTCTTTTCAAGTGCCTCTGCCTCACACTACCATTTTCTAACGCGCCTCTAATGGAATATATATCACGAGAATAGCTTACTAACATTTCCCACACATTTTGCAGGCACACACCTAATGTCCATCTTGTAAGTCTTAACTTGTGCTTCTATAGAGCCAAAACCTTACTCATTTCTGTAACTTGACCTTGTTTGAAAATTACTCATAAAACACAATGGATCGTCTACATTCACACAACATTCAACCACGTAACACTAGGAATTGTACCCATGCACAGAACATAAAAACAAAACATTGTATTCTTCCCTACACTCAACAATGTCTAGGAATGACAAAATAAATCACCCATTACCAAGATAATTTGAAATTAAACAAGAAAAAATATTGAACAAACTAGAATCAAATATTTCTCTCCGCAAAAAGACTGTCATAAAGCCTTTCTTAGTTAACAAAATCATAAAGCATGTTGTAGTTTTATGTGGGTGTAATCAGATTGCTGCAAAGCCTTTCTTTGCCGATCCACTGCTAGAACCCGCGGGTATCACCTTCAAGACATTGAATCTAACAGTCTTGAACAAAGGTCTGAAAATAGAAAGAGAGATGATTTATTTACCCAGATCTCACAAAAGAAAATCAGCACTTCATGATAAATAAAACTAGCACTTGCACCTAAAGGAGGTTCAAGGAAGATGCCGATAGGAAATTAAAGGAAAAAACATAAATGAATTGTAACAATACATAATTGATTAGATAAAAATAGACATGCATTATATTATATAAGCAAGTACATATTTTTGTTGGATATGTTTTTTTTTAAAACAATGCAATCCCTTTGAAGAATGAGAATGTACCTATGAAATAGGACATAAAATTGAAGTAATAAGGAAAGCAATAATAATAATGACAAATATTAAAAAAAGGCAGATTATTTTGTGATATTATCCACCCAAATATGACCATCATTCTTTGGACATTAAATTCAATGTAAGCTAAACCTTTAAATTGGAACCAAGTCTGATTTCTCCTAAAGGATGTTAAAGACTACAAAACTTTTTTTGTTTTAGGTACTTCAGATATATTTTTATTAACTTATGTATGGACATTAAATATATAATTACGCCGAAGGCGTGTCCTATATGAGCTTTCAAAGCTCATTTTCCGTGTCAACGGTCCAAAACGAAGGATAGGGCTTGGTTGACATTAAAACAAATCTCAGCTGTCCATCATTTTTCGCCACTTTTCGGCTGTTTTACCGACTATTTTTCTTCTACCGTAAAGTTTATATTCATAGGTGGGCAAGGAAAATATCGTACACGTTTACACTAACTGGGTCATCATGATCATAAATTCCTCAAACAGATCTGTCACAATCAACGCCATCAATCATCCTCTCGCACTCATCCAAGCTGTATTACTCCTCGATATGGCGGTAGCGATCACTTCAAAGTCTTCCAGTACAAACACGCCATTCATCAAAGAATTCATCGTGAATACGGCAGTTGCGATCATTCATTGGCATTTTGTGAAGGGAATGTTTCAGCTAAAGAGGATACAAAACCCTGTAAATGATTTGTGTGACTTTCTCCAAGCGCAAAACGAGACTATTGAAGAAGGCCAGCGAGCTCTCACTTGTTCTAAAGTTGCTCTTATCATTTTCTCGTCCACGGGAAAGCTCTTCGAAAGCAATCTTTTTTATCTCAAAGCTATGGATAACAATTGCTTCCCATTTATTTTCCGTTGTTCAACGTTAAGATTTTTTCAGACCTTGGGTGAGTGGATTGGAGGAAATGGAAATTTTGATTACGCGGGTGAGTGAACTTCAGTTATCCTCAAAGACAACCCGTTTAAACTGCTTCGTGTTTGCATATTTATTTCCCGTTTAATTGCTTCTTGTTGCATTTTTTTTCTTTCACCGATTTCTTCATAGTTGCAGTCTTGCCAGTTTAATTGCTTTTACTTGGTTTTATTTAGAGGGGATGGAAGATAATCAGAATGATCTGATCCATTCATCCTGAAAATGAAAATTTATTGTTGTGTATCTGTTCTACGTCATGGCCAGGCATACTCTGCATATCGCAGTGAAGTTGTGGAGAAATCTGATCTTTCTCAGTTTTCTTAGTCCAGGCGACTACCCAAATCCACGACAAGAACTCCTTATCTTCCTTCTGCTAACTTTAATGACAATGGAGTGTTAGATTTGGAGGTGACGAGGGTTCATAGAGATTTGGTCTATCTACCCAGTTAAAATCTTTTTGCGTTTTCAATGGTTTAATTTTGTAACCATTTCCGTTTTGGCCTGAAAATTCCTTTTTATAGTTTTCAAAGTTTCTGTCAAATTCTCCGGTTTTGTGCAAGGCATCTGGTTGTAACAAGTCTCGCTACATCGCCCAGCCATGGATCTCAGGTCCGCGTGGCCTATCAAGTAAGATACTATTCATTGCTTAGTGGGTGTAAATTATCTAATTCTTTTGTTCTTCCCTTTGATAGATTAGTGTCAGACCCTTTCAGGCCTGGTGGACTGTTTATCTTGAGTGTATGATCATTTGTTTAATTTAATATTATGCCCATAATTTTGATTAATCCTTCTTTCTAGTTATTTGTATTTACAGACTTATTAACTAAGGAACGGAGAGGAATGGAGATGTCATCGTCTGAGACACAAATGGCAGTAACCCCAACATTAAAGTATCAAAACAGTGCCTCTAAGTCTGGTGAATACTAAAGTTTTCAGTTTTCTTAGTTCTTTTAACTTCTCTGTTGAATATTATTAGAGTTCGTTTTGTTTTTTCTCTCCTGTAGGAAAAAAACTATTTTTACAAGTGGCACGAGTATGAGGGGCAGAGGTCATCGAGCGCTTGTGGATGTTACAAATGATTCTACCATTGCAGACCTTGCCCTTGATAGAGATGATGGCTCAAACACCCCAGTTTCAAACATAAGTGTTGACCTCCCCGCGAATTTGTGCAGACACCTGGAACAGGGGAGGCGTTGCTACGATACCAAGTGAAACCACTTCTTAGAGGCTTGATAAGCCTGTTCTAAGCCTGCGAACGTAATCTCATCTCAATGGACTTCTTGCCTCTCCAAACAAACTCTTGGCCCCACACCTGCAAATACTCTTGATTCTGCCGTTGCATTTGCTAACAATATAGCTCACTTTCAAAAACATCTGATAGCACCATTGCACTCTATGTAGATTTGGCCATGTCTTCTCCTAGATCTGAGTCCAAGATAGAGTCTTCAGTCAATGTTTTTAACATTCTGTTTACAGGTAGGTAGTATCTTTTGAGCTTAGGGTTTGAATTGCTTATTTTTAAAACTTAAATTTATTTTTTTTGATTTATTAAATTACTTTTAATCTTTTAGGGTTTTTGGCAGAAATTTCTCTTGTTTGGGGAACTCTTTTTATCAGTTTTTCAATTTTAAACTTATTATAAACTTATTATGTTTGATTCATTTTCAGGTTATTAATCCAAAGGAGTTTCCCCAAGATACCTCACCCGAAAAACCCATAACAAGAGCACTGTTGTTTGATTTTCCGGAGAAAGAAATTGAAGCTTCAATCTCCTCACCAAGTTCAGTTATCTCATTTGAAGATAGCCAAAAGGTGAGAAATATGGAAGATGATGATGTCTCTGAATGGTCTGTCCAGGTAAACATCAGTTCACCAGGTGCAAACCAAACTAATGATTATGCTCAAACAAAAAATGAGTTGGAGGACCAAGTTGACTATTCTGAAACTGCGAACAATGAAGATGGTGAGGTCCTCGATGTTGAACAATGTATGGAACTTTGTCAAGGACTGAACAAGGTTTCGGTGCATGATAATGGTGGAATTCCTTGCAAATGAAATTCATAAAGTTCAAAATATGGACATGTGTATACTTACTCTATAACCTTTGCTACCATTCTTCCTGCCTGTGTAGGAATGAGGGATTTGGAACAGGATATGGACATCCATCAAAGCAGAAAGGATAAAGGAATTTTGTCAGATGTTGTAGGCAACTGCCATGGTAGACATGTATGATCCAAAGAAAGCCATTCTGGATCCACATAGGGCCAAAGTGAAGTTAAACGCTGACAATGTTGATATTTGTTACTCACCTATTTTCCAGAGTGGTGGGGAGTTTGATTTAAGCCTTGGTGGCCCCACCAGAGACATCAGAACATTCCCAACAACCCGCCGTTTCAAAAACAACATAGAAAAGAACTATTGCAAGTCAAATTTCACTCATTCGTGGATCAAAAAGTTCATATGCCTGAACCATATTTTTCTTTTCCACTCACTCCTTGTTTATTTCATCATTCATATAAGATGAGTCTTTTAAGAGTGATAATTGAATTGCACCCATTCGTGGATCACAAAAAATGCAATGAATGGAGATCTTGATTGATTATGCAGCAATTTTAGCTATATTGCTCATATGCCTGAACCATATTTTTCTTTTTCACTCACTCTTTCTTTGTTTCATCGTTCATATAAGATGACTCTTTTAAGAAAGATAATTGTTTGCAACTGCATGTGACACATGGGTGTTTGGTGCTATTTTGTGTTTGATTAAACTATTTTTAATTTTTAATTTATTTTACTATTAAAAAATAATAATAATATTTTAATTGACATTTCCCCACCTCCCCAAAAACGGGAGAATATTTTGCCAACCCCTAAACTGTATCCCCCAACCCGGAGACTCAGAGAAACATTAGGAATCATATAATTACTGGTATCCTACAAAAAAAAACACTTAATCTTAGACTCTCAAAGTCCCAATGCATGCAAAGTTCAACATTAAGCACACCGAATCACAAACAGATTTAACAGTAATAACATGAAAATACATGGCTTCTTTGATTTACACTTCAAAACTAAACAATATTACATGTGACAAATTTAATGATTCATTTTCAAACTAGAAATAGAAAATTAAATTGCAATTTGAAGTATTCAGTTGAATTCTCTACTTTCGTGCTATGTAATGGAGCACTTTTAAAAGAATTATATTTGTTTTATCTTTCAGAGATGTCAAACTTTTAGTTTGAAAATCACAATCGTGTTTCTCTGCTCTAGATTTGAAAGTTAATTGGTGCCAATTTAACTCATTTAAAGACTCATTTTCAAACAATGTGAAGGCTGTACACTTTTCTTAATTTTTTTTTTTAACAAAATTTTTGCAAGAACTATAGAATTGATTGTATCTGTAAAACAAAACTTGCTTTTCCTCTTGGGTCATTATGCAAAGGATAATTCACTAAATCACACTCAGATTTAAAACTACAAATTCGATTTGAAATTTATTATTTCAAAATTACAATAATTTTATTCTAATGTGTGTTTGAAAGAAAAATAGTGCAAATTATGGAATTTAATGGATCATTTTCAGCCACAAGTACATTACAATTTTGTGTTATTAATACAAAACATCTTTTAACTAAATTTTATACATAAAATTACAATTTTGTTATAAATTGCTGGTATCCTCAGCTTTGAAGTTATTGTTTGATAATCACAAGACATCCATATCCCCATTTCTTTTTTTTACTTGATACAAATTAAACAGACAGATAATCACTAGGCATCCATATACCCATTTCTTTTTTGTTTACCTAATACAAATTAAACAAACATATAAATATAATACAATAGATAATATATATTAGGTTCAAAATTGTTTCTTGTTTAGATACATGAAAATATAAAAAAAATCATTTGAATAAAATATATATTTTTCATCTATTACCTTGTTCTTCTCATCTTTGTTTACATTTTAAAAATTCCAACAAAATCATAAAGTTCAGCTTGTTTGGAACTTATACTATTTTTCCTCCAAGCAGATGCATTACCATGGTACATTAAGAAATGTCCAAGTCATGATAAGGAGTGGCATTATATAAATGATGGTTTTCTTTGTAACCTTATCTTTGGAAGTTCCTTCTTGAACAAATGTATGCAAAACAATAGACCAACATTTTTCCTGATTGACAATTCATACCTCTTCGGCGTACCCATTGCACACCAAGTTGCAATTGCTAGTAAATATTTAATTCCTAGGTTATATTTAAAGAGAGAAGAAAGAAAATTTCAGAAATGTTAGGAACTGGTACACCCAAAATAAAGTCAAAAATCGAGAAAGATTTTGTCTATGCTTATATAAATTTGAAGTATTAAAAAAACAACAATAGAAAAGACAAATAAACAAACACTTTCAGTCTATTTAGATCCAAAACAAAATGAGAGATCCAAGTTTATTAGAGGCATTATGTTGTACTTTCAATGCAAGAGGGAAGTAGCCAGTTGAACAGATTAACCAAATTAATACAACATAATAATCTTCAGGAAAATTGCCTAACTTCCCTTAAACAGTGGCAATGACTAGGTGTTTAAAATTTTGGGTGATAGAAGCAAGGCCATTAGGAATAAGGCTAATACTTCTGCAGTTAGAAAATGACTTGAAGAAGCAGAGGCGCTAGTATCTCCTGCACACTTCAATTGACATTAGAACATATTATAAATACAAACAAATTGAATAATGTTACTGATGATGTTACTGATGATTAAAGGATTCCTCTGTTCCAGTCTCTATGACAGGTATAATACCATTACAAGGAGAAACATTATGTCAATCTCAACATATTTACTAATATTTGAATTATATTTTAAAACAAAATAAGTTTATAGAGGATCAAATGCTTCCCCTTTTCTTTTACCTTGTGATGGAGTGCTGCCATTGGTAGGAGTCTCTTTGTTGCCATTTACTGTTCAGAAACAGGTTTGTTATTATTGTAGGGAGAAGTATTGTGCCAATGGTTGGCATATCTAATAAAAATAAGACATATAAATACAAATTGATTATCATAGTAAACAATTCTTCATTCTCAAGAGAAGATTTGGTATCATCTGTAGGCCAAATGGATTTGAAAATAGGGAAATGAAGAGGTAGATTTTCCTTGGAAAAAATAACTCATTCTTGAATTAGCCTAAAATCATATTTTAGTGATCTGAGATCAACCTAATGATCACTTACAGACCACAAAATCACTTTCTAAATTATAGTCAATACAGGCTATATCCTTGTCATCTAGCAATGGAAATAAGGAGATGGAAAAATTTAACTCAAGAAGAATTGCTTTGCAAGGAATAGATATCAAGTTGTCCTATGTACAACCAAATAAGGGCAGAAGCTCTCAATAGATCTAAGATTTGGGTAATCCAAAAGAGTTTCCAACTAAACAAGTGGATAGTTACATTATTGATCTTTCAAAACGCAACAAATGAATACACAGCCTTGAGGCACATGGCAGCAAAGATGTAGAAAACTCTTCAATATCTTTTTTCAAATCCTGGCCTCATTGACATGGGCTGGTCTTTTCAGACATGTAATTAATCAATTCAGGATAAACTCCCATTATATAATAGTTGAAACAGGGATATGAAAATATATAAACAATTTGATTTAGAGGCAATGAAAGATAGAGAATCAAGGGCATGAGATGCTGGGTTCTTAGTGTATTAAGGCAAAAACACTCACTAAAGCATGAAGACTTGAATAACCTATATAGCTTTTAAAATGTAATAGAATGAATACAACAAACAAAAATCAAAAATTATGTGGTCTTATTCTATCATGTAGATCCTACAGGGTATCTTCTTTCATTCACACATCACATTTAAACAGTAGAGGAAATTTGAAAATAAATGAAATATAAACAAAAGAAAACCAAGTTGTGCGCTTTTTGTAGTAGAAATGTTTGTTTTCAAGTTACTGCCACACTTTGGAGGCAAATCCAATGCCTAAGAAACATTGCTGACTCCTAAGGGGGCTATGGCATTAGAATTAAACAAATTACACAGACATTGTGTTTGTTTCTCAAGAGCACTCAGCAAAGGACCACAACAACAAGAAGGGGGCTTATCGACTACCCAAGGATGCCTTGTTAAAAGAAAAACAAAAATAATTAAGCCCTAATAAATTGCATACCCAACAATTCACCACTTTATGAGATGTGACTGTGTCAATGTTGTAGTGCAGATTCACCTCAAATGGGGAGATTTTTGAGGTGGGTAGAGTGTATAGTCACCTGGTCTTGGATTACCATGGGAAGGATGGCTTATGTTCCGAGTGTTGAGATTAGCTAGCTGAATCTTCTGCAATTGATTGGGTCGAGAATACTTTGCCGTATCTTTGTTTTTCTTCAACTGCTCCAATGTTTCAACTACTACTTTCAAATGAGGCTTAAACTTTGGCTCTGGATAAAGGCATTTGAGAGCAAGCGTAGATGCAGTATGGGCTCCCATGATTGAATATTGACCCTTCAATCTGGTGTCCATGATCTGATATACTTTACATTTATCATTCATAAAAGGTTTTTCCCATTCCACCAGATTTTGTTCACCTATAGGTCGGTTATTTTCTATAATGCGGCGGCCAGAGAGGCATTCCAGTAGGACAAATCAAAAACTATAAATGTCACTCCTTGTTGTCAAATGGCCTGGCGAATAGAATCCACACATTCATCAAGCATCAGTTAAAATTCACAGAAAAATTGTAGACTGAGTAGACAGAATGCTCAAAGGTCACGACAATTATTTTTAAGGTCAAATGAACTACACACAATAATAATTAAACGAGAAGAACCTATAGCTAGATATTTTGGAGCAGTATAGCCATAAGTTCCCATGACCCTTGTAAATACATGTGTTCTATCCCCTTTTGGGCCAACCCTGGCTAGTCTGAAATCTGAGAGCTTTGTGTTATAATTCTTTGAAAACAACCAAAGTTACTAGATCAGATACAAAAAATACAACCAAGGCTAATAGAAGACATAAATTGAAAGAAACAGTTCAATAATCTTGTTAAAAGATAGATAATGCCATAAGAAGGGTTGTTTGTTGACATATTGAATCAAGAAGAACATTCGACGCCTTCAAATCTCTATATATAACTTGACTTTCAGCACGATGTAGAAAAGCAAGCCCTTTGATAGCCCCAACAACTATTTTTATTCGTAGAAGCCAAGAAAGAGGTTGGAAGTGAGAACTTCCTGCATATGGTGAAATAAAAAATCATTGAAAATCAATCAATTGAATGAATCAATAACAATATAGCACTAGCTAAACACAAGTCCTACAAAATCTGGTCAGTTTAATGCTGCATCTATACCAAACTTCAAAAGGCAGTGACTTGTTTGTGACTTAATTTTATATATTAAGTCTTTTGGTTTCATGGAACTGAAGGATAAAAACAAGGTTCCCCATCACTGCCTATTCTCTCTGCCTTGAGTGTCGGTCCCCATATGGGGGATAGAACTAAAAATGGGTGGGGTTGCACTCACTACGTTCTCCAAGCACACCCATTAAAGTAGCTCTGATTTATAAGGTCAAATTCCAAACCTTAAATACCAGACTGCAAGGTTAAACAATGTGTATACCGTGTGCTTGAAGTGCCAATGTCAGTGATATTTAAGTACCATCTTAATTTTCAAGGCCAATTTCTACAGAGATTCTGCACGTATATCTAAAATACATGACACAAAAACCAAGGTTCACAACTCTCGATAAACAGAGGCCAGCATGGCTTAGTAAGCTATATCAACTTCAAACTCTTTATTGATAGTTACAGATTAACAAAATGCAGTTAGTTTACTTAACCTTGAACATGTGAAACATTCATTGTTTCCTTCTCTACCATCAAAACTTTGGCTCTGCAAATCCATGTTCTACTATGCAACTTTGGGAGCAGGTTTATAGTTTGTGATCGTAATAGTTCTAAGAAGTGTTGTTACTGGATTGCTGAGACAGAACGTATATGTTATTAGCACCTAACACAATATTTGCAGTCCTTTTGAATTGTAAAGATAATTATTTGCAGAAGCTCAAAGTGCACTATACCTTGTTGATTTTATGTAAGAGAGAATCTCGTCCCCATCTTCATTGCTGGTGGAGACAGGTACGCCGGATGTTTGTGGACTTGCAAGTCCAATGTAGCAATGCCATTCTCGCTCTGCCCTCGACCATATGTTTCCTCCTCTGCAGGCAATTCATGGTGGAAAACAGGGCAAGAATTGTGTTGCACAACCATGGCAGAATGCAGTCAGCATGGTGAAGTCCTGTGCTAAATCTGCCTTGCCTAAACGTAGACCTACTTCTTGTTTCGCTCGGCCTTTCCTCTTGCCCTGGATAGAGATATTACGAAACCCTACCATAATATAAATGTAAAAAAATGAGACGAACCAGAACCAGTCTCCCTACAGCTACTGCTTCACTCTCTTCACAGTGAAACATTGTATCTGACTTCACAGCTTTCTAGTTCGAAGTAGATTTGATATGATTTTTAATAACTGCAGATTTGACATGCAGATTTTACAGTGTAAGATTTGATTGATGTGAAATTTGATTTGATTTGAAGATCGGTCGACTGAAAACCAGAGTAGTTTCACGGCAACCGAGCGCAGTTTGATGAGAGCGTGAGACAGGTTTGCCGATGGCCTGTGGACTAGCAAGTCCACAATAAAAGCCTATTGGCTAATAATATTTTTTAACAGATTCAGTAACAACGAACAATATAGAGATTTTTGATCCACACCTGCACTGACCAATTATAACATGATCCCCTTCCTTCACACGGAAACAAGGTGAAATATGTGCAGGTATGTTTGAGTGCCTCTTCTCATACCTGCATCCAACACACATATTAATCACCCTGTCCTCTGTTTAAACTAGAGATTAAAATGAACTGTTGAAATTGGCAGTTAGTGTTGATTCTTACCTTTGATACTTCTTGACAAAATGGAGGTAATTGCGGTGAACAATGATTGTACGGTTCATTTTTGCACTGTGGCATGTTCCAGTCAAAATACGACCTCTGATTGACACATTTCCAGTGAATGGGCATTTCTTGTCAATGTATGTACCTGGCATTCAGAATACATGCATTGGATCCCAAAAAGGCAAAGTTACATGAATTTAACTCTCACAAAAAATTCCAAAACCTTTTATAGTTTTGATGACTACAAAGAGAAAATAAAAAGATTTTGCAAGCATAATTCTACAGCACAAACTTTTTGATTATCTGACAGAAGTTTTATTTTCAGACAGCTTCCACAATAGCCTAAAGGACATCTAAACCAAAATATTCTCTTTAAAGTTTAAAATGAATATCTGAAACAAATGTAAGACCTGTATTGGATTTTCAATAAATTAATGTTTCTGGGCCATTAAATCACTCTTCTAGATAAATTAGATAAACTTCTGAAACTTAAACCCATTTTGATATCTACTTACCTGGAGCTCACTTAAGCTAGTTAAAAAACAATTACAATGCAAATAAAGATTTAACCCTGTCGGGGTTGACACCACAGTGCAACGGTTAAGTCGCAAGGGCAGCAGTTGGGCTGTCTAAGGTTCGAATCCCACGGTGGATAGTGGGATTGCTGCAGGGAGAAAGTGGCAGTGAGGTCAACAAAGGCAGCAGCAACGGTGGATATGGCAGTAGCAGCAGTGAATATGGTGGCGGCGACAGTGGATATGGTGACGGCGGCAGTGGTTACAGTGGTGGTGGCAGTGGTGGTTATGGAGATATCAGGGATGAGGTTCATAGCTCCAGTCAAAAGCGATGGGTGCTGCCCCTTAGCAGTGATTTACTGAACACAGAAAAAAAAAAAGATTTTATCGTGTCGTCTATATGTGACCTAACACCTTCTGTTTGTCCTATCACAAGTAGGATTCTTTTCAAGAGCAACATTTTCTCGAGTAACATCTCAATAAATTCAACAGAATTCTAATGAAGAATGTTATTCGAATGAATGACCTATGAAAGTGTACAGTTATCTCACATGTCACAAAAAAGTCTACAAGCATTTTTCAGGTTTGTTTACATAAAGGCATTTCTCATGCATCATAGGTTCGTTACTTTTGATTCCTTGGACTTTGATTTCACTGATACTGGGGTTTGTGGCGGTCAAGTTCCTAACCTATCTCACAAGGTTCATGTTCGTGTTTGAGTTTGACAATGAAAATATTAGGAACAAAATTATCAGAATTCTGTCAATCTGTGGCATGCTTCATAACACCATTAAATGGACTATTTTACCAACATAACAGGATCTCCATGTTGTTACTGGCTTTACCTTGTATATAACACGGATATTAATTTATTGCCTCTTTTATGGCCTCAAGTTGGAAAGAATTTAGTAAGGAAGCTTCGATTTATTAAACTGAGGTTTGCTCATCAAGACAGATATCTAAAACTACTTTATTGAAAGAGTACAAAAACAAGATGAGAAATTTGAGTTTGCTAATATAGTAAAAACATAAAGCAACAAACAAGGTTGCTAGCAGGATCTGAAAAATACCTTGAACAGCTTCTTTGAGTGTCTTAAAACCGAGACCTATATTCTTTCAGAACCTATTTCCTCCTTTTCCTGGTCGCTTCCCTTTCCCAGACTTCTTCGAACTGCAATTACACGATTTGAGACATATTTTTTTAGTTTTTAAATGTGGATGAGCAGATCCGAAAAAAGGAGCTGAACGAAAACAAATAAAAACCGCTACAGGCTATTACCAGAGGAACACCTTGGGCTGCTTCAAAAAGGCTTTCTCGGTCTGTTAATACAAGATGTTAGCCGTCATAAAAACCATGAAATCTGCAAATATTCAATAGCATACCTGTTCGGCCATGTCTGCAACCGCTTCAATTGCATACATAGGGTTTTGATTTCATTTGTTCTTCAGGGTTGAAGCGGTTGTGGACATGGCCGAAAGGTATGCTATTGAATATAAAATAACGGCGAATGACAGCGGAAAACTGTAGCGGCGGGGAAAGCAGAAAAAAATGACCGACGAAAAACAGCCGAAAAATGATGGACGGCTGAACCAGGGTAATAGCTTTGAAAGCTCAGATAGGGAAACTCCTTCGGCGTAATTAACATCGAATTTGAAAGAGTCCATATTGATAAAATTGATATCTAAAGAAAATCGATATCGAATTTAAAGTAGGGATTGTTTAATCTTTAAAAAAGAAGGTAATTCGAGTAATTCTTTTAAAAGAAAAATGTTTAGGTGGGGTAAGGGCCACGTGACTCTTATAGGTTTGAGGAAAAAGAGTAATGAATTTTAAATTAGGATTTAGGGAATTAAGAGGTTTAAATTAATTCTATTTACTAGATTTTTAGATTAGTTTTTTTAATGAAAATATAAGTTATTGTTATTATTTTATTATTAGAATTAAATGTAGGCAATTAGAAATTAATAAACTTTACATAGGTCAATATCAAAACAAGAGTTAATAGGCTATTAATATTATGAGTTAATACTTTATATTGTTAATTTAATTCTATAAATGGTATACAATTAAATGAAGACAATTAGAAATAAGAATTATATAATATAATAATATAATAATAAATATTTATATAATAATATAATAGTTAATACATAAAATTTAAAAAATAAATATAATAATATTATTCTATCATAAAAGAATAAAATTAAATTAATAATAATATTAACATCATTTTCTTAATTAAGTCATTTTGATATGAAAAACAAATGACGAGTGGGAAGGGGTTTTTGAATTTTTCTGGTGAAGTAGAGGATGGAGGGTCTGATTCTGAGGACGGTGATGATGATTTTTGGCTGTGGAAGGTTTGGGGGCAATGGCCTGCTGCTTGGGGACAGTATGAGGATTTTTTCAAATTTCCCCCTATCTTTTTGGGGCTTTTGTGGAATGGTTGGTGGAAGCTTCATGCCACGTTTTGTTTCCAATTTGTGCCCAACAGTGGCGTGTGTCTTCAAATTTTCATTTCGTGCTTTTTGGAGGAACAGGAGTTGCCTGGGTTCCTTCTCCTTTTGAAGTTGTTTTTGACAACATGGGCATGTTTATGCTGATGGAGTCTCTTGCTTCAATTGGTGCTTTAGACTGCTTCATTCTTCGTTCTACTTCTCTTAAAGGGTTAGTTAGTGTTCTTTCTGGAGTGTTGATGGTCTGGGAGCCATCTTCTTTCTTTTCTTTGGAGCCGATTGGGCTCCTTTGCTTGCCTTTTGAGGGCTGCAGTGGGGAAGGCTCGATGCTCTCATCGCCGCAATTTTTTTCTTAGCCTTCTATGTTTCTTTGTGAGCTAACTTCATCGATGGGTGGGACTCCGACTGCTTATACCCTCTTGGTGGTATGCTACTTAGAGGGCCTAGTTGTAGCCTCAATTGTGGATTATTGGTTGATTTTCTTTGTAACGAATGTGAGTTTCGCTTCCCACTAGAAGTTGGTTTTCCTTGAGGGGATGGTAAATGTTGTGGTTGGGTCGTCAATGGTCTTGGGGGTGTCTATCCTCTTTGCTCTGGGGCTGCTCGGGTTCCTTTGTGTGCCTATTAGGGACTGTGGTGGGGGAGGTTCATTGCCTTCTTCTTTACAAGTTAATACTCTACCTTCTGTGTTGGCTTGTGATCCGACTCGGTCAAGGAGTGGGACTCATGCCGCTCTTTCCCTCATGTTGCCTTGTTGCTTTGAGAGTTTAGAGGTTGTTTTGGCTATGGCTGCTGGTATTTCTCTTTGTGATGTTGGGTTTGTTGCTTTCTTGGAGACTACGGAACCCCTGTTGTCCCTTTTTGTGTTGGATGGGGTGGTCCCTTCCCTTGTTGAGACTTGTTCTCTGTACCTTTTCTCTGGTCTTTCCCTTTCTAGGCATCTCGGGAGGCTATGTTTTGATGTGGTGATGTCTCAAATGGTGTTGAGGAAAATATATGTAGTTTGGGAGGATAGTTTGAAAAGTACTTGTTGGAGAGGTAGTGCTTTAGAATAAGGTTTTGGATTCATTTTTTGTGAGGTGGTTTTGTACCGATGTGGCAAGTTTGTGTTAATTGTTATGCTCCTTTGCTCTAACAGTTTTATTCTTTCATTGGACCTTTGTTGTGGTGGGGATTTAGGGCTTGTGGCATTTTGCCTTGCTCTGTTGGTGTAGGTTCTCTTTAGATTTTGTAAGATGAAGCTGTGTTTCAGGGGTTCCAAGGTTACTGTTGGTTCCCCTTTAGAGTTTGGTGGATTTTAGATGTGGTGGAGGGGGCTTTTCTCTGCCTCGAAGACCCTTGTTTCAAGTGCTTGCAAGCATGGTTGGGTTGAAGGTCCTCTCATGAAGGTGGTGACCCAAATGTTCATTATGAAGGCTCGTGGTAGTTTGTTTCCTCTCTTGGTTGGGGTGATGTCTTTTGCTTCCTCTGTGTACCTACTGCTTGGACTACCAAGGGGTGTGATGACAACTTTTTCTTCTAGTGTGTTGGCTTCATGTTTGGTTCTACAGTTGTGGTCTCTTATTGTCACGACCCCTATTTTCAATAAGTAATTTATAATTTAATAATACTATTTTGATGCATTTAGTATTTAATTTAGTTGAATGATTATATTGTTCGTACTTCTCAATGTTTAATTAAATTAATTTATAATGAAATGAAACAAAAAGGAATTAATTATATTTTAATTAGAGAATTCATTATTTTTCAATTGATTGATAATGCTTGTTATTTAGAATAATTAATTTATTTACAATTAAACGAAAATACCTTGTTATTTAGGAAAAAATATTTTAAGTGCAAGTGATATTTCGTTTTGACTAAATATTTAAATCGCAAATAAAAGATATTTCGTCACTATTTATTTTGAAATAGATATTCAATTTGCAAATTGAATGGCTTATTTATTATTTACTAAGGATAGTTACTTCATTGGTAATTAAGATAGGAATTCTTTATTAACTTTATTATTATTATTATTTTCAAGATTCAATTTTATTGGAGAAAATTGAAAATAAATCTTTTAATAGAGGATAAATATTAATGGAAACACATAATTTTTATTCTTCACAATCTTTCTTTATTGCTTGAAAAAAAAAAAACTGAAAATGGATGTTTGAGAAGGGGTTTTTTTCTTTTAAATACAACAAAACAAGAATGGTGAAGGGAAGAATTACAAGAAAAGAAAGAGAAACAAGAAGGAAATCTTCAGGAAGTGATTTCCAGGTTTTTAAATCCTCCTCCATTGTGTTTTGATTTCAAATGTGTGTGAAATTTAATGTATTCTAGAAAAGAAAATCTCTTGTATTGAATTCCCAAATGATTGTAATCTTGCATTGGTGTTTAAAAGTTGAATTTTCTGTTCAATGTTAGCTGAATCATGCCTATGAAAATTGTAAATTCTCTTATTTTTATATTTAAATTGATTATTTTATGAGCTTAAATAATAATATTATATATATACATATACAAATCTGTATATTGATATATACTTGTGTATATTGAGTATGTTGTTTGAAGTATAAGATAAAACATGTTGGAATAGTTTTTAAAACAAATATAAATATTCTTGGTTGTAGCTTGTTTTATAATTTCCTGAAATATGTATATTTATATAATTACTTCTTGGTTGTAGCTTGTTTTATAATTTCTTGAAATGTGTATATTTATATAATTACTTCTTGGTTGTAGCTTGTTTTATAATTTCCTAAAATGTGTACATTTATATAATTACTTCTTGGCTATAGCTTGTTATATAATTTCCTGAAATGTGTATATTTATATAATTACTTCTTGGTTGTAGCTTGTTTTAATAATTTCTTGAAATGTGTATATATTCTTGGTTGTATCTTGTTTTATAATTACTTCTTTTCCCTACATATGAAAATCGGTATAAAGTTGCCTAAGAATATATATACTTGTGTATATTGAGTATGTTGTTTGAAGTATAAGATAAAACATGTTGGGAAGTAAATGTTAGTAGTTTTTAAAACAAATATAAATATACTTGGCTGTAGCTTTATATATTTATAATTTCCTAAAATGCGTGTGTATATATATATATATGGAATTATTTTGATAAAAGGTTTATATATATAGTATATATGTGGTTGCATCTGGAAAAGATTATGTTATTGACTAAATAGCATTCTAAAAAGAAGCGTTTAAGCTAAAAAGTAATTTTCTGTATTATCCATTTATATTTGTATATACTCTCACATATATTTATATATATACATATATAGAAAATATGTGTGTGTGTGTGTATGTGTTAGTATATGTATAAATATGAATTTACTTACAATATGATGAGAGAAAAATTCAAAACTCAAAGAGAATAAGTGATTAAATCAGACTTGCAATATTGTTATATTTGCTTGATTAATTTATGAATATAATTTAAATAAGTAAATACATATATATATATATATACTCTTATGCTTTTATGCTTTTACGTGAGTGAGCAAGCTTAAATCTTAAAACGTAGACATTTCAATTTCGTGAATTACCACAAAACTATGTACACTTGTTATATTTTGACTAATTCTTTTAAATTGGAAATAATGTTCTCTCTATAAGCAAATTGAAATGAGAATATGTACTTTAATTATTTTTATTCATTGTTTTATGGAGGAATGACTTAAACAAGATCATGGTAAAATATAAAACCATATGTGGAGTTTATTTCTGGTAAACTAATCTCTTATGAAATCAAATAGAGAACCCTGGAAATATATAAGAGCACTTTTGAAAGAATAAATATTTGACAAAGTAAAGAAATCAAATTAAGTTATTATATTTAAAAATAATAATATTTAATATATTATTTTGAAGAAAAATAATCTAAGTATGAGAGTCATATAGGAGGACTAAATTAAAGAATTGAATATGGAATGTGAGATATTTCATAACACTTGATCAATATATATATATATGTAGATTGCAACTAATCTACGCATATTATGTAATGTGAATCAATGAAGTAAGCATTCTTGTTATAATTGTATAGGCATGTGCACATTTTCGCAGTGCTAGGATTGCTTTCATTAAGCTTTATGTGAATGGCTTATAGTTTTCAATGTACTTGTGTGATATTTGAGAGGTCATTGGAGGTAGAATTGTCTTATTGCAAATACTTGGGAATGATTCATGATAGTGTTGGCATTACCTTAATTCCATATGCAAGGATGGCACATTAGTGAAACTTGAAAATGTTGCTTATAGACTTATGTGACTTATAACTTAGGAACTTCCTTATGCTCCTTGATGTGTGTGACATTCATGATATCTAGAAATATGTAATGAATGGTCATGTCAGTGAGACAGTATGATCATTTCCCGCCAGGCATCTTGTAACTATTGAGACTTTGTAGCCAGTAAGGCTCGGCCAATGAGGCATTTCATTAACCCAGTGAGGCACTTTTACGAGTGGTTTTTCATCCCTATGAGGGTTTTCCACTCATGAAAATATTTGTGTTATGGTTTCTTTGTGGATGCACTTATGATCTTTCTATTTCTTTAATTTGCATTACAGTATTTGAATTTACATGTATTGTTGTGATGATAACACTTGTGTAAGCCTACATGACTAAATCTAATGAAGGCATCACCTTGTTTTAATACACTTTGATTCATTGATGTATGTTATTCCATTTGATTATAGTGATAAAAGTAATTTAATCATTTCGGGAACTTAAGGATATAGTTAATATATTTGTGTTTTTCCAGTCCTTACACTTATGGAGGTAGAGACAGCTCCTTCAGAGGTAGAGCCTTCTCCTTTTGAGGTGGAGTTGGTGGTTCTAGTTGGGATGGGAAGCTCCCTTTTTCTTCTGTTGGTTCCTCTTGAGGTGGAGCTGGTTTGTGCAGTAGATTGGCGACACTAGTGATTATGGTTCTTACTTCCCCCTCTCTTCTAGAGGAGAGCTCTCTCCTATAGAGATGGAGTATGAGGTGGTGCTCGGTTTGTGGTGGTGCTTTGGAGGCTGGAGTTCTTATGTTGTTGTTTGGATGGTTCTGCTTATGGGATATGCTTTCTCCTATAGAGAGGCAAGTAGGCTGATGAGGACCCTTTATCCCATCAATGCTTTAATTGTTCTTGGTTCAAATTTGGTTTCTCTCAGTAACATGTTCAATGAGGGATGGTTCTATCAAAGAGTTGTGATGGGATTAGTTGTTTTTTGGCAGTTTGGATTTATGAATCTTCTAAAAATTTGCTTGTATGAGCTTGAAGTTCATTTTGTCTCACCCACTCTTGGGGTGGGTGCTATTTCAAATTATGGTTTGGCTGCTTGGAGGATGGCCTGTTAGCTTGTTTCGCTGGCTATAAGGCCTTGTTTGAAAGTTGAAGATGGCCCATTGGGAGGGTATTTGCGATTCAATTTGGCTACAATTGGGAGTTTTTGCTCTAATCTTATGTCTGCTCTTAATCATTCAATGCTCATTTTATCTGTCTCTGATAGTTATTTCTTGATAGCTTTGTTATGGATTAGTACCTGTTGGTCCTTGGTTGACCTCATAAGTGGTTTGTGTTCCATTTCGTGGACTGTTTTGAGGATGTTGTTTTTTATTATGCTATTGATGATTCTATGGTTGCAACTCTGATTATTGGGCCTGCATGCCTCCTTAGGCTCTAGTTTGGCCTGTCTAATACCGTTTGCTGGTAGTAGCAGGTGTTGTTTCTCCTAGTTTGTTTCTCTATTTTTCCTAGCTTTGTACCACGGGATCAGGGCCCTTCCCCTTCTTATCTAATCAAAAACATCATTTTCTAAATGACCTACCAATTGATCTCATATACTACACAAATGTGTGCAAAAAATAAACCAATTTTTTCCTAATTGACCTTCCACACCTCTTCGGCGTACCCATTGCACAAGGTGCCATAGCTAGTATTTTTACTATATATAATCTTAAGGAGGCTATTTAAATAATTTTAATATAAAATTGAATTATATAAAAATGAGGGGATTAATTATCAAAATAAATTTTAAATGTTAAAGTTTCATTGGTCTATTAGTGAAGTTGAATGGTTTTGAATGAGCACATCGAGGGTCAAGTCTTGTTAAGTTCAAGGTATAGTATCAATGCTTCTAATTTTAACTGTGTATGTGTTTTTTAATTGGTTGGTGTTAAGTTCAAGGCATTCAACATCATAAGGGATGAGACCAAAATCATGCCCTATAAAACTTTGGAAAAATAGATATCCCTCAACCCTTGGCTCTTAGTCAAAGAGGTATTAATTTACGACATCATAAGGGATGAGGCCAAAATCATGCCCTAGACAACTTTAGCAAAATGGATATCCCTCAACCCTTGGCTCTTAGTCAAAGAGGTATTAGCTTAGATTTTTGCTCTTTTGTTGCATTGTAAAATGATATGGGTTTGACATAAAACCCTCCAACAACCAAAAAAAAAGGTAAATTAAAGTTTAAATAAATGAAAAAAATCAAATAATTTAAATGTAAATGTATGTAAAAGGGTTTGTGCAGGATCATCATAGAAAAAACAGGCCCTTAGTGGCAAAAAATTTAGAAAAATCGAGTTAGGAAACTTGACGTAAAAATTTGAATAAGTTATCTATATTATTTCAAAAATATGTAAGAATAGAATCGTAGAAAATTGAATGCAGTTTCTAAACTACTAGGTTTGTTTAAAAAATCTATTTGAAAATTTGAAATTTCAATGCAATGGTACTTAAATTTCAGGGGAAAAAATAAGTAGGTGTATGTCTAACCACCCTAACCAAAATAAAATGATAATATTTTAGATATAAGTAGAGGACTCATGCCCGATGTGATGCATTTTTTGTAATTTTTTTCCAATTAAATAATTAATTATGAATTTTTTATTACAGCTCTTTAAAAAATATAAAAACTTGTATGTCTGACCACCTTAACTTGGTCAAAACTTCATGAAATTTATTTTTTTTTTCAATCCTATAGTATGCGAACCATAGAATGTGACACATGTTTTGGATTCAAAAAACGTGATACCATTTGAAAGCTATAGATGTTTTTCAATCAACCTATCAATCAGGACTTTAGTCATAATTTGAATAGAAAATGAATAATAAATACTTATTAAATTCAAAATAAAGCATAATTTATATCGGTAGAAAGCTGAGAATCTCCTTTAAAAACCCTTTTCATTTCATCAATTTTGGGTAAAAAAATAGTCATCAGCCACATACCCATCATATTGCCACTTTTTGGCCCATCAAGATCCTGCACATACCCAAAAAATTGTTATTAATTGTTAAGAATTGATTCACTAAGATATTAAAATATTACTCTATTGTTGACTTTTAAATTTGATCATGTGTTATTTGAGTTCACTTTTACAAGTGTAAAAGTGATATCCTTCGTATTTGAACTCAATGCATGGATTTGAACTTATAAGTCCCAAATTTCATCAAGGACAAATTTGTATACTAGAACACATTTGCCTCAATTTATGGTGTCTAAGTGAGGATAGGTGATGTTGATAAATACTTTTATGGAATATGCTCAAACACAAGGGGCGAGTTTTCCTTATTCATAACCCCAAATAGATTGATTCAATAGCAATAATTCAATGTTGAGTACAACAAGAAGAAATGTAGTCTACTTTGAGGATGATGATGCATTGTTGACGTAATTGTCCTCTTATCCACTTGCAATTGAGTTCTAGATGTGCTCCTTAGTTAAGCTAGATGTGCACTAGATCAAATTGGTGCTCTCTAGATGATTTATTTTACATTAGGTTTAGCCTTTAAACGCACCACTGTAGCATGCAACTTGGATAATTTGTATTTTAGGTTTCCTATAACAATCAAGTGAGAAAAGCTAGGAAGAGTTTGAATTTAAATTTTGAATTTTGAATTTTTTTTGTTTAGATTCATAGAACAAAGGTTACTTAGATCACTCTTGCATATTTGAACCTAAATCAAGACTTCAAACCACTAATTTAGGGATGGGGTGATTTCTAAGATAGAGTGATATCAATATTAAGCACGAATGATGTCATTTTCCAACTTCGATGTGAAAAGTGTGATCTTCAACACTAGTTGATGCATTTAAGGACAACTTAATCATTATGGACCCAAAATAGAAGGAAAAAGGGTGTGGGTATGCAATTTCCCCCCACTTTGACTTGCATGTGAGCTACTAGGAAAATGCATTTCAAACTAGTTTGTGATTGACATGAAAATTTACTATCTTTTAGACACTTAAAGGATATTAATTTGTATATAAAGTAACAAATCATAAATGTGGATCATGTGTATTCTTGGCCATAAGCACTCTATCTTGACAACTTATAAACTCATAAGAAAAGAATGCAATGAGTATAGAATCTATCAAGAAGTAAAAAAAAAACATAATCACAACTAGCTAAAATTCTTCATAGAAAAGTAAAAAGAGTAGGGGGAGATCCTACCTATTATAGAAGGTGGTAAAAAATTTAACTACAGGGGAATATAAAAGGAATCTAACCAAGAAGATAGGTGTAAAAGGCTTCCAACCAAGTTGAATAAGATCTAAGTTTATAGATACAACAATATGGTCTTCAACTCTAAGGATGTTTACTCCATCTAGATATGATTATGAAGCTCTATTTGGTACCAAATATATTATAACTATCATAGCAATATCACTACAATCAAACCTGTGAAGAATTGTGAATGATAATATGTGCCCTCTCTAATTGGTTTCATATAAAGTATGCAAGTTATTGGAGGTAAGGAGAAAAAACATTATGTAAAGTATGTAATAATTGTCAACGGTAACATCATGTAGGAACATCAATTATGTAAAGATCACCAATCATGTAAAATGCATAAAACATGTAAGAAACGTGTGTAGATAACATTGTGTGAGACAAATCAAGCATGAAATAGTTCTCAATGATAATATCATGCAAAACACCTTAAAAATATCTAAAAATTATCAATGATAACATCATGTAAATCACTTCAAGCATGTAAGAAATATGTATAGATAACACCATGTATGGCACATCAAACATGTGATGAATAGAAATATATAACATGGTGGTCACAATAAGCATTTCAAGCAACAAGTATGTGATAAGGAAGTAGACACATAAATGTAAGGAGATGTGATGCACCTAGGGTTGCCCCTAATGGAGGATGACAAAATAGGTGCATATTCAATATAAATAGGATAAGGATTGTAAACATGCAATGCACATGAGCATGGGATATAATAATAACAAGGATAATAAACATGGAATCACAATATATGAGAATGATTAGTATACAAAACATATAAATGACACATCACAAAGCACAAGATGTAAACATCATAAGTATGAGGATCAAATCAAAGATAAGAATAGTAACCATGGCTTGTAATTATAATAACCATGAAACATAGGGAACATAGAGACATCATAAGATCAAGTAAAATAGAAGCATAACAAGGAGTAAGTGGAAATCAAGGTGGTAAATGTAAGATATAGGACATTAGAGTCAAACAAGGTTCTCCATACCTTTTTTGTACTAGGATTTTCATGTTCTAAGTCTCACTTTATCACATATTTGGATAGGGTTGGTGTACATGACATTTAATTACCTTGTATGTGATTGGGATATCTTCAAGTATACACATACATCCTTTACATACTAGGTTCTTCATACGTTTTATGCATTGGGATAATCATGCTCTAAGTCTTACTTCCTCATATATTCAGACAAGGTCGGTAAATTTGGTGTATAAGGATAACCTTTCTTTGGTTTTTGCATCAAATTTCACACATGGGATACAAAAAGGCATCTTTTTACCTCATACCTTGGTACATAATATCCACTTGCTATACCAAAATAGGACTTCTTTTCACATATGTTGGTATAACCAAAATCACAGAGTATCCTTTCATTTGGCATCTATCTTGCATATCACTATTCATTATATTTCCCATTTATAGGTTTCATTTTGATATTTTATCCTTAGTGGAGATTAATTTTGTTGAATATATTGCATTCAAAACTATTAGCATACATCCTAGTATCGTAATCATAACACGTGCATCATAATCATGCATAACATAATAACATTAGAGCATCATAAGTATATATAACATACATTACATCATAACAAAAAAAATATAAAATAAATATGCATCAATCATCATAAGTATCATAGGCATTACATGAGTAAAAAATAATAAAACCTCATATATACATCAAAGTGTACAATATCTATACATAGGCTATATAAGCCATATCAATACAAATATAGATATCCCATAGGCATGGTGTCTACATCATGATACAAATATATACATGTGTATAAGCTATCCCTGAGTAAAGCTCCCTCCCTCAAAGTGTCCAGGTGAACCTCCTGGTTCTCCCTATCCTACTGGTAGTTGTGGTAGTCATGATCGCATGCTACCCTAGCTACCCAATCTCATTGGTTGAGATCCTCCTAACTGTGTCTATGTCCTATCCAAGTATGGTGGAGCATGTTGCTCCTTGAGTAGCTCCCCTTGTAGAGGGTACTATAGTACATAGCCTCCATAGTGATCCTCCTCACCTTATCCATAACCTATCTAGTTGGTATCCCCACTCTAGCATTTTCTTGTTGTCTTCTGACTCTCTCAAGGTCCCTCTCAGTAGTAACTTGAGCCAAATGTGTCAATGTCTAGGCTAACTATGCCCATAGCCTATCCTTTTTGTGGTAATTTGAGCCACCTACATTTGCAAGTTGTATCTCTCAACTCTCACATGATCTTTATCTACCCTATACTTGGCTCTTTATTGAAGAGCCTCATTTTGCTCAAAGATTGTTGTATCTACCTATATTTGGGTACCCCTCTCTCCCTATGGTTATACCTATCCTTGTCCCATTGGATGGGATTCCCATCCTCCATCTCCTCCATTGCCAAGATTCCCCTCATTTGTCATCTCCTCCATCTCCCCCTACCACTACTCCAATCTATCTCCTCTGCTACCTAACTCACCACCCTCAACCAAATCCTACCTATGGCTATCTAACTGGCTCCCCTAGTCCAGTAAATTTGGAAAGCTTGTTTCTAGACCATAATGTCTCATACTCATTAGTTATCACCTCATCTGCCACATTTTCCTGTACATCCCATTGTACTAGCTTCAAAGAATCAAACTTTGTAATAGTTGTATTAGGAGAAATCATAAGTCCCCAATCAATAACATCTCACTACATCCTAGAAAACATAGCCTCTCTAATAGGTACTCCCTATCATTTCCCAAACTATATCTACACTCGCTTAGACATATATCTCTTGATAATATGTATGGTTCTACCAATCAAGTATCTCAACTATCTATACTAGCATAGTTGCTCAACATCCTCATCCTAGACCTCACAATCCCTCCATGATATCCATATGAAGTTGTCTAAGTCATCCAACTCCCATCTCCAATGTCATATCCCCTAGGTTCTTGTGTATAACCAAGCCTATATACATGCATATGGAGGGAAATCCAAATCCCCACACTTTGTAGATCATTGGTCAAGTAACTACTATGTGCTCCCACACCCATATGTGCAGTAATGTCACTCCTACATGTAGGATTGACCTATATTTGTATATTACCTTGTGCATGTCATGGTACAAATGTGTAAGAACACATGGTCTCCATGCATAGACCACTCCCTTCTCCATCATCCTCTCCAATTCCCTCCCCTAGCTAGTGGAAAATCCCAAGATCGTCAATCAAGAACAAGTATCCCTCTAATCACCCCAACTAGTACTAGTGGTAGTGGTTGAAACTTGCTCATGGATCACTGTATGTCCATTCTCCATCCTCAATGCCTAGGTCATTTATAAGGAAGACTTTGCTTAATGCACTCTCTCCCAAGTTAGTGGTATATACTACTCGCTCTCCATGGATCGAAATCCTAAGGATCATGTCTATGCCAAAAATTGGAAAGGTAACAACCTTATGGGAAACTCAATTAATGGGGGGACCAATTGCGCTAAACTGAGTGACCTCCGAATTTTTAAAGAAGCCAACTTCTTCTATATTTGGGATTTTGGAATGGGAAACAAAAGCAGATATAAAAAATAAAGATCTAACTAAGGCGATGCGCCAATATTTAGATATAGGCACAATAAATCTATCCTTTGGGATACGATTTAAGGGCTTGTTCAGCAATCTGCTAAGTCCCAAAATAATAGAAATCAAAGATGAAAACCTAAATAATTTATCCAATAACATAAAATAATTCCCATACACATTTACTGAAAAGAAGAGTCAAGGATACGATCTAAATCAACAATTTATATTGGAATCATAGAAGTTCTAAAAATAAATCATTCAGTACAGTGATGGCATAGTATAATGTTTTTTCAAATAGCTTAAGAAAACAGAAAGGCTGAACAGTGGCACAGTCTGTGAGTCTTATACAATAATCTAAAAATAGTACAAAAGGCCTGGTGTCTTTCACAATTTTTTTGTATCTTCCGAACTCATTTTCAGAAGGAAGAAGCAGTATTTATAGAAAATATTCCCACCGCTTGGCGAGCTAGTAACAAAAAGGATTCCCCCATCATGAACAATGATGCCTAGAGCAATGATTTCCCTTAGCCATTGCAACAAAAAAATATTTTGAGCATGGAACATGGTCGTTGTCAAACTAGATGTGTCCCCTACGAATGATTGCAGTGGTCCCAGCATACCCTTGTGCAAACATGTGTTGCTTACCTACGGAGGCAATTAGGACATGTGGCAATAGGCCAGGGCTCGTTGTTCATTCCTCCCTCCTTGTGGTGAAAATCTGCGTTGGGAAGACATGTGGAGAAGTCTTCATTGTTAGCGGTGACTATGGGGTCCACCCAAAAGTGAATGTGGATAACTGCTACATGGCATGCAAACGAAGCCTAGTTGAAAAGTGAAGGGAAGTAGTCCTTAAGATGCCTGCGGTGTTGACACGTGGAAGCATGGTAGGTCTCAGAAGAAAAGTGAAGGAAGAAATCCCTTTGGAGAGCGCTTGGCCGACACGTGGTGACAACAAACAAAGCTCTTCAAAAAGGGTCCCAATGATGTTCAAATGTATGGGGCGTAGGCCAGACTTAGCAAAAATAAGAACAACCCGAAGGGAGCTCGAGGAAATTTATGTCCACAACTTTTGGCGACTACTAGGGGCATTCTACCTACAGAATGAGGGATCCAAAATTCTGGTTCGAAGACTGGATCCTTATCCATTGGGAAATGTATTTAGAGCTTGGAGAGAGCAGTCTGTAGAGGCAACTAGTTGACCTCGGATGGCGTTGATATGACATGTAGATTCTCGTGCACCTCATGCACCTCATGCAAATCAATCACTTTCTTATATGGCAACTTCTCAAATATACTAGCCCCGAACTTGAGTTGGAAGAGCAATCATGTTATTTGATGAGTGACACCCTCAATATCCTCTATAGTAGGGGGTTGACTGAAGCCTTGGAAAGCGAACATGTCTCACTGCTTCTCTTCAATCTTCACTGCAATTTGCTCTGCGGTGGCCACTGAATCATCGAAAAGGAACATGGATGAAAAGCCCATCTAAGTTAGCTGGGAGAATTTTGCTCGCATGTTGTTCATAGTTTGGCTCAGTCTGGCAATGCTCGCTAGCATGGAGGATAGTTGCATGGCACTGGATGAACTCCTTTGCTTTTTTGGTAGCTGATTTGTGGTCCTCAATCCCCGCACACACTAAATCCTCATTCGGCACTGTGTATAACTTGTCCAACAATATTTTCACCTCAGGAACCCTCTCCACAATGAATTGTGGGAATCGCTCAATCATTTCGCGAACTTACTTGCCTAAATTTTTTTCCTCTGCTATGAATTGGAGCATCAACTAAAGAGTTAAGAAGAAGGCCTTGACCTTTTCCCAGTATGCAATATACAATTGTTGAACCACTAGAAGGATATATGACTGGGCGGGAGGGGTTTGGGGAAGATTCTTCAAATGACTAATCTCTACATCCCTTGAACTAACATCTTGTGTCAATTCCGCAACTCTTTTATCTGTGACAGAGAGTCGCTCCTGCAAGGTCCTCCATTCGGCGAGCCATTTTTCTTCGACTTGGATTTTGTTTGCTGATTCCCTTTTGAGGGAAAGCTTCACCTCATGGACTTATTTCTCAAATTGAGCTTGTTGCCCCTGGAAGTCTGGGTCTTTCTGCTACAGCTTTTGCTCATATTGAGCACGTTGATTCTCAAACTCTTCATTATTTTGTTGCATATCCTGCTTCGCTCGAGCCAACTGATCTTGCAATTCTTTGTTCTTTTGTTGTAGCTCAACAACTAGGCTAGAATCATCAAATTGGGACTTTGCAAGTTCCTCCCAGATTTTGGCCTACTCTGCTTGCACTTGCTGTGATAAGTGTACAAATTCTCTCCTTTTCCTTACCCTTCGCCAGAAGGACATCTATCCTCTCCTTTAAATTTTTGAGCTCTTCTTCCTTTTTCTTCAGCTAGCGACCAGACTTGAGGAAGTCGGTGGTTACCACCCGCTGTGTCTCCTCCATGAGCTCAACTTTGTCTTGCAGTCGGGCTATGCTTAGATCAAGACCCATGGCATACATGTTGTAATCATCGAGCTACATCTCTCCCTATGGTTTGATGAGTTTCAGATGCATAGTTGCAAAATGCAATGATTGATGAGCTTCATTGAAAATGGTCTATACTTTTGGCTCAACCAAATTTTTAGCATCCTTGGTATTTTGCTTCTAGATCATGATAGCCTGTGCTTGTTTTGTCTTATCGGCCTCTGACATAAATTCTATTGGCGACCTAACTAGCCCACCTACGAAAGGCACACTGAGAGAGAGAGCAAAAGGGAATGAGAGGGCAGTGGCTCCAGATGTTTTCTTCCTTGGAAGGGAGACTGTTTGCAGGGAGAATGGGGGAATCTGCCAAAGCCTGGTTTGTGAACCAATGAAAGGACTCATGGGAAGCGGTGGAGGCAACAGAGTCATGGCGGATTCCATCTATTGGGTTGACTGAGTAGGGGCCAATACAGTAGTAGTAGGAGGGGTATTGGTGGCAGCCACAGAAGCAAAAGATGAAGCGATAGCAGATGTGGATTGGGCTTCGGCGAAGGGTGGAAAGGTTCATAGAGGGGTAAAGGAAAATAGTCCTGCCTATGAAAACAAGGAGAAACCTCCAACGACTATTGCAACAATAGTAGAGAAGGAAGGGCTGATACTTGAAGTGGCAAATGACACAAAGACAGTGGAAGAAACTAGAGATTGTGAAGCAAAAAAAGAGTGAGTGAGAGATACCTGAGGTGCTGATGATTGTGGTCCCTAGCTCATTGTGGGCTCCTGGCTTGCTTCAGGCCCTTGTCAACTCTCTCCAGAAGTTGCTTTTGTGCGCTACCTTTTGACGAGCAGGGAATTGTCCACCTCTATAGCCTCTAACTATTGTTGTGGGGTTGTTTTGGTTCTTTTACAATCCAAGTGTGAGTCGACAAGGCCCTCAAATGTGATATGTTCACCTACACATTTGAAGAAACCTTGATAGGCTGCTCCTTCACCTTCTCTTTCGGCTGCGCTGGGGCCATCTGTACTTATTTTTCTTTCTCCTTTCCCTTCCCCGTATATGTTCTAGCCTCATCCGAGTTGATATCTTCATCACTTGATGAGCTAAATACCTCGAGTTTGACTCGAAACTACATGGTTGAATCCTAATAGCAATATCATAATTTGACACGCTATGGAAAAATACCTCATACTTATCAATTGATGAGCTAAAGGGGCTCTATTACGAATGGTTCATAAGGCACAACACTTGCTGAAGGTTTTGCAAATGGGGTAACAACTCAAGCGGGCTTAACCTTGGAGAAAACTCCCTGGTTAAGCGCGCTTGAGCTGGAGCAGTCTGGGATGGGTGACCTCCCGGGACGGACCTGCTTCACCTCTGTGAGCATCACCTAGATGCAATGAGTGCTAAGTGGACCATTCGATATCATGAGAGATGGGTTCTTGTTGAACCACTACTCATGAAACATGGGTCAATGAGTTTGACTCGAGTTGAATCCCGATAGCAATATCATAATTTGACACTGTGGAAAAATACCTCCTACTTATCAATTGATGAGCTAAAGGGGCTCTATTATGAATGGTTCATAAGGCACAACACTTGATAACCTGGAGAAAACTCCCCGGTTAAGCGGCTTGAGGAGCAAGATCGGGATGGGTGACCTCCGATTGCTTCACCTCCTGAGCATCACCTAGATGCAATGAGTGCTAAGTGGACCATTGGATATCATGAGAGATGGGTTCTTGCTGAACCACTACTCATGAAACATGGGTCAATGAGTTTGACTTGAAACTACACGGAATCTCGATAGCAATATCATAATTTGACACTGTGGAAAAATACCTCATACTTATCAATTGATGAGCTAAAGGGGCTCTATTAATAATGGTTCATAAGGCACAACACTTTGAAGGTTTTGCAATGGGGTAACAACTGCGGCTTAACCTTGGAGAAAACTCCCTAGTTAAGCGCTTGAGCCGGAGCAAGACGGGATGGGTGACCTCTCTAATTGCTTTCACCTCTATGAGCATCACCTAGATGCAATGAGTGCTAAGTGGACCATTCAATATCATGAGAGATGGGTTCTTGTTGAACCACTACTCATGAAACATGGGTCAATGAGTTTGACTCGAAACTACACGGTTGAATCCTGATAGCAATATCATAATCTTCATCACTGCTTACATCAAAATCCTCATGCTCGTCGTTCCACAACTTGTCAAATTTTTCATCTGACTCTACAGCCTAATAAGGGGTATCAGGTTGTTTGATCTCTTGGTGATAGACCCAGAAATCTCTAATTCTTTCCTCGCTCTAGTTTTATTTTCTTGACAACTCATTGCAAAGGGTGGCCTCTATTTGGCACTTCTCATCATACTTCACCAAAGGGAAGTAGAACTTAAGCCAAAGCGACCTACTATAATCTATGGGAATGTGAATTAGGTCAACCAATAGATCATCCTGGTCCTTCAGTGGGTTCCGTTGCTTCTCCCAGTAAGGCTGGGGGTTGTGCATTACCTTGACATGTTCATTTGGTAGGTCATTGTCGGGGTTGTAATGCCATTTGTAGCAAATCCATGCTAACCCCAACTGAGCCAACTTCGCCTTTAGTAGCTTATGCATCCGCTTCTTGTTTTAAAACTCAACAAGCAGGTGAAAAATCCTTTCTTCTTGGCTTTGCCTCCGAAAAAGGTATAGTCAATAATTGATACTTTTCAGAACATTTTGAGCACTAACACTCGATTTGTGACACATGTCGGAAGCTAGAATGGTTCCCTAGTAAAGCCACACATCCAGATGAATGTGAAATCCTCTCCGAGAAACCAGTCACATTTCAGAGTGAAATTTTGTATATACTCTATCTCCAATCTAAGGTGAGATGGTAAATGTTGCCATCCTCCCTCAAATATTGTTGAATTAGAGTCAAGAAATAATCCAAAAATGCATAATAATCATAAGTTGAGGAGAGGAGAGGAGTCCATACAAAAACTAGCCTTCCTCTTCCCTTTTCATCAAATATAGCCAACTTCACATGTTTTTTTGAAGAAGTTAGGGTTCTGATGCAAAAACATATGGGCAAGGAAAGAAGGAAACCCAAACTTCTGTTGAATTTTTTATTCCCTCATTTGGCTTAGCATCTCCGCGACGATGACTTTTGCGAAGTCATACCAAAAAAAGGAATGTTGCCTATGCAACTGAAAACCCAAGCCCAATTGAAACTCCTGAACATATCTGTCGGTGTCTAGGCCACAAACAAAGGCCATCATTGAGAAGGCATCCTGCATGTTTGCAGGGAAAGCATTGTGTGCTGCCAGAATATGTGGTGGCTTTTTATGATCTTCCCTGGGCCTGTTGGTTTCTTTGTTATAAAAACCTAGGGAAATATCTCTAGTTCTCCATATTTTCTCCCCTTTTCCTAGAGTGAATGACTCTATCTTGTCTACGTTAGAGTTTTTTATAGGGATGCATAACATGTTCTAGATAGCTTCTATGCAAATATTAACTCTCAGCTCCTGGCCCTCAATGGTGTTGGTATCCAAGTTGAAATGATTAATGGCCTCATCGACTAGCTCTGGGAAATAGTGCACAAATGGGACCATATATTGTGGAAATCCGCTGAACCATTGCTTCTGTGCCAAAGAATCTGGGTCACTATTCCTCTTCATTCTCTCGCAGGCCACCTCCCTAAGAATCTTAGGGTTCTTTTCGAGGATGGGATCATGAATGTTATCCCATTCCTCCTTTATTTGGCTCTGGTCTCTATGGGTTTTTTTCTTTTTTGAGACCCACATGTTTATTCACTTTGGCTTCTCTAGTATCCCAGGTGAAGCGTAAGAGACATCTTCAAATATATAGGTAGTTGGTGCTGTACACATGACGTCAAACAAGCTTTGCGTTGCCTCTTCTTGTGTTTCTCTTTGAGAACTTTCAACCATTTTCTTTTTGCTATAGATTTCTGCTATGCTCAAACCTATTGCAATTCACTTCGGCTCTATCTATGCTCAAAAATCTTTGCTCTAGGTAGTGTGCTCAAGAAGCTTTTACAATGTTAGCTTCTTGCATGCAATGCTTAGCTATTTCTTTCTTGGGGTAGCCAACAACGATTGACTTTTAGCATTAAATTCGACATGTACTGCCAACTCTTTTGCTTGTGCGAAATGAATTATTTGCCATTTTGAAATGACAAGAATTCATAATGACATTTGGTAATGATGTCCTATGGCATGATTTTCTTGGGAAATTGAGCTGACGATTTGAAGGCGGTTTAGGCTTTCACATGCTTTGGCAATTAATATCCAAAAAGGAATAATTAAGCTAAAATATGCAATAAGTACTTGAAAAGATTTGTGTTCTTCCTTGGAGTTTGAAAAATGCTTGCAACATGACACCTTAGCACCTGGTTGTGTAGACTACCACTGAGGACTGCCACCAGCTTATGCTAATTAATTAGCTATTATTAATTTTGCACGCAACAAATCGTACCTAGCAGACACAACTAGGTGGGAAATTCAAGCAAGCTCTAGTGGGATTTTCGAGTTGGTACTCGATTATCATCATGCTTATGGCATGCAGATTATTGTGCATATCCTGGCTATTTCTATAAATAGGTGCTTAGACAATAGCAAAATCACACTTAGCAACTTGAGAAGAATTGGCATAAGGCAGTTAGGCAGAATTTAGCATTAGCAGTTGCGTAGAATTTAATACCATGAATACTCCAATTAGGATAGTGTGCAACAAGTCCCAAGTAGCATTCCTAGGTGAAATTTTGAATAGGCGCCTGAAGAGAATGACCAAGAACAAACATTCATTGGCCATACTAGCGATGAAGTGGGTTCTGGGGAGAGACTGCATTGAGTACGAGGATAAATATAGGGTTAATACTAATGTATGCTCTCACTTTGTTGCCTTGTTACTTTATATTCAGGTTCCAAAGCAGATGATTCTTTGTTTGGTGCTCACAATATTCTCGAAGAAGTACCTTGGAGGTCTTAGCGAGGTTGTGGTCAACGCGGTATATGGCCTTGGCATCCTGACGATGAGCGACCTTCAAAAGCACATTGAAGAAGATGTTGTGGTGCCATGGGTTTCGTTTCTGAGTGGGTTTCACATTCAAACACATGAAGAGCATTTCCAGAGGGTCACTTGCGCCTGTCATTTCCTGCTGCACTATTATAATGTAGTGCTTTTCTATGGTGTAGAGTGGTACACTGACTTCAAGGATTTGGTATATCCCCTGCCACTAGCCATTGCTCCTATTGATGCTATCATTGTTGTTGGTCCTATTGCCATTCTTAATGCCCCTACTAATGATGATGTTGTTCCAGATGTTGTTGATAATGCTCTTGTTGCTCTTGCTTGAGACTCAAAACTTTTTTATGCTTTAAGAATCAACCTCTGTTAATCTATTTTTTGTATATATGCCTGAAAAGGGCCTTACCGTATATATAGACAAAGAAACTGCATAATTATATAGATATACTCTAAAATTATGGCCTCAGAGGAATTTTGAAAATGTATTTACTGAAGGATACATATATATTGAATATACTACTTATACTAAACTTTGGTCTCCTTTATTTTGCAATTATGCAATATGGGTTCTCTTTTCTTCATTTCTTTGAGTACCTTTTTCAGTTTGCACATATGGGTTCATTTTCATCATATAAGTTCATTTATTTCTCTGCTTCTCACACTGAATTAATTGAAAGACCGGCCAACAAAAACACGAAGGAAAAAAAATAATTACACTACTTACATATTTACACTGGTAGAATAATTATGAAGCTTGTAAGGAAATGTCAGGGGCATCTCAGAGAAACCTCCAAGAACAGTAGTGCCTTTGGTAACTTTAATTTCGATTAGGTTGCCTCAAAGACACATACTACTTTGTCATAAAGTGGAAATAGACACAGTTTATTTCCCACATTAATCCTTACGAGAAAAACACAACTAAATTCAATAGCAAGCAACAACACAGATGAAAGATACTACGAAAATAGAACACAAAGATTTTATGTGGGGAAAACCCTTTCGGGTGAAAAACCCCACTCTCTAAAGTTTGATCCATTATATTATTCAGCAACGGAAAGTTACAATACAGTTTTAGGCTCTTATCCTTTCAGAGATTACGTCTTGTTCATTTTGGATACAACTGGTAGCAAACTATCCCTAAGAGATCACCGAAAGCAATCATGATCACGAGAGATTCCAACATCTTAACTCTGCCTCTCAATCCTCTACTTCGACCTCATGGCCTCGACCTTTCGACCAGTCACTCGGCCCTTGCTCTATCGTTCTCTCTCTGGATTCTCTCTCATCGGCTCCGGCTCTTTAGCACCAGCTACAGAATGTCCAATGCATAATATATGCATTCATTCTCAACAGGCTCTTCATGTTCCTCTTCCAACTTTCGGATCACAATCTCCAGCTCAGCATCATTATCGTCGAAGATGTTTCCATTTCCTCATGTAGAGTTTTCCCTTCCACACATAAACAGTTGCAATGGTCTCACAACAAACGGTTCACATTCTGCTCACTTTGATTGGTCCAAGTCGCACCGCATCGGACAGTCTTTCACTTGGTCAAAGGTGTTCAACCTATGTTGCATGTTGGTGAGACACTAACCGTGTCTCCCCGATGCCACAGAGCCCATCTGTTGTTATTGCCAAGAGTCTTCACTATCGGTAAGACATTATACCGAGTCCAGAAAGCTATCGCTTAGACTTCACCGTGTCGCCAAGACCTCACTCTGATGATCACAAGGTATTCCGAAGAGTTCATCAGTTGGCAAGACTATCGCTCTTCGCCCAGACATTACACCGAAGTCTTCAAGTCACATCGACCTCAGCATTCTCATCGGCGAGACAATTGCCATTCGATGAGACATCATACCAAAGTTCAAAGGTCATATCGATGTTAGCTTTTCCATCGGCAAGACAACCGCAGTTCGCCAAGACTTCATACCAAAGTCTCTTCATGTTATACCAAAGCATCTGACAATCGGCAAGACATTCGTCTTTCGCCAAGACATCCCACCGAGCACAACATGTCATCCCGAAGACCTTTTACTATCGGCGAGACTTACCGCTTTCGCCAAGACATCACGCCGATCCTTCATGTGTTACTCTGAGTGCATACTGTCGGCGAGAGAATCAACCTTTAGTAAGACTTCTTACCGAGGCTTCCACGTTACCCCGAACTCACTGTTCGCCAAGAGTCACAACGAATACATTCGATAATTGGCAAGACTTTCCACTATCGATGAGACATCACACTGAAGCAAGTCTTTCGACCAAAGGTCTCCCCAATGTCTTTGAGTGTTACATTATTGCCAAGACAATCCTTCATCGCTAAGAGTTCCTCCCAAGTGTTCAAGTCACCCCGACGACACCAAGCAAATGCTTATTGGTGAGATTTTTCCCTATCGCCAAGACTTCACACCGAAGCATACGAGTTACCCCAATGACCACAAGTGTATAGTTGTCGGTGAGACATCTCCCTGTCACCAAGAGTTCTTGTCGAACCCTTAAGTCACACCGAAGACTTCTTTCACCATAGGTCTCCCCGACATCCGCTAGACACCAACCCGTCGACTAGAGATCTCCACTCGGTAGAAGGTTACAACGAATGCCACAAGTGATAGTGACAACACCAGTCGGCCAGACAACAAGAATGTCACAATGACCATGCTTTCTTAGAGGTTTCAGCCTATGAGATTGAGGCAACAATTCCAACAAAGCTTAATTAAACAATTTTAGGTGAATTCTGTTAACTGGAATACCCAATGCTTCTTGCTCCATATTTTCTAATTCAAATGCATTATGTTGTTTGCATTGAATTATTTTGAAAGGGCCTTCCCACAGATTGTCGAATTTTCCATGTTGTCCTGGCTTCACAACCCTCTCATTGAACTTTAATACTAGGTCTTCACATTTTAAACCTTGGTCTGAGGCTTTCTTGTTGAACCATCTTTTAATCACCTACTAGTGATTGGACATGGCTATTAGGGCCTTCTCCCTTTTTTCTTGTACTTCTAGCAACTCGGCCAACCAAACCTCCATAGCTTCATTTTCTTTGACCTCTAGGGATTTGAGCAGTTGTAACGTCGGAATCTCCATGGAGATGGGAAATAGCGCTTCAATTCTCATACACTAGCTTGTACAACAAAATCTTGAGGAAATGTTTGGGAGTTATACGGTTTTCCCAGAGCACTACCTGAAGGTTTTTATGCCATTCTCTTTGGTGTTCTGACCCAATTCTCTTATTGAGTCAGACTAAATTCTTGTTAGTCGACTTGGTCAGGTCGTTCCCTTGTGGATAGTAATTTGATGACATTTTTAAGAATATGCCATGCACGAGTGCGAAGTGACATACCTTAGAAAATCCTTGGCATTGTCAGAGATGATGGTCTTTAGCAGGCTGAATCTCATTACTAGCTCCCCAAGAAAGTCCACAATCTCCACTTTTGTCAAATTCTTTAGGGGCACGACTTTGGTCCACCTGGTAAAGTAGTTTATGGCCATGAGGATCCATTTGTGTCTGACACTAGAGGTGGTATTGATCATCCCGATGAAATTGAGGCCCCATTGAGCAAAGGGTTCCTCAACCATTATCGGGTTGAGAGGCATTGCAGAGTTTTTCCTTCTTCTTGCAAAGAATTGTCATTCCTTGCAGGATTTTACCAAGGAGTATGAGTCATTAAATAGCATAGGACAAAAGTACCCAGCACACATGATTTTGATTGTGGTGGTTTTAGTTAGAGAAGTGTTTGCCCGCGGGACTACTGTGGAAAGTGTTGAGGATCTTCTTCACTTGCTCCATGGTGAAACACTGCAATAGAATTTTGTTGAAGTTCCTTTTGAGAAGGAATCCTTCGATAAGCACATATTTGTTGTTCTATAGTCTATAAAATCTTCTCTTCTGAGAAGGAAGGCCTGGCGGATATTTTCCCGTATGGATAAACCTTACTCTGTCTGCCAGCCAACAACCTTCAGACTTTGGCTCATTGTTAGAATAAGCTCAAGTTGCTCTTCTTTAGCTGTCATTTCCTCGTCATGTGCCAGATATTCACACAGTCCTCTTCCTCGAATGGTATTGGTAGGTTTGAACTCAATGCCATACTCAAGGATCTTAGTGATCCAATTGGCCCTTTTTTCAATGATTTCTCCTTCCATGATGTATTCACGCACAGTGGAATGCACGACATAAACAATCACCTTGTTGCAAGATATAAGATGTTGGAACTTCTTGAGTCCCTTTACAATAGTGAATGCTTGCCTCTTGATGAAGTTTTATTTCGTCTCATATTCCTTTAGGGTCAGGGAGTGAAATGTTATTTGATGTTCTCCCTTTCCTTCATCATATTTTTGAGTTAAAACAATAGCAATGTTGGATTTGCTACTGAATGCATACATCATGAAGTCCTTCGATAGGTCTAGATTGACTAGTATAGGAGCCGAGAAAATAACATCCTTAACCTTCTAGAAAAGGCTTCTCTAACTTCTCTCGTCAATTTGAACAATTGATCCTTTTTTAGCATCAGGGTGATTGGTCTAATTATTCTTGCAAAATCCGAAATGAATTTTCTCACAAAATTTACCTTCCCCAAGAAAGGCTAGACTCCTTTCTTGTTGACTGGTAGGGGAAGTTCCCTAATTGCTTTCACCCGCTCAAGATCAATTGTGATTCCTTCTTTGGACACTACATGTCCCAACAATTTGTCTTGTGGTATCTGAAGACACATTTTTTTGGGTTCAGGGATACTCTGAACTCTGATAATTTCTTGAAAACCATCTCTAGGTGATCAAAATGATCATCCTTAGATTTAGAGAATATAGTCAAATCATCCAAATAGATTAGGATAATTTTTTCAATCAATTTTCTGAAAGCAATATCCATTGTCCGCTGGAAGGTGGCTCCTGCATTTCAGAGGTCGAAAGGCATTTTAACATAGGTAAACGTTCTCCACTTGATAGTGAATGTTGTTTTGTGTTGGTCCTTCTCTTTGACCTGGATCTAGTTGTAATTGGAGAAACCATCTATAAATGAAAACATCTCCAATCCTACCACTGTTTGTAGGATAGATTCCATATATGGAAATGGATAGTGGTCATTCAAGGATGCTCTGTTTAGGTCCTGAAAGTCAACACATAGGCAAATGTCCTTATTCTTCTTTCAGACTGGGACCAGGTTGGATACCCATGTGCTATGCTTGATCAAGAAGATGATTCGAGACTGAATTAGCTTTGTTAGCTCTTGTGCCATTAGTGCCTGAATCTTTGGATTCACTAGCCTCTATTTTTGGCAGACTAGTTTTGCACCTTCTGTCAACTCTATTGTATGCTGGATGATTTTGGGATCGTATCCCTTGAGATCATCATATGACCAAGCCACTACTCCTTGATACTTCTCACATAAGTTGATTAGCCTTTCTTTATCATGATACGAGACATCCTTCTTGACTTTAAGCTTTCTTCCATTTTTGACATGAAGGTTCGCATAGTCGCTTTTGTCAACTACAAAATTCCTCTTATCATTCCTTGCATCATCACAATCAAACAAGTTTTCGAGAGTGATCAGTCCTTTGGGAAGCTTGTTGGACTTCAATTGAATGATTTTTCCCTCATAGGCCTTAGCAATATTTTGTTGGAGTTGGTCGAAAAACTCTTTAGATTGTTGGATGAATGAGGCAATGTGTTCATCGCTTTTGAACATTTGCTAGCTTTGATCATTATCTAGGATTGTTGGTCAGAAAATCACTCACATAGAGTGTTTTTTATGAATTAGGTTAGAGGCAGGGTCAAACTAGGATCCAATTGCTGCCATGGGATCTACATCTACATTTTTCTCTTTAGGCATTGTCTGGATATTGAAAGCTTCAAAGCCTTCAATTAGGTCCCAAACTTTATGTCTATAGGATCTCATGCAGACATTATTGGTTGTAGAAATCCCTCGGGCTTGATTGACCACTAGTTTGGAGTCTCCAAACACCATTATTTGCTTGATTCCCATCCACTCGGTGAGGCTTAGACCTTGCACTAAGCCTTCATATTTTGCTTCGTTGTTCGAACAAGCAAACTAGAAGCAGAAAGACCTGAGTGTCTTCTCATTAGATGGGGATGTTAAACATATCCCAGCTCCTGCGCCAACTTTGCATCTTGCTCCATCAAAGTGCAATGTCCATAGCTCTATAGATGAACCACTTTCAGATTCCTTTATGACCTTCAGAATCACCTGATCTTCATCACAGATGACATAGGTCCCTAACCCGGTGGCATGATAATTGCCAAAATGATCAATGTCTATATATTCACTTAGGAGGACCTCTTCTAAATCTGTCCGGTCTCCGGTCACCTTTTCATCTTCTAAGAGCTCAGTATAGTATATTTCTTCCTTGGTGATAGAGGTATGAGCAGCTTCAAATTTTATCATAGCTTCATCGGCCACATGTTTTGAATGCAGATCTTCAGATACTATCTTCATTTTGGCTCCATGCTTGGTCTTGAGGATCAAGTGCGACCAGTCTAAGGAAAGGTATCCACCTACCTTGGAAGTGAATTCTTGGGATAGATAGAGGATGAACATGGGGGGAACGTCTATGATCATGGTATCTTGTGATACTGTGATGTTAGGGAAAGAGAACAAAGTCAAGGGAAGATCCTTGATGACACCTACAGTTTCGACCTTGTTCCCATCAAACTGCATAACCCCTCTATTTAGAGGTTCATAGCTAAGTCCTATGGCCTTAGCTATATGTTTAGGCATGACTATAGTGCTAGTGTCGGAGTCAATCATAACATTGTGCAATAATTTCTTCCCTACAATAAGGGTTAGAAAAAAGGGCTTTGGTTTCATCTTATCTTTGGATGCCTTTATACTATTTGTGAGAACTTTGGCCAAAGGTGATGAATCAACAGCCTTCCCTTTCAATGATTGCTCTATCAGCTCAACGATTACATATTCTCAGAGGGCCTTCTACAGTAATGTCTTCTGCTCCAGAATAGCTAAGATATCCTAAAGAGGCACATTAACGGAAGATTTTTTTAATTGTTCCACCACATTGAATGGTGGAAGATTTGAAGGCTTTTGTTCCTGAGCTCTATTTATAACAATTTCCTTCCATGGTTGAAATTGTTGTGCAACTACGAAGGTACTAGGAGTTTGTTCAAAGGAACTTTTGGGCCGTGAATCGACTTGTTGTGGGATGAATGGTTTGCCCATGAATCTTCACTTTGAACGAGTGTTATAATTGAACCACACTTGCAGGGCCTTTGACGTGGAAGCATCATTTGCAAACACTGCCTCCTCTTCTTCCATCCATGAAAAGAGTGCATGATCGGGAGCTATATCTATTTCTTGCTCTAGGGAAATCCCTTGCATTTGCGTGGTGAGTACCACGTTCTCCATTTGCGGAGAGGCATATACATAATCTCCTAGATCTGACGTTGTGCCTTGGCTGCATTGTTTCACCACCTTTTCTTGTAGGTTGTCGTGTGGGCAATTTTGTGGCATATGCGCATCACCATAGGGGAAGCACCAGGGGTTGATATCATCGACTAAATTGTTTTGCCCTACTGTTAGTTCTCTACTAGAGCTTGGGTGAGCACCTTGCAGCAGAGTAGGTACTAGCACTATTTTATTGGTTGTTTGAGCCTGCGGATTTGTGTGTGCACCTCCCTAGAACTGTTGGTAAGAAGATTGTCCATCTCCGTAGTTTTGGTAGTTTGGCTTCAGAGGCGCAAACTAGTTCTGCTTAATGGTAGTTATTTTATTAGCGATAGTCTGCAACATCTCCTTGAACTCGCTCATCTCATCCTTTAAAGATCCAAATGTGGAAGCAACATTATGTGGTGCATTCACATATGTGTACATGGATTGGGGAGGAGAGGGCACACTGGTAGATGGAATCTCCTAGGAAGGAACTAATATCTTGGGGAATATAGGCATAGTGGGCCAAGGTGGAAATTTTGCAACGTCTATCAGATTGTTCTCTACTTTGATTATGACATTGTATGCATCTAGGAGAGTGGTTCTACCAAGGGATTGGATCATCATTGATATGTCAGCATTGATGGATTTTAAGTAGAACATGAATGCAAACTTAGTTGGTAGGTGGATAACAATCTAAATCATCTGCTAGGTTGTATGGAACCAAGCGTTGAAGTCAGTCATGGCTTCATGCGGGGCTCGCTTTATGGTCAACACTTGATGATATAGCGAGGACCTATCTCCATCGTTTGAGAACCTTTCGTAGAAAGGATCTTCGAGTTGATCCTAGGTATCGATAGTGTTAGCTTGCAGAGTGCGGTACCAATCTAGCGCCTTGCCTCTGAAAGAGGTGGCGAGCAATCTTAGCGCTATATTTTGGTTGGTAACTCTGTGCACCAAACACACGCCTGCCACATCTTGAAGGTGTTTGGATGGTGTTTTTGAGCCATCCTCAGTGAATTTTGGTATAGCTTTTAAAGCAAAGGTCGAGATAGCGGCCCAAATGACGGGTGCTACTGGTGCTACCAGGGGACTTCCAACATCCCACACCATGTAATTTATGTTAGCAATTGACAATGTGGCTGGTGGAGGGAGTGGAACGTTCATTGGATGGGTTATAGTTCATGGTGTTACTAGTGGTGGCACTAGCAAGCCAAAATTATTAGTTGTTTGGGATCTAGTAATAGGTTGATGGCTCATACACCCACTTTAGGTTTAGGTACATTGCCAAAAAAATAAACTGTTGATGCCAAAAATTGGCAAGGTAACAGCCTTATGGGAAACTCATATAATGGGGGGACCAATTGCGCTAAATTGAGTGACCTTTAGATTTTTAAAGAAGCCAACTTCTTCTGTATTTGGGGTTTTGGAATGGGAAATGAAAGCAGATATAAAAAACAAAGATCTAACTAAGGCGATGTGCCAATATTTATATATAGGCACAATAAATCTATCCTTTGGGATGTGATTTAAGGGCTCGTTCAACAATCTACTAAGTCCTGGAATAATATAAATCAAAGATGAAAACTTGAATAATTTATCTAATAACATAAAATAATTCCCATACACATTTACTGAAAAGAAGAGTCAAAGACATGATCTAAATCAACAATTTATATTGGAATCATTAAATTTCTGCAAATAAATCATTCAGTACAGTGATGGCATAGTATAATGTTTTTTTAAATAGCTTAAGAAAATAGAAAGGTCGAATAGTGGCATAGTCTATGAGTCTTATACAATAATCTAAAAATAGTACAAAAGGCCTAGTGTCTTTCACAAAAAATTTTGCATCTTCTAAACTCATTTTTGGAAGGAAGAAGCAATATTTATAGAAAATAATCCCACCGTTTTGTGAGCCAATAATAGAAAGGATTCCCCCATCATGAATAATGATGCCTAGAGCAATGATTTCCCTTGGTCATTGCAACAAAAAAATATTCTAAGCATGGAACATCATCGTCCTCAAGCCAAATGTATCCCCTATGAATGATGGTAGTGGTCCCAGCATACCCTTGTGCAAACATGTGTCACTTACCTACGAAGGCAGTTAGGACACATGGCAACAAGTCGGGGCTCATTGTTCATTACTCCCTCCTTGCGGTGAAAATTTGTATTGGGAAGACATGTGGAGAAGTTTTCATTGTTAGCGGTGACTATGGGGTCTGCCCAAAAGTGAATGTAGATAGCTGCTACGTGGCATGCAAATGAAGCCCGGTTAAAAAGAGAAGGGAAGTATTCCTTAAGATGCTTGCAGTGTTGACACGTGGAAGCATGGCGGGGCTCGGAAGAAAAGTGAAGGAAGAAATCCCTTCGGAGAGCACTTGGTGGACACGTGGAGGTAGCAGATGAAGCTCTTCAAAAAGGGGCCCGATGAAGTTCAAATGTATGGGATGCGGTCTAGACTTATCAAAAATAAGAACAACCCGAAGGGAGCTTGAGGAAATTTATATCCACAGATCCTCAAGATTTCCTCTAGTGTGACAATGGCCTCTCTAGTTGGTAGGATGAATGTACTATTCTCATTGTGCCATTTATCGTCATGGCTAGATTAGCCTTGATCTCAAGCATGTATGAGACATGTCATAATCCCACCATGCCTAGGAATTCTCCATTCATCTTGCTCAACTATGATCTTAATAGCATGGCAACTGAATGTTGCTCTCATGACATTAGCTAATCTGAATCCTCCTGCATTCACCAATTGCATAACATTAGCCTTTTAATGTTTTTTAATCTATCCCATATTTGTATCATTTGAGTAACCTAAACCCTCATTTGTGCAATTTTATCAATTGCACAACAATTTCCATCAATTTCGTTGTATTTCTCATTATTTACACACTTTCATCAATTGCACAATATTTGATCATTTGTGTTGCAATTTCATATAATTGCACAACATAACCTATCATTAATAGAAAATTTTCTATCAATTACATAAGTATACAATTACATAGTTTTATTATTCACTTGTGCAACATTTCCTATCAAATGTGTAATTTTGCATCATTTGTGCAACCCCACTTGTCAAAATCATAATATCGTGTCATTAGTGCAATTATACTCCAATGTTGTTCTTTTGCATTTTCCTACTTCTACATCTAATACATGCATCTATATCTACCTTTCAAGCCCCAAGGATAAGGCCATCACTACTAGTCTTGCACTAATTGGTTGGTCGAAGAGCCGCATGTGCTCCACTTGGTGAATCATCCTTAGAATGTCGGCCATCATGTCAAAAAAAATTTGGATGCTCTAGAGGTTTCTCTAATTTTTTGAGAACAAGAGTACAAATAAGTTATTTTTACCTTCCCATATATAGCTCTCTTAATCCTAGGTTTTCATCCCTAGCCCTCCTTAGTTGTGTCTTTTCTAGCATCTTTATCAGTCATGTCTTGCTTACCTAGCCTATCTATCCTTTCATGATCTCAACTAGAAATTTTGTTCTTTCTTTGCTAATCTCTCAAGGGGGCATCATGCCTACATTCCTTGGTATTATTAGGGAACACTAAGACACATCACCATCATTACTTCTTTAAAACAATGTTATAAAACATATTGTCTCAAAGAGGGGAAATGTAGACACCTAAAAATGACTAATGCATTTTCATCTTGTTATGTTATCATAGGATTATCAATTATTCTATCTTTTTTTTTTAGTAAGCACCACCTTAGGGGGTGGCTCCCTGAATTATAAAGAAAAACATAACCATTACAACAATGAGTGCAAGATGACACATCAAGCCATCAACACCAATGAAGAGATGCTCCAATAGAGCAGGGGAGTGAAAGACCACAAAAGATTTTGCATGAGAAACAAAAACCTTAGGATACCTAAACTAGTATCCATCCCAAAACAAAGCTAGGGATAAAGCCAACAACAACCCTTGAAAAATATCCTTAGCACCGATGAAGATAATAAACAAATTACACATAGGCTTCAGGGAAGAAATCAAATAGCTCCCACAAGACAACATTCCACCGTACCCACCAGCAACAACCATCCACCCCCAAAAAAATAGACATTAGGGAAGCAAAGTAGACGTGACTCTCACAAAACAACCCTCAAATCCCACTACAACACAAAACTCCACACACCAAACAAAAAAATACACCCATCACAAACCAATGTACAAGCCAAAGCGTGACATGGGGAATGAGAAGAATAAACAAAAGACAACCCATCAGATCATATGTATTTCTCATTATTTAAAATTTTGTTGAGTTCATAACTTGAGTGGGCAATCACTGAAGTATCCAACCCAAGACCATCCACTCCCAAATTGACAAGCTACTCAACTACACCATTAGCCTCTCGGTAAACATGCATAATCAAAATGTTTAAATTATCTAAGAATACCCAAGCTTGTCTCGCCAACTTCTCAAGCTTCCAATTAGCACAACGTTTCTTTCGAATGCCATTAATACAAATCAAAGAATTTCCTTCTATGTAGATATCCTTCTAATTTCTTTTGACACATCCTCCAAACCTCTAATTAGAGTAAAATATTCCACATTGTTGTTAGATGAAAACCCATTAGACGCAACAAGAGCCCAAACCACATCACCCTTCTCATCCCTTGAGATGCAACCAAGCCCCACACATCCAAGATTATCCCTGGTAGCTCTATCAAAGTTTAATTACAACCTACTACTAGGGGGCAGTCCATTTAGCTTGCATTCTTTTCAACTTCCCATCCAACACACCTAACAAACCAAAATCAATGGGCACCTTAAGCCCAATCCAAAATTTCCCCATATGATCACCCCAAACTGAAAAAACCTTTGAGCACCTCCCATACACCTTATTGTTGAGTGTTTTGATCGGGGAAAATTCAATCTTCCATTTTAATGCTTCCACTGTAATTATTTCCTTCTCTCTGAAAAATTCTCTGGTTACGCTCCTTCCATAGGTGCCACACCAATATTGAAGGATCACACTCCCAAATGCTCCCCCAAAGATTTCTTTTGTGCAAACTCAACCAACCCAAATTCAAGTCTCAAAATCACTCATTTTTGGGCCCAAACCAACTTAATTTCCCTTGCAACCAATCCCAACATTTTGAAGTCACATTATAATTGAAGAGTAGGTGATCTCATGTTTCCTCCACTTGTTTGCACATGATACACCTTGAAGAACCCAAAATCCCAACCTTCTAAAGTATATCATAGGTAAGGATCCTATGATGAAGTGCAGTCCACAAAAAGGCTCCATTGTTAGGGAGAGTGCACCTACCCAACATAAATCCTTACACAAATTTGAGCTATCCTTGACAACACGATGAATTTGGTACCCCAACCGAACAAAATATTTACCCAAATTTTCCCCAAACCAAACAATAACATCTTCCTTATCAGTTAACGATATTTTGTGTTCTTCCAACAAATTTATAAAATGATTTTTAATAACTTGAACGTCAACCTCCAAATCATCTAGCTTCAACCAATGTCATCGCACTAAACCATTTCTTTCATATTTCTTGATCTAATCAACCACCTGTGTACCAACACACTCAGAGAGGATGTGTTTAATAGTGTTGAATTCCACAATATCCCACAGAGGAGGGTGACCCTCCCTCAAATCAGCCCAAAAATCAATAGAGGTCCCATTGTTAATACACCATATTCACCAATAACCTTAATATAAACACAATGATTCTCCTTGATCCTAAGAAAACCCAACTTCAATGCAAAAGCATCAAACTTCGGGTACCACATCTTGGGTGACTATTTCAATGCATACAAAGATCTCTTCAACCTATAAACCAATTATTCCTTACCTTTCACAACAAAACCATTAGGTTGTCATATATAAATTTGTTGAACACCCAAAATAATGCAAGGGGGGTGAATCAGTATTCTTTTACACCATTCAAACAATTAAACATCCAATCCACATAGGAGATTGAATTACAGTAATGAAAGAAATCATGAAACATTCAACAACATCACATAACACATGAACACCGAGATTTTTACATGGAAAACCTAAAATGGGAAAAACCAAGGTGAGGATTAGCTCACAATATATTATAATCAGTAATAGTATATTTACAAAAGTGCTCACTACAGGTGGACTCATTGTCCAAGTGGACTCGGTGCCCACTAAGAGAAAAATGTAGAAGAGAGTTTGCGGCTCATAGTCTAGATTGAACTGTTACAATTGCATCTGTCATATGAATGAATTACAGTTCCAATGAAGCTCAATAAAATGACTTTACACACTTCATTTGATTCTGATCCAACACTCTACTTTCCTCAGCATTCACATCACTCTAATATTGTACTCAATAGTTACAACTTAAATTTGCACTACTCTGATAATATTTGCATCATTCAAATCACTTACATGTATCTCATTCATCAAAACACCAAATGATCTAGCATGTATATCTTCTTCAAGCATAACAACAATTAGGTTAGCCTAGTTATATGTAACATATAAATATACAATATATATATATATATATATATAACTTGTTAGCTTAAAACCTTCCACACATGCCTCATACCAAGATTCAATACTTAAAACAATTTGAAATAGTTCAACATGGACCTATAACATCTTCCACATAACTCTGCAACACTTATTTAACCTTTGCATATCTTCACATCTATTAGGTCGACACCACATAAGACCTACTACAAAAATTCTTCAACTATATACCCATATTCAAACATGTGTACCTCAAAATATCATGCCAACTAGAATTCATACTCTATTAACATTTGTCAATATTTCTTTAAATATATAAAGTCAAAAACCTATTTGTGGAGAAGTACATAATCTCCTACTCATATGCATTGTACAGGAAATGACTATAATTTGCAAGGTCAAACTTTTGTTATCCGTAAGTTTCAAACCAAAAGCCAAAAAAATATGGAATTATGGAATTGGATACTTCTACCAACCAAAAATATTATATTATAACTGTAGAGTAAAATGTTAATTTGCGGACCAGTGCATACCCAAAAACTGGATGCTTTGTTACACAAAATTATCAGAATGAGCACTTAGTCAATTTTCATCATAATCAACTTTACCAGATCAAACCATCTTGAAAATTGTCTTCCACAAACATTCCAAAGCATGTTAGAACTAACCAAAATTATTTGCACCAAATCCTTCACACCAAGATGCAATGTTGACATCAATGACAACATTGCAACACATAATAGTATAACTTGTGCTTATCCTACATGCTCATGTTTCCAAAAACAACATCAATGACAAACTTCTCATTCTTCCAACAATATCCCCCTTTGTAATTGATGGAAACATTCTAAAACTTCTCCAAAATATCTCCAAAACATTCTCCCCCTTTAACATCAAGGGCAAAGGGTGCCTACAACAACTGTTCTAACATATACTAGATCCCCCCCTTAGAAATATATGATTATGTACAAGCAGAAAGATTGAATCGACTCCCCCTAATTCATGTACCAGAGAAAAACTAGAAATTTGTATAGGAAACTACTCTATATACTTTGCATATGTACAAAGAATTTGAAACTAAAAATTGAAAATGCATAAAGAGTAAGAAATGTTGTCAACCAGAAGAGGTTGACTCTTCTAACTTCTATAAATGGGTTTTCCACACTTGTTTTCCTTCTTAGTTGACCCAAGCAATCTGCATTGAGTTTCAAACTCCATTAGTAACTCTTCTCCTTCTTTCAGAGAGCTAGGTACAAGATTCATCTGTGTATCTTTGGTAGCACTCAAAAGGGCTCTTGAAACAAGTGTGAATTTGGGATTCACCAAGTTCCAAATCTCTCCAAACTACAAAATTATATGCTCCTTTTGAGCCTATAGCTAAAATACTTTCTTATTCCAATCCTCTATAACATTCCTTGTGTCTCTAGCTAGATCAAGTGTTGGGTCATAAGGCACTAGAGGCAATATTGATCTAGGACTCAATGGATTCCATCTCCTTCCTAATTCTTTGTGTGGCTCCGTGCCACTTCATGCCATATTGGTAAATAGCCTTTGCCTGATCTACACACCCTTATGCATCCTTCAAATTCTCTTGAAATTTTTTTATGTGCAAGAGCATATTTTTTAGTAATATCCAACATCTTTTCAGCATTTATCTTCTTTTCAACTTCTTTCTCCACTTCACCTCTAAGACCAGAGGCATACTCTTTAAAAGAATCAATTAATAGCTTTAAATTTTCCATACCAGAAAGTGATGTATCAATGTTTACACTGGGTATGGCCTCTTGCAATGCATTTCCCACTCCCATTAGTTCTCCACTCTTTTGATGTGTTTCTGTGATATGCTTCCAAGAAGATGCATGGAATACATCTCCCAACTATATCTTGTGGAGGGGGGAAATCTTGTCCATATCTAAATTTCCTTGTTGCATTGGCAATTGTAGCAATTGTGATGACACAACAGGCTAAAAGTTGAATTGCATATTGAGTAGATTATTCAAGGAATCTCCAGAGGAGCCGAAGGATTCACTAGAACTCTTTGTAATCTCCACAACCTTTCCCTTTAAGTCCTCATTCTTTCTGGAGTTTACTGGATTTTCTTCTTCTATTTTTACATCTACAAATGGATTCTCATTATTTTTGATAAGATAAGTAGGGAAGGGCCCTGATCCCATAGTAACAATAGCAGATCAAAAAGAGCATTAGAGGTGGGAAACAACACCACCATCTAAACCAAAAAACAACATCATATTAGCTCGCAGGCCCAAATTTAAAACCATTACCATAGTCCAACCATTATCTATCAAATACATAAAGTTTTTACCAGCATACTTTAAACTACGGATGCTCATTTTTATCTTCATCTTCCTTCTCATTATTTTCTTATGTATCCTCCTTCTATGCTTCATCATTCTCTTTTGCACCAATCTTATTTGCATTCTCTTCCTCTGCAGGATTCCCTGTGTTGTCTGGAGGAGTAACATTTTCTTCAAGTACCATCTAGGAGGAGTGGATGTATCTTCTTTTGATGCTTCCTCACTGGTGACTATCTCTCCTTCAACATTCTTCTTTGCTTCTTCATCTTCCTGTGCTAATTCTTCCATTTTGGAGGAACATTATCCTAAATATGTTCATCTATTGCATGCTCATGTTGAGCATCAATGTCTTGAGCTTCTTCACTTGTAGTGACTTCCAAAGTAGTGTCATATAAAGTCTTACCTATGAGCATGATCATGAAATAAGCTAAAAATGATGAAATTTCCAAAATTAAACCAAGATTTAACTAATTAAGCTATTCTCCCAATGAAATTCTTGAAAATATTAAACTAATAAGCCATTAAAACATCAAATATCAATGAAATGCTTAAAGGAAACCTAATTTAATACATAAAACCTCATCCCATTAGGGGATTGGTGCTGAATTGATGTGGAATGTCAGCCCTTTCCCAATCCCTTGATTGAAACATGCTTGAAGATGGATGCAATTGATGGAAAATGGATGCAAGATTAGCTAAAATGGATGAAATGCTCATAAAGATTGCTATGAAAATTACTATAATGTATATGTTCTCAACGAATGTGGATGAATTACTCAAGAAATGAAGGCTATTTATAGGAATATTAAGTGAATCAATGGTTAGGATTGAATTGATTAATCAATGGATGCAAATTAAGGAGAAAAATTGACATGGATCAAGAATTCAATCCATGGAGGAGATTGAAAGTTGACATGGATTGATGAGTTTAATCAATGGTTCAAATTGATTTGAAGAAACACAAATCCTAAAATTTAGGAGGAATATGCAAAATATTTCCATTTAAGAGGGAAACTATTTAAATTTCAAATGCCTTTGCAAGTGGGAGAAATTGGAGGGATGAAAGAAATTAGTCAATTAAATAATTAGAATATTATCTAATTGTGCATGATGGAGGAATTAAAAGATTTAATTAAATAATTCACATTATTTAATAAAACATGATGATAATTAGTATGAAAGGGGAGAATTAACCTAATATGTTGATTATTCAATTAATAGAAGAAATGATGAATTCAATTAAACAATAAGGATCATTTAATTAAATATTCAAAAAGGGTTGAATTAGGATGAGAATGGTGTTAGTTGTAGACACTTAAAAATGTCTTGAATGATATCATGCACTTGAATCAGACATACTAACACCGTTTCATCCTAAAACCCATCCTCTTTTCGCTTAATTGATTAAATTAGCCTAGCTATTTAGTTAATTATGTCAATTTCATCTATTAATCTAATAAACCTAATTGGGTTAATTCACCCCCTTTCATGCTAACCCTTAGTCCTATTAAATTGGATAAATCAACTTGTTTAATTTAAATCCCTAAGTCCTCTTATTTAATTAAATAGCCCTAAGTTATTTAATCAAATATCATCACTTCCCCTTTTCATTTATTAAATAAATAAATTATTTAATGAATATCATCTAATTCCCCTAATTTGCATAATTGAAACATTGTTTTAATTATCAAATTATTAATTAAATATAATCCTTCCACTTGCAAGGGAATATTCCTCCTTTGCACATTCCTCCAATAGGATTATTCTCATGGAATATTCCTTCCCCTTTGCACATTAAATATGGTTTTAATTAACTAAATATCTAATTTTCCTCACCCATGAGAATATTCTCTTTCTTCACTCCTTTGAAAAAGGGAATATTCCTTTTTACAACAAACTTTCAACAAAGCTTCTTGTGCAAGTTTTGAAAGTGTGTTTGTTTGGATGAATGTAAGCCCTTGATTAAATACCATCTTGCATCCTCAACCCTTAATGGGAATCCATGATCCATGCCTCCATCTTCCTTCCATTTTGACCATTGATTGATCCTTTTGATCTTGGCCATCAATTTAATTTTGCCTATTCTATAGATAGAGCTTAAATTGATTGAATAGGGATCCAGATTTTAATAGTAAACTCATGTTGTTAAAATCACTCTCATCTTGCACTCACATTTTATGTTTTAAAAGCATTTTTAGGTTAATTTACTTGCATCATTATCTTAGAGCATCGATTAATGGCTTCCATGGTAACTTAGTTGAATCCATTTAGTATGTTTTAAAACTAGGGTTTCAACCTTTTGAGCATTGCATACACTTAGAATAGCTTAGCATTCATCATGTCAAAATAGCTTTAAATCATGTTTTCATACACATCTCTCACCGGTTTCATCAATTCTCTTCAATAGAATCAATCGAAACAAGTTCATTATCCATGGGATTGGGAAAGGGTTTCCATTCCACATCAATGCAACACCAATCCTCCAATGGGATAAGTTTCAATGGATTAGAATAGATGTTTTTGAAGCTTTCATATTTCAATATGTTAGTTTTAATGAATTCTTAGCTTAGTTTACATTAAATTATTTTATTAGGACTGATGTTTAGTGGCTTAATTATGCTTTGAATCCTAATGGATCAAGTGTAGTTAGCCTATACTAAGTCATTGGTCACATTAGTAATAAGTTTGGATGTGCAATATTAATCACGACAATTTTAAGTATCTATATTTTGCCCCTCTTGAATCAAGGTACCTATTGCATTGGTTCAAAGATTGACACTTTTTGAATCAATGCTACTACTCAGATTAAAAATTGAAAATTCATGATTTTTTGGATGCTCCACTCTGCCTCAACAAAAGAAATTATGCCGATATATTGCCCCCTTGAGAGATCGAGCAAAAAAAATGATTTTAGGTCGAGATTGTGACAAAAACATCAGTTAGGTTCTACTATGAAATAGACATGAAAATAGGCTCAGGACACTAAAAAAGGCTTCAAAAAGTCTTCATAGCTCAAAAATTGGACTCAAAATATTAAAAATCCACATTTTCCCCCTTCAATTAGGTCAAAAACCCTAATTTTCAAGTGTAAATAGGAGTTTAGGGGTCATTTTCAATTCATTTGAACATTTTTATTTTGGAGATTTGCTACTATTTTGCTCTGAGATTTTGATAAAATGGTTGATCTCGTGCTCCCCCAGCACACTGCAAATTGAGACTGAGAGTTCCAGTGGCCCACCGATGCAGGACCTTTGGTACGTACTTCAAATTTTTTTTCGTTTCCACATTTTTTTTGCTTTAATTTTGAGCTTAATTAGGTCATACAATTGTGTCACAATATTGCAACGTCTTTGTCTCAACCAACAATGCAATTGCATTGTTACAACACATTTGAAAAAATATTACACAACAACCATTTTAAGTTTAGGAATGCAGTTGTAGCTTAGCTGCACATTTGTAAAAGGCTAGCACAATATGCTATTTTGGTCTAGCAACGCAATTGCTGTGAAGCGACGAACATGTAGAATAGGATTGAAATAGGTGATTTGGTTTCAACAACACTATTGAATGTCATGATGCATTTGCATATAGCAACATAATTGTCAAAAGGTGACATAATTGCAAATTGATAGGCTAGTGCAATTGTAAAACAAGGATGCAATTGTAGATTTAGGGTTTTAAACTTATAATTTTGTTAGTTTTTAGCAATTTTGATGTTGTTCGCTTCATGCGTGTAGGGGACCATTTGAACACTCATTTCTTGGGAGTGTTGACCCAACATGTTGATATGCGACAACTAATCATGCAAATATTCTACACTCATAGCATATCCTTGCTGAGGTTTTAGGTGGGCCCACAACGAGGGTTCAAGGGCGCAACCCCTAATTTCCTTTTTCCATTAGCATGTCAAGGTTTTCCCACTAACACACCAAATGAAAAAAACAACTTTGTAAAACCCTAATTTTTTAACCTTCCAAAAGCTTGTTATAAGCACCTGGGATGTAAGTTGCAGTGTGTGTAATTTGTGAGATTGTAATTTGTTTTTCACTGGATAATAAAATCATTGGGTGGATTAGTTTCTGTGGATGTAGCCCATATTGGGTGAACCATGCTAAATTTTTGTGTTAATCTCATTTGTATTATTCTTCATTATTATTTATGGGTTATTTAATTTGCATATAATTGTTAATGTTTATTGCTCTGATTTGCCTGAATCCTAACACAACATTCTATCTTGCGTTCACCATTTTGGTGACAACAAGAACTTCTTTCTTAGCACGATTAGATTGGGATTTCTAGCTCATATGCCAGAGATTTAGACACATTTAGCTATGATGAATGCATTGGTTGAGCGTTGACATAGTGATACCTCTTCATTTTGACTTCCCATTGGTGAGGCGACCATCACACTAGAGGATGTGTGGCACATTTTATGAGCGTCAATACATAAAGAGCAGATCATTTACGATGTTGCTATCGAGATGGATGTGATCTATGATGTTCTTGGTATAGATACCCTCTAGGTAGATAGTCACCATATTGACTTGTGACAGTATTGAGGACATGTACCTAATTTGACATTGGTGATAGGAGCATTGATCAATGGAGAACTGGTACCAAATAGATGGAGTAGAGGTTTTAAGCTTTGATTGGGGACTCGTCTCGAAGGGGATGGTGCACCAGATGACTCTTTATGCTTGGGGCCTTGTGATTCTCGCTTCTTTATATCATGATATGCATTAGGTTGTATACATGTGAGGGCAGAGTTTATCAACAAGAGTGACAATGCTTCATATTTAGGATTGGGAGCACATTGTTGTGCTTAGATCGATCATTACATTAGAAGACATTGATGAGGAGTAGCTAGTGGTCTATAGATATGGGGCCATCACCACTCTTCACCATATCAACATTGTAGGGATTATATATTGGAGGCTATCATAAATGACATGACAATGTTCAAATGGAGACCTTGGATCCAACCTTACCCATGGTATGGTGATCAAGATCAATTTTTTACGCACGATAGACTAGATATATGCTCAGTCGTGAGCATCATATGGTTGAGAGGTATTTGCTTGATTGGGTTGCACAATAGTTCAAAGAAGTATGGGATGCAGTCACTCCTACATACAGGGCTATATTTGCATGGACTACCAAAGAGATAGACTGGGGCCAATAGATTCCTCCTCAGGTTGCTATTGATGATTTCTGATAGCTCGTCCCATGATCATGGATCTATGCAGGGGGACCTTATGATGCAGGTACTACTCCAGCTTATGATGCTTGGTTCCTACAACATGCCTTGGTGTGATTGATAGATCTAGTAGGGGGATAGGTCAAAGGTAGAGCTAGAGGATGAGGTCAGGAAAAATTGCCACAACAACCTCCACATGATAAGCAAGATGGAAAAGTACTTAGTGATGGGGCACCAACAAGATGAATAACAACCTAGGGTGGGATAGGTTTTAGGATAGGGGCAATAGCTAGGACAGGTTCCAGGGTAGCCTTCCTTGATACTGTTGAACCCTAATCCTAATACCTGCAAAACACAACAAATGAATACATTAGGAGATCAAATGCAAGTAAGAACAAGGATTCCCCATGAAATCCATTAACAAAACTCAAAATAGGAATGAAGAGAAGAAAATAATGAAAGAACAAGAAAGTAGATTAAATCCTATTGAAAGCAATGCAAACTCTTGATCCCATGGGGGAATTGGTGCCAATTTGATGTGAAAATTGGCCCTTTCCCAACTCCAATGATGCAAGCTTGATGAATGTTGATGAATGATGATGGTGATCCACTTTGTTGAAGATTCAAGTGTGCTCCATGATGAAAAACCTGCATAACCTAGCTATGGATTCAAAGGTATGGATGAAGATTGCTCTAAATTTGAGTATAGTAAGTTTACTCAATTGGTGGATGATGAGATGAGGAGATTAACCTCTTATTTATAGATTGATAAGTTGAAAGCATGCCCAAAATAGAGCAATGTGGGACTAAGAATGAGCCAATGATAAAATGCCACTTGTCAACTTGTGAATGGATGGAGGATGTGTAAGTTTTGAAGAATGTGCAAAGAGGGGGAGATTCAAATTCAAAATATGGCTTGAAGGATGAGGTGAAAGGTGAAGTTAATGTCACATGGCTCAAGAAAAGGACTTGTAAGAGATGTTAAATGTCATGTTGGAAGGGACAAATCCTTTTGGGGGGAGATTTCAAATTTGAGGAATATTCCCACTTGGATGCCTTTTTTGAATGAAATAGGTGATTTATAAAACAATTAAATTGATTTTCATGTGCAAGTTGCAAAATCTAGAGGATTTGAGTGATTAGGATTAGCGTTGATCATGATTTGATTAATTTAAATGATGTTAGTTGATTTGACCATTTTGACTTAGATTTTAGGATTTAAATAACTCAAAATGAGAAAAGAATGATTTAGACTTAGTTAAATAAATATTTTTGATTTATTTAACCAAAGGGGGTGATGTTAGATTAAATTAGATAAATGTTTGATTTATTTAATTTAATTAGATGAACTTTAGAGATTTAATCAAATAATATGGATTATTTAATTAAATCAAAGATAGGAAGATGAAGTGACCTAGCTAATTATATAGAGACAATCATTTAATTAAACCAAGGGATTTATTTAATTAAAAGGAGAATTATGATGACTTTAATAAAATAAGGCTATTCGATTAAATGGTTAGACAAAGGGATAATTTAGGATGAAGCGATGTTAGTAGATCAAGATCGAGTGTGCGATATCAATCGGTATATTTTCGATGCTTACAGATACAACCATTACGATAGGCACCACCACATCAACATCAACATCAATAGCAACAATCATAGAAACCATAGGGTCTAGACCCCAGAGATGCGCAGATTCAAGCATTGACTACAGAGAGGGATTGATTGAGACAAGAGCATGACCATGTGCACTAGAAGGTCTAGCAGCTGATTGGTGAGTGAAACAAGTACAAGGAAGAGCACGACGAGGAGCATCAATTGATACAATAGTCTAACCTATATATCACACATGAGATCAGACGCAAGCAATAGTTAGAAGCCTTTGTCACTCAAACCTAGGTATAGGTTGTATCAGCCACTATGTATTTCTAGGTTATAGTAGAGGCGACATATTACCACACTCTATCATAGGGATGTCCCTCACCACTAGCAACAGTCATTTTTTTCACACAAGAGTGGGGTTTCCCCTAGTGGGTCAAGAGGTGGACCATTAGTTCAACAACCTTTAGACAATGACGATTGACAACCTTCTTAGCCTCTATCCCAGCATGATGACAAATAGAGCCAAGGATAACTCTATCTATAGACACATTTTTAATGTACAGTCCTAATTTTTTTATGTATATCCATTAATTGGCTGATTTTTATAGCCTCAGGTATATTCATTTTTAATGATATCACATATTGACTCAAATTTTGTATCATGATAGTCCTTATTTTGATGATATATATGAGAGGATCTTTGGTGCGATGTTTATAATGCATTGTTTTATTTTATGTCATGCTTTATGTATGGATGCATATCCTTATGTTATGGATGCAAATGCGATGGATGAATCATTTTATTTTTTAGTATCTTTTCTATGTGTCATGTCGTGATGATGCAAGATGTTCATGCTAAGAGATGGATGCACTTCTTTTTGTGTATTTTCTATGCGATATGACATGATTATGATATGATTATGATTATGCAGGATGTATGTAAATTGATGGTTTGTGGATGCAAGATGGATGCATTTATTATTTTTGTTGACTATCATGATACCATGTTAGCATGTAAAAAGATAGAAGAATAGTATGAATGGATTAACCATTGATTTTAAGATTGATTCGAAAGTTCAACAAGCCTATGATTCTTCAAGTCTTTATTAGATATGGTGATGAGAGATGATGATTTTCTTGTTTCAGGGATTGGGATACTTCATTATATCATTGCTTATTTTTGATATAGTACATAGACACGATGCATCAAGGTATTGATAACCAGGATGGCTTTGTATCTAATGTGATGGAATTTGACTTTGCAAACAGATAGGAGTATCCTTGTTCATACCTGACATATAGAAACCTTGTTTGACCATGTGAAAGAATAAGCCATTGAAGTAATGAGACTAACACACAAAAAGTATGAAGAACCTGATATTTCCTAACCATTATTTCACTTTAGTCTACCTTGCACATGCAAGATAAGTATTCACCAAGGTTGTACTACAAGAATATCCAACAAGCATAGCAAACGAAAGTTAAAGATCAATGTCCCCATTCCTTTCTCTCTAAATCATTTTGATAGACATCATCGAGAGGTCATTGTAATGGACCACTAAGATAAATCATAAGAGAATATCAAAATGAACAAACAATCAATGTTATTCATACCTCTTGCCATAATAACCTAACTAGGATGATTTCTGATGATGATGTCCATTGTAGGAAGGATGCATCCTAGGACATGTTTATCAAATGTTTTGACTAAGACTAATTGGTTGATAGGCTATTGAAAAAAATGTTAATTGACTTGTTTACCCATGATCAAGACTTTATATTTTTTTACATTTAGGTTTACACTTCTCGAATTGCCACACTTGTTTCTACTTGTTTTACCAAAGGTGGATGATGATGATCCATTTATTATGGAGGGGAGTTTATTGTGGGTGAAATTGAAATGGGATGGATGGTTTTCAACTTTTTGGAATATTTCAATGTTTTTAACATTTTGTGATGTTTTGAGGTTGTTTTGATCTTTTGGGTGTATGTGAATGTTTAAGTTTTCAAGTTATTTGAGGTTGTTTTGGATTTTTTTGAATATTTTATGAACGTTTTAGGTTTTCAATATTTCCCAAATGTTTTTGTGTTTTATTATATCTAGACCAAGACCCAAGGGGAAATTGACCTAGTGCCTTAGGGGCTCATCAGTGATGGCCTTGCCTACGTTATACATGTAGAGATGACGTAGTTCGACTGACTTTGACCAGTAATCATTTATTGATGACATATGAACATTCATGGATTGTTAGTTTATTATGATAGAATCCTAAAGACTAACCTAATTCCTTGATGGCTCATTGGCGATGGCCTTGCCTATGTTCAAGCTCAGAGACAATGTAGTTCAAGAAGTTTTTTTGACTTTTTGACTTTTTGACCTATTTAGGGATTTTGGTGTGATAGGAATGTTTTTGGATTTTTGAGATGATTTGAATGTTTTTGGATTTTTGACTTTACAAGACTTTGATGTTTTGGGATTTTAAATTTACAATATTTCAAATGTTTTTGGATTTTTTGAGATATACAAATTTTTTGAATGTTTTTGGAATTTTTGAGATTTTGCGTTTGTTTTTGGATTTTGAGATTTTGTGACTATTTTTGGATTTTGAGATTTTGCAACTATTTTTGGATTTTGAGATTTTTGCAACTATTTTTGGATTTCGAGAGACTTTGTGAATTACCTTAAGGGAATATACAAGGATCTAACCCGATGTAAGTATAGATAGATGCCCCTAGTGTGATGCGATAGACTACCTCGATATAGGCAGGACAAGTTGACCTTAGGAATGTGCCAAGTAGTACTAAAGGGGAACATGATACTTAATATCTGGCTATGACATGAACACGAATGGGTGATGAAATAAATAGGATGGAGGATGGATGAAATGGGTGACAAAGCAGAGTAAGCCAAAGAGTCAATGATGGATGGATGGTGCTTATTTATGGAAGATGCCTGTTTGCCAGGTTTTCACCAAGGTACTTTCCCAAAGCACCACCGAAGTGGTTTTCTATAGAGGATGATTTTTCTCTTTACTATTTTCTCTTTACGATTGGTCTGATAGTCATCTTTAACTTGGTTTACAATCATCTATGAGTCTCCATAGACCTTAAATTCTTGGATTTACCATTATATTACAATTCTCAATCTCGTGATAAGAGCCTCATACTTGGTGATGTTATTGGTGCATGGGAAAGATACCCGATATGAATTAGGAATATAATCACCTTGTGGGGTGATGAGGAAAATGCTCACTCCAGACCCATGTTGTGTGTATGAACTGTTAAAATACATCTTCCACGAATCTACTATGTTGAGGAAAAATACTAACTCATCAAAAAATTTAGACACCAATAGATTCTCTACATAGATAGGTGCCTCTGCCAGTTGATCTGCAATAACCTGCCCCTTGATAGCTTTTCAATCCATGCACTATATATCAAACTCTATGAGGATCATCACCCACTTGGCCATTCATCCTATGAGAGTAGCCTTGGATAACAAATACTTCAATGGATCTATCTTAGTGATGAGCTTTACTTGGTGTGAAAGCATGTAGTGTCTAAATTTTTGTGAAGCGAACACCATTGCTAGGAAAGCCTTTTCAATGGTGAGTAATTTAGCTTGTACCTGGCCAAATTCCTACTAATTTAGTAAATTTGTCTCTACTTGTTTCATTATGATATGAAAGAAGAGCACCCAAAGCTACTAATGTAGCCAAGATATACAAAATCAAAGGTTTGTTTGGTATTGGTGGCATAAGGATGGGAGGTGTCAATAGGTAATCTTTGAGTTGTCAGAATGCTTTGTCACATTTCTCGTCCCATTTTTAAGCTATCCCCTTGTGAAGGTGAGAAAAGGGATGAATCTTATCCGCCAACTTGCTATATATCTTCTAATAGACTGTAATCTCCCTTGTAAACCTCAGAGAACTGCTTCAGTGTTTGTGGTGGTTCCATATCCAATATTTCTTTTACCTTAGCTGGATCTATCTCAACTCCTCTCCATGACAAAATGTATCCTAAGAGTTTTTTTGATGTTACTATGATTGATAGATTAGTATGGGATGATTATGCTTGATCCATGAAGAATCAAAGCATAACAAAGCCACTAACATCAAATCTCAACAAGATCATTCGAAATGAAGGTTAAACTAAACATTTATAAAAACTAAGCATTCTAAACTATGATAACATTTAAATGTCTACTCTAATCCATTCTAAAACTTATGCCATTGTGGGAGTGGTGTTGCATTGATGTGGAACGATGACCTTTTCCCAATCCTGTGGATAAATGAGCTTTCCCCAGTCAATTTTATTGAAGAAAATTGATGGAACGATTGTGAGATGTGTATGTAAACATAATTTAATCTAAATGAGCATGGTGAAAGCTGATTGAACATGATTTTATGCTAAATGATGAAGATATACAAATGCTAAGCTAATTCTAAATGGATTCTAAAATAAAATATTAAAACCCTAATTAATTAAACAAGCTAAATGGATGCATTAGGTGATCATGGAAGCCATTAATGGAAGCTTAAAACTAATTAATGCAACTACAATGAACTAAAAGATACTAAATGTGTGCAAAATATGAGTGTGAGTGATTTCAACAGCATAAGTTTGCTCTGAAAGATGGATCCATTTGTCTCCAAATAGTGACTTATTTATAGGAAAACAAATGAGAAATGAAGGGTTGAGATCAAAAAGGTTAATAAACGGTCAAGGATGGAAGAAATTGGAGGCATGAATCATAGATTCTCATCAATGGGTGAGAATGCAAGATGAGATTTAATCAAGGGTTCTCCTTTTTCCAAACAAACACACTTTCAACTTTTTTAAGAGGTCATAAGTTAACTTGCACAAGAGGTCACAAATTAACTTGCTCAAGAAGCTAAGTAAGTTTGTTGAGAAAAAGGAATATTCCCCTTTTTCAAATGAGTGAGGAGAGAGAATATTCTCATGGGTAAGGAAAAAGGATATTTAGTTAATTAAAACTAAATTAAATTGTGAAAAGAGGAAGGAATATTCCATGGGAATATTCCTTTTGGAGGAATGTGCAAAGGAGGAATATTCCCTTGGAAGTGGGGGGATTAGATTTAATTGATACCAAACAATATTAATTACAATTAGGATTTAGAAGAATTAGATGGACATTCATTAAATAAAATGATTTCATGAATGGGGGAAAAGGTGGAATGACATTTAATTAAATACCTTAGGGTTATTTACTTAAATAAGAAGATTTAGGGATTTAAATTAAATAGTTTGATTTATTTAATTTAACAGGATGAAGTGTTAGCACGAAAGGGGGTAAATTAACCTGATTTAATAAATTAGGTTAATAGGTGAAAATGATACCATTAATTAATTAGCTAGGCTAATTTAATTAATTAAGCGAAAGGAGGATGGGTTTCAAGAGGAAATGATGTTAGTATACTT
>VDFB02047230.1:258932223-258991970 GCA_007258455.2 Sequoia sempervirens | reverse complement strand
GCTCATTGCTTCATGCTCTTCAAACACATCCCCTTGTTAACAACCAGGATTTGGATGCAAACACTATCTTGGGTCAATCTGTCCCTCAAGATCCGAAACACCCATATGCTCCACTTTTCTTTCATGACCCCAACAACCCATCCTCTTTTCACAAAACATCGTCATACCCTCTTAACACACAAGTCTCTCTCCCCATGGCATGACAAGGAGAAGGAGGACTATTCAGACAAGGTCGAATCTTTGACCCCTCATCATCATCATTTCCTCAAGGGAATCCACCACCCATTTTCCCACCATTTCCACCTCTACCATTAACATCCACACCACTCATTGGTTTAGGCAACCCCCTTTATCAAACTTCAATCAAATCAATCAAAACAATCTGCCAATTGTAAATCAAACCATCATACCGAATCCTCTGATCATGCCATCGATATCACAACAATAGGTGGCAACGATCCCAACAACACAAGCAATCAACACATCATCTACCATACCCCAAATACCTCAAAATGTGGTTTTCCAAGGGCCTATCATATCAACCGTACCATCCACCACACAAACTCCTATCATCAATTAAACAATACCTCAACAACCACCTCAAACTCTCATCACAACATCCCACAAAATTTTGAATCCTCTGCCTCTACCACCAAAAACAAACATAACAAACCAATATAGCATCACCTTGCAAGCAACTCAACAAGCCTACCAAAAGGAACTTCAACAATTTCAAAATCAACAAGCCACACAAGCTGCTCAACAAACGCAAGCACAACAAGCACAACAAGCTGCCCAAGCTCAAGCTTTGTTGCAACAACAACAAGCTACACAGGCTGCACAGGCTGCACAAGCCGCTCAAGCTGGCCAGGCTGGCTAGACTGCACAAGCTACCCAACAGGCTCAAGCTCAAGCACAAGCCCAATGTCAAGCTCAAGCGCAAGCTCAATACCAGGAACAACAACAGGTAGCTTAGCAACAAGCCTATCAACAAGCCCTGCAACAGTACCAAGCTCAAGAAGAAGTGGCCCAACTATTAGCCCAACAACAAGCATTGTTGGCACACCAACAACAAGACCAACAACAAGCATTGTTGGCACAGCAGTAGCAAGACCAACAACAAGCATTGTTGGCACAACAATAAGTGCAGGCATATCAACAAGCCTTGATCGCACAACATAGCTTGCAACAAACTCCCACCAATATACCCAACACTCCACCCATCACCCAAACAATCAAACCATCTCAAAACATATTCACTCCACCTCCCGATCCGCAAAATGACGTAACAACACAAATCAAGTTGCTCTTGCAACAAGTGCTAGACCTCCAATCTGGGAAAACAATGAAAACACCAAGCAACTTGTGCCCCTATTCCTTCGGCAGGACCCTTGTGATGGTTCCATTCCCAAAAGGGTTTGAAATCCCTAAATTCGACAAATATCGTGGGCTTGGTAACTCTGAAGATCACGTCAAAGATTTCTAAGTACATTGCATGGAGGTTGCATACGATGACACATATCTAATGCAACTGTTTCCTCAAAGTTTGGCTCGGCCCGCCATGGAATGGTTCTCTCACCTTCCTCCTGGAATCAAAAAGTTCCAAGAGATTGTTGATGCATTCATAAAGAACTGTGCATTGAACATTGGCATGGATGTCAGTTTAGAGGAACTATCTGCGCTCAAACAAGCTAAAGGTGAATCATTCACATCCTTCTTACAATGATGGTGATCCAAGGCCAACAGGAGCAAGTTGACCATGCCAGAGGAGCAACAAATTTGAACTATCATTGCCAATCTCGATCTCGAGAAAACCTTGTCCTTCCATCTAAAGATGTAATGTATCACTAGTACTACATACGACCATTTGATCCCCAAGGCGCTCAACATCGAAAGAGCCCTTATTGCACAAGGGGGAACACCCACATACCAAGAATATCAAGACAACCTCCCTTCCACCAGTTATAATGAAAAACCTTTCACATGGGAAAAAAAAATGTCACTAATGATGGTGTGGTTGATGCCAAGGTCATAATCAGTGCTCCAAAACAAAACACGCAAACATACCAACAACCGCAAGGGAAAAATTGAAATAACACACAAGCCAACACGATATCACAAAAACCACCCAATAATCAAGTCAACAATTTGAATAATCAAGGGGGACCACCCCCGCAAAACAAATATCCCCCCAAGAAAAAGTACACAACCCTTGGGGAATCAATCAAATATGTCATGAAGATGTTAGTAAATGCGAATCTAATCAAAATCCCCAATTATGAGAATTATTAAGAGCCCCAAGTAAAACCACCATGGTACAATGAGAATCACCTTTGTGATTTCCATAAAATCAAAGGGCACACAACAACCAGTTGCATGAGACTGAAAAATATGATCCAAGACCTTATCGATGACAAAATCATAAACATTGAACAACTGGTCGGAAATCAAGACCTAAAGATATACACGAATCTGATGCCCGATCATAATAAAGGGAATAACCATGGAAAGACAAAGTATGGCAATGTAAACCACATTTACGGTCATGTTGTCGCATCTCTAGACGAATGGGTCATTGTTGTTAGCATCAAAGGAGCTAAAGCCGATTGTGGAGTCACCACACGTGGCAGAAAAGTTACCATTTTTGGATCATCACAACCACCTAGGGCATCCACCTCAAATCCAAAATCTGTTCCCAATGGTTATAATGTCTTGGACCAGATGAAAAGAACCTCTGCTCAGATCTCCATCATGGAGTTACTGAAGATTTCGCTCACACATAGAAAAATCCTTGAGGAAGCATTGGCTTCATCCATCGTCTTTGCGGATCTTGATGCTGACCAGTTCCAATCTATGGTTAAACACCTCACCACCCCACATCTCCTAACATTTTCTGATCAGGACTTTCCCACCCAACCATCTCATAATTGCACTCTCCACCTCGAAGTCCTGGTCCATATAAACAAAGTCAAAAGGGTCTTGGTGGATTGGGGGTGTAGGTCTAAATATCTATTCTCTCAAGCTAATGAAGAATTTGGGATTCTCCAAGGATGCCATTGAAAAGGGTAAAGGTATAACAATCAGAGCATATGATGACTAGGAAAGGGTGTCTCAAGGCACTATTCAACTCCCTATTCAAGTAGGGCTAGCCATCATGGAACCACATGTCAGGTCCTTGACCTTGATTTACCTTATAATATTCTCCTGGGGCATCCATGGATCCATGGGATGCAAGTTGTTGCATCTACCTTTCCATCAGTCCATCAAATTTCGATATCAAAATCAAGAGGTCACGATCCATGGAGATCCTGAACCCTTTTATTACTGCAAGAACCTGGAAGCAAAGTACTACAAAATCCCCCAAGTCCCAAAGAATGATGAAGGCCCTTTAACCCCATATGTAGACCCAACTACTTTAGCCTCCACTTCCAAGACAAAGACACCCACCATTCCTAATATCTCTAAAATCAAAGTCATTGTCCAAGACAATGGGTGTGGGGATTACAAAGTGAAGAAAAGTGCTTTCATAATAATATAGTTACCTCAATCTCCTAGGTCTCATGGGCAGCCCCAACCAATTGAAACATCATCCCAAACCTTCAAAGCAGACCCCTCCAGATTCTGATGTTGGGGGGACTTAAGCCGAGAAGTGGTAGATGAAAAAGACATATCAAGTCTGCTATACCGAGATGAAAGGCTCGTGCCTGATCTTCCCATGGATGATAGCAACAAAGGACTACAAATGATGCTTGGTATGGGCTATAACAAAAACAAGAAACTTGGACAAAATGACAATGGTCTTCTAGTACCACTCATTCCTAAGAAGCGTATGAGAAATAGTGGCCTTGGATGTACTCCCAAGGTAACCATACTTGGCAGAGGTTCCCCAGTTAAAATAGTCAGAACTCCCCCTCAATTATCAACAGCCGCTCTCCAGTTACCAGTATCCACAGGTCGACTCATAGATAACTTTACCTTTGAAATAACTGATGTGTGTAGTAGTGATGATGAAGGTCCCATAATAGACCTACCCATGCTATTTGAAGATTCCTCCCTTCTCTTGATTAGCACCCTATCTTTTGAGTCAAACAACCAAACCCATGAGCTAAACTTAGTCTATCTCCAACTCATCGATTACGATCAATGAGGACCACCAATTTTGGACACATTTGAAAATGATGAGGCGCTCTAAGAATTCATGGGATTGTAGGATACGATACCATACGAAGATCACAAAGTTGGATTTGACATTGAGCTTGACACACATGCCTATTATGGGGAAACAATTGAATCCTTTTATTGCAAAAGTGAAAATTTGAGAATAATCTCTAGGTCTTTGAGTGAAAACCACACTGTGGCACTCGCTAACCCGAAAATAGTAAAAATAAAGGACATATCCAATGGTGAAAACCTCTCTGAGGCACCATAGGATGAAGGATTTTATCTTCCCCTTAGTGCTATTCATCAGGAGAAGTCAGTAGTTTTAGCAGAGAAGTGTGATCTAGTCAACCTGGGAACAAAAGAAATGCCACACATAACCTTCTATGCAGAGTCACTTTTGATAGAAGAACAAGAACTCCTAGTTGTGTTCCTAAGAGAAAGAATGAAAAACTTTGCATGGACCTATGCTGACATCCCTGGGTTTGATCCAGAAGTTGTGGTTCACCACCTAGCTGTATATCCCAAAGCAAAGCCAGTGAGACAAAAGTTGAGAAAGATGCATCCCTAGATAACATTGTTGGTCAAAATGGAATTACAGAAGCTCCTAGATGTTGGGTTCATTCGACCAATTGGTTATCTAGAGCGGGTTTCAAATCTTGTACATGTTTCCAAGCCCACTGGGGGCATCTGCATCTGGACTAATTTCAGAGATTTGAACAAAGCATGTCCCAAGGATGAATTTCCTCTCCCAAACATAGATATGATTGTGGATATGAAAACAAAACACAAAATGCTATCACTAATGGATGGATTATCAAGATACAATCGGATCATGATAGGTAAGGAAGACCAACACAAGACAACCTTTACTTGCCCATGGGGGACATATTGCTAGAATATGATGCCATTTGGGTTGAAGAATGCCAAAGCAACCTACCAAAGGGACATGACACTAATCTTTCATGATATGATTCACAAAACTATGGAGGATTACATGGATGACATATTGGCCAAGTCAAGGAAACGTTTAGATCACATATCAGCTCTAAGCTCCATCTTAGACAGGCTAGAAGAGTACAAGGTTAGACTCAACCCAAAAAAATGTGTCTTCAGGGTACAATCGGGCAAGTTACTAGGATACATTGTATCCATGAGAGGAATTGAGATAGATCCTGCCAAGGTCAAGGCGATTCTCGAAATGGAGACACTAAAAACATTGAAATAGCTCAGAGGTTTGTAAGGAAGACTCCAGTCCATTTGTTGATTCATAGCGTAACTAGCAGAAAAGGATATCATATATTCTCATCTACTCTACAAGGGGGTAGCATACAAGTGGGACGAGAAATGTGACCAGGCTTTCAATAAGATCAAGGAGTATTTGCTCACACCACCAATTCTCATGCCACCCATTCTAGGCAAACCCTTGATCCTCTATATATCAACAACGGTAGCAGCCCTTGGCACTCTCTTGGCATAACATGATGAAAATAGGAAAGAAAGAGCTATTTATTAGATCAGTAGGTCTATGGTGGGACATGAACTGAATTACACATCCATTGAGTAAGCTTGCTTAGCAGCTGTGTTCGTATCACAGAAATTCAGACATTATATATTGGCACACTAGATAAAACTCATTGCAAAGATAGACCCTCTCAAATATTTGTTGTCCAAAGCAACACTCACAGGGAGAACAACTAAATGGGTTATGATCTTGACAGAACATGAAATTGAGTATGTGGAACGAAATGCCATTAAAGGACAAGCAATTGCAGATTAGTTAGAAAAGGCACCGATATATGCAAAAAACCCACTTGTATCAAAATTACCCGATGAATCAATCTTTAACATAAGTGTGGCAGATCACTAGAAAATTTACTTTGATGGATCCTACACACAATACGGGTCAGGAGTAGGGGTCTTCTTCATTACACCACAAGGGGACTGCAAACCCAAATCATATAAGTTGGTATTTCCTTGCACAAATAACATTGCAGAGTATGAGGCTCTTGTCATAGGGTTGAGAATTGCAATATAGTGCCAGATCATGGAAATCAAAGTCTATGGACATTCTCAGCTTATCATCAACCAGGTAAATAACGAGTACCAAATGAAGGATGACAAGTTGACTCTATACAAGAAATTGGTCGAAAGCCTCAAAGAGTCCATTGATATCACATTTGAGCAGCTACCAAGAGAAAATAATAGAGTAGCAGATGCTATGGAAACTATTGGATCGCTACTGGATGTCCCACACAATGTCTCAAAGCAAGAATTCCTCGTAGAGCAACTTCTTGTACCAGCATTCAAGGTACCAAAGTTTGAATGTGTGTGAAATCGTTGGTCTCGGTGATCCATGGTATCATGATATATACACCTACTTGAGAATAGGAGTCCTTGTTGATATCACCCCGAACCTCAAAAGAACATTCATCAAGAAGTCATCCCATTTTTTCATCTTAGGAGACACCCTATATCGTAGGAGCATTGAAGGAACCCTATTACGATGCCTAAATTCTAAGGAAGCTTTGACTGCTTTAACCGAGGTACACAATGGCATTTGTGGGTCACATTTGAGTGGTGTGACCTTGGCTAAGAAATTGTTGAGGATTGGGTACTATTGGCCTACAATGGAAAGGGAAGCTCACGACTATGTTTGAAGGTGTTTGCAGTGTCAACAACATGGGGATCTCATCCATGCACTAACTCAAGAGCTTCACCTGATCATAACACCTTGGCCCTTTTCACATTGGGGGCTCGATCTTTCGGAAAAATTACCCCCACCTCATCCAATAGACATAAGTTCATCATCACTGCCACAGAGTATTTCATGAAGTGGGTGGAAGCCATTCCCATTACCTATATCATAGGAAAGTATATATCCAAGTTCATCCTGAATTACTTGATTTTTCGCTATGGTGTTCTTTAGGCCATTATCTCAGATAATGAGACACCTTTCAAAAATCAGGATGTTCGAGACCTATGCCAAAATTTCAAAATCCAACATTTCTTTTCCACTCTATACTATCCCCAAGGAAATGGCCAAGTTGAAGCTACCAATAAGACAATCTTGAAAATGCTCAAGAAAAAAGTCAATGACGTTGGTCGTGATTGGCACCTACAATTGAATCCTGCCTTATGGGCCTACTAAACAAGTATCCACACACCAATAGGTGCAACCCCTTTCTCCTTGGTCTACGGATCAGAAGCCATACTCCCCATTGAGATCGAGCTCCCATCCCTAAGGATATCATTGTAGAATCTCATCATAGATGAAGAATATCGAGTATCACAATTGAACAAGCTGGAACTACTGGAGGAGCGGTGCATGGATTCCTTAAACCATTTGTAAGTCTACCAAAACCATCTCAAGTGGAGCTACAACAAGAAGATTAGGAGTTGGACCTTCAAGTTAGAGAGCTCGTGTTGAAAGAAAATCAAAAAATGTACCCAATCCAGACAACAAGGGAAAGTTTGAACCCAATTGGTTGGGACCCTTCATCATCATAGCAAGCTACAAGTCAGGGGCATATAAGCTATCAACACCCGAAGGGGAGCCTCTGTAGGATCCCATGAATAGCTCCCATCTCAAAAAAAATTATGCCTAATCTTACAAGGTATAAATAGAAAATACAAAAAAATCAAAAAAATATAAAAAACCAAAAAAATCAGAAAAAGGATTGAAAATAGTAAAGAGAAAAATTGTCCTCTAGTGAAAACCACTTCGGTGGTGCTTTGGGCAAGTACCTTGGTGAAAACCTGGAAAACAAGTGCCTTCTGTAAATAAGCACTCTCCATCCACCATGATCCATGTGGCTTGTTCTGCATCATCCATCCATCATGCTTTTGTATCCCCATCCATTACCCATTCATGTTTGCATCATAGCTTGATCCTTTGTTTGTATCATGATCCCTCTTAGTACTACTTGGCACATTCTTAAGGTTAGTTTATCTTGCCTATATTAGAGTAGTCTATTGCATCACACTGGAGGAATGTTCTTATCGGGTCAGATTCCTATATATTTTGGAAGTCTTCTTTAAAATAAGAAAATCAAAAAACATCAAAAAATCAAAAAAAATCAAAAACATTTTTAAAATCCAAAAAATCCAAAAACATATCAAAACCCAAAAACAGGTCAAAAATGTCAAAAAGTCAAAAATAGAGTTGTCTTGTCCAACTACGGGTCTCTGAGCTCTGGACGTAGGCAAGGTTGATCTTTGATTATCCCTCGAGACACTTAGGTCAGTCCTTTAGGAGTCCGTCATAATAAATTGGCAATCCATCTGTTCATATCTCATCAATAATCGAGTATGTGTCAATCGAACTACGTGGTCTCTACGTGTATAACGTAGGCAAGGATAATCTTTGATCAACCCCCGAGGCCCCCAGGATAGGTCTTTAGATTAGTCTCTTGGTCAAAATCTTGAAAAACACCAAGACATTGGAAAATTTGAAAATCAAAACATTTGTAAAACATCTCAGAAATACCAAAAAATAGCCTCAAAATATTTCAAAAATACCAAAAACATCCAAATATTTGAAAAAACCCATCCGTCCCATCTTGCTTTCACCTGAAATAAACATTCACTCATAATAAATCATCGTCACCCTCAACCTTTGGTAAAACAATCGGAAACAAGTCTAGTGGATTAAAAGTGAAAACTCAAACGTCAAGGTCTCAAGTCTAGGTCAATAGGTGAACAAGTTGGTCAACTCTTGGTATTAATAGCCTATCATCTAGTCAATCACAAAATCATTTGATAACATCATGTCCTAGGATGTATCCTTCCTACAATGGACATCAACATCAGGCTTCACCGTAGTTTAGTCTTAACTAGCGGTATGAAGAACATTAGCTTGTTTGTTTACTTGATCTTTGTCTTTTGATTTATCTTATTGCGCTCATACCAATGACCTCTCAATTATGTCCAAACAAAGAGATTTAGAGAGGAAAGAATGGGGCAATGATCATTATCTTTTATTTTTTGTGCTTGTTGGATATTCTTGTAATATAACCTTGGTCATGCATGCTTTGTTTTGGTGTACAGAGGGTGTTTTAGGTGTCTTGTTGACCACATAGGAAGACTTGTCTTTCTATGTTTTGGTTTGAGATGTTTGGAATATCTGAACTACATTTTAAATGAGGTTCTGTATGTCAGGTGTGAACAAGAGTACTCCTATATGATTGTCAAGTCCAAGTCCATCAAACTAGGTGCAACGTCATCCTGGTTCTTTATACCTCGATGCATTGTGCCTATGTGTGTTATCTGTTGTCACCTAGAAATGCACCCTATGCAAAGTTGTAAAACTGAGCTTTCTAGTGAAACATTGGATCACTCCAAGGCTGTGGGTCACCTGAGATTGGAGTGAACCTCCGGAGAAGGCCGGCTTCCTTTGGTGTCACCTAAACTACTGATTCTTTGAAGGGAAAGGGATAAGGAGTACATAAAATTGAAACTAAACCAAGGTGATGCACCGAAATGACAGGAACAATGAGATACTCAATTTACACTTGAATACTGACGGTGAACATAAGATTACACATCAAATTTTGCAAGCCTTACACTAACATTTCACAAACAGGTTCGATTCACACACTTTTTCGGAGAGGAAAGAAAGATTTTCACAGATCAGAATCCATGAGTGACTAAGTGAACACAATTTTTAATTTGTATAATGATACTTTTGCAAAGGAAGGCATGAAACACAAGATAAAGTTATGAAGGAATGAAAGAAATTCACAAAAATAACTTGATCATGAACCTGAAATGCACAACACTTTGCAAGAACAAGATGGAAATTTGAATATCAACAGTGATCAAGGTAAGCTTTATATAACATGCTCCAAGTTGAATTACAGAATCCTGGTAGTCTGAGAGAGGACTGCAAAAGGGTCACAGACTTCAGAAGAGCATCCTCCAGAACTATTTACAAAAAGGAAAAAAATGCCTTATATACAGACTGTGTCGGCCCCTTAGGGCTTACAAAATATCTATCAGAAAAAGATCTACCCCCAGATCTTTTGATCGAAGTTAATGCAGCACCCCTGCGTGTCCTCGCTATGAAGAGCCATCCCCGCGAAGCCTTCTTCACATATTTCACAGCTATTGCATTCATTCTGATCAATCGTGTCCTGTTTGAGCTACTTTGGTTGCATCTTGAATGCCCTGAGTTCAGAATAGATACACGTTGCATTCACATTCTGTTGACGTCGTTCATCCTGGTCAGACTGCCAATGATTCACCTATAGCCCTCCTCGATTGGCTGGGCACACTACACGCAGACTCCCAGTCGGTCAAAACTTCTCGTATTGAATCGCATATCGGTGAGACACTAATCGTGTCTCCCTGATGCGATTGAATCTTCCCGCAACCGTCGGCATAACATGGAGCTATCGTTGAGAGTCCTATTGAGCCCAATAGATCATACTGATGTCGCCTTTGTGGTCGCCAAGACAACCATTTTTTGATGAGATGATTCACCGAAGGCAAAACGTTACCCCGAGAACCCCCTCATTGCTTCAGCAAGAGCCTATTGATGTCACCCCGAAATCATTTCACTCCACTAGGTTCCAGATTTCCTTCGGTGAGACATTGGCCTGTCAGCCAGACATCACGGTGAAGCTCATTGTCTTGTCGATGCTCCTCCTTTCGCCGAGACCACACTATGTCGACAAGACCTTACTGCGACAGCTGGGAGCTTTTCCAATGTCATTATGTCAGGGAGACCCTCTGTTGGTCAGTGAGACCCTCATGGCGACAACTTCAACTCTTGGCGAGGCCCCCCATGTTATTGGCAAAACCTTTGATGTTGGCGAGACATCTCGCCGAACTTCATTCCTTATACCGAGCGCGCTCTGATCTATCGAGAAGACATTCACCAGTAAGTCGGGGTGTCACAGCAAAGCTTCTTCCTTTTCTCTGTTGACATCGCACTTCGCTGAGACATTAGCCTATCGACTAGACTTCATACCGAGCGTCTTCTCTTGGCGATCTCCCTTTGTTGTCGGCGAGTGGTGCAGGAGCACCCAGGGCCTTCAAGGAGCTCTTCAAGGATCAGGAGTGTGCAGGGGTCAGGAGGACCTTTCAAGCAAGTCAAAACATTAATTATGACCTATTGGAGCCTATAATGGCATTTGAGATGAATAAATGTAATGAGAATGTTAAAAGTTCTAAGGTTCCTGATAAGGAATCTAGGTTAAAAATGCAATGTAAAGGGAAAATTATGTTCTAGGGATTTGATTAGTGATCTAATTCTTTAGGTTGGTCAAATAAACTTGGATATTGAAGATCCAATAGTTTTTAGGTGGTGGTTTTTAATAAATTTCAAGTTTGCAATTTCAAATTTTTGAATTTTAGTTTAGGCAGGAAAGGGAGTTTTTAGCATTTTAGAGTTAATTAAGCAATGTAATCAATCCAAATTGGTTGGATCAGTTGGAGAATTGGTTTATAACCCTAAAATTTTCATTTGTACAGAGGTTAGGTGATTGGTGAAAGCTTTGTACGAACTGTCCTCAGAAAATTCACTAAAATTCTTGTTTTCAAGCAATTTTTTGTGTTTTCTTGATGATCCATTGATTTCTATTGAAGTTATTTGCTTTTGGATGCATTAGGGGTTTGTATTTACAAGCTTTGATACCTTTCACATGTTCTGATAAAGGAAATAGATCAATTCTTGCATGTTTTTGCTGACTGTCTACAAGAAAATACAGTTTTTGCTCTGTTTTGAGAGTTTTTAATGATGGAATGATCCATTTCATGGAGTATTATGACTGAAAATATATGAAATTGATCACATATGACATGTATTATAAGAAACTAACAAAGAAATGTGCAGGGAAGAGGAAAACTAACATGTGCACAGTGAATTAGCAAAGGAAAAGGCATGAAGATGGACCCTAGGGTATAACAGTGGAGAATCTGCCTTAACAAGAGGTACATTTTTGAGTTGTAGTAGTTGAGAAATGATGAATGAATGGTGAAAAGTCAAAATTTAAGACCTGGAAGTGTTTGGAAGTCCTAGAATCAAAAAGCCCTAGTTTTAAGCCAATTTAGGGAGGGTTTTGTAATTGGGCATGTTAAGAGTAACCTAGAAGATTAAAAGTCTGAAAATATTTGGTTTGGGAATGTTTTGGAAGACTGTTGAGAGTTTCAAGGTCAGGGGACAAATTTGAAGAGGGGTTGCTTTGAAAAATAGGGCTAATTAGGCCTAATTTTGAGGAAACAACAGGGTTTGAAGAAAGATTGTCTGAAACAAGTGATGCCTAGAAGTTGACATGATGTTTTTCATCACAAACCACACCTGAAACAATCTTTAGATTGGAGGTTCATTTGCAAAGTTTGAGGGAAAAGTCAAGAATCCTTCGCCAAAGGCCTAATAGGGCTAGAAGGCTAGTTGTGGAGCAAAGGTGAGTTTTGTTCAAAACAGAGGGTTAGGGCTTGAAACCCATTTGAGTCAAGTTAGGTTAAGTCCTTTGAGATCATTTCAGTTGTTTGGAACCACAAGGGAAGCAAATAGGTCATGAATGCAAAGTTGAGGCCTTATCTCCAGGTTGGTGCCTAGTTGAAAGGTTGTGAGTGAACCATTGATATTCTTGTAACTTGGTGAATTTCTTTCAAGATCCTTGACCCTCTACATCAGTGAGACACCACCAGTTCATTGAGATGTCTTGGCAAGAACCCTTAGTTGTGCTGAGGGCCCTCTTTCTTTTGCGTCGGGGAGGCTTTCTAGTCGGCCAGACCTTATGGCGATAGCCTCCATCCTACCCGGTGATGCGTTTACTTTCCCCCTGGTGTCGGCGTGACCTCTCCATCTCGGCAAAACATTTTTCCGAGACCTCCATCCTTTGGCCGAAACTGCTTCGCTTTGATGAGACTTCGGCCTGACCTTTATCCTTCGGCAAGACATCTTGTCGAAGGCGATATCCTTTGTCGAGATCTCCTTGCTTTGCTTCATCGGCGAGACCCGATGTGTTCACCCAGACTTCATGGCGAAGAGAAAAACTCTCACCAAGATGCATCCCTATCAGCGGTAGGCAAGACATTTGGCACTCGGCAAGACCATATATTGTAAGGATAACTCCCACTGAAGTGTCTACTCTCCCCATGGTAGTCGGTGAGACTTCATGAATTCATCAAGACCTCTTTCCGAAGGAGATTCTTATGCCAAAGGGAACCTACATGTGGACTCGGATCGTCGTGACCTCCCTGAGGTCTTGCTGATAGGAAACTCAGACGCTTATTTCGCCAAATGCATTATGGGTCAGGGAAACCCAGATAATCTCATGCCGATAGGAACCTGTAGGTGAAATATAGGCAATAATTCTGGCGACCTTTGTTTGATGTTCACCTGCTGAACATGAAGACCAGTAGCATAGGCCTATCCATTGGGCAACGAAGTCATTGGGACAACTTAGAAAAGATCAAGAGTAGCTTTGTACATGGTTGTATTCATCTTGAGACTTACCAGAACACTTGGAAACTTATTGAAAACAAGAAAAACTGAAAAAGACTATTTACATGTGTTGAAACAACACTTAGGGAAAGAAAAAGCAACTAAACCTATCCTATACTAACCAAGAAGAAATTGGTCAGACAAACTCATTGACAGGTTGAGTAAAATAACTGCCCTTCCTACTCAAAATGCAATGGCTCTCAAGCTTAATGGCAGTTGAATAGAGATGGTATACTAAAAAATGTTCAACAAGATGATGCATTGTTCCTTGCAAGAGGTGAATGAATTCACTTACTTCACTAGATAGACCATACGCATTGTCAATCAAAGGAGGACAAGTGAGCTGAACATAATCTTGTTTGGCTGTCAGTGTACCTTGGATATCTTCTTTTGTTGTACCTTCATATATGGGTGCCTCATTGGGCTCCATCTGGGCTAAGTACCTGATTGGACAACCTCTGATAAGGGGAAGGTTTGAACCTTCCTTGTTGGCCTCTTGCTGATCTTTAAAGACCTCATCCTTTCCTTGGAAAGATGTTGATTGGTGGTAACATGCAGGCTACTCATTGGCTGCCATGGTTTGGTCTTCTCGATCAATTGTTCTTTCTTTCAGCTCTGCAATGAAAAAAAGGTCTTACTTCTTTGCATCATATATAACAGTCTCTGAAAAGAAACCATTAACATTTTTGATGGTTGGATCTCCTTGACTAAGAAGCTGATATCCCTGTTGGATAAATGAAAACAAATCTTCAAACTGTGGCTCCCTATGCTCTTTGCTCATGGGAGAATACACCTTCTCCTCAAAAAAGTGGGGGAGCTCATCTAATAAGTTCATAGGCTGCAAGGCATTATCTTCAACAACCTCTTCAATAGTCTCACCAACTTGAATGGGTTGATCACATGCTTCCCTTTCACATGATACTAGTTCATCATCAGGCATAGATGCTATCATGCATGTGAGATCTTTATCTTCATCGACAAATTGAGGAATTTCATCGAACAAGTCAGCAATGTTCTCTAGCCATTCCAAATCAACTAGTAGAATAGGAACCTGCATGTTCTCTTCAACTTGCTCAACATAACCAGGTAGTTGATCAAGAAAATAAACCAATTGTTCTTCTTTATGTTGCTCATTTTCCAATGAAACTTGGGTATCCTTTGCCTGCAAGTGAATATCTTCAATTGTCTGTTGTTCTAGCTCCTACCTCTCCTCCTGTTTGAGCTTTTCTTGCTGTAGTCGGTAACATGCCACAACTAAATGCATTAGATTTACTTGGCTAATTCTCTCCTTGAGGAGTAAGTCATTTGGATTTATGGGCTTCTCTTGAGGGATTATGGACCGATCCTGTTCAGTTACTACATTCTCTTCGATCGAATTGAATCCCTTAAAGCTTGGAATCTCAAGCTGAGAAGACTTACTAGGGGAGTCAAGAGGCCGACTTTGCCTAAAGCTGGAAATCTTGTACTTGGGAACCTCTTGTTCAAAAAATTTTAACCTCATTTATGCCTCTTTTACAGGCAGCTGTTGGGCAAGGTTCTCTTCAAATTGCTTCCTTTGCAGCCCCTCCAATAGTTGGCGTTGATAATCAGAGTAAGCTTGAGTATTCTGCACCTTAGTAGAGAGCAGCTTCATTTGTTCTTCCTTAGCAGCTATTTCCTATTCAAGGCCTTCCTCGAACTAGACTCTTTTTGCCACTCTCTCCTGATCATAAAAGTTGACTTGTTCAGCCACTTCTTGCTATTGCATAATGGTACCCTGCTGCATCCTGATATCAACCAATATCCTAGACAGGCACACGAGCACCTTACTAATATCGTTAATCTCCATATTGGGAAGACCTTGATTCAAATCCCTCAAGATATGGTCAATCTATTGGAGCAGGTCCAAAACATTCTGATATGGGTGTGTAGGAGCAACATACTCATGATATGGAGGGTAATAGTAAGCGTCCTCATGAATATTTGACATCTTTTCAATCCAAGAGCTAGGAACTCAGAATCAACATATTATTTTGAGACATATCAAGACTTGTGCCTGTGAAACTAGAAGATCTGAGCTCGGAGTCGCCAGGTGTTGTTCAAACTACCTCCAAAAGTTGGAAGATACTGAGGTAGACACCAAATCCCTCAGTATGTTGAATTTATCAATGAGGCACTGGTACACGGAGTCGCCATGATATGCTAATGTTAACCTCAGAAAGGCATGAATCTTACTGGTTGAATATCAAAACCAATAATAGATATGAAAATTTTTAAACTGTCTGCTTGTTGTCCCACCGGGTGTGCCAGAAATTGTTGTCACCTAGAAATGCACCCTATGCAAAGTTGTAAAACTAAGCTTTCTAGTGAAACATTGGATCACTCCAATCTCAGGTGACCCACAGCCTTGGAGTGATCCAATTTTTCACTAGAAAGCTCAATTTTACAACTTTCCATAGGGTGCATTTCTAGGTGACAACATTATCAAACATAAGGTAAATAGCCCTTTTAAAAATCCCTATTCTTGTTAAGAAAATCATCATCATCATCATCACCATCTCTAATAAAGTCTCGTAGATCATGGACTTGTTGGATCCTCTTGTCTTCATCTCATTTCTTCTATCTTCTCCCCACGCTAACATGGTACCATGACAGTTAATCAAAACATCACCAATGCATCCATCTTGCATCCACAAACCGTCAATATGTTGCATATCATACATATCATATCATAATAAGAAACATCGATCATTTCACATGCATTGCATTTCCACCATTTGCATCATAATATAGATTGGTTATTCTAAGCATCTCATAAACCATCTCATTTGCGTCATCATCATAACCATCCATGCGTCCATCTTGAACCTTTTTATCGCGAGATCGACCCTCAAATCAAACTTTTCGCTTGATCTCTCAAGGGGGCAGTGTATCAGTATACTTCTTTCCGCTGGGGAATCCAAAAAAATCATTTGTTTTTGAATTTTGATCTCAACAAGGTTATTCTTTGAACCAATGCAACAAGTACATTGCTTCAAAGAGGGGAAAAATTTAGACACATAAATTATACTGATTGATCTCATGCACCTGATCCTGATTTACTAACACTAGTTCATCCTGAATCATCAATTTTACTAACCATTTAATTAAATTACCCTTATTTGATTAAATTCATCATATTTCATCTTTTAATTAAACAAATCCAATTTATTTGATTAAATCATCATCTTCTATTAATTAAATAAATCATTTTGTTTAATTAATCCTAATTTTCCTCTTTTAATTAAATAAATCACCTTATTTGATTAAATAATATTTCATCCCCTTTAAATTAAATAAAATAACCTTTATTTGATTTAAGTCTAACATCATCATCTCTCTTTAATTAAATAAATCAAACTTTATTTAATTAAATCTAATACTCATTTTCCTCTCATTTTGATTTAAATAAATCTAAAAATCTAAGTCAAAGTGTCAAATCAACTAATCTCCATCTAAGTTAATCAAATCATGATTAATCCTAACTCTAATCCATCAAATCCTCTAGATTTTGCAACTTGCACACATAAATCAATTTAATTGATTTATTAATTCCTCTTTTTCGTTCAAATATGACATCAAGTTGGAATATTCTTCAAATTTAAAAACTCCCTCCCAAAAGGACTTGTCCATCCAACAAAGCATTAAAGGCCTCTTACATGTCATTTTTCTTGAGCCAAGTGGCATTAACTCTTCTTTCATCTCTGTTTAACATGTCACTTCTCAAATTTCAAATTCCACCTAATAGCATTTATTTGCACATTCATCAAAATGTGCTCCACTCCTCTTCACTAGCATGTTGACAAGTGGCATTATGCCATTGTCTTATGTTTAGTCCCACATCCCCCATGTTTTGCATTCCTCCATCCCTCTCTTCTATAAATATAAGGCTCTTTTACTATTTTTGGATCCACAACTTGAAGCGAAGTCATTATCTACAAATTTTTGAGCAAAGTTCATCCATTGTCATCCATTTTCATAGTTTTTTTTCATTTCATAGCTAGGTTATGGAGAAATTTCATCAAGGAGCATCAATCTTCATCAAAGTTCATCATCAAGCTTGACTAGGAATTGGGAAAGGGCTATTTTCCACATCAAAATAGCACCAATTCTCCCATGGGATTGAGGTTTTGAATGTTTTGGATAAGATTACTTAGCTTTCAATAGATTTTATTTGGTTTCCTTGTTTTATTTCTTGTTTATTATGTTTCAAATGAATCTCATGGGGAATGATAGTTTAGATTGGCATAATTGACTAACATTGTGTTGTTTGTTCATCTTTGTGCAGGTCTAGAGCTACCCTTCACAATATGAATTATTTTTAAATTATATGATAAAGCTAAGTGAAAATGTAATTCTTAATTACATTAATTTTTTAAAGATAGATAAGCTAGTTTTAAATATATTATTTTAAAAAAAAATTATTTATTTTTATCGGTGATAAGAATGATTTTATTGAAGATAAAAAATATTACATTGTTAAATCCAATAATTCTAAAGATATTACTGCTAAACCCCAGCAAGCCCTAAAAAATTAACCTCAAAGCTACCCCAAAACTAGATTACAACCACCTCAAACAAAGTTACAAATTTGACCAACACCTACAAAGCTTCAGGTCCAAAGCCTTGAGACGCGGGTCAAAGGTTTGAAGCTTGCTTCATTCATCCTTTAGACTGGGATCTCAGGACCATAGAAAATGATTTCTTCTTCTCCTTCTTTTCCATCTTCCCCAAGAACATTTTCCACCCATCCTCTACCCTTTCTGCCTCCTTCTGCCACTCCAGAGAAAGAGCCAGAGGGATCCTCCAAGCTCCATTTCCAAGACCATCTTGTTGATGTTGTTCCTCAGCCTTCCGTTTACTAGAATCCTTTGGATGAGGCCTCATGCCACTCTTCTTTTCCTTCACTTCTGGTGTAGTTGCCCCATTTTTTAAGGTAACTTCCTTAACTGTAGCCAGATTCTCTTCTTGAGATGGAGCCATCTGAGCCTATTGCATTATCTTACTTTCCTGCAACAACACCTTCTCTACCTGAAGAGACTCCTCTAAAGCCTGACTCTCCTCCTTAGAGCCTCTCAATAGAGAGATGACAAGATTCTCCTCCTACTTCTCCACGGTATAATGCTTGGTGGATGCATCTTTTCACCAGGAAACAACTTTACCAGATTTGTTTTTGGAACATTCTGCTGCTAAATGTCCTGTTTGATGGGAAATTTTGCACCTAAAGGGTACCCCTTCATAGTCCAAGGGTTGTATTCAACATCCCTTTGAGGATTTTAACCTGATCTCCTTCAGGGGTACCTTGGACACCTTCATTTCTACCAAAATCTAGGCGTACATCGAATGCAACAATTTTGCAGACTTTTCGTCCACCATTACAAAGTTTCCCAAATATTTTTCTATAGCCTCTAGACATGCATCAAACCAAAACTGTAGGGGGAGGCCAGGAAGTCTTACCCAAAGGGGGACACTCTCAAAAAAATTTGTAGCTGGGTTGAAAGCTGGATGCCATGGCTTTAGCAACAAAACATGTTTCTCTTCCCAATCCCAGTGATAATCACAAAGGATTTTATTTCTATCCTTTTTTTTTAAAACAACAAAAAAACCTTTGGCCATTGGATAGATTTGCACATACCCATCCAGTAGAGGCTTCCAAAAGTTGGTGATCCACTTATGTAAATCAAGCAGGCTTGGCTAGAAACTCCTAAACCTCCCAATCAACACCAATCTAGCGAAAACTTCTTCATTGAGAGTAACTTCTTTCTCTAGCTCTCCATTAATTTATAGAGTGATTGTCTCAGAGGAAACAAAGGGGTCAGAGGCCCTTCCATTCCCCCCAGCACCCCCTCCACTTGAGATTTTAGTTTCCCTACAAAACCCCGATTTGCTAACCTTAGGCCTCAGCTTTTTGCAATCCTTGGCAACTTTGTCTACGTTAGGCTTAGATATTCCTTGCTAGATCTGAAGCTGACCTCCATCTTCATCAGCAGACTTCCCAGCAAGGTGTGTTGGCGAAAGCTTTATAGACTCTTGCCCTTTCCTGACGTTGCTTCCAAATGAAGGGCAAGCCCCCGAGATGCCCTGAACTGCTATGCTCTGAGGACCCTGCCCATTTTGAGCCCTAGTTTCCTTTGCGGAAAGAGGATCATTGATTCCTCCTCTTGAGTTACTCCCAACACTCCTACCATCGTCCCTGTGACACTTTGCAAAGATAATCATTGATGCCCTACACTCCGCACCCTATAACGACTCCATCTCAGCCGTCAACTTTTTTTCATCTTTAAAAACTTATTAGTAAATGTAATAATAAATTTATTATATTTTCTTTGTATTTAATTTTGTAATTATAAATTGATTTTAGATGGCCACTTATTATCAAAGACTTTGATATTAGATGTATATTTAAGTTGTTATTATTTTGTACTATTAAATCTTTAACAAAACCTTAAGTTTATAATATTTCTACATGTATATATATTAATTTTGAATAAAATAAAATATTAATGATTTTTCCTTTAAAACATTTCCAATTTTTAAAAAAATATTGTTTTTTTAATGTTTTAAATATATTAATTTAGAAATATATTTTTATGTGTAATAATAAATTTAGAATATTTCTTTTTTATTTAATTTTGATTTTTTTAATTTTAAATACATTAATTTATTTAGAATTTTTAAAAAGAATAATTATTTTTCATTCTTTATAATTTTATTTCTATTTTAATATTAAAGAACATTTTACAATGAATCAAAGAATGTTTTTCTTTTTTAAATTTTTTTAATATTTTTTTAATTTTAAGTATACTAGCATACCTATATTTAAAAAATATATGTAATGTACGCTGAGAGATATCTTTTGGAGGCACCTATAATATGAATAAAATAAAATAATCCTTAAATAACTCCAAAGTACCAAGTAAAATAACTCTTAAGTAAATAAAATAACCTAAGAGTGATAAAATAACCTAATTATATTATTAATTGAATTTTATTTACAACTGTTTTCATTTTTTTGATTTTTTTTTACTTTTTTAAAGAGAATACTTGATAACCGACCAAAAATATATATAATCACCATGTTTTAAAATAGTAAAAATTAACATTAATTATTTTTGAACAATAAGTTGGTACCTATCTTGACCTAATTATATATTTTGTGTTTACATGGATCATAAATATACTAAAAAATATGTATTCAAAAATATGTTTAATAAATTTATAAATTTTATTAATTGATCTAATTAATCAAAGTGTTAATAGTTAATAATATTTTATTTTTAACATTGAACTCAAGTGTAAAAGTGTTTTGGATTTAACTATGTGTTTTTACATCAAGTTTTAATTTTTAACATTGAACTCAAGTGTAAAAGTGCTTTCGATTTAACTATGTGTGTTTTTACATCAAGTTTTAATCACACTAATATAATGTATTAGTACATTATGTTATAAATGGAAACATATTGTGGGCGGAATGGCGCTGAGTGAAGCGGCTTCCTGTGTGTGGCCGCGCCATGCATGAGGGCTTCGCCCTCTCTGCATGCTTATTTTCTGCCCTCTATCTGCGTTTGGGGAGTATTTGCTGGTGGGTGGGGTGTGTTTAGGTTGCTAGGGTGGTGTTTTTTTCCGGTGTGCTCTCTTCTCCTGGCGTGTGGGCTGTGGCTGGGGCAGAAGCTTTTCTCCTGGGGTTTCAACTTGCTGCATTCTTCTCTTTCGGCTGCCTCTTTTTAGGGGTTTTTTGGTTCTCCTTTGGTCCGATCTTTACCTCGTTCGAGATCTGTGGGTGGGTTTTCAGTTTTCTTGCTCAAAGTTGGGAGATCCGCTTTTGCATGGCTCAGGGGGAGTCATCTGGGGTCAAATCCCCTTTGGATTTTCGAGCTGCTCTTGGGTCTTCGACCCCATTTTGCTCTCCAAAAGTTTTTAATAATACTTTGTTTTCAAATGACTCAAGTACTGATGGATTTGTTCATGCGGGTGGTTCTCGTATTCCGAAGACAAATGGGTGCCTTGAACGTTCCAAGGAAAGGCCAGTGCTGGTGATCCAACCTGAATCGATTGCGGAGGACATCGAGTATTTCTCAAAACATGCTTTGCTATGCAAATTTTTGGGAATGAGGGTTTCGCTCCAATTTTTGGATTCATGGGCGCATCGCTCTTGGTCCCCCGAGGGTGAGATGGAAATAATGTTGTTAGCCAACAACTATTTCATGGTGACATTTAATTGCATGGCGGATCGCAATAGAGTTTTTGAAGGTGGGCCTTACTTCCACAACCAAGTTGGTCTATTCATTAAGCCATGGCATGCAGGCTTTAATCCTTCGGAGGAGCTTCCGAATAGGGTGCCGGTTTGGGTTCGTCTCCCTAGATTTCCAGTGGAATTTTGGCGCAATGACATATTGCATCAAGTTGCGTCATTACTGGGAAAACCAGTGGGTCCTTCTCAACAAACTCTGGACAGAAAGGTAATGACTTTTGCTCGTATATGTGTTGAAATGGATTTGAATAACCCTATCCCAGACTCTTTGGAAATACGTGTTGGCTCGTGCTCTTGGTTGCAACAGCTTGACTATGAAACTTTGCCTTTTCGTTGCCGTCTCTGTCATGAATATGGGCATTTGCAGAGACGATGTCCAAAGTTTAAACCTCCAGGGATGCAGTCAACTCAACCTCCTCGTAACCCCCCAAAGGGTGGCAAGGGTAAGGAGACAATGCCAACTGAGGCTATGGATGCTGAGGGTTTCATTCCCGCCAAGGCCCACAACAGGAATCGAGGCCAAAAGAGGACCTTTAAGGAGCGCCAGGATGGAGATTCCTATAATAGATTTGAGGTGCTTGACGACCTTGGTCATCAGGAGGTGAATCCGGGATTGTTGAGTGTGGATCACGGTATCTCTGAAGGGGTTCAAGAAGGCAGTTTCCTAGAGCACATCCAATCTCCTCCGGAAGTTGGGGATACCCAGCTGGATCCGAAATTGAATTTGGTGGTACTTGGGGGGCCTGAGCCTTCTGTGGAGCTGGTGTCTGGGGAAGGAGGGCTCTCCAGCCCTCTGGTGAAATCGGGAGCAGGCTTGGTAAAAGGAAATAAGGCTTCTCCTTCACTAGGAATTCTTCAGAAGGACCTAAAGAAAGGGGTTGTAGAGAAGTCTTCTAAAGCAGGGAGAAAGAAGGATTTGGAGAAATTAAAGTTGATGGGGGAGTCTCTGGTGGAGGCTGGGTCTGTAAAGACTCTGGATTCACATTTCTCTAATCCTCCAAAATGATTGTTCTCTCTTGGAATGTAAGGGGCTTGAACAGTGGCCCTCGACAAAAAGCTGTTAGGGATTTGTTGCGTTCTCATTCTCCTGATGTTCTTTTTCTTCAGGAGACAAAGTTAACTGTTGAAGGTATGATGGGGTTGATGTCTAAACTTTGGGTGCGGGGTAGTTGCCAGTGTATTGGGGCTCATGGTAATGCAGGTGGGGTGGCTTGCTTGTGGAATCCATTGAAGATTCGCCCGCTTTGGTGGGTGTCCTCCAAGTCCTCGATCTCTGTGGTTGTTTCAAGTCTGGAGTTGGGGGAAACTATTCTTCTCTCTAACATTTATGCGCCTACTAATTTTCCTGGTAAGCAGTTATTGTGGTCTCATATTAGTTATGTTCGGAGCCTAGCTCCTTTGTTCCCTTGGATTGTTGCAGGGGATTTCAATGCTATTGTTGAGATAGATGAGAAGAAGGGTGGTATTGCGAGACTAGAACCTTCTGCTTTCCTTTTTCGTGATAGCATCTCTACTTTGAACCTGGTTGACATTAAGCCTCGAAATGGGAAGTTTACTTGGAACAATAGGAGATTGGGGGAGAATTGTATTGCGGAGAGACTTGACCGATTCTTGGTGTCCTGTTTCTGGGTTGGCGGAGGGCTGGCTTCTGACTCTGAGATTCTTGACTGGAGGGGTTCGGACCATTGGCCTATTAAGTTTTCTGCTTCTTCTGCTCGGGTGGCTCGGTCCCCTGCTTTCAAGTTTCAACTTATGTGGTTAAGAGATTCTTCTTTGCAGGTGCATATGGCTGATTGGTGGCGGAGGGGAAGACCTGCTTTTGGCACTGCCATGTATTCATTTTCTAAGCAGCTACAGTATGTAAAATATCAACTTAAAAGATGGAATAGGCATTACTTTGGCAATATTTTTCACGCTAAGGCTGATGCTCAAGCTATCTTGGATGTCATCACTCGGGAGATAAGGGAGTGTGGTCTTTCTGAAGACTTACTCAGGGAAGAGACCAGGGCCCAGAAAGCTTTGGAGGAGTGCGAGCTGCGTGAGGAAATTTTTTGGAAGCAGAAGGCTAGAGTGGAGTGGTTACGAGAGGGGGATAAGAACACTGCTTTTTTCTTCAACTCGGTGAAGGCTAGGAGGCATGGTAATTCTATACCTATTCTGGTGAATGATAGGGGTGAGCAACTATCTTCCTCACAGGATATTTCTAGAGAAGCTTCTGAGTTCTATGCTTCTTTATTTCGGGAAGACTCTCAAGATGTTTCGGAGGAAGAAAACCAAGTTCTGGCTTGTATCCCCTCTTTGGTCACTAGGGAGATGAATGAGCATCTTTTGCAGGATATCTTGATGGAGGAATTAGAGGCCACCGTTTTTCAGATGAAGAAAGGGAAAGCCCCAGGTCCTGATGGGTTTCCAGTGGAATTTTATCAAGAATTTTGGGACATCATTAAGTTGGACCTGTTGGAGGTGGTGCGGGAGTCTCAGGCAAACAAGCAGATGCTTCGAGCTTTAAACTCTACTTTCCTTGCTCTCATTCCCAAATGTGAAGGGGCGGATCGTTTGAATCAATTTCGTCCCATTTCTCTTTGTAATGTGGTGTATAAAATCATCTCCAAGATAATTGCTGAAAGGTTGAAGAAATGGCTCAGAGGTCTTATCTCTGAGGAACAAAGTGGTTTTGTGGAGGATCGCCAAATATTGGATGGGGTGGTCATTGCAACGGAAACCATTCATTCGATGGCATCCTCAAAAGAAAAGGCTATGTTCATCAAGCTTGACATGGCAAAGGCTTATGATAGAGTGAGGTGGTCCTTTTTGCGGAAAATTCTTTCAGCTTTTGGATTTGCTAGGGAATGGATCCAGTGGGTGATGAGTTGTGTTACTTCCACTTCATTCTCGGTGTTGATTAATGGGGAGCCTACTGCTCTTTTTAGTGCTTCCAGGGGTCTTCGTCAGGGGGATCCTGTCTCTCCCTACTTATTTATTCTTCTGGCGGAGGGTCTAGGTAGGCTGGTGAAGCGCAATGTGGAGTTGGGTTTAATTCAGGGGTGGAAGTGGGGAAATGCCTTGCCTCCTCAGTCACACCTGCAATTTGTGGATGATACGGCTTTGATGGGTCTTGCCAAGATCAGCGAAGCTTCCTGTCTCCGCAAGGCCTTGGATATCTATCTTGCTGCTGCTGGGCAAAGGATTAATGAGGACAAGTCCTCCATTTTCTTTTTTAATACTCCTCGACCAATACAGCAAAGGATTTCTCATATCTTGAGGTTCCAGATTGATTCTCTCCCTTTAACCTATCTGGGGATTCCTATCTCTTTTGGTAGACTTCCCAGGGAATCATGGCAGAATATCTTGGACAAGTTTCGTGCTAAGGTTAGTCATTGGACTCACAGATGGTTGTCGTTTGCTGGACGGGTGCTTTTGCTTAAGTCTGTGGTGCAGGCTCTTCCTATTTATAGGTGCATGTTACAGGTTGCTCCTTCTGGGTTTGTGAAGGAGATGGACTCTCTGGCTAGACAATTTTTATGGGCGGGTAGCCTGTCCTCATCTAAATGGAGCTTGGTTAAGTGGGATGTTGTCTGTAGCCCAAGGCAGGTGGGGGGTCTTGGTTTACGGAAGGCGACGTGGTCCGGGTTAGCTTTGGCTGCAAAGCTCTACTGGAGGTGGTGTGTGGAACAGGATCATAGTTGGGCTAGGATCTTATCCCACAAGTATCTTCCTGGGATTTGTAAGGAGGAGCTTCCCCGATTTCCTCTGATGGGGAAAGGCTCGGTGATTTGGGGAACGCTTAAGAAAGGGGCTGCGCTAATCAAGGAGGGCCTTTTCTGGATTTGTAATAAAGGGGCTGAAGCTATGTTTTGGTCTGATTCTTGGGATGGTTACCCACCCATTCTTCGTCAGTACCCTAATTTGATGGATCTGTCGCAGAGATTTTTGGAGGCCGGCTGGTCTAGAGTGAGTGATTTTAAGAAGTTTGACTTTGGTGGACAGGTGGAGGTGGCTAGGTGGAAGGACCCTGGTGAGTGGCCTGTTCCCAGGTTGGAGGAGGATGGTATTGTGCTTCAGAATATCTTGGCTAGCAGACAATGCAACTCCCTTAGGGATAAGGATATTCTTGCTTGGAGCCCGAACCCTAAGGGTGTATATACGGTTGCTAGCGGCTATCAGGAGTTGCTTTCTCGTAAGTTTGGGGGGGTGGAGGTCCCTTGGTGGAAACAGGTGTGGAACAAGTTTTCATGGCCTAAGTGTAATTGTTTTGTTTGGACTCTTGCTTGGAATAGATGCTTGACTTGGGAGAATCTCCATAAACGTGGGTTCCAAGGTCCCTCTATGTGTGTTTTGTGTGGGTTCAGTGAGGAGGATTCTTCCCATTTATTTTTCCGGTGTTCCTATTCTTTGTTGCTCTGGCATTGGTGGTGGGGAGTTTGGAAACATCCTTGTGTTCATGCTTCTTCTCTTGTTGAATTCTGGAGTAATTTGGGAAGGCCCCCCTCCCAGGCCTCTTTTCTCCAGATTTTGTGGAGCATTGGTCCTACTTTCATCCTTTGGAAAATCTGGATGGAAAGGAATCGTAGGATTTTCCGCGAAGAAAAGTTGATGGCTCAGCAGGTTTGGTACAGAATTATTGGGATGCTCCAAGAGACAGTGGAAGCCAAATGTGAAGTGACTCTTCCGTTGGAGAAAAGAGATGATGAGATTGTGAATAGATTGTGGTTACAAGAGTTGACTCCTGTCTCGGTCTGTGTTAGAAGAGGTAGGAGAGTGAAAAAGAAGGTTCAAAGGGTTGGAAGATGGATGCCTCCTCCGACGGAGTTTCTGAAGATTAATACTGACGGTTCCTCTAGAGGTAACCCAGGGCCTGCGGGTATTGGTGGACTTGGTAGGGACTGTACTGGTTCTGTCATTTTTCTTTTCTCCATCCATAAGGGGCGGAATTCTAACAACCTTATGGAAGGGCTGGCTATTCTTTGGGCTATTGAACGTGCGTGCGCCTTGGGTTGGCGAAAGGTGATCTGTGAATCTGATTCACAGATTATTGTTAATTTGCTGCTTGAGAAAAGGGTTGCTGATGTTGATTGGCAGATTGCTATAGTGGTTAGACAGATTTTGCAGAGGTGCTCTACATTGGAAGTGGTGTCATTTGTCCACATCCCACGTGAATGGAACAGGGCGGCTGATTGTTTGGCCAAGTGGGCTTCAGAGCATGAGGATGATTGGAGGATTGAGGGGTGGGGACAGTTATCTCCTGAATATGTTCTTGATCTTGAGAAGGTTATTGCTGATGATATGGAGGGATAAGTAACTGGTGGCTGGTTGGTTGGTGCTTTTGTATGCTCTTGTTGTTCTGGGTTTTCATTTGTGGGAGCTGATGGGCTCCCTTATTCTTATGTACTAATCTTCTTTCGATTTCAATAAAGTTTTTACCCCTCTTTTATTCAAAAAAAAAATGGAAACATATTAGTTTAATTAAAATATATCATTAAATTATAAAGGGTAGTGTACTACTTTTTTTCAATTAAGTTTAAACCTACACTTTTTCTTTTCATTTCTTTATTATATTATTATTCTATTTTTTCCATCTAATTTATTTTTTGATTTAATCCTATTTACTACTCCTTTTACCTCATTTGCTCTACCACCCTTGGTTTTTTATTCTCTTGCCACCTCCCTTCCTTTTAAGAGGTTCCATGTGCAATCTATATCCTTCCAATCCTCTTCTTAATGTATCCCTAATTCCAATCATAGATTGAACTCTAATTCTTGTGATTATTATATTTATATTAAAGTTAAACTTAAAATGATTATTATATTCATATTAGGGTTAAACTTAAAGTGATTATAACCATTCATCTATATTTTGGGGCACCCCATAATATATTAACTTTAAATGTAACCTTAATTAGATTAAAACCCTAATTTGTCTAATAAATTATATTATAGGGGGAATGAAGTGACACCATAATTTTAAATATAGTATGCAATATATCATGATGTTGGGAATGGTTTGTGATCTATAAAAGATTCTATGATAAATAGGGTTTTGAAGCCCTATTTTATTGAAGGGAGGCCTGACATCATAATACTTGATGTGTTGTATAGTTTAGAGAAGCTCATATTATGAATAGGATTTTAAGGCTATATATTATGGTAGCTTACAATGCAAAAGAAGGAAGGAGATCTATTATCATGCTATTGTTTTATCTGTTGACTTTATTAAAGATTATAACACCCTTTCAAAATCTTTGCTTAAATGGCTATCAAATTTTATATTAATAAAAACTTTAAAGTATATTGATGTGTAGTCTAATTATATATTCATTACTTATTTGATCATAGATATCAATTCAAAATTTATAATAAATATTATTATATTTGATAAATAAAATATTTCAACTAAAACAAAATTTTAAGCAATATATATTCTTGTTTCATTTTAAAAATATTTACAATGAGAATGCAATCATACATTTGATTAATTATATTTATTATATCTAAAAATTCTATAATCACTTTCATATGTAAAATAGATCTATTTAATTTAAAGTAAATGTTCTTCTAAAGTATTTTTAATGAAAAATTTAGAAATATCTATAAATGCAAACAAAATTTCAACTATCATTTTTGTTCTAGAAGTTTAAAAAAAAAAAATTGATAGACATTAAAAGAAAAATAAGAAATGCATTTGAAAAAAGAAAACTAAAAGTAAAGGAAATAGAATAATTCTTTATAGGTTATTTTTTTCCAATGCATAACTCTAGTTTGTTTGTAGTAATTAATTAGTTTCTTTTTAGTAATTAATTAGTTTCCTTTTGACAATTAATTAGTTTCTTTTTTAGTAATTAATTAGTTTCTTTTTTAATAATTAATTAGTTTCATTTTCCTTTGCATAACCTCTTATTTCTTTATAGGTGGCTTTTTTCATTTGATAACTTTAATTTCTTTTTAGTAATTAATTAGTTTCTTTTTGTGTTTTTTAATTTAACTTAATATGAAATTATAATCTAGTTTAATTTATAAAAATGAAATGATTTGTGCAAACATAAAAAAATTATTAGATTGTTGTTCTTGATTTATTTTAGAATATTTCTAAGTTCATTTGTTAGGATCCACTTCTATAGGAATAGAGAACCATGAAAAAATTATAAATATAAATATAAATTCATTATTAAGAAAGTAAAAGTTTTATTTATTATTACATTATGAAATATTTTATTACTGAGATTAATTTTAATCAGCCATCTAATAGCAGAATTCAAAGAAAAAACATAGGGAAATGAACTCATGAATACCTTCTTATTACCCCTTTTCCATTGGAAGGGTTGTTCACTCCTAATTTTCTTTTCACTTGTACGAAATACAAAATACAAATACAAATATGATTAATCTATTGAACCATATTATAGAAACATTAGAAATTATAATTAAATTTATAGATCCAACCCTTTAAACAAAATTTTACTTAAAAAAAATACAAAATTAATATCATTTAAATGATGAATATTTTATCTCAAATATATACAAAATAAAATCATTTTAAAGTACTTAGAAAACTGAGATGTAAAAAAATGTTGTGAAACTTCAGCTATAAACATTTAAATACTTTCTTTCATGCATTATCATTCGTTGGTCAGAAAAACAATAAACATTTCCCACCCATAACCTCGATCAAACTATAGATCCACCCACAAAACAAAATAGAAAACTCAGATCTTTAATGCAATATCCAGGTAAACCACGAACTATTTCCTAAAGGAAAAAATGATGAAATAAACAAACAGCCTTAAAACTTTTCTCCTAAACAAGAACAATATACCAGTATCTTTCAATTATAGAACTACTTTATTAGTACTCTTTAATCCTATGCCTCAGATAAGAAAATTTTACAGTAGAAAGTGTCTTAATAAAGAGGTAAGAAACAGGTTTATGAGTTGGAATTTGACCACATGCATTCTCCACTTATCCTGATTAAAGGTAATAAACACGCGTGTAATAATGTGCATTACCTCATTGCAACAGATAGGGATAGAAACCTTTCTTTTGATTATATTATCCACTTAAAGCCCTTAATTTGTGGAGGGCCTCAGGGCAATAAAAAAGCAAATAGGCTGTTTGGATAATGGATCAAGCAGGTTGCTATTTAGGACTCTCTTTGCAGAATTGAAAGTAATAAATATGAATATGACAATTGTTACTTTTAAACTCACAAATAGCAATTTGGAGTTGGATTGATTGGTTAGTGTTGTGTTTGATCAACATATAAATTTGGAGTTGGATTGATTGGTTAGTGTTGAGTGTTTGATCAGTATATAAATTTAGTTAGATATCGATCAACATATGATTGGAGTTGGATCAATTGATTAGTGTTGAATATTGGTTGGTGTTGAATGTTTGATCAGCATATAAATCTAGTCAAATGTCGATCTGCTAGGTGTGTCAGCACATAATTTTAAAAGTTTTTGGTCAGCATATAATCTTACATCAAGATTCAAAGATTTGTAATCCAGTTAACATGGCAGATGTTGTTATCCACTCACCTTTTTAACTAATATATAAAAATATCAGATTACCAAAAAAATCCTAAAACTTACTTGTTCTTCAAACACAAGCTCCCAATTCTTCTCATATTAATTCTTCAAACACAGACTCCCAATTCTTCCCATATCAATTCTTCAAACACAGATTTTCAATTTTCCCCATCTTAAAAAAAATAACAACACTGCAAATAGGACAAGGAAAAGGCCATATGGATACACTGCCCACCCCAAGTTTAAGCCTCATATTTGCATGACTATTTTATTTAACAGATTTTATTTACACTTGCATAACGTGGAATTATTTTCTAGATATTATTTACATTTGCGTTCACACAACAGTACTAAATAAACACTTTTTTAAGAAAATAACAAAACTACGCATTCAACTATATTTGTTTCAGTTACATGTACCATATACAATAAAAATAAGTTTAGCAAAAATGTCTCGTAATTACAAAATCAGTACATTTGAATCTTACAATTCCTGTATTTACATAGGTAGTATACATATAGCAAAATCTTTCCCAAATTTTGAGCGATATTTACACAGATAATTATTACCAAAAAAATTAACAAATTTAACAAAGAAGCAAGATTTTTTCTTTGCATTGGCCCAAATTGTCACAATTTTTGATCTCCCTCCATTTTCAATATTCACTTTCAATCTTCAAAGGCTCTGTATTTATATGAATTATTCAATCAATCAACAAAATTCTTCGAGAATTTAAAGAATTTTAAAACACTTACACGGGAATGATTGCAGAGGCCGGCTAGAAACCCCATCCGAAGCAGCAGCAGGGAACATTTTGAAATCCGGTACTTAAGATCTACAATTAAAATTGTATGAGCCCAAGCCAGTGCAAGGTAGAATATCTATGCAATAGTTGATCCCATTCTTTTCAATCTGCACCCATAAGAGGTAAATAATAAGTTAGCCACCAATGTAATGGCATTGGTCAGTACACCGTAGGAAAGAAAAAAGCAACCAGAAAATACATTAATTATTACAGATCAATGGAAGGTTTACAAGGATACATCAAACTGAGTATTATTAACTGGAGTGTGAAACAATCGGTTCCTTAAATGTATGTGTAAATTCTATTTGAAGTTTAGATCCATAAAATACAAAGGCGTAGCTTCAATGTCTCCCATTCACTTCTGTGTCGTATCCCCTTGGTTATAATGGTCTAAAACAGAGTCACGGAGGCATTTTGAATCAATGACTTTACTTGAGATAGCAAAATTTCATTTGATAGATTTAATTGAAAGATTTTTTAACAAAACAGCGGAAATAAACATTTTAATGGAGCTGTAAGAAAAAAATAAAACCTTGAAATAAAATACAATAAAGAGAAAAAAGAAAAGAAAAACAAAAACTTTGGATCAGCAAACGTGGGTTAAGAGGCATGACAACCTCTAAGGAGTCGTGGCTCTCTCAAGGCATGCGGCCTTGTGGAGGCGCAACCTCTCCATAGGCCACCGCACCATAAGGAGAGCCTAAGACACCCTCCCCCTTGGCCGTTCCCTTCGTCTTTATGCCCGACCATCCAAAACATATAGAGGAAGAAAAAAAAATTAGTTGCTCACAATGTTTTAGACCTGCAATTTTAGATTTGTAACCCTCTGCAGGAAGCAACAAATTTTGCCACCCAGGAGAGAGAAACAACAACAAATAAAATGAACCAAATAAATTGTGAATGGAAGAATATACCTTTTTAGACAGTACGAACATCTAAATCTAAAATAATATTGACTGTATATGAATACTTGCAGAATAACACAAAGGACTGTTTCATTGACCAGAAATGAACCTAAATATACAGAACGCGCAAACTAAGAATGGATAAGGGCGCGGGAACGGCTGACGAAAGTCCCTCAAGAGATCTCGTCTCAGGAATGTATGACCACAGGACTGCTCCTCCAGCATTCTCCATCGCTTTCCTCCACACAGTCCGCCTTCCTCCAAGACTTTCTCTCCTCTACAACCATTGAGTCTCACTTGTTTAACTCTAAGATCTCTCTCCCTCTTTCATGTTCACTCCCCCCAAACTAACTTTCTTCAATGATCGATTGGCCCAGGCAGTTATTCAAAACACACGATCTCCTCATCCTTCTCCTCCTCATCCTTCTCCAAGCACGACGGCTTAGGAACCACTTTTCACTTAAATTATTATTTTTCAAATTCGCTCATCCACTTGTCCATTTAAGTGAATATTGGGGTTATTTTTAAAAAATAACTAAATTATTTATGAGCCCATACTTCCACCTGCCTCTCATTTTCAATGTAGCTTCAAAAACTTTACGGAGAATATTCTTTGAATGCTTTCACTGTATAAGCCTCTCGGCGTAATTAATATAGAAACTTAGTTGCAATAGCAAATTTAAGAAAGTTCTTTCATACTTTATCCTATAAATTTTAGAAACTTATTTTTATGTGTAGTTCTTTATAAATAATAATTATTTTTATTAGAAAAGATTACTTAAATAAATCTCAAGAGAGATGTTTTTTTTTAAATATGTTGAATTAAATTCTAAGTATATTAATTTATAAACTTACTTAAATGAAATAATAAATTTAGAATATTTGTTTTATACTTCAGTTTTTTAAATTTTAGAAACTTCTTTTATAATAATTTAACATATATTTTTTATACTTTATCTTTTTTAACATATTTGTTTCATACTTTATATTTATAAATAATAATTATTTTTGATTGGAAAATATTACTTAAATAAATATATACTTAAAAAATATAAATCAATCCATATCTTGTGTAATGTCTATTATAATTTTATGGTGAAAGTTACTTTAATTTTGTAGTGTAAACTTATTTGAAAAAAAAAATCATAAGAACATTGAAAAATATTCAATGATGATTAAAAAACACTTACACTTTTTTAACCAGAAGTGGTGGATACATTGGAAATGGTTTGAAAAAGAGTAGATGCAATGAAAATGCTCTATAAAAAAATGGTTAAGAACATTACTGCAAGTTAATCAACAAATTATATAAATATATAAGCTTATAAGCAAAGACCTTAATGAATCAAATTTATAAGTTGAGTTTAGAAAGCCTTGATGTTGCTTACATCAAGTACAAATATAGAAAATTGGTGATAATACAAACGGTTGAGAGGCTTTTGCTTCACTTTGAGAGTCGTACTCATAAAAGATACTATGAGTTTTGAGATAAAGACAATGAAGCCTTTTTTTTTTCTTAACAAGGACAATGCTATAGACCCAATGCATTACAATAAGTGTTTTCAAATATTTGCAAATACAATGAAAGAGATTGAATGAAGACACTAAAGGAATAAAGAAGTCTTAGGGTAGTTTAAAAGAGTGTGAATACCAATCTATCACTATTATTTACTAAATTAAATGATGCAACTTAGACTTTAATGCCTACAAATTACTTTTAATTGTACATTACTTGCCTTACAATAGTAACCAAAATTGACGGTTCAAGGGAAAATCAAGTGCTAAAAAATATCTCAAAGTAGCAAGAATGATGTCTAAAAGGTAGAATAGATTCTAACAGGCATTGCTTACACATCCAAGCTACAACAAACAACAAATGAGAGAAAGAATGATCATCAAGATTGATAACTCCAGGGCACATGTTGATATCAACTAGAACTTCCTAAAATTTACCTTAATGCATACCTCCTCACCTATATATTATTAAGATTGATGCTTTAGCCTTTTAAGTTTGGGGAGTGTACTACCAACCCTTAAATCAAATGCCACTCAAGTACTTCAATTTATTTTAAAAATCATCAGTTTGTTTGAGATAACTTGATATGGGGAAACCAAAATTGCATAAGATTTCAATCTTAAGAATATCTAACAAGTTTGTGATATGAGTTCAAATTAGTTATCAAAATTAGAATGATACATTTTATCTATTCTGACTTGAAAAGTAGTAGACACTCAAATAAGAAATTCCTTTGATAGCATGTATCTTTTGTTTAGTTCAAATTCAAAGACAAAAAATGTATTAGAATGGAAATTAAAAGTGTTTAGTTGTGATTAAAGAACATTACTACAAGTTAATCATTAGCATGTAAAGTTGTCAACAAAAATCTCAAAAAAAAAATCGTATTGTTAGTTGTTGAAGGAAGGGCAACCAAAAGGCAAAGAAAAGATATGATAATTGTGGTTATGAAAAGGCAAGTGTTTTTGTTATAATTCACCAAATTTCTGATCACACGTTTCTCAAAACAACATTCAAATGTACATTAGCATAATTAAGACAAACTTCCTTGAAGGCAATCATACAGAACCCATTCAATCCCCTCACACAACAAAAAAACATATAAAAACTAAATACAAATACCAAATTTGACATATCTTTCAACTTAAATTATTGTTGAGAAGGAGTTGAAAGTGTAAAGGTTATGCCTGAGGAATTGTAGGAGCGTTGCTAAGCATAAAAGAAAATGAGATGCAAATTCATATCCAAATTGAATTCGTAAAGCAAACCTAACTGGACTTCAAAACATAAATGGGAGCGTTGAATGAGGTACATACATTCATCTAAATATAGAGGATAGTTGGATTTGCTCAAGCATATAGAAGGCATACAAAATAAATGCATGCAAAACATGGTGGGAAGCGCATTGGTAGTCATGCATGCAAATTCCAAGCATAGACAAGGTATGATGCAATGTTATTTAACCTGATAACCAGAAACAACAATAAATTGCACATTACCTTTTCTCTTCAACAACCAATGTTCTCACAAAAGGAAACTACTAAAAAAGGAGTAACTAAAACAAATATTATGCATTTGTTGCATTTACAGTACGGTGAACATCATTAAAGAAATTTCTAAAAATAAAAAAAAATAACAACTTTTTTTTATGTACATGGATTCTCAAGGAATTGGCTTTCATTGTAAACACCTATCGATGTAAATATAAAATTTATGTAATAATTATGTTACATAATAATATGTATAATATAATATAAATTTATTATTTTATATTAAATTTTTTTTATTGATTATATAATATAAATTTAAATAATATTTTTTAAAAATTATTTGATATTAAATAAAATATAAATAAAATGAAATGAAATGATTATATAATATAATTATAAGAAAGAATAAAATAATAATTATTTAAACATAAAATTTATATAATAGTTTTTAGGAAATACAAATCTCATTCAACATCTCTACAAGTATAATTTATTTGCAAGAAGGCAATTTGTAGAATAATATTTATCAATTATATATATAAACATAGACATAAATGATAATATTTACAACAAATATATCTATTAAATTTAACAATTATTATTATCATAATGTAAACATAATGTAGTTTGATATTTATATAATTATTATTCAACATAAAGACATCCTATCCTTGATAAGGAGACAAAATTTATTCATGTGGACGTGAGATAATGGAGGGAAACACTTTCAGCCAAAGCTCAGAGATGCCAAGGGCACTTATCCCCACTCCAGGTTAACACATCCAAGTTTTGTTATCTCCCCTTTAATAACTTGTGGCTCAGCTAAAAAATTAGGCAAAATAATAGTTCAAATTTTTTAAAAATAGGCAAAATAATAAATAACTCTCACTTTTCCTAAAACTTCGTCAATAACACAAAACCTTTTAGCCAATCATAATCACAAAAAATAATTTTTACAATTTATAAAATTAAATATTTTACAAGTTCACTTTATAAAATTAAATTTTATTTTTTTCAAAAAAAAATATTGTTTTTGATTGGTTGAAAGCTAACTTATTAATAACTAATTAACTAAGAAAAACAAGACTGATTGCAATAGTATTGCCTAATGGTAAGTACTAATAAATAATACCATTTTCAACTTTACATAAAACTGTTGGCAACACAAGGGTAGACAACTGAGAGTGGGGGGTGAATCAGTTGTCACAAAAATTATACAAATTAAACTTATTCTCAGATCTGATAAATAAACATGAAAGCATAAACCATCACCACATCAAAAATACACATAACACCAAGATTTTTCACGTGGAAACTCTGTTAGGGGAAAAACCATCGTGGAGGTTAGTCCACAAGATTATACCCTGTTAAAAGTATAAAAGAATTGTGAATGGGAATGCACATGCATTCAAGCACACTGCCTAGAGCTCACTGCTCAAATACAAAAGGCTTACTATCCAAAGGAAGACACACTGTCTTATAGAAACATTCAGATTACATTCGGATTTTGAACTGAGAAAATAACATTTGATAATGCCTGATTACAGTTTCGGTTAAGCACATAAACATTTGCTCACTCTTCTTCACACTTTACTTATGCTCTCAAAAGATTAGAACATTATTCGCACATAACACTCGCACACTTCGCACACCACTTACACCATGCCTTCAAATGATATAAACAATCGCTCATTTATATCCACAACCAAGGATAACATCATCTACATGTCGGCTTTAACAAAATATAAAACATGTACAAATTGTCGGCCCAAATCATAAAAAAATATCAATGTGAATCAACCAATGTTGGCCACAACATAGTGAAGACCCAAAACAACTTCCTCGAACATGAACCACCTTTGAAAATTATGCCTCGAAGATCCACAACACGCTATAATCACCCTATCGGCCAAGAACACCAAAAATATGAACTCATAAAAGAAAATCACCAATTGCGAGCACAATGATCAATGCGGATCAACAACATAGATAGAGCACAATCTAGAAACATCCACAAGCATCATGAATCACCACAAAAGCATCCACAACACTTCAAGTTACTAGAATCACATCATCTTCTTCCAGGAACACCAACTAGAATAGCTGAACAACTGTCAAAACACAGATACTCATAACTCAATCAAATCTTCATGCGGATCTCTGAAATTTCACATGGATAAACTAGATATACTAAAAAAAAAACCCTTTAATCCACAACATCTTATCATCAATAGATTGAGTTGAGCAACATATTGAACTCCACTGCATCACTGACAACTTACAACTTATTTTATTACAATTTTCTCAATATCCTTGACATATACAGCCTTAAAAACATTAATGCCAATAGTGTTGACATCAATGACAACCACATATCAGCAACATCCAACAATCTCCCCCTTTGGCATTGATGGCAACACATGATGTGAAAAACACCATCAACACAACTTTCTCTTAGCACTTTCTCCCCCTTAGATTTTGACTATTTTCTCCTTAACTCTTTCATAGTTTTTCACATGACTCTTCTACCCCTTTGACATCAATGAAAAAGATACACATATCAACAACATCCAACAAAAACAAAAATAAAAAGCTCCAATTTAAATTAAGAAAGAAGGTCATACATGAACAATAAGCATAAATAAAAAATCTTGAATTTTAAATAAGAAAAAAGTTATATGTGAACAATAACATTTTGATAGATGCAATATTATCCTTGATAGAAAAAGTAATGCAAAACTATGAATTGCAATATACTACTAGTTCATTCAGGTGCACTTGGACTGAAAGATTGAAATAACACAACTTCTTTATAAGGAACATTTTAAAGAAAAACTCAACTTGTTATTTCAATCTTTACATGGAAAAAAGGGAATTAGTAGTGATATATACAAACCCAACTTGGTGTTAGTAGGCTCATTTTTACCATCTATTAGCATTTTTTTGAATGATCTTAACAATATTAATTAGAATGCTTTGTCAATGCATTAAATGTGAGTTTCTATGAACTCAAAACAACTCTTTTATACTTTGAAGTGTGACCTAAAAACATTAACTATTGAGCATAACAACATTAATTGGTAAGAAACTTAAGAAGCACACCAAATTCTAGGACTTAAACAACCTTAATGCCTTCTTCAGAGAGAATGAGAAGCTGGTCAAGAAGTAAGCGGGTTTTGAAAGGGAGGCGCTTCCTAAACCATGGGATCATGTTTTTCTTGATCTCATGAATTATGTTACTCTTAAGGGAAGATTTAAAGTCTTTTACTTTTATCATTTTTCGTTACTCAATCACCTTAGGCACAAAATGCTCTTAAGTTTCCTTTTTTTCTTGCTAACTTCCCTGGAAAGCTTGGTAAAAGAAACCCTTGAAGCTGCTACCCAAAACCCGAATAAGCCGCCTTCGTTGTGTTTACACCGAAGCCTAATTCTTCAGCTCTACCATTTCCATTTGGCCCTCTGTCCTCCCAAATCCATTTATGTTGTTCATGTTGAAAAGCTAGAACCGCCTGACCACTCCCCTAATAAACCCTCCCTTGTTGCTTCTATCAGTCCTGTTACCAAAATTTCACCGACAACTCATTTTGGTAGAGCTGAAACAATTGCTACATCTAAGGTGAGAGGTACTTCAATAAATTTTTGCTAATCCTAGTCATTTTCATTTGAAGTTTCAAGTGGAGCTCAGTTTTTATTATGCAATGATTCACAACAGAAAGAGATTATACAAATTGCATGATATTGTTGTATTTCATTCATTTTGAAATTAAAATGTATAAAATGTTGTTGTTTCATACATTGAAATCAAAAGAATGCTTAAATATCTCACACAAGCCGTGGGAATGACTGAATTGAATTAATACAATGATGGATGCAAGCTATACATTTGAAGATTAAGTAAAGAAAAAACAAATGAGAAGAGATCATATCCATCATTGCCTTAAGGGTTGATGTCGATGTTGGTCATTCTATCTTCAGCTCCTCCCGTTCTCGATATCTAGATGTACCTGTAGATGATTGAAATATTTTGTTAGAGGTCGGGACATCAAATCAAATCACATGTTTCATCAATAGACATATAACTTACACCTGTGATGCATTAAATCAACTGAGCCATTATCAAATAGATGCAAAGAGCCAAATTAGATCATCAAATGAGAGTCAAATCATTAGAAAGAGCATTGAACTTCACTATTTTTTCTAACTAGTTTGCTCATTGTGTAGGTACAGGTTAATCTTTCATTTCATGATTCATCTCTTTTAACATTTCAACATGTGGAGTAGAAATGGGCTCCCACAACGGTCGAGCCCAACATGCTACCCTTATGATGTTTAGGAGGGATATGAGGTGTGTATTCATCATAATAATCACATGATATTGCCCATCATTTTGGGAATCCACAAATGGACTACATTTATAAAGAGGAGCTGAAAAGTTATGTGGAGAAAGGAATATTGACTAACATTATTATTGGTTTTCTTCACTAATGGAGCAGCTAAGATGATAGAAAGCCATTTGAGATAGCTCTACAATCTTCACATATGGCATCAACAAAAGATGATTACATTAGAACAACGATACATGGAGTCACAATGAAACAATGAATAATACTTCTGGATGATTACATTAGAACAACAATATCAATGTATTTAATGATATATCAAGAGGAGCAGTACAATCATAAGCAGTAGTAGCTATAATGAAGAATGCCAGAGTCATTGAAAGATTGATCCCTTATGGTTATTATAATAAAATACCATTGATAATGCAAAATGAAAATGAGGAGCTTTTATACTGATTTATGAATCAAAACAATGATTTATGTGATTGTCATAAAGTAGCAGTAAAGAGAATGCAAAAATAAAGATGAGTATGTTTTAGGAATTCAAAGGATAGCAGGGATTATTTACATCCCTAATAATAGTGACACTCAAAAATACAAATTGAAGGCAGTTTGAGTGAAAGCGGTGGCAAACTTTTTTTTGAAAATATAGTGTTGTTTCTGCTAAGTCGTGGTTTAAGGGATAGTCTTCATGCATCTTAAGGCAGTATTATTTCACCAAAAGTGACAGTATGATCTTTCTATGAGGGATCTTTGCAGGGATAGTCATGAAAAATACTAAGACAAGTCTTCATTTCATAGTAACCCTTCTAATTATTAAGAGGGACAACGACATAAAAGAGTTAGGGATTTAAACCATATGGCAGTTTTATTGAAGATCTTAAGTGATGCTTTTTAGTTTCATAAAAGTCAATCAAAAGTTAAAAAAGGGGAAGGCTTTACTTCAAACCCTCGAGTGTCTTCATCTCAAAGTCATACATCATGTATCAAGAGAATAAATCTTTTTAAACTAAGCCACGACCTTGGGTTTTAAAACCCATAATGCAAAAAATAGAAAAATGCAATTATGGGTTTGTATTCTTTTAAAACCCTCACTGTTTTGAAGCTCATATATTATGGAAAAAAAATTACTATGTTGCTACAGAGGCCCAATCTACACCAATATATTTATTCAAAGTCACGACTTGGTGTTTCTAAAGCCATGACCTATGAATGGAGGAAACCTTTAGCATTTGCAAAGCAAAGGAAATAAATATCACAACAAAAAGTTTCAAAAGCTCTCTACACAGAGGAATCCCTTGAAGATGCATAGAAAATAAAGCCACAACATTAGCAACAAAACCAGAAAATACAAGGGTTCCAAAACCCCAATCTTTTGTAGAATAAAGGTGAGAGTGAAGTGAAAGGAGCCGCAACCTATAAAATAAAGGTATATGCAGTCGATATCTGCCTTTGTATTTAGAAAATATATACAAAATTTCTATTTCCTTCAGAAATTTCAAAAGTGCAAGGAAAAAACCAGAATGAACAAGTTTTTTAAAGCATTCACTGTGACAAATGAATAAAAATATAGATTTTCTTTCACATTTTTTGAAAGAGATGCATCATTCAAAAAGCATAAAGCAACATACCACAGGGACATCATGTGTCTTTAGGAAAAGAAGTCGACAAGAAACTACCAGTAAACTCTAGAAAAGCTCGAAGCAAACCTTAAGCATGGCGGCAGTCACCCAGCTAGAGTCTCAAAAGTGAAGAATGAGAGAGATTTTAGGGTTTTAGTGCTTTTACTTGCATCCCTAGTCTGAATGTGGAGTGTTTTTTGAATTATGTTTTAAGATAAATCACTATATGCAAAAGGAGTCGGGTCATGTTGGGAAGTTATAAGGGGTTTGATGTAATTTTTTCAAATGTTTTAAAAAGCCCTTATACCTTTGTATGTGAATTTACAAAAAATATTGCATTTTAGCAAGTATTGAGTGCAATGATGATTTTCCTTAATAATTGTTATGAAATTCTCCATAAGAGAGAAGGGCATGCTTTTAATAACATTATTAAAACAATCACTTTGATTGCTTTTAATAACATTATTAAAACAATCACTTTGATTGCTTTTAATAATTGTTAAAATAGATTATTTTTGTCAAATACACATGCAAAAATAGAAGAGTGGAGTTCAACAAAGTTTCAGAGTCTCATTTTTAGTTGATGGAGCCTTTTTCGGAGTTCTTTTAGTCATGCACATTGAGAGGAGGAGTTTGCAACTATTTGAGCTCAGTTTGCTTCAGTTCTGACTCCCCTTTTCATGGGTTTTCATCTTTGCTTGTGAGAGGGATTTTGGAAGATATTTTCACTTTCAATTAGTTGCTTGTGCTACCTCTTGATGCCTTGGAGTTACCTTTTGTATACATTGAAAAAATACTTAGTCTTTTTCTCAGTTCTTGCTTCTTGCCTTTGCATTTTGTAAAGAGAGATTTGCCTTGTAACTCATTTTTACAGTTTAATATATACAACTTTTACATGTTATTTAAAATTGTTACTTGCGGAGTTTCCTTTCAGTTCTTATTGCAATCGAGTTTTTTCCTTCTCAAATTTAGGTGTTTTCCCTCTATTAATGATTTGGATACAAATTTAATGAGTTTTAAATCTTAGAACCTTTAAACTTATGTCTCATTAATGGATGCATGTACACAGATGCAGGTTTAGCCACAGGTCATAGATTGTGCTACAGATTTATCTTTCCCTTTAGGTTGTGAAAGCATTATTTTTCCTTCATAAAGGATAGATTATCAAGCCTTTTTGTGAAACATTTATGTGTTTAAACTATTCAATTTGAGTTGTGAAAACATATTTCATGAGAGATAGTTGTGAATCAAGCTGCTCACTTTTCCATTTAGGTGCATCAACATAGTTTAAATTTTAGTTTATGCATTCATTTCAAAGCCTTTCTTCCCTTTTCCTTCAAGAAACTAGTTATTCATTAGAAAATCATAAGGGAACTGGCCCATAATCTGGAGATTCATCTTCGCTATGAGCATACCCACAGGCTCAAAGATGTTTCCATGTTTCACAAGATTGCTAAGCGTATAAACTTGGCATTCAGGTGCAATCTCTATGACAACATGTCCCAAGAGGAAAACCCCCCCTGTGGAAAGCCAACCCAAAAATGCTCCTAGACCAAAACCCCTACATAAAAGAAGAAAGGTGGAGTGGAAAATGCCCAGTCTAACGTGGCTAACAGGTTGTGTGAGTTAAAAAATGCCCCTACCAAGAAGGACAACAAACCGTCAGAAAAGACTGAAGGTAAGAAGGAGACTTCGTGTCAGGTGGAGATGCCGACTTCAGACAGTGAGGGAAAGAGCATAGATGACCGTGATTCTAAAGGGGATACTATTGTGGCAGCTACCATGGATGTGGGGATGGAGAAAACTAGTGTTAGGAGGTCCCATAGGCTAGCCAAAAACAAGATGGAGGTGTCGGTGGACAAGATATCCAGCAAATCAGAGGAGACTGACATCAAAGAGGGGCAAACTAGCGGCAAAGAGGAGTGCAATAAGGACACTATCGAGGAAACGAAGGAATTTGTTGAAGGACCCAACCACTTCTCATATATGAACAAAATAATCAATGTGGACTCCACCACCCAGTCTTTGGACTCGATGGCTAGTGAGGAAGAGACCATTAAAAGGACAAATGACATGATGGAGGATTTCAATAAGCTGTAGGCGTGGGTGGAAAAATTGGAACATAAGTTCACTTGGCTGACACAATTCACCATTAAAATCATTCACTAGTCTACTACCACTCTCTCAGAGGTTCTCAAGGAAGAGGTGGCGAAGGAAAAAGTGGGAGAGGGACCTAATTGGGTGGGTGATGATGTACTAAATCTTTTCTTTGAGAAGTGGAATGGGATTACTATGTAATGTGTGGGTCTGTGTTTTGGGATGTTGGTTCTTTCTTTGCTATTGGTCTATTGTTCCTATTTCTTTTGTTTTGATGTAACTGGTCTTTTATTGTAACTTGGACTTAGTCTTTTTTTCGCCCCTTGGGCTCATTGTGTAAAGGGTACTGCACCCTGTAAATGCAACTTACCTTATCAAAAACATTAACTATTAAGCTTAACAACACTAATTATTATGTTTTAAGGAAAAAATGAGAAAGAATTTTGGTAAAACATCCACTCCTTGATCACAAAAAAAAATTCTCTTAGGAGAGGAAAATAGCTCACATGAGTTAGAAGAATTACTATGGTGAAAAGTTGTCCTAAATGCAATACCTATCTATATAATGTTTGTTTTAAAGATACATGAAAGTATTGTCTTAGACATTGAGAAATAGATTAAGACAACTTTTTGAATCAAAGAATTTAGACAACAAAAGAAAGATCCTTCTAATGCCATGGGAAAAGGTATGCAACTCAAAAATAAGTGGAGCAAGAATTCATAACTTGGAAGCACAAAATTTGGCATTGAGGACTAAACTAACCTAGTATTTATAGTCCAGAGAAAACTCACAGCGGTGCAGATTAATTAAGTACATATATTTGGACTCGATGAATAAAGAAATAACTTTCAACTTAGTAAATCCCCTTTTGTTTTGAAAATGTAGAATTTCTTGATAATATACATGTCATTTATTATTCTACCTTATCTAATTCAAGTTGTTCATAATGATGAACATATCTTTTGGGAAGATTCTTGGAACAAATATAAACCTCTACATCAAAATAAAAACTTATTAGAAATAATAACTTTTCTAAAGGATAAGTGGAACACAAGAGTTAAAGATTATTTCATAGTTGAAGAAGATTATTTCCCCAATAAAATAGAAGCCTATAGACTCTTTCCCATTCTCCCTCCATTAGAAAGCTCTATATAGAGAAGAAATGCAAAAGAGACAAATATGTTTTTTAGAGAAATAGGATGAAATAAATTTGGACACCTTTGAAATTAGGTAAATATACAATGAAAGGCAGATATGAAGTTCTCACTTGTAATAACTTTTAGGACTCTTGACCAAGTCCCTCATTCCTTCCTAAGGTAGGTGCTTTCTCTTGATTGGCTCTAAATAATAAAATATTAACTAGCATAAAACTTGAAAATTTTGACATCACTTAAATTTTCACATGCATCCTTTGTAGTAAAGCATATGAAGATACATAGTATCTTCTTTTGAATTGTAGTTTCATTAGAAAATGTTGGAAATGGCTTCGAGCTAAATTGGGATGGTTAGGCCCTTTTCAAAACTCCCTGTTTGAAAGACTACTTGGCTTGTCCTCTATAAAGACTCTACCTATGCTAGCATTTGGATAATCATTCCATGCTTAATCATATGGAATATGTGGTTAGAGAGAAATAACAAAATCCTCAAAAAATCAATCACAAAGCTTGAGAAAGTTATTTTAAAAGTGGAGAGGGCAATATCTAAAGCAATGATGAAAGATCTTTACAAACACCACCAATCTAACAAAAAATATAATTTGGGATGATTTTGTTACTAAAAAGTAGCATTTCATAAACTCTCCCTCTCATACGGAGATATTAATAAAAGAAAAGTTCATATAGATAGAAATAAATTCAAAGGGAAAGATCAAATGCAAGAACTATTTTAATAGATCACAAAGACCTTATCCTAACAACTTTTTTTTAGAAAGCTTCCTCCTAAAACAAAGAATCAGCTCTCCTCAATCTTGAATTGACATGGAAGATGAATATCTCCAAAACTATAATAGAAAATGACTAGAAAGATTCCTCCTAAAGCAAACAACATAACTGAAATTAAAGCTCTCCTCCTAAATCTTGAATTGATATGGAAGAAAAGTATCTCCAGAACTATAATAGAAAACGACTCAATGATTGCAATTAGTGCAATATTACAATTTGCGAAATAGTTCATTGTTACAGAGAAGCAAATGTTGGAGGACACTTTAGCCAACCAAGCTAACAAATGAAGAGTATATTAAAGAGTACGGAAGGAATGCCATTCCACTTAGAAACTCATTTCTAAAACAAAGTCTTTGAATCGTCCAAAAAGGAAAGCTATATTTTAGTTGGCTGGAATATTCTAATCTTCTCCACTCAATCTCTTTTGGATTGCTCTCATCCTTGATTGGCTTCCTCAGATGCTTTCTCTAGAGTACAATAAAGATTTGGTGGTGGCATTGCTCCTGTTGGCTAATGGGAAGCTTGGTCTAAGCTTTTCTACACTGTATCATCTCCGGTCTAAGATGATGTGAAGTGACAAACAATAATTAAAGGTGATTGACATGTCCACATGTCATTCTTTTAATCTAACTATTGTTCTCATTTTTGCAGGTCTGGTGTCCTAGCTGGCAACTTTCTTCCTCCTCTCTTTCTGTGCTGTACCTATCATGCTAACGCAACTTTAACTCTCTGAATACAAGGTATTCCCATCCAAGTGTTCTAGCTGCAATATTAATCTTGTTCCGGTAGTCCTTTCCAAATTTCATGTAGATTCTTTTGTCATATCCCCTATGATCTGATTGAAGATGCCATCCTGTGGTAATTGGTAAACCTCTGCTCCATGAATTCTATAGTTACCTACCATTCGCTGATATTTCTTCTATGTTCTTGTCGAATACCATGGACATAATCTCTGATGTCGACACTATAAAATTCATTGTGGAGTCTTACATCCATCCAACAATTTGTCACCCTTAGACTGTGGAATATGTGCTAAAACAATTTGATGCCAAGAGTGGTTATGCTGATGTTGGTGGTGTTTGCCCAAGATCCCCTCTTAGCAGCTCTCCTATGCTCTTCTTCACACTGTTAGCTCTGAGATTTGCATTTTTGGCAGATTCTCCCATGACTGCAATATCTACCCTAGAATTAACCAGTGCAGATATAGGAGAAGAATTATATCAGTGTCTTTCGAAACTATTTGCAGCTTTGCAGCTCCTAATTTCTCATCCATCTGAAAAAATTCACTGTGCCATCCACCATTTCAAGATGTTGCTCTAGATGTTGTGAGTTCTAGTGGGTGCTATGATGACTAATATGATTGCCCCTACGATTGGCTTTTGAAATCATACTTAAATGTTGTTTTATTCCCACCATTTTGATGTTGTACACTACAAATTTCACATTAAACTTTCTTTGCCAAGGGTGGAATTATGTATCTACAAGCTTGCCCACTTCTTATATTTAAGAAAAAACATTACCCAATATGTCTTATCAATGAATCAAAAAGTGAGTTTCTATGAATTTAAAATAATTCTTATATGTTTTGAAGTGTGAATTTTCTTCATCAACTAAAAGTACATTTTTTTATGAGTTTAATGATATTAATCAATAAATTTTGTCAAATGCACTAAAATGAGTCTTTATTAATTCAAAATAAATGTTCTATGTTTTGAAGTATGAACTTCCTTCATCAAATAAACATTTATTTTTTATGTTCATAATTTTTTTTGTCAGTTTGTAAAGTAAAACTCTCGAGTATTAAAATTACTCTTCTAATCCCTTTTAATTGTTGAAACACATCCTTAAAATTTGCCTTGATTATTTTTAGTTCAATAGATTTTATGGTAGAATGGTTTTGTTAGGAAAAGTGTATTGTACCCCTGTGTCGGTAGGTAGTACTAACAATATAGCCTACAAAGGTGTTAGCCCCTATTGATAGCTATTAGTCATTGGCCAGCCAATTAGGGTCAATAAGGCTTAGCCCTTGGATCAACCCTTGGTTTGCTAGGAGACCGTGCCCCACACCATGTGGGGCCATTATTTTTTTAAAATTTCATTGTTGAATTATTGTCGCCCCTTTGCCTAAGCATCATCGGTGTAGCACTACTGTTGATGGGTCATCGATAGGGCCACCCAAGGGTCACCAACCTACCACCTATTATCCAAATTAGAGCAATTTTTTTTCTAGAGGGCATAACTTTCGTCTCGGGTGTTCAATTTCAACTTCTTATAGTCATTTGAAAGGTAATTTCAAGTAGTTTACTATTGTGTCATTGTGTGTTTCCTTATTTTATTGTTTTAACAAAGAAATGCTTGTTGGAAGTTAGATGTTCTTTTCATACTTGGAAAGGTCATAATTTGTGCATACAGAATCAAATTTTGGACTTCTTATTGTCAACATAAAGCTTGTTCAGAGAACTGCATAGTGGTTCAAATTTAGATATGCTTTGGTATGATTTATTTACTATTATTTCCGTTTGATTTGTTTATGGGTTCTTGTGACTATGGTACTTTTGTGAGTTTATGGAAAATCGAATTTGAGATGATTTGGTGTTTGAGTCATTGAATTCTTATGTATATATATTTGGTTATTCTTATTTGACATGGTTACAATATATTATTAAATTTATATGTTGCTTTGTGAGATCTACATGTTTTGTAGTGTTGTAGGTTGTCTATACACTTACATGTTGCATATATGACTTGGATGTGGGTTGTTTGTACCTATAGATATCTTAGTTTTGGTGTAGATTCTTATTTTTGGCTTGGTTTTGTCACTTGTTTCATTGGTTTGGTTGTCATTATGAGGTGGAGAGATGGTGTTACTAAGTACAATCATGATGTGGGATCTATACTTGTTGACTATGTGATGCATACATGTGTGACACAATGGGAGTTTGGTGCTAGTAGATTTGGCGGTGATCATGGTGTCATGGATGTTCCTTGTGCGTTTAGGACTTTGACATTACATGATTGTTTATGCAAGTGCATTGTTGGTGGTGTTGGATTGATTCTTAATCATTTGTGGCAATGTATCTTCTTTGACGGTCATGGTTTTACTTTACCTTTTGGAAGCTCCTAGTCTTATAGTTGAGTTCTTTGATTATGTGAGGGCCTTTGGTTGATCTTCAATTAAGAGATTGTTATCACGATGTCATGGATATCTTGTGACAACGATATTTTGGTGATGTTGTATCTTCTTGGTTTGGATATTATGGTTGTACTCTTCCCTTTGGGTGCTCTGTGTTGATTTCTTTGATTGTGTTGGGGCCACAGATGATTTTCATTTAGGAAATGGTTGTCATGATGCCATGGAGAGCTCTATATCATAGTTCAGTAGGAGATTGTGGTAGTGATGTTGAATTCGTCATTAGATGATGGATGATCTTCTGCAATGTTTTTTGGTGTCATGTGTGAACCTAGATCCTATACCAGCAAGAACACAATAAACAAACACATTAATGAGATCAAATGCAAGTTAGAATAGAGATTCCTCAATAAATCCATTTGAATACAAAAGAAAAGGAATGAAATGAAGAACACAACAAATTTGAAGCTAAAATATCAAATCATATTCTAAAGCAAACCAAACTCTTAATCTCTTGAGGGGGTTGGTGCCAATTTGATGTGAAAATTAGCCCTTTCCCAACTCCAATGATGTGATGAAGATGATTGATGAAAATTATGATCCACTTTATTCAAGATTGATGAGTGCTCCAAGATGAAATTTGCATAACCTAGCTATAAGACTCAATGAGATGGATGAAGATTGCTATGAATTTGAGTATAGTAAGTTTCCTCAAGTTGTGGATGATCAAATGAGGAATTAAGCCTCTTATTTATAGAATTTAAAGTTGAAGAGATATCCGAAATGGAGCAATGTGGGACTAAGAATCAACAAATGGCAATGTGCCACTTGTCAATATGTGAATGGATGGAGGATGTGCAAGTTTTGAAGAATTTGTCAATAAATGCATATATTTGAATTTTGAAATTGTTGAAATGACATGTAAGAGGGAAAGAAGGTGCATTGAATGCCACTTGGTTGAAGGCAAAAGGACTTTTTAGGTGGAGTAAATGCCTTGTTGGAAGGACAAAGTCCACTTGGATTTTTGAATTCAAATTTGAGGAATATTCCTTTATTATGCCTTTTGAGAGAAAATAGAGATTTAATAAATGAATTAAATCTATTTTCTTGTGCAAGTTGCAAAAGCTAGAGGATGGGACATGAGAAAAGATTAAATTAATCAAGGTTAATTAATTTAATGAAAGATTAGAATGATATGACATATTGATTTAGATTTATGGATTGATTTAAATCAAACATGAGAAGAATATGGTTTCAGGATTAATTAAATAAAGATTTTTGTTTTATTTAACCAAGGAGATGAATTTAGATTAAACTAAATAAGGTTTTAATTTATTTAATTTAATGGGTGGACTTTAGAGATTTAATCAAATAAAATTAATTATTTAATTAAATAGGGATAATTAGATCAGACTGATTGATTTAATTAACAAGAAAGGATGACTTAATTAGATAAATGATTTATTTAATTAAGAGAGGAACGTTGATGAATTTAATCAAATAAAGGTATTCGATTAACTAGTTAGACCGAGGGATGATTTAGGATGAAACGGTGTTAGTGGTCGGGATCAGATGTGTAATGTCAATCAGTATATTTTACGTGTTTACATTTTTCCCCTCTTTGAAGCAGTGCACTCGTTGCATTGGTTCAAAGAATAAACAGTCTCGATCAAAAGCCAAAAAATTTCTTTTAAAAAAAAAAAATGCCTCATTACTGCCCCGACAAAGGAAATTATGGTAATATACTGCCCCCTCGAGAGATCGAAAGAAAATTCTGATTTTTGGGTGATCTCGCGAAAAAAGAGGACAAGGTGTCCAACAAGTCCAGAAAGGCTCTGGGAGGTCAAAAATGAGGTAAAACGCCAAAAAATGGTGTGAAATGACCCTTAAATGGACAAAAACGGGATCGGGGGTCCAAAACCCTAGCAGGATGGCTGAACGGGGTTAAAAAACCCTAATTTTTAGGTTTAAATAGGCCTTGAGGGGCCACTTCCAATTCATTTTCACATTCAGCCTTAAGAGATTTCGCGATTTGAGCCTTGATATCTTGACGAGATGGCACAACGACAGCTCCCATTGCATATCTCTAACCGAATACGGACATACCAGCGACCTCCCGGCATCAGGGCACTGGTATGTGATCCTTACCTGAGCTTCATTTTTCATTTTACGCATTTATTTATTGCTTTTAGAACTAGGTCATCTGCAGTGGTGCTATATAGTGCCGCTCAAATTTCAAACTACACCACTGTCTTTTAAACTAGACCACCATCACAAGATGAACCGCCGTGGCAGAGTTTGGAGTTTGAGAAAAAACCTCAAACTCTGACACCTTCGTGAAATGGAGCGCTGGATTCCAAACTCTGACACCGCGACGAACTTTAGAATTAGGGTTCAGGGTGCTGAAGCAAAGTGCACCGCCGCAGTGCAGTTTTGAATTTGAAGATGCCAGCGTTGTTTGCAAATTTCAAACTGTGATGCCTTCACAGTTTGCAATGCTGGGCTAGCTTCTTGAACGTTCGAGATAAAATTTTCTGATGATTTTAACATGGTGATCTTTCCTAATGCAGGAGGGGGCGAGGGAGCTCTATTCTGACGAGCACAAATCACTGGAGATATTCAGTTATTTGTGAGATCTGACTGACAAGGAGCAAGACCGACTTCGAGGGATGGGGATATGGTACATTGCCTACGTAACACTCGTCCAGACCCACCTTGGCATGATGTTTGCGCTTGCCGAGAGATGGCACAGTGAGACATCATCCTTTCATCTTCCCACTAGCGAGGCCACCATTACCTTGGAGGATGTGTGGTGCATCCTTAGATTGTTGATACATGGTCGACGAGTTATTTATGATATGGATGTCAAATGGGATGCTTTCCATGCAATCCTGGCCATAAAGGACATTATTTTTTGTGAGGGCTAGATAGAGCTAGAGCACCACAGGACGCTCACATCACCATTTCGTCTTGTGATTGCTGCCATCATTTCAGGTCTTGTTGCTCTGAATCGACGAGGCTAATACTTCAGTCTTGGTTGGGGGCTTTGCTGGGGGTGAATGGTCGTGACAGGCCAATCCATTTTGCATGGGGTCCCTTTCTTCTTGCCTCCCTTTATAGGGATTTACATGAGTATGCATACTTGGACGGCAGGGCACTTGGTGCAGGTGTCATGCTCCTTCATGTGTGGGTGTGGGAGCATATCTCCATTCTTCGGCTGCAGATTGTTCTAGTGCCAGTCAGGCCTAATGATCCAGTGGTTTGGCACTACAGGGGCGGTGTGTCCTTCACACACACAGGCAAGCATGTGATCCCTCACTGGAGGAAGGTCATTGATGAGATGACCATGTTTATATGGCATCCATACCTTGGTCGGCCCGGGTGGATCAATGATGTACAATATCTACTTTTTGCCTGCCAGGATCGGTTCATACAGGGTTGGGAGAACACTATGATTGAAAGGTACCTACCGGGACAGGTTTAGCGCCAATTTGGTGAGGTACAAGACAGGCCAGATGATGACTACGTGGCCATTTTTGCTTGTACAATATCATAGGGTGCCTAAGGGAGATACATTCCTACTTTTGGGGCAGTGGACAGTTTTAGGCAGCTAGTGGCCAGGCCATGGGCATACGATTAGGGGGTCGCAGATCCAGGAGTGACCCAGGCGTACAGAGATTGGTTTTGACCGCCTCTACGTTTGAAAGTTCTAGGTGCACTCTTTGTTCGACGGAGAGCCAGGGGAGAGGGTCAAGTCAAGGATGAGGAGGTGGTGGTCCTCCAACAGGACAACCAACACAGGTCCAGCTGACACAGGTCCAGCCGACACAGGTTCAGATGGATCAACCTCGTGCTGATGTACATATGCAGGACCGAGATCAAGGGTTGGAGGGTGGACATGATGGGCACTAGGATCGGGCCACCACACCACCATGAGCTGGGGGTGAGGACTAGCCTCATGTGCAGCCTTTGTCAAGACAGCCATCGGGTCAGCCGGATTTGAGGGACGAGGTGATATTACAGTTGCAGGCCCAGGTCTAGGCCTTGACAACAGAGAGAGACCAGGCTCGTGCAGAGAGGGATCAGGAAATTCTTTAGAGGCAAGTTGCAGAGTTACAGGCGGTTGCAGAGATGGGCCACAGACAGCAGCTAGAGAGTATGGCGGCCTCCTCCTCTCACAGCACAATGCCTCTTCGCTCATATAGGGAGGCCATCTGAGAGGCAAATTATTATCGGTTTCTTTACCAGCAGGTCATACCTAGACTAGCCCAGGCCCTAGATTATTCATAGCGGACCAGCCACAGACCGACAGAGGGTGATGGTGACAAAGGCGAGGGCAGTAGATAGGAGGGTTAGACCTCATTTTGATTGAGATATTATTCTTTTTTTCCATATGGGCTCATTTTTGATAGCCCATTGGGCCTTTTTGTACTTTTTGACATACACACATGTACAGTGATTTGATTATTTTGTACTATGACAGTTACTTGATGTTATATATGAGATGATGATGTTGATGTGATGTGTCGTGTACCATTTATTTATTATGCATTTATGGATGGTTCTATTTCTATATGTGATGCAATAATGTTATGGTGCTATGTGATGGAAATACTATATGTGGATGCATTTCTTTCTAATGATATATATGCATTATGTGATGGTTATGAAACTAACAGATCTATATTATGCCTCATGTGGTATGCATTTGTGATGATTATGGATGTATAATGATATGTGATATGGGTGGATTTTATGATGGTACATTTCTCTTGTAGTGCCTTTTTATGTATGCTTTTATGATGGTGCAATCTATATGATGATTTCATGTATGTTTGATGCAAATGTGATGATTTATGAAATGATTTCTTTTTTGATATCCTTTTCTGTTATGATGGTGATGATGATGCGAATGCAGTGATCATGATATGCGGCTATGCAATGATGAATGTATGTGATTTACCATGTATGATATGCACTTGTGACGATGTTATGATGTGATGTTATATATGACGTGATATGTTATGCAAAATGGTATGGAAATGATGATTCATGGCATAATGAATACTTTTATGAGATGTTTTATAGGATTATGAATGGATATACTTAATGTAATGGATTGTTTATAATGCTTATGCACCTATAATGCTTTGTTTAATTATGCACTGGATGCTTATAATGATATGGAATGATTTGTGAAATGAAATGCGAAATGATTTATGAGACGTTCTATATGATTTGGATGGTTGATGGATGATATGCATGTTTATGACAATGTATGCTTTATGAAAATGCCTGACCTATTTATGTGATGCGATGGTGGTTATATGATTATGCCATGGATGATATGATGGATTATTTATGTTTTATGTAATTACGTAAGAGATGGCTATATGCAAATGTGTATGTAATGTTATGATTATGAGATGCTTAGAATAACAAATCTATATTATATGCATATGAGATGATCAATTTTTCTATATGATATGCATTGTGCTGATGATTTGTGGATGCAGGATTAATGATGGTGGTGATTAACTTCCATAGTACCTTGTTAGCATGAAAAGAAAGAAGAAATGGAAGAATAAGAGATTTCAACAAGACAAAAGATGATGATGATGATGAACATCTGCCATGGAGTTGGGATTTTCAAAGGGCCAATTATCTTATGTTTGATAACACACATAAATATGATGCATCAAAGTATTAAGAACCAGGATGACGTTGTATTTAGTGTGATGGACTTTGACTCGAAAATTAGATAGGAATATCCTTGTTCACACCTGACATACGAAAACCTTACTAGGATGCACTTTAGATATTTCAAACATCTCATACCAAAACATAGAAAGGCAAGCCTTCCTATGTGTTCAACAAAATATCCAAAACACCCTCTATACACACCTAATAAAGCAAGTATTCGCCAAGTTATATTACAAGAACGTCCAACAAGCGCAACAAATAAAAAGATCATGATCATTGCCCCATTCCTATCTCTCTAAATCCCTTCGTTGGGGACATCATTGAGAGGTCCTTGGAATGTGCATAATAAGATAAATCAAAAGACAAAGATATAGTAAACAAACAAGTTGATGTTCTTCAATACCGCTAGCCAAGACTAAACTATGGTAATGCCTGATGTTGATGTCCATTCTAGGAAGGATGCATCCTAGAACATGACGATATCAAATGATTTGATATGGGACTAATTGGATGATAGGCTATTGACACAAAGAGTTGATCAACTTGCTTATGTACTAACCTAGATTTTGAGATTTTGACGTTTTGAGTTTCCACTTTTTAACATGCTAGACTTGTTTTTGACTGTTTTACCAAAGTTTGAGGATGACGATTGTTTATTATAAGTGATGTTTATTGTGAGTGTAAGAAAAATGGGATGGTTGGATTTTTTCAAATATTTGGATGTTTTTGGAGTTTCAAAATGTTTTGAGGCTATTTTTGGTATTTTTTGAGATTTTATAAATGTTTTGATTTTCGATTTTCAAATGTTTTGGGATTTTCTGAGATTTTGACCAAGAGACTAACCTAAGGACCTATCCTAGGGGTCTTGAAGGCTGATCAACAGATTAGCCTTTCCTACATTATACATGCAAAGACCACGTAATTTGAATGACGACTTGACCAATTTACAAATGAAGATATACATGATGAAATGTCAGTTTATTATGACGGACTCCTAAAGGACTGACCTAAGTGTCTCGGGGGATGATCAAAGATCAACCTTTCCTATGTTCAAGGCTCAGAGACCTGTAGTTCAACAAGACAACTCTATTTTTTGACCTTTTTACTTTTGACCTATTTTGGGATTTTGATATGTTCTGAATGTTTTTGGATTTTATTTTATTTTCTGATGTTTTTGAATTTTTTGATTTTAGGACTTCAACAATATACATGAATATGATCCGATGAGAATATTCCCTCAGCGTGATGCAATAGACTACTCTAATAAAGGCAGGACAAACTGACCTTAAGGATGGGTCGAGTAGTACTAGGAGGGATCATGATACGAATAAAGGACCAAGCTATGATGTGGATGTGGGTGGCTGATGGATGGAGATATGGAATGTGATGGAAGATGGATGTGTAATGAATGGATGATGTAGAACAAGCCATAAAGATCCTGGTGGATGGAAAGTGCTTATTTACACAAGTCGCCTGTTCCCCAGGTTTTCACCAAGGTAATTGCCCAAAGTGTCACCAAAGTGGTTTTCACTAGAGGACGATTTTTCTCTTTACTGTTTTTAATCCTTTTTCTTTTTTTGGATTCTTTTTTGCTTTTTGATTTTTTGTTGTCACCAAGACGCCTATTTGCCAGGTATTAGCCAAGGTAACCGTTTTTTTAGGAATTTTTTTTATTTTTATGGATTTTTGGTTCTATACCTTGAAAGATTAGGCATAAAACTTTTTGAGATGAGAGTTGTTCATGGGCTCTTGTAGAGGTTCCCCTTCGGGTGTTGATAACTAATATGCCCCTAACTTATTGCTTGTTTTGATAACAAATGGTCCTAACCAATTGGGTTCAAATTTTCCTTTGGTGTTTTGATTTAGGACGTTCTTATAATTCTCCTTTAGTACCAGTTCTCCAACTTGAAAAGTCCTACTAATTTTCTTGTTATAGCTCCTCTTGAGTCTGTTCTGATAGACTTGCAAATGATTTAAAGCGTCTATACACCGCTCATCCAGTAGCTCCATCTCATTCAGTCTTGATACTCGGTACTCTTCATCTGTGATGAGGTTTTGTAGTGATATTCTTAGTGATGGGAGCTTGATCTCAATGGGAAGTATGGCTTCTGATCTATAGACCAGGGAGAATGGGGTGGCACCGGTGGGTGTCACGGATGCTAGTTCGATAGGCCTAGAGGGCAAGATTGAGCTATAGATGCCAGTCACGACTTGTGTCATTGATTGTTTTTTTAAGGATCTTTAAAATGGTTTTATTTGTGGCTTCTGCTTGGCCATTGCCTTGGGGATAGTATGGGGTGGAGAAGCGATGTTGGATTTTGAATTTTTCACAAAGGTCACAAACATCCTGATTCTTGAATGGTGTTCCATTATATGAGATAATAGCTAGGGGAACATTGTATTGACATATGAGATAGTTCAGGATGAACTTTGATATCTGCTTCCCCGTTATGTAGGTCATTGGTATAGCTACGACCCATTTGGTAAAGTACTCAGTGGCGGTTATGATGAAATTGTGGCCATTAGATGAAGTGGGAGTGATTTTTCCGATGAGATCGAGCCCCCATTGTGAGAGGGCCATGGTGTAACAATAGGATGGAGCTCTTGAGCCAGAGCATGGATGAGGTCCCCATGCTATTGACATTGTAGACACCTCTTGACGTAGTCATGTGCCTCTCTTTCCATTGTAGGCCAATAATACCCCATCCTCAGCAATTTCTTGGCCAAGGTCATTCCACTCGAGTGTGAACCACAAATGTCATTATGCACCTCAGTTAAAGCAGTCAAGGTTTCGTCGGTATTAAGGCAACGTAATAAGGTTCCCTCTATGCTTCTACGGTATAAGGTATTTCCTAGGATGACAAACCTAGAGGATTTTTTAATAAAAGTTCTTTTTAAGCTTGAGGGTAAGTCAGCAGGTAAGACACCTATTCGTAGGTAGGTATAAATTTCATGGTACCAAGGATCTCCAGGACCAACGATTTTGCACACAAATTCTAACTCTGGTACCTTGAATGCAGGCATGAGAAGTTGTTCTACCACGAATTCATGTTTTAGGACGTTGCGAGGGATTTCCAGTAAGGATCCAATTGTTGTCATGGCATATGTAGCTCTGTTGTTTGCTCTAGGAATTTTCTCGAATGTGATCTCGATGAAGGATTCTTTGAGAGTTTCCACTAATTTCTTGTATGGAGTGAGCTTATCATCCTTAGTCTGGTATTCACCATTCACTTGATTTATTATCAGTTGGGAGTCCCTGTATACTTTGAGGACCATGATGTGCCACTGCACTACTATTTTGAGACCTATGGTTAAAGCCTCGTATTCTACAATGTTGCTGGTGTAGGGGAATGCCAATTTATTTGATCTAGGTATGCATTCCCCTTGTGGGGTGATAAAGAAGACACCAGCTCCTGATCCATGTTGCGTGTATGAGGCATCAAAGTAAAGTTTCCAATGGTCGGCTATGTTGAGATTGAAGATGGATTTGTCTGGAAACTCTGAGATGAGAGGATTCTTTGAATAGATTGGTGCTTCTGCAAGCTGATCTATGATGACTTAGCCTTCAATTGCTTTCCACTCCACATATTCAATGTCATACTCTGATAGTATCATGACCCATTTGGCCATTCTTCCAGTGAGCATTACTTTTGACAGTAAGTACTTGAGAGGGTCGATTTTGGTGATGAGTTCTATTTTGTGTGCTAGCATGTAATGTCTAAATCTCTATGAAGCAAAGACTACTGCTAGACATGATTTTTCAATGAATGAGTAGTTTAAGTCATGTCCAACCATTGTTCTACTGATATAATAGATGGCCCTTTCTGTCCCATTTTCATTGTGATGAACTAAGAGAGCTCCAAGGGCTGTTGTTGTTGCTGAAACATAGAGAATTAATGGCTTTGTTGGGATCGGCGGCATGAGGACTGGTGGTGTAAGTACATATTCTTTGATCTTATTGAAGGCTGTTAGGGTTAGAAATGGCAGATATCTAACAATTAAATGTAGATCTATGTAATAAACAGAGAAACTAAAACACACACAAAATAAATCATAACACAGAGAATTTAACGTGGTTCACCCAATCCGGGCTACATCCACCAAACCGCAGCCATCCAATACTTTTATTATCTAGTGTAAAACCTATTACAATCTTGCAAATAATCGCATTTTTCATCATACTGTAATACCCATCTGAACCCCTTTTTAACAAGCTTAGAAGCTTCCAGATTTTAGGGTTCTACAAAATCAGATTTTTCCTTTTTCGTTGATTTTTCCTTTTTTCGGTGATCATGCGAAAAAGTAGGAGGAAATTTTTTCTCGGTACGCATTTAGAAGCCAGCCCCACCGGAATTTCATTTTAACGGATAGGGGTTGGGGTGTACAGTATACCATGGGCTATACATTATAGCATGATCAGTCGCTACATACCAACAATCTCCCACTTGGAGACTGATCCTGGATGACACTGCTGCAATTACAGCTCCCACTGGAAATAAGTACCTTGGACCCTGCTACTCTATTATACTTGAATTCAACCTTGAAGGCCAACTGAAGCTGAAGAGGAGCTCAACTTCTCCCTTGTCACCGCCTTCATAAACATATCCACTAGATTGACATCTGTATGTATCTTGTCCAGCTTGACTTGTCCATCCTCCAACACCGAACAAATGAAATGATATCTCAATTGTATGTGTTTTGTTTTAGAATACAAGGCAGAATTCTTTGCAAGATGTATAGCACTCTAGCTGTCTGTAAACAAGTAATTTCCAGTCTGTTGTTTTCCCAACTCATCCATGAAAAGTTGCAGCTATATCATCTCCTTTGCTACTTTTGTTGCAGCAACATACTCTGCCTCTGTGGTGGATAAAGCAACCACCTTCTGTAATCGTGAAATCCAACTCACTACTGTCCCACCAACTATAAATGCACTTAGCATTGTGCTCGCTAGTATCATATCCCTACCAAATCTACGGTATCAACATAGCCTTTTAAATCAGTATTAGAGCCCCCAAAACATAAACAATTATTGAATGTACCTCTCAAATACCTGAGAATCCATTTTACCGCATTCCAATGCTCAACTCCGGGATGACTCAAATACCTACTAACAACTCCTACAGCATGTGCAATATCCAGTCTCGTGCATACCACGGCGTACATTAAACTGCCTAGAACTAAAGCATATGGTACCTTGGACATTTTTTCTCCCTCCTCTTGTGTCTTTGGACACATATCCTTAGTCAATTTAACATGACTAGGCAAAGGTGTGCTGACTGCTTTTGCATTCTCCATATGAAATATCTGCAACACCTTTTCAACATAATTGATGCGAGGATAAAATAATTTTCTATTTTCCTATCTCTACAAATTTTTCATACCAAGGATTTGCTTTCTTTGCACCCAAATCCTTCATAGCAAAGATTTTGCTAACTATTGTTTAAGCTCGCTTAATGTAGTGCATGTTAGACCCGGCTACAAGCATGTCATCAACATATAAGCATAAAATAATGTAGTTGTCGATGTCAACCTCTTAAAATAAACATTAATTGAATTACCACGTTTGTGGCCTTTCGACCATAAAGCATCCGATTTAAAATACCACCATTGTCAGGGGTGCTTTGGCTAGAGCCATATAAACTTTTCTTCAATCTGCACACTAGTTTCTCCTTACCTTTGACCTCAAAGCCTTGTGGTTGTTCCATATATATTTCCTCTTCCAAATCACCATGGAGAAAGGTTGTTTTAACATCAAGCTGTTCTAAATTCAAATCTTCAGCAGCCACAATATTTA
>VDFB02047230.1:258905523-258932123 GCA_007258455.2 Sequoia sempervirens | reverse complement strand
ACTTCTATAACCTTCTTACCCTCATACGCCATTGCTCCCACTCAGCCGTGAGACTCCCACTCCGGCCGTGAGACTTTCCTACATCAATAGGTGAAACACAACTCACTCTGATACCACTTGTTAAGGTTAGAAATGGCAGATATCTAACAATTAAATGTAGATCTATATAATAAATAGAGAAACTAAAACACACACAAAATAAATCATAACATAGAGAATTTAACGTGGTTCACCCAATCCGGGCTACATCCACCAAACCGCTGACCATCCAATACTTTTATTATCCAGTGTAAAACCTATTACAATCTTGTGAATAATCGTGTTTTTCATCATACTGTAATACCCATCTGAACCCCTTTTTAACAAGATTAGAAGCTTCCAGATTTTAGGGTTCTACAAAATCAAATTTTTCCTTTTTTCGGTGATCACGCGAAAAAGTAGGAGGAAAAATTTTCTTAGGGGCTGCCGCCCCCGAACCCCCGCTTTTTAGGGGTTGCCGCCCTCGAACCCCCACCTGGGGCCTGGCCTGGCCCCAGACCCCAGCAAGGATAGGAGCCGAGGTGTATAGTATACCATGGGCTATATAGTATACCATGATCAGTCGCCACATACCAACAAAGGCTTCTTCACACTTGTTATCCCACTTGTACGCTACTCCCTTGTGAAGTAGGTGAGAGTATGGATTCTGTTTATTTGCCAGTTGTGCTATGAATCTTCAGATGGACTGAAGCCTACCTTGGATACCTCTTAATTGTTTCAATTGTTTGGGTGCCTCCATCTCAAGGATTGCTTTTACCTTAGTAGGGTCTACCTCAATACCTCTCATTGACACTATGTATCCTAGCAACTTTCCTAATTGTACGTCGAAGACACACTTCTAATTTGGATTTAATCAGACCTTGTATTCCTCTAGCCTATCGAAAATAGTACTCAAGGTTGTTATGTGATCCTTCCTCTTTCTGGATTTGGCTAGTATGTCATTGACATAATCTTTGATAGTTTTATGGATCATGTCATGGAAGATTAAGGTCATGGCTCTTTGGTATATTGCTCTTTCATTCTTCGAGTCGAATGGCATCATATTCCAGCAGTAAGTCCCCCATGGACAAGTGAAGGCCATTTTGTGTTGGTCTTCTTCAGCAATCATTATCTAGTTGTATCCTGAGAAACTGTCCATCAAGGAGAGCATTTCGTGTCTTGTTGTCATGTCTACAATCATGTCAATGTTGGGCAATGGTAAATTGTCTTTTGGACATGCTTTGTTTAAGTCCCTGAAATCTGTGCAAATTTTGATGCCCCCATCGGGTTTTGAGACAGGAACTAGGTTTGACACCCATTCTGGATAGTCTATCAGTCAAATGAATCCTACGTCCAATAGCTTCTTTAGTTCCATTTTGACTAACAGGGCGATCTGAGGGTGCATTTTCCTAAGCTTTTGTCTAATGGGCTTTGCTTCAGGATATACTATTAAGTGATGAACTACAATCTCTAGATCGAGCCCTGGCATGTCAGCATAGCTCCATGAAAAACTAAATTGTCTTTCTCTCAAGAAGGCTGCTAGGAGCTCTTGTTCCTCTGATAGTAACGACTCTACATAGAATGTGATGTGTGGGGTGTCCTCTATTCCTAGATTAATTGGATTGCATTTTTCTGCTAGGACTGTTGATTTTTACTGATGAAGAGCTCTGAAAGGAAGATTGAATCCCCCATCCTCAGGTGCCTCAGAGAGGTTTTCACCATTGGATGTGTCCTTTCTTTTTACTTTTTTTGGGTCAAAGAGTGCCATAGTGTGGTTTTCACTCAAGGACCTAGAGATTATTCTTAGTTTTTCGCTTTTGTGACTGAGGGATTCAATTTTTTCCCCATAATATGTATGTGTGTCTAGCTCAATGATGAATCCTAATTTGTGATCCCCTCATGGAATATTATCCCGTAGTCCCATGAATTCTAAGAGCACCTCATCATTTTCAAATGTGTCAAGAATTGGTGGTCCTCGTTGGTCATAATCGATGAGTTGTGGGTAGACTAGACAGATTTCATGATTTTGGTTTTCAAACTCATAAGATAGGGTGCTAATCATGAGAAGGGTGGTATCCTTGAAGAGCATAGGTAGGTTGGTTATGGGATCCTCATCATCACTGCTACTACATACATCAGTTATGTCAAATGTGAAGTTGTCTATGACTCGACCTGTGGATACAGGTAAGCGAAGTTCAACTGGTGTTGGTTCATGGGGAGTCTTGACTGCTTTAACTGGGGGACCTCATCCATATATGGTTATACTCAAAGGGGTACATCTGAGGCCAAGATTTCTCATTTGTGTCTCAGGAATGAGGGGTATTATAAGCCCATTGTTGTTTTTCCCAAGTCTCTGGTTTCTGTCATAGCCCATTGCGAGCATCATTTGCAAACCTTTGCTTATGTCATCCATTGGTAGATCAGTTGTTGGTCTATTATCTTGGTATAGGAGATGAGATGGGTCCTCCTCTATGACTTCTCAGATGAGATCCCCCCAACTTCTGAAGTTGGGATATTCAGGGGATGTTTGGGAAGTGGAGGCTTGATTTGATTGCAGACGTCCTCATGATCTAGGAGATTGTGGTAACTCTCCTACCACAAAGGAATTTTTGGGAATCATATAGTTTCTGCAACCGTTGTCCTGGATGATGACTTTAATATCAGAAATGGTGGGGATGGTAGGAATGTCAGGTTTTTATGTTGCTGAAGTGGAGGCAAGAGTGGTTGGATCAATGTACGGTGTTGATGGGCCTTCATCATTTTTAGGTACTTGAGGTATTTTGTAGTATTTTTCCTCAAGGATTTTGCAGTAGGAGAATGGTTTAGAATCTCCATGGATGGTGACCTCTTGTCCTTAATATGTGAATTTGACACATTGATGGAAGGTTGATGCTACTACTTGCATTGCATGGATCCATGGACGTCCTAGGAGAATGTTACAAGGAAAGTCGAGGTGCAGGACCTAACAGATAGTTTCCATGATAGTTGGCCCCACTTGAATAGGGATTTGAATTATGCCTTGGGAAAATCTTTCCTGATCATCATACGCTCTGATTGTAATACCTTTTCCTTTGTCGATGAAATCCTCTGAGATTTTCAGGTTCTTAATGAGCTTGAGGGAACAAATATTCAAGCCTATACCTCCATCCACCAAGACTCGCTTGAATTTATTTTTCTGTACTAGGACCTCTAAATGGATTGCACGGTTATGAGATGGTTGAGTGTGAAAATATTGGTCAGAGAATGTAAGGAGATTCAAGGTAATGATGTTTCTGACCATAGCCTGGAATTTTTCCACACCAAGATCTACGGGGACCGTGGATGAAGCCAATGCTTCCTCAAGGATTTTCTTGTGGGCGGATGAGATTTTTAATAACTCCACGATGGAGATTTGTGTTGGGGTTCTTTTTAGGTGATCAAGGACATTGTAACCATTGAGAACAGATCTGGGTGCAGGTACTCTATTTGGCTAGGATTATCCTACGATGGTAATTTTTCAACCTCTTGTGGTGACTCCACAATCGACATGGGCTCCTTTGATGGTGATGGTAGTGCAATAGTCATCCAGGGATGTGACAACATGGTCTTACACATGATTCATGTTCTTGAAGGTACCTTTCCCCTTATCAGTGTTATTGTTCCCTTTATTGTTATGGTTAGGCATCATATTCATGTATATTTTGAGATTTTGATTCCCTGTTGGTTGTTCTACATTTATGATTCTTTCATCAATGAGGTCTTGGACTAGGTTTTTTAACCTCATGCAACTGTTAGTGGTGTTCCCTTTGATTTTGTGGAAGTCGCAAAGCTGATTTTTGTTGTACCAAGGAGGTTTTACATCTGGTTCTAGGTAGTTCTCATAGGTGGGAATCTTTGTTTTCATTTATTAGTTTCTTCATGATGACTTCAAGTGGTTCCCCAAGGGCGGTGTACTTTTGCTTGGTGAAGTTCTTATTTCGCTGGGACGGTCCCCTCTGATCATTGACGTTATTGATCACTTGATTGTTTGGTTGTTGTGTTTGTTGGATGGTTGTTTTGATAATGGTTTTGGATTTGTTGTTGTGGTGCGGGTATGTTTTGCTGAGGTGCACTGATGACAACTTTGGCATCAATGACACCATCATTGGTAACATTTTTGTTTCTTTCCCATGTGCGAGGTTTGTCATTATAGCTTGTAGATGGGCGATTGTTCTATTGTTCAGGATATGAAGTTGATCCTCCAGGTTGTGTCATAAGGGCCCGTTCGATACTGAGTGCCTTGGAAATCAACTAATCGTACGTGGTGATCCCTTGAACTTTGAGGTGATATGATAAGAGGCCGTCAAGGTTAGATATGATAATGCACACTTTTTGTTCCTCGAGCATGACCCATTTACTCTGATTGGCCTTGGATCGCCATTATTGTAGGAATGAAGAAAATGATTCATTCTTTCCTTGTTTTAGAGCTGAGAGTTCCTCTAGACTGACATCCATGGCAATATTGCATGCGTAGTTTTTGATGAATGCATCTATGATTTCTTGGAATGTCTTGATGCCTGTAGGTAGGCAAGAGAACCATTCCATGGCATGGCCAGCCAAACTCCTAGGAAATAGCCACATTAGATAGGTATCGTCATACGTGACTTCCATGCAATGAACCTGGAATTCTCTGATGTGATCCTCAGGGTTTCCTGTCCCACGATACTTGTCAAACTTGGGGATCTCAAATCCATTTGGGAATGGTTTCATCACAAGGCTCCTGTTGAATGTATAAGGACACAAGTTGCTAGATGTTTTTATGGTTCACCCTGATTGAAGGTCAAGCACTTGTTGTGAGAGCAACTTGATTTGTGTTGTCACATCGTTTTGCAAATTAGGGGGTGGGATGAAAGTGTTGTGAGGTGGTTTGATTGTTAGTTGGATGGGTGGGTTGTTTGATGGTATCTGTACATTCTATTGAGCCATGTATGCTTGCACTTGCTGCTATATAAACAATGCTTATTGTTGGTCTTGTTGTTGTTGTGCCAGGATTTCCTATTGTGCTTTTGTTTGCACCAACAACACTTGTTGTTGGGCTACTAATTGGGCTACTTCTTTCTACTCTTGGTATTGTTTTACCGCTTTTTGATATGCTTGTTGTTGTGCAAGATACTGCACTTGTGCTTGTGCTTGTTGTGCTTGATATTGGGCTTGAGCTTGAGCTTGAGCTTGTGCTTGGGCTTGTACCACTTATGCTTGAGCTTGTGCTTGTACCTGTGCAACTTTTTGTTGTTGTTGTTACAATAAGATTTGGGCTTGAGCAGCCTATTTTTCTTGTTGTTCTTGTAATGCGGCTTGGGCTACTTGAGCAGCTTGTGCAGCTTGAGTGGCTTGTTGAGCAGCTAGTTGTGCGGCTTGTTGCTTTTGTACTTGCAGGAATGCCTTTTAATAGGCCGCTTGCTAAGCAGCTTGTAACGCCATATTGTATTGTCTTGATGTATTGGAGCTTGGTTGTGGTGGCGATGGAGGTGGATTCAGAATGGTGCTTGTTGTGGTGGTGAGAGGTGTTTTCATGTTGATGGTTGGGTTTTGAGTGGTGGATGGTGCGATCGATGTGGTTGGTCCTTGATAGATCATGTTTTGAGATGTTAGGGGGGTGGTCAATGATGTGATGATGGTGTTTTGCGTTATCGGGATGGTTTTCATCTTTTGTTGTGATGTCAATGACAAGTATTGAGAGTTTGTCGTGATGCTTTGATTGATTTTTGGGATGTTGGTTTGATTTTGATTGATATTTGGTAAAGGGGGAAGCCCTAAGCCAAGAAGTGGTGTGGATGATGATGGTGATGGTGGAAGTGGTGAAAATGTGAGGGATGTGATCTCTTGAGGAAATGGTGTGGTGTCAAAAATTCCCCCTAGTCCGAACATGTCACCTTCTCCTTATGAGGTTATGGGGAGAGAGGTTTGGGGTATTGCGCAAAAGGATGATGATGATGGATCATTGGGATCATGGAAAGTGAGAGGGACATATGTATGCAATGGATTTTGGGGTACATTTTTTCCCAAGATGGTGTTTGCATCCAAATCTTGATTGTCGACAAGGGGTTATGTTTGTATGGCATTGAGAAATGTGCTTCCCTTGTTAACACTAGGTTGAGTTGGAGCAATGGATGTTGTGATTTTTGGGATGTTTTGAGTGATACTTTGGGATGGGGGTGTAGATGAGATGGGGATGGTGGATGAGATTGGGGCTCTGATCCCAAAATATGGTTCCACAATAGTACTTACGTCGAAATCAGAAGGGAGTTTAGCCCCTTGTTTTTCCAATTCGAGCATGTATAGTGAAGGGTTGAGTCTCAACATGATGTTGATAATCTTATGATTCTCTAGATTTTGAACCATTTCGGTGATTTCCTCATGTGACATCCCAAAGGGACTATTAATAAGATCCTCCACTTGGCCTTCCTCTTGTGGATTTTATGATGATGAGGGAACGTTAGTTAAAGGATTGCTTGATTCAATGGGATTCATTTCGGATTTTTTTTGGCTTAGGTCACTTGAAGCGGGTGTTTCTTTGTTGGCTTCCATGTTCTTCTTGTGTTGAGATCTAGTTTGCACTATAAAATAGGGATCATTTTTTCAAGAATATGGGAGATGAATCTCTAATTCTTTGGATTGATATATCTTTAGGTACAAAGGGAGAAATTTTTAGGATGTTTCAAGGATAAAAGATGATATCATGGGGATGATGTAAGAGATGGATGATGTGGATGTTTGAAATTTTGAGAAATCTTGAGGGGATGCTAGACTTTTTAGGAATTTTTTGGATTTGAATTTCCTAAATTTTGAATTGACTTTGATTTGATATTAGGTTTGCTTTGTTTTTAGATTATGAACAAATAGACCCTAAGATGTTGGATGATTATCTAGGGGATAGATTTTCTCAAAGGATGATAATTTGAATATGTGTAGGGAGAAGGATGCATCTACCCACACCTATTCAAACAAGATGACAATTTAACCAAGCATATGAAGAAGGATGCATCTACATATACTAAGCTAAACAAGATGGTTTGATAATTTAACTGAGTATATGAAAAAGGATGCATCTACACATACCTAGCCAAAGATGATTTGATGATTTTGATTCAAAGATTTCAAGGATTTTGTTTCAAGGATTTGATGATTTTGATTTTTTTGCCAAAAATCCTAGCATGGAGGATAATTTCAAGATTTTTCAAAAGATGACGGTGAGGTGATTTTGGTTTGATGTTCAAGGATCACTAAAAAGGTTTGATTTTTTGATCCTAGAATGTACCTAAAAATACGCTTGTTTAGTAGACCTCGGTATTGAAGAACATACAATACTTCTAAGGACCTCTATAACTAAGAATTGGTTCAAATTGAGCATACATTTCTAGATTGTTCAAAAGAATGAGTCTATAGAACCTTGTGAATTTTTTTCTTATTTTGATATGTTGCTTTTGATTGCACTTCCTAATGTATTTCTTGATGACCTTTCAAGTGTGATTCCTGAATTTTGAACTTTTGTTTTGGGATTTGGACTTTTTTGGAAATCATGAGGAACTAACACATGTGTGAGAGCCAATTTTGTTATCTTTGCTTAGTGACTTTGTTTTACCACAAACACTTCTTTATTTAGATTTTCAAACCAGATGTCCAATGTCCCAACTTCTTCGAATCCCACAAAGTATGTTATGTGGAACTTTGATGAAATCAAGGCGAGGGTTACCTTTTGTTTAACTTTAGTAGACAAATTAAGATGTAAATCCAAGTGTTTAGAAACCTCTAAGGATAAATCCCAAGGGCAAGAAATAACACATGTATTTGGTCAACTATATTTTCCTCCTAAAGGGTTTGAAATTTTGATGATGATGTTAAATGTTTGTTTCCCAATTTTTTCAAACAAGAATAGCATTTTGTAACCAAGAACAAGCACAACCTTATGGATATGAAAGACTATATTTGTTGAGTCCCCACTTGGACAAGTCCATCTATGCTTATCTTTAGCGAATGGTTAGATGTTTGACCCTACTGGCTCCCCTTCACGACACTCACTTATACGTGTCAGCCAAACATCAACACCCATGAAACTCCCATGGCATGCTTTCCATTTCTACTAAAGACCATAAAAGTGTGGGGCAGCTTTAGAACGACCATTCTTGCACCAACAAATAGGTAGGGATTTTGGCCTTTCTACAACAAGGGTTTTAATTCGGACTTTCCGTTCGTAGGAGTTGACCCAACGTGGCGAGATACCATTGATTCCCTTATCGTTAGAGCCAACCGTGTGATACTGGCATTTATTCCAATACCCACATTTATATCCCGGCTGGAAATACTCTTGGTTTTATAGTGTTACCGGTTGAGTCGTTCCCTTGGGTGAGTACTTTTTTCCCAAGGCAGGCCCTTTAAGATAAACAATAGCGAGCAAACATACCCATAACTTGATCAATCTTTGTTGAGAAACAAAGAGATAATACACACAATAGGTTTGACTCACACTCACACAATTTGTTGTTCAATTTTATAGCCCAAAATGAAGTGTGGAGGAAATTACTTTATCTCAACCTAAGATCACCAAAAAGGCCTTTTGATTCTCAAGATCATTGTGAAGCGTGAGAGAAGTGCATACGTGCTTTTCAATGATGTTAGTTTAAGTAAGCAATCACAAAAAAAAAGTAGCACATGTTCTTTTTAAAACCCTCAAAGCAATAAATGACTTATTTTTAAGCACCAAATCAAATGTGGAATTTTCCTTGTTCAATTATTAGCCTCAAACAAAATCTAGTGAGTTTGTGTCCTAAAGTTCATTTTAAGCTCCTTTTGTAACAAGAATTTAAAAAGTTCTTTTTAGAGCCCAAAGTAAAACTAGTAAGTCCTAAGCATGAAAGACAACAAATTTTTCCTTAAGAGGAATAGTGAATCCTCTAAGAGTGTTGAACAAACACTAGTGTTTAAAAACACTTGGTATTACAAGATGAGGTCATCATGCTTCTTTTCCTCTTCACCTTTGACCAATCCAATCTACAAGAAAATCAGTTAGATTCTACAAAAATAGAGGTCAAAAAAGCATAAAACAGATTGAATAACTAGAATTTGATAAAAAACACGCGTTAGAAAAAAAAATTCCCTTTTTACTTCCCTCCAGTGGTGCAATCCACGAAGGTGTCACAGTTTGAAGTCACCTTCAGTGTTGTACCAGTCAACGTCGCTCTGCAGCCAGACCAGTGAGCATGAAGGCATCACTATTTTGATCAACGATGCAGTTTGGATTTTGAAAAGATTCCAGCGAGCCAAAAAGATTCAGTGATTCTATTTGAAATTTTGAATTCTGGGCGGGAAGTATGGAGTGTCGCAGTTTGAACTTTGCAGCGGTGCTATATGGGGACGTTGGGTTCTCAGTAGTGCTAAATAGTGACGCTGAGCTTCCAGCGGTGGATTTTTCTGTAAACACAAAAAAACATGGGATTTTCTCAAAAAACATGATTTGATCTTCTAAAATGCCCTCCTTCTAGAGCCAAAATGTGAACCTAGATCCTATACCTACAAGAACAAAATAAATAAACAAATTAATGAGATCAAATGCAAGTTGGAATAGAGATTCCTCAAGAAATCAATTTGAATGCAAAATAAAAGGAATGAAATGAAGAACACAACAAATTTGAAGCTAAAATATCAAATCCTATTCTAATGCAAAGCAAAATCTTAATCTCTTGAGGGAGTTGGTGCCAATTTGATGTGAAAATTAGCCCTTTTCCAACTCCAATGATGTGATGAAGATGATTGATGAAAATTATGATCCACTCTGTTGAAGATTGATGAGTGCTCCAAGATAAAATTTGCATAACCTAGCTATAAGACTCAATGAGATGGATGAAGATTGCTATGAATTTGAGTATAGTAAGTTTACTCAAGTTGTGGATGATCAAATGAGGAATTAAGCCTCTTATTTATAGAATTTAAAGTTGAAGAGATATCCAAAATGGAGCAATGTGGGACTAAGAATCAACAAATGGCAACGTGCCACTTGTCAATATGTGAATGGATGGAGGATGTGCAAGTTTTGAAGAATTTGTCAATAAATGCATATATTTGAATTTTGAAATTGTTGAAATGACATGTAAGAGGGAAAGAAGGTGCATTGAATGCCACTTGGTTGAAGGCAAAAGGACTTTTTAGGTGGAGTAAATGCCTTGTTGGAAGGACAAAGTCCACTTGGATTTTTGAATTCAAATTTGAGGAATATTCCTTTATTATGCCTTTTGAGAGAAAATAGAGATTTAATAAATGAATTAAATCTATTTTCTTGTGCAAGTTGCAAAAGCTAGAGGATGGGACATGAGAAAAGATTAAATTAATCAAGGTTAATTAATTTAATGAAAGATTAGAATGATATGACATATTGATTTAGATTTATGGATTGATTTAAATCAAACATGAGAAGAATATGGTTTCAGGATTAATTAAATAAAGATTTTTGTTTTATTTAACCAAGGAGATGAATTTAGATTAAACTAAATAAGGTTTTAATTTATTTAATTTAATGGGTGGACTTTAGAGATTTAATCAAATAAAATTAATTATTTAATTAAATAGGGATAATTAGATCAAACTGATTGATTTAATTAACAAGAAAGGATGACTTAATTAGATAAATGATTTATTTAATTAAGAGAGGAACGTTGATGAATTTAATCAAATAAAGGTATTCGATTAACTAGTTAGACCGAGGGATGATTTAGGATGAAACGGTGTTAGTGGTCAGGATCAGATGTGTAATGTCAATCAGTATATTTTACGTCTCTACATCATGAATGGGTTCTTAGATCCCGTTTCATCTGTGATGAGAGTTCACTAACATATTGCGTTTCATTGACATGATATGGATATCTTTAGGTGTTTTGGAGATGTTGACATCCTGGTTCCATGGAGGAATCTTGGATTCTTTGGTTGATTTGTTGTTTATGCTTTGCCATTTGACATGTGTTCCTTTCTTCCATGATGTTTGTTATTATGCCATGATGTACTCTTGATTCTATATTAGAGTTTTGGCATGATATAGGTGGTATTGGTAGTATGATATGTTCATTGGACATGTGATCTTTAGAGGATATATGATATTATCATGTCATGATGTGCTCTTGATTTTGTAGATGTGCATTTGGAAATTTGACGTTGATCTTATGGGTTCTCTTTTTATTGAGTACATTGATCATTTTTTTGAGAGCTTCATGATGGTGCTATGTTGCATTTGGAGCTTGGCATGGATTGATCTGTCATGGATGGAGCTTGGAATGGATTGATCTTGGGATTAGAGATGTGTTTAGATGGTTACTCTTTGGAGGTTTCAATAGGAAATCTGAGGAGCCTACACCTTGGTTGGAAGTGAGCCCAACATGGACCTATAAAGGAGTTTGTTCTTGGAGAAATTCATGATGACTTGGTTATCTTGGAGGATCATTCGCATTCCCCACTCTTAATCTACTCGATGATTAGTCATCTAAGAGGTATTTCCCATTCTTGTTTTTCATATGCAATAGTTTTTGTGTTTTATCTTCTCATGCATATAGATCTTGAGCTATGGTTATCTAGTTCTGGAGGATTCACTTGAGGAGTGTATGGCATGTTTATCTCCTTCAACATATGAGTTCACTTATTATGAAATTCATTTATGTGGAGTTCAGGAGATATGTTGGGTTGATTTCCTAATATGGGAATGGTTTTGAGTTTGATCTTCCTTCGTTTTAGAGGCTTACATCTATGTTGGTTACATGATATGTTTTGTCTGATCTTGGGATTAAATGGTTAGGTGTTGTTGAGGATTTTCTTTAGGGTGTTGTGAAGGAGATCATACTTGACACAATTTAGCATTTAGAGGTGTATGTAGAAGGACATGCTACATGTTTTGATTTGCATGTTCTCTCTTTGGTCTTGTTCTTCTTCTTGGATGTTTGTATTCACATGACATTAGAGTTGAGATTTGTGTGGAGCTATAGTGAAAACTATGTTTGTGGTCATGTCTTGTTCATTATTCTTTGGTGACGACATGGAGGTTCCTTTATCTCTTTCTTGTGTTGGGTGTGAAGAACTTGGGAGATCTATGGAGACCAATGTGAGAGGTGTATTTGCAAAAAATATTGTTTGCAAGATTTGCATATATTTGTGGATGTTCCTTGGTACTACATGATGTTGATTACACCTTCTATGTAATGTTATTGGTGGATCTTTATATGCCTTGATCATTTTCATATTTGACATTACCCTTACATTGGGAGTTCTTGGATTATCATGTTCCCGAAATTGTAACACTAAATATGAGATATTGAAATACAAGTAACAAAATTGAATAAATATAAAAATATAAATATAAGTAATTTCCATTTAAAAATTATTATTATTATTATTATTATCAAAATAATATTATAATTATAAATAATAAATATTAAATACCATACAGATATCAATATATATATAGATAATACAATTATCAAATAGAATGATTAATATTTGCAATCATCAATATCTTATCACATGCCTATATAGATAAATAAATAGTCACAAAGTAACTTCCTAAATGCATTGACCCCAAATTAATACTAACAAATAAACATGCAGTGATTACTAATACAAATTGCAAGACTCGACCTTCACATGGATCAAGAAAATAAAAAATATAAGGAATAAAATAGAGGCTGCATATATTCGGGAAAATATTCAAATTACTATAAGTTGTGATCTACCAAAGATATAAAGTAGGAATAACTAATAGAGTAGATCAAGGAATAAAAGGAATAGAATATTAAGTAGCAACTTATGAACATATCACCACTGGTTGAATGGAAAAAGGAGGGATTTGCAGATCTGGACAGGTAGTGGTAATCTGCAAATCAGACATCATCCTTGGGTCCTAGTTATTTATAAATAAATAATATTAGGTAACAGGTAAGTGGTAAGTATTTCATAAGTTCATATAGTACATTTAACAAATATATTAGAATTTAGATAAGGATATTTAATACATATTCTATTAATTAAAATAATTAAGTTGATGCATTAAGATAAGGGCATTAATCAATATTTTATGAATTAAATAATAGTAAGTGATGCATTATAATAAATTGATATTTAATAATTAAATATAGATTCAAATAATAGTGTAATGCTTATAGGTATCAATTTTGACAATGTTATTTATTATGAATGTTATTTTGAAATAATAAGATTATGCATATACTATTGATTCTTATAACACTACCAATATATTATTAGACAACTAATTATACAATTTGTAGGGTTGTATAGTGATGAACATATTATTTACTTAATTATCGTATATGCAACATATTTTGTAGAATTCAACATTACTCATATTGGACAATAAGATTTTATTTATTAGTCATGATAATAGCAGCTCTGTATATTTGCATAAGTTTGAGTTATCATATATTGCTAAATATGACATAATGGATATATGAGTGATCTACATCATTGATTCAATATGTGAAGATAAAATATGTGACTACATTATATTTATATTATCTAACTGTGGTAACTAGCCTTGATGAGGGAATTGAGGGCCTACGAGGAGGGGAAACAGTGTTGGGGTCATCCTCTAAGTACACCACCCCATGGTGGATGGTTGAGGCCTACCACATGTGTGGTCCAAGAGGGGTTTATTACTCTTGGGCTTAGAGGAAGTGACTTCCCAAGACACCCTGATGTAGTTGCACCCTCAATATCCCAACATGATTAAGCAATAATGGTTCTGATACAGGGGAATGGTGGTAGGACGCCTCACTAGGCACACCACCCCATATGGATCGCAAGGGCCACATGGGGCCAAGAGGGGTATAATTCTCTTCGGCCTAGGGTAGATGGTTTCTTGGGCACCCTATCAAAACATTATATTCAAGGAAGAATGAATTAGGAAAATATAAAGAAGATTCGGTATACTTATAAAATGATCTCCTTATTTATAAATGTTTACTAACATATTTGCAGGTCTAAAAAGGTAGTTGTATCCCTAACCTTGATCTCTTTGATTTCCTTATATGCATTCCAATTAATATTATCTTGTAAATATTCTCTAACCCTACTTTGCAGGGGCCTACTTGCCCTATAAACATCCCTAAAACCAAGGTGATCACTTGAAATTAAAAATTAGGGAAGATTTAGGGTTATCCCAAAAAGGGGACATTACATGGATGTATGTTCCTCATTGACAGGTTTGATATATTGAGCTTGTGATTGCATGTTATGGGTTGGATATATTTATGGCATGAGGTTTATTTTTTACGATGTGTATACCTTTGAGATATATCTAGTTGGATGTGTTAGAAACTTGTTGTGGGTGCTATTTCAACTATGGTGTTGTTTCTTGACAACTATTGATGTGTATTTTTATCTTTGGATTGAGTGTTTGTTATTTGGGATATTAGTTGGAGGTAGGATTGATGCTTCTACATGACAATATTTAATTTAGGTGACATTAGCCTTGTCAACCTATGTCATTAATATGTATCCATGTTTATTTGAATGTGTTCTACGAGACATGAGATGAATTCATTAAATCTTGACATTATTGTAAATTATATTTTCAAGAGAGGATGAGGTTACACATCTTTATGGATAATGTCTCTCCTAGGAATCCACATGAGAAATGTTAAATTTCTTGAGTGGGGCACCCAAGTTTGGAGGGAAAGAGGTGTCTATTGGTGCTCCATTGTGAAGGTGAAAAGTCATTAGAGCATCTTGAAAGGAAAAAGTTGAAAAGGCTATGGGCTAGGTGCTCACGTTGGATCCTTGAGTATTTTATTTAATATTTTATCATGACTCTTGGTCTTCCAAGAAAGGGGCATGGGTTTTTTCAAGTGGTTTTGGTACCTCTTGTTTTTGTTTACCATTATGGTTATGCCTCCCATGAGTTCTATATATTGGATCCATTAGATGATGGTTTCATATTGAGTTATTTACAAGTGTATGAAGCATCTGGGTTGGTCAGAGATAAAAAATTAAGTGTATTATGGTGTATCTCTCATGTGAAGATTAATAATATACTTTCCCTCTCTTCTTGTGCACACATGAGGAACAATTTGGTTATGTCTTATGGATTCCATCCTTTTGAATGTCTCCACTAAAGACATTGCATACAAGTTGTGGAAAAATGTAGGTGATATATCAAACTAAAAGTTTATCTAACAAGTTGTATCTCAAATGAAAAATGAAAAATGGTGACTCTATTGTAGACCATTTAAATGTTTTTAATCTGATTATTAGTCAACTTGCATAAGTAGATGCTAAATTAGAATATGAAGATAAATGTTTCTTGTTTCTTTGTTCTTTTCTTGAATCTTGGGAAAATATAATTATTTCCATAAGTACTAGTAATGTAGAGCCAAAGATGGACATCATGATTTCTATACACTTTCAAAGGAGATGAGGAGAAATTCTATGAATTTTTTTTCCCAAGATGTCTTGCATGTGCAAGGTAGGTCCAAAAAGAAAGGACCTAAAGGGAATACAAAGAGGGATAAGTCTAAAGGATGTTCTAAAACCTCTAGAAAGAGAAAAGTAAAGTGTTGGAATTGTATCAAAAAAGGGCATTGTAGGAACAAGAAAAATAATGTTGATTCCTCCACAAAAAATTCCTTTGATGATGATTATAATGTTTTGTTTATTTCAGCTAACTCTATTAGTAATGATGCTTGGCTTGTTGACTCAATTTTATGCTACCACATGACTCCTCACAAAGAGTGGTTTACTACTTACAAAGCATATGATGGGGGAGGTGTTTTCTTTGGTGATAAAAACACAAAGAAGATTGTTTCTAAGGGAAAGGTAAAGTTTTGTTTAAGTGATGGGAGGATTAAAACTCATGATCTAATGATTTAAATATTCTAATACTTGTGAGAAATTTACTTTCAATGTCCAAGTTGAATGATTCTAGAATGCATGCCATTTGATAAGTTTGGTTGTAGGTTAGTGAGAGGGAGTTTGGTGATAGCTAAAGGATCTTGTATAGGGATTTTGTTTAGGCTAAATACCTCCACTTTGTGTAACTTTGCCAATGTAACTGACACTGAAAATGCACATGTATGTTGTGGCACCATATCTTGGGTCACATTGATAAAAATGACTTAAGACTATTTTTAATAAAAAATTGGTTGATGGTATTTCTAATTATTTTATTAGAAAAATGATTTCTTTTAATATTTTGTTTTTGGTAAACAAAATATATCATCACTTCCTAATGGAACTAATAAGAAAATAGATTATTAGAGATCATTCATTTGGATATATGTGAACCATTGCATGTTGAATCTTTAGGTAAATCTTAGTATTATGTCTCTTTCATTGATGATGTATCAGGATACACTTGGATTTATTTTATGCATTCTAAATCTGAAATTTTCACTAATTTTAAGCAATTTAAGGCCTTAGTTGAAAATAAATGAGATTATAAGATAAAAGTGTTGAGTTCTAACAATGAGGGTGAATATTGTTCCAATGAAGAAGATTTTTTGTAAGCATGCAGGTATTGTTCAACAGAAGATGACTCCTTATACTCCCTAACAAAATGACATAGCAAAAATAATTAACCAAACATTGATGGAAAGAGCTAGGATCATGTTGAGTGGTGCTAAGTTCGATAGATGATTTTGGGTAGAATTAATTGGTATTTCTTGTTACTTGATTAATAGATCTCCTTGTTCAACTCTTGTTGATAAAACTCCTTAAATGAAGTGTGGATAGGTAGAAATCCTTTTGTTTCATACTTAAGGGTCTTTGGTTACGAGTCTTTTTTTCATGTGCCTCAAGAGAAGTGATTTAAATTGTATCTAAAATCACAGAAATTCATCTTCATTGGTTATGGTGAGAATGTAAAAGGTTATAAGTTTTGAAATCCTCTAACCCATAAAATATTTTTTTCTAGAGATATTTCAGGGAGTTTAGAGCTTACTCAAAAGAAGAACCAAAGGAGAAAGATAAGAAAAATATAGTGCACTTTGAGATGAATATTGAGAAGCAAAAAGATGCACATGTGGAAGAACAATCAGATGGATCCAAGGATAGAGAAGAAGAAGAAGGTTCAAAGGGTTCAAAGAGTTCATAGGATGTGCAAGATGAGAACATAGAAGAAGAAGAACAAGTGAAGCCCATTACTCCTACCTTGAGGAGGTCCACAAGGAAAAAAAATCCAGTTGATGGGTATAGACCACTTATTTTTCATTGCATATTTCTTTGTTGAATACTAACGTTGAACCTAGATATCTCAGGGAGGCTCTCTCTTTGGCAGAAATTAAGTCTCAGTTGCAGGCCATATAGGAGGAGGTGATGGATTTGGATAGTTGTGACACCTAGGATCTTGCTAGTTTTCCCAAAGGAAGGAAGCCCATTGGTTGCAAGTGGGTGTTTAAAAATAAATTTGGTGCAAATGGTTGGTTAGAGAATTACAAGGATAGATTGGTGGCTAAGTGCTACTCTCGAAGAGAGGGAGTTGATTTTGGTAAAAAATTATCTCCTGTTGCTAAATTGACCTCTATTATATTCCTATTATCTATTGCTATTACTTGTGATTTTAAGATAGACCAAATGTCCATGTTAAAATTTCCTTCTTGCATGGGAGTCTTGAGGAGGAAATTTTGTTGGAAGAATGAGAAGTTTTTCATTGATGTTGTTGTTGGTAACATGAGCATGTAGGATAAGCACAAGATATACTATTATGTGTTGCAATGTTGCCATTGATGTCAACACTACACCGTGGTGTGAAGACTTTGGTGCAGATCATTTTGGTTGGTTCTAACATGATTTGGAATGTTTATGGAAGACAATTTTGCAAGATGGTTTGGTCCAGTAAAGTTGATTATGATGAAATTTGGTGTGTCAATTCTACTAATTTTGTGCAACAGAGCATCTAGTTTTTGGGTCTGCATTGGTCCGCGAATGAACATTTTACTTTACGGTTCTAATATAATATTTTTGGTTGGTAGAATCATCTAATTCCATAATTCTATCTTGTTTATGCTTTTGGTTTGAAATTTATGGATAATAGAAGTTTGTCCTTGCAAATTACAATAATTTCTTGTACAGTGCATATTCCTACGAGAGTCTGAACTTTTTTTGGATAGGTTTTTTACTTTAAAGATTTAAGGAAATATTGACAAATGTAAAGAGAGTATGAATTCCATTTGGCATGATGTTTTGAGGTACACATGTCCAAATATGGGTATACAGTTGAAGAATTTTTGTATTAGGTCTTTTGTGGTGCCAACCAAATTGGTGTGAAGATATGCAAAGGTTAAATAAGTGTTGTAGAGTTATATGGGGGATATTATAGGTCCATGCCGACCTATTCCAAAAAAATTCAATGATTGAATCTTGCCGTGGGGAATGTGTGGAAGGTTTTGAGCTGACAAGTTATATATATTGTATATTTTGTATGTTACATCTAATTAGGCAAACCTAATTGATGTTATGCTTGAAGCAGATATATATGCTAGATCATTTCCAGTGTTTTGATGAATGAGAGACATGTAATTGATGCGAATGGTGTGAATATTATCAGAGTAGTGAGAATTTAAGTTATGAATGTTGAGTAGAATATTAGAGTGATGAAAATGGAGAGGAAAGAAAACTGTTAGATCATAATCAAATGAAGTGTGTGAAGTTAGTTTATTGAGCTTTATTACAATTGTAATTCATGCATATGACAAATGCAATTGTAACAGTTCAATCTAGGTTGTGAGCCACAAACTCTCTTCTATCGTTATCTCTCAGTAGGTAGTGAGTCCACTTGGACAGTGAGTTCACCTGTAGTGAGCACTTCTATAAATATACTATAACTAGTTATAATATATTGTGAGCTAATCCTCATTGTGGTTTTTCCCATTTTGGGTTTTTCATGTAAAAGTATTGGTTTTCATGTGTTATCTAATGTTGTTGAATATTTCATGCTTTCTTTCATTACTGTAATTGAATATGTTAAGTGGATTGGATGTTTAAATGGTGTAAAAGAATGTTGATTCACCCCCCCCTCAATATTTCGGGCACTCAAAAATTGGTATCAAAGCTTGGTTTTTTGGAAGGAGCTTAATCTCTTGGGGAAGATCTTGGAGGTTGAACAAATGGCTATTAGGAGACTACCTACTCCTCTGAAAGAGACTCCTTCTATTGAATTCATAGAAGAATATTGTATGCTTGAAAAATATGGAGAACTAAAAGTTTCCCTTTAAGATCTTGAAAGGATTGAAGGTGAAAACAAAGATCTGAAAGAAAATGTCAAAGAAGCAAATGAATGTATCAAAAAATTGAGAGAGAAAATCAAGAAGTTCATAGAAAGGCATAAGGAAGTCAGTGAACAATTGCAACAAGAAAATGAAACTATCACTGGTTTGAATGTGCAAGTTGAAGAAAAGAAAAGAATTGAAGAATGTCTAAATGTAATGGTGAAAAGCAAATCTAAGGAATGCACAAAGCTTGAACAAGAAGTTGTGAATCTGAGATCAGATTTGGAGAAAGAAAAGATTCATGAAGATAAATTCAAGATGAGTTCTCCAAAGCTTGATGAAATGATGGAAAATCATAAAGGCTCTAAAGATAAAGAAGGCTTAGGAATTGAAAAGGGTGAAAGTTCAAATTAGACATCAAATGTTGAAGATAAGAAGAACAATGACAAGCAGATCCAAAATCAAATGAATGAAGCTAGAAGACCATCGATCAAACAAACAAATGCACAAAGGTACCCATCCTTCAATGGTTTTTGTTATTATTGCAAAGAATTTGGACATAAGGCAATGGAACGTAGAAGCAGACTGAGTCAAAATGTTCCATTTTATTTTGGTCAATGTTTTACATGAAAGAAATTTGGTCAAAGAGATAGTGAGTGCAGAATTCAAATGATTAATGGCTATAACAATGGTAGAATGGTTCGACCTTTCAAAGGCTATTGTTATACATGCTATGGATTTGGGCATAAAGCTAATCAATGCAGATCTAGAATTAATGGAAGGAATATTGGTTAGAAGAATGTCATATATTACAATTGCAATAGGTCTAGACACATTTCCAAGTTTTGTAAAAGAAAAAATGTGAGGAAGGATAATCCAGTAAAGAGGAATGAACCAATACAAAAGATTGATCCTACAGAAAGAAAGAAGGAGATGGATAAGATTTGGAGAAAGAAAGAAGAGACTGAGGCTACGGATGAATCTATACTAGCATTCAATGCAAATGTTTCCTCCAAAAATTGAGTTGAGAGCTTTGGCTCAAGGGGAGCTTTAATGAAAATTTTTATCCCCTGCCAAAGAAAATGATGTTGATGCCTTAGCATGAAGATATGTGATTTAGATTGGCATGCTTGATCTATTGGTGAATATTGTAGAAGAAAATATGATAATGTGAAACTTTTGAAGTATCAAAAATTGATTGTGCACACAGTGAAAGGTTTTACAACTTTATTGCTCGAAGGATTCAATGTGAAATTAGGTCAAATTTAAAGGGTTATAAAGTGATTTCACTTAGGAAAATTCATTTACAAAAAGAATTTGAGAAGGAGTAGAGTAGTGAAGAAAGAATTTAGAGTGTTCAAGGTGATTTGAGATTTGGTGTGTTCAAACCCTAGTCCGACAAGTGAAAGAAAAGGTATTTACAATCTTCATTTTTTTCCTAGTTTCATAGAGAACCTTCTTTGAAAGTAAATTAAATTTGTTTGCAAATGGCTACACTGAGGGTAATAGAGGTTATTGAGAAGCCACAACCTAGATTCAAGAAATATCCTACAAAATCCATAGAAGATGACCCATTAGGTGCATTTTCACATGTTCCACATGGGGTTTTTCCAATAGAGGATATAAGGATATAAATCCATGGAAAGATGGAAGAATATTGTCATAGTAAGCTAGAAGATATGTGGATCAAATAACTTACTAGAGACATTTTTTCCCTAAAACTAGAATATCAAAACCTAGTCACAAAGAAGCTTGATGTATGGAAATGGTTTCTGAATTTTTTTGTTGATCATAAATGTGTTAGGGTTGCACTAAGAAAAATTCATAATGATTTTCATTGGATTGACATGCTTGGAATGATAACAAAGGAGGTGATTAGAGAAGTTATAGTTCTATGCTCCACTAGAGTTGTTCCTATATTGAAATTGATCGAGAATGAGGTTGTAATGGAACTCACAGGTGCAACATATGATAAGAGAGCTCTAGTTGTAAATACCATTATAAATCTAGTTGTGAGATATGTAGAAATGATGATTGGTTATAAAATCTACTTCAAAAATAGAGAAAACTTTATATTTTCCACCACAATCAATGTGGCATATGAAATGGTTGAAAAAGGAATGGACTATGATCTTTGTGAACTGTTAAGGAAAAACATGATGGAGAACTTGAAGCAAACTAAAGAGAAGAAGTATGCATTTAAGTATGGAACCTTGGTTGTGTATCTACTTTTTTATTTCCTAAAGGAACTTCATAGAACTAAAAGTGTGAAATGGTTGCAAGGAAGACCAGTAGCTCATCAAATTGTAGACTTTATGAGAATTCTTCGTGATGCAAAGGCACAATATGATTCCCTTGTTGCTTTCTTTGCAGTTTTTCAAAAGAGGATACATGAAAGAGATAGAATCCCTAGGGAATGGTTGAAAATATAAAAATGACATCACATTCCTAGTATCAACAAATGAATGTATGATGGAAGCAATAGAACCAAGGATAGTGTGGATCCCAACCCTGGATATGAAATCAATGAACACGAAATTGCTAGCTTGGTTGACATTTTGTTGAAGAGTCTGAAAGACACCACTAAAGCAAGGTATGTCACCTATGAATAAAAGTCTATGGAGGTGCATATGGAGGAGAGAAAACCATAGATAAAGAAAAAGGTTGAGAAGATGGTTAACAAGTATGCAGAGGAAATGGTCATCTTAAAGGAACAAGTGTAGCAGACAAGAACAAAGGATAATGGAGAATAAATTGTTAGAGGAGGTTCAAGAAGCATAAGAAGATTTGGTAGGAAAACTACCACCCCTCCTGCTATGCAGAAGTCTTCCAAGACTATGCCCTCTATTGGAGAAAAGAGGAAAACAATTGCTAGTCCTCCAGTAAAGAAGAAACCATGTTCGATTGTGTAGACTATAAGAGTTGAGAAGAAGAAAACTACTACAACATCACCACATGCAATCCCTACCAAGAAGAGACACAAGAAGAAGGCAGTGAGAGAAAAGAATACAAGCGTGAATGTACAGGAAGAAGAATAAGTGGAGGAAGAAGGACCACAGTTGGTCCACAAAAGGAGAATTTAAGCTTCACAAGGTGAAGCAAGTGTTAAAAGAAGAAGATTTGACATCATTGACACTAGCAGTAAAGAAGAGATAGAGGAAGAAAAGAATTAATTTGTAGTTCACATGAGGGAGAAGAAGAGAGTAGAAACAAGCCAAAAGAAGACTCTAAATGAGAGCAAAGAGAAAAACAAATAGAACTAGTAAGACCTTACTCTCCCATGAAATTAGAAGCATTGTTCAATAATATTTTGTAGTATGAGATGTTAGGGGAGATTGTAGCCCTATAAAGTGAAGAAAATGAGGTGGATAAGGCCACTATTGTTGAGGCTATAATTAATTAAATCATTGTTTTAGAAGTTGATATGAAAAAAATTGAAAAATAAAATTCCTACGAAGCTTTGGAATGTATTGGTGAAGAGAAGACAAGATGCAATTGAAGAAGAAGGAAAGATAAAGGAATATGCATTGGAGAAAGTTGGTTAGATTCTATGTCCAAGGAAAATAGAGCCACACTAGCTGAGTTATACATCATAGAATTCAAAGTGAAGCAAAGGGTAACTACCCTTATGGGTAGAGACAAGAATTAATTTGAGAAGCTATAGAAGGAGACAATTGATAAAAATTTTGACATTGAATAGAAATATGGTATTGTAAACACTTAAAATTTTCTTGATTAATATTGAACATCTGAGCTTGATTACTAACACCATTCTCATCCTAATTCAACCCTTTTTGACTATTTAATTAAATGATCTTGATAGCTTAATTAAATTTATCATTTCTCTATTAATCAAATAATCGAGATTATTAGGTTAATTCACCCCTTTCATACTAATTCTCATCCTATTTGAATAAATAATGATAATTATTTAATTAAATTCCTTAAGTCCTCTCATTTGATTAAATAATTTGAATTATTTAATTAAATGTCATTAATTCCCTTTTTTAATTAAATGAGCAAATTGTTTAATTAAATCTTTTAATTCCTCCATCATGCACAATTAAATGATATTCTAATTATTTAATTGAGTAATTTATTTCGTCCCTCCAATTTCTCCCACTTTCAAAGAAATATTCCTATGGAATATTCCTCCATTTCAAATTCAAACAGTTTCCCTCTTAAATAGAAATATCTTGCACATTCCTCCTAAATTTTAGGATTTTTTTTTCTTCAAATCAATGTGAACCATTGATTAAACTTATCAATCCATGTCAACTCTCAATCTCCTCTATGGATTGAATTCCATGCCAATTCTTCTCCTTAATTTGCATCCATTGATTAATCAATTCAATCTTGACCATTGATTCACTTAATTTTCCTATAAATTGATTTCTTGAGAAATTCATCCACATTCATTGAGAGAATCTACATTATAGTCATTTTCATAGCAATCTTTATGAGCATTTCATCCATTTTCATCCATTTGCCATCATTTGCATCCATCTTCAAGCTTGTTTCAATCAAGGGATTAGGAAAGGGTTGACATTTGAAATCAATTCAACACCAATCCCCCAATAGGATGAGGTTTCATGTATTAAATTCGGTTTATTTTAAGCATTTCATTGATCTTTGATGTTTTAATGGCTTCTTAGTTTAATATTTTTAAGAATTTCATTGGGAGCATGACTTAATTAGTTAAATATTGGTTTAATTCTTGTAATTAAATCATGTTTAGCTTAGTTCATGATCATGTTAACATTTTGGCACTAGAAGGAGGGATTTACTAATCAAATTTGATGAATTTTCCTTGAGATTTTTGTGTTTTTCAGATTTCAGGGTCAAGTGATGTAATTGTTGCATTGTGACACAATTGTGTGCATTAGAGAGCTATTGTTTGCATTGCAACACATTTGTTTTTGAGATAGAGCGATGTAATTTTTTATCCGACACACTTGACATTTATGTGTTTTTGTGTCTCAGGTTTACCAGAGCAACGTAGTTGTGATATTTTGACACATTTGTCTTGAACTAGGGTGACACAGTTATTGTACATTAATGCATTTTTTGAATTGCAACTAAATTGCAGGACTGATAGAGCAACACAATTTTTAGGTTAAATAGAGAATTAAATCTTCATGTATACCTTGAATTTTCAATCTGATATGTTCTCTAATCACTTACTGACTTCTACTTTGTTTGTGTAAGGCTAACTGTTTTGCAGATTTAAAGTGGAGCATAAAATCTTGAAGTGAAGAAGCAAAGTGTTCATTTACACTTGTAATGGCATCATTTAATCTTCTCTTCTAATTTTTTTCTTAAACACTCATGAAAGGATAACCTAACTTTGTGTTTACTTCATGCTTTAGAGTAAATAACTTTTAATTTGGGCTTAAGAACTTACAATGCTATGAGTATTTCAAAGTTGGCTTAAAATTAAACCAAATATCCTCACACTTCAATTTGGTTTAAAATTGAACACAAATTCACACTCAGTTTTGGTGCTTGAAATGAAAATAATATTTGCTTTTGGTGCACTAAAATGAACCATTATCTTCTTTTCTTTCCATGATTGGTATGGGTGAAGAGAAACACTCTAAATTTATAAACTTTTGAGTCACCCAAAGGCTTGCTACATATCCTCTTCCCTTGTGCTTCATGCAATCTTGGGTGAAGAGAAATAAAATTTATTTTCTTTTATTAGATAGGGCCTACCTTGAGATACGTCCCACAATGGAGAACTCATGGTGATCTTCAAGCACGTTTACCAGTAGGCTATATAAAGTATGCAAAAACCAAAGTAGCATAAATCTGCAGACATTATACCTTGTGTGCCTACTCTAATCATGCAAACAAATGGGTCACTTAGGGGAAGCTAAAGACTTTAGTGTCTCCCATATGAAGTATATCTATGGTTTTCATGGTGCCACTAAAAATATTTGTATCTAAAGACCAACCAAGTTTTCTGAAACGATTCTTCAAAGTAGTGCATGGGAATAACACCATTCCTAGAAGTTACTTACCACGTATGGTTTATGGCTGAGGCATAAAGCTTAAGATTTCATTCTCTTTTATAAAGCTAGGAGTATCAAGTCAGCCTATGGGCTTGGTATGGCCTATTTTACCCCTCCATTAAATTTAAATTCATCACTCTTTCGGGGGTGAGGTAAGCCTACTACGAAGAAACATACCTTTATTCCTCTAAGATTGTTATTGACTAATTTTGTTGAGATAAGCTACTAAGTCTTATGGAAGAAGGCTTGTGAAATATCCCCCTCACCCATTGAGTCTATAAATACATTGCTTGACATTTAAACTCAAAAACAAACCTCAACATTGTCACAAAATTTTAAACCCTTTGAATATAATGGAGTACACTTGAAAAACACTATACTATTGCATGACCCTAAGTATATCTTGTTTTTATTAAAACAATATCTTAGTGGCTTCCTAGTATTTTGGTTCATATTGCTACTCATTATTTTAAAGCTAACCTAGGGGACTATGACTTTAGCATCTTGATTCCTCACAAAATTCAAGCTTTGTGGAAAATCATTTGCTTAGTTGTAGACATTGTAGTTTCAACATAATCAAGATCTCCATGTGGTAAAAACAATTTCACATTAATCAAATTTTAAGAATTGAACCACAAAGTAGGTACACCTTGGTACTATTTTATAAACATTTTTGTTACACAACACAAAGATCAAACAATTAAATGCATACTTAAAGTTATTTTTATTAAAAAAAAAGATATATTTTACCTTCAAACAACATTCCAAAGTTACTTTGTCAAATAAACATTGGTCTTTTAGATTTAAACACTCAAAGGAAAATTCATGTCTTTCAAAACCTTGCTCCTGTTGCAATTCCTTCTTAGGTTCAAACATTAATATCAAACATCAACCAACACAACCAACATCAAAACATTTGACATCTCAACCCACCAACAACTTTAAATTTTGGACAAACAAAACTCCTAGACCAAATTTTTCATCAAAAAATCATCTAACCTAGCTACATGTTTGGAAAAACATCCCTTTTCACATATTTAGTTGGATTATAAAACATAATTTTGAACAAATTTATCCTAAATTCACAACTCTACTTCTAGGGTTTACAAGTTCATTAACATCCTTATCAAACAAGCATCCACATCACTCATTCTTTCGACGTTCATAACATCATTGGTCCTAAACACCTTAGAGGTTCTAAGTCTAGTTTTGTCCAAAATTGAGAGTTCTTTGTCATCCACATCACTCATTCTTTCGACGTTCATAACATCATTGGTCCTAAACACCTTAGAGGTTCAATTTTACAAATTATTGAGTCAACTCAAGAGTTTCAACAATATAAATCTCATCATACTACTCC
>VDFB02047230.1:258746696-258905423 GCA_007258455.2 Sequoia sempervirens | reverse complement strand
ACATGTGTCACTTACCTACGAAGGCAGTTAGGACACATGGCAACAAGTCGGGGCTCATTGTTCATTACTCCCTCCTTGCGGTGAAAATTTGTATTGGGAAGACATGTGGAGAAGTTTTCATTGTTAGCGGTGACTATGGGGTCTGCCCAAAAGTGAATGTAGATAGCTGCTACGTGGCATGCAAATGAAGCCCGGTTAAAAAGAGAAGGGAAGTATTCCTTAAGATGCTTGCAGTGTTGACACGTGGAAGCATGGCGGGGCTCGGAAGAAAAGTGAAGGAAGAAATCCCTTCGGAGAGCACTTGGTGGACACGTGGAGGTAGCAGATGAAGCTCTTCAAAAAGGGGCCCGATGAAGTTCAAATGTATGGGATGCGGTCTAGACTTATCAAAAATAAGAACAACCCGAAGGGAGCTTGAGGAAATTTATATCCACAGATCCTCAAGATTTCCTCTAGTGTGACAATGGCCTCTCTAGTTGGTAGGATGAATGTACTATTCTCATTGTGCCATTTATCGTCATGGCTAGATTAGCCTTGATCTCAAGCATGTATGAGACATGTCATAATCCCACCATGCCTAGGAATTCTCCATTCATCTTGCTCAACTATGATCTTAATAGCATGGCAACTGAATGTTGCTCTCATGACATTAGCTAATCTGAATCCTCCTGCATTCACCAATTGCATAACATTAGCCTTTTAATGTTTTTTAATCTATCCCATATTTGTATCATTTGAGTAACCTAAACCCTCATTTGTGCAATTTTATCAATTGCACAACAATTTCCATCAATTTCGTTGTATTTCTCATTATTTACACACTTTCATCAATTGCACAATATTTGATCATTTGTGTTGCAATTTCATATAATTGCACAACATAACCTATCATTAATAGAAAATTTTCTATCAATTACATAAGTATACAATTACATAGTTTTATTATTCACTTGTGCAACATTTCCTATCAAATGTGTAATTTTGCATCATTTGTGCAACCCCACTTGTCAAAATCATAATATCGTGTCATTAGTGCAATTATACTCCAATGTTGTTCTTTTGCATTTTCCTACTTCTACATCTAATACATGCATCTATATCTACCTTTCAAGCCCCAAGGATAAGGCCATCACTACTAGTCTTGCACTAATTGGTTGGTCGAAGAGCCGCATGTGCTCCACTTGGTGAATCATCCTTAGAATGTCGGCCATCATGTCAAAAAAAATTTGGATGCTCTAGAGGTTTCTCTAATTTTTTGAGAACAAGAGTACAAATAAGTTATTTTTACCTTCCCATATATAGCTCTCTTAATCCTAGGTTTTCATCCCTAGCCCTCCTTAGTTGTGTCTTTTCTAGCATCTTTATCAGTCATGTCTTGCTTACCTAGCCTATCTATCCTTTCATGATCTCAACTAGAAATTTTGTTCTTTCTTTGCTAATCTCTCAAGGGGGCATCATGCCTACATTCCTTGGTATTATTAGGGAACACTAAGACACATCACCATCATTACTTCTTTAAAACAATGTTATAAAACATATTGTCTCAAAGAGGGGAAATGTAGACACCTAAAAATGACTAATGCATTTTCATCTTGTTATGTTATCATAGGATTATCAATTATTCTATCTTTTTTTTTTAGTAAGCACCACCTTAGGGGGTGGCTCCCTGAATTATAAAGAAAAACATAACCATTACAACAATGAGTGCAAGATGACACATCAAGCCATCAACACCAATGAAGAGATGCTCCAATAGAGCAGGGGAGTGAAAGACCACAAAAGATTTTGCATGAGAAACAAAAACCTTAGGATACCTAAACTAGTATCCATCCCAAAACAAAGCTAGGGATAAAGCCAACAACAACCCTTGAAAAATATCCTTAGCACCGATGAAGATAATAAACAAATTACACATAGGCTTCAGGGAAGAAATCAAATAGCTCCCACAAGACAACATTCCACCGTACCCACCAGCAACAACCATCCACCCCCAAAAAAATAGACATTAGGGAAGCAAAGTAGACGTGACTCTCACAAAACAACCCTCAAATCCCACTACAACACAAAACTCCACACACCAAACAAAAAAATACACCCATCACAAACCAATGTACAAGCCAAAGCGTGACATGGGGAATGAGAAGAATAAACAAAAGACAACCCATCAGATCATATGTATTTCTCATTATTTAAAATTTTGTTGAGTTCATAACTTGAGTGGGCAATCACTGAAGTATCCAACCCAAGACCATCCACTCCCAAATTGACAAGCTACTCAACTACACCATTAGCCTCTCGGTAAACATGCATAATCAAAATGTTTAAATTATCTAAGAATACCCAAGCTTGTCTCGCCAACTTCTCAAGCTTCCAATTAGCACAACGTTTCTTTCGAATGCCATTAATACAAATCAAAGAATTTCCTTCTATGTAGATATCCTTCTAATTTCTTTTGACACATCCTCCAAACCTCTAATTAGAGTAAAATATTCCACATTGTTGTTAGATGAAAACCCATTAGACGCAACAAGAGCCCAAACCACATCACCCTTCTCATCCCTTGAGATGCAACCAAGCCCCACACATCCAAGATTATCCCTGGTAGCTCTATCAAAGTTTAATTACAACCTACTACTAGGGGGCAGTCCATTTAGCTTGCATTCTTTTCAACTTCCCATCCAACACACCTAACAAACCAAAATCAATGGGCACCTTAAGCCCAATCCAAAATTTCCCCATATGATCACCCCAAACTGAAAAAACCTTTGAGCACCTCCCATACACCTTATTGTTGAGTGTTTTGATCGGGGAAAATTCAATCTTCCATTTTAATGCTTCCACTGTAATTATTTCCTTCTCTCTGAAAAATTCTCTGGTTACGCTCCTTCCATAGGTGCCACACCAATATTGAAGGATCACACTCCCAAATGCTCCCCCAAAGATTTCTTTTGTGCAAACTCAACCAACCCAAATTCAAGTCTCAAAATCACTCATTTTTGGGCCCAAACCAACTTAATTTCCCTTGCAACCAATCCCAACATTTTGAAGTCACATTATAATTGAAGAGTAGGTGATCTCATGTTTCCTCCACTTGTTTGCACATGATACACCTTGAAGAACCCAAAATCCCAACCTTCTAAAGTATATCATAGGTAAGGATCCTATGATGAAGTGCAGTCCACAAAAAGGCTCCATTGTTAGGGAGAGTGCACCTACCCAACATAAATCCTTACACAAATTTGAGCTATCCTTGACAACACGATGAATTTGGTACCCCAACCGAACAAAATATTTACCCAAATTTTCCCCAAACCAAACAATAACATCTTCCTTATCAGTTAACGATATTTTGTGTTCTTCCAACAAATTTATAAAATGATTTTTAATAACTTGAACGTCAACCTCCAAATCATCTAGCTTCAACCAATGTCATCGCACTAAACCATTTCTTTCATATTTCTTGATCTAATCAACCACCTGTGTACCAACACACTCAGAGAGGATGTGTTTAATAGTGTTGAATTCCACAATATCCCACAGAGGAGGGTGACCCTCCCTCAAATCAGCCCAAAAATCAATAGAGGTCCCATTGTTAATACACCATATTCACCAATAACCTTAATATAAACACAATGATTCTCCTTGATCCTAAGAAAACCCAACTTCAATGCAAAAGCATCAAACTTCGGGTACCACATCTTGGGTGACTATTTCAATGCATACAAAGATCTCTTCAACCTATAAACCAATTATTCCTTACCTTTCACAACAAAACCATTAGGTTGTCATATATAAATTTGTTGAACACCCAAAATAATGCAAGGGGGGTGAATCAGTATTCTTTTACACCATTCAAACAATTAAACATCCAATCCACATAGGAGATTGAATTACAGTAATGAAAGAAATCATGAAACATTCAACAACATCACATAACACATGAACACCGAGATTTTTACATGGAAAACCTAAAATGGGAAAAACCAAGGTGAGGATTAGCTCACAATATATTATAATCAGTAATAGTATATTTACAAAAGTGCTCACTACAGGTGGACTCATTGTCCAAGTGGACTCGGTGCCCACTAAGAGAAAAATGTAGAAGAGAGTTTGCGGCTCATAGTCTAGATTGAACTGTTACAATTGCATCTGTCATATGAATGAATTACAGTTCCAATGAAGCTCAATAAAATGACTTTACACACTTCATTTGATTCTGATCCAACACTCTACTTTCCTCAGCATTCACATCACTCTAATATTGTACTCAATAGTTACAACTTAAATTTGCACTACTCTGATAATATTTGCATCATTCAAATCACTTACATGTATCTCATTCATCAAAACACCAAATGATCTAGCATGTATATCTTCTTCAAGCATAACAACAATTAGGTTAGCCTAGTTATATGTAACATATAAATATACAATATATATATATATATATATATAACTTGTTAGCTTAAAACCTTCCACACATGCCTCATACCAAGATTCAATACTTAAAACAATTTGAAATAGTTCAACATGGACCTATAACATCTTCCACATAACTCTGCAACACTTATTTAACCTTTGCATATCTTCACATCTATTAGGTCGACACCACATAAGACCTACTACAAAAATTCTTCAACTATATACCCATATTCAAACATGTGTACCTCAAAATATCATGCCAACTAGAATTCATACTCTATTAACATTTGTCAATATTTCTTTAAATATATAAAGTCAAAAACCTATTTGTGGAGAAGTACATAATCTCCTACTCATATGCATTGTACAGGAAATGACTATAATTTGCAAGGTCAAACTTTTGTTATCCGTAAGTTTCAAACCAAAAGCCAAAAAAATATGGAATTATGGAATTGGATACTTCTACCAACCAAAAATATTATATTATAACTGTAGAGTAAAATGTTAATTTGCGGACCAGTGCATACCCAAAAACTGGATGCTTTGTTACACAAAATTATCAGAATGAGCACTTAGTCAATTTTCATCATAATCAACTTTACCAGATCAAACCATCTTGAAAATTGTCTTCCACAAACATTCCAAAGCATGTTAGAACTAACCAAAATTATTTGCACCAAATCCTTCACACCAAGATGCAATGTTGACATCAATGACAACATTGCAACACATAATAGTATAACTTGTGCTTATCCTACATGCTCACGTTTCCAAAAAGAACATCAATGACAAACTTCTCATTCTTCCAACAATATCCCCCTTTGTAATTGATGGAAACATTCTAAAACATCTCCAAAATATCTCCAAAACATTCTCCCCCTTTAACATCAAGGGCAAAGGGTGCCTACAACAACTGTTCTAACATATACTAGATCTCCCCCTTAGAAATATATGATTATGTACAAGCTGAAAGATTGAATTGACTCCCACTAATTCATGTACCAGAGAAAAACTAGAAATTTGTATAGGAAACTACTCTATATACTTTGCATATGTACAAAGAATTTGAAACTGAAAATTGAAAATGCATAAAGAGTAAGAAATGTTGTTAACCGGAAGAGGTTGACTCTTCTAACTTCTATAAATGGGTTTTCCACACTTGTTTTCCTTCTTAGTTGCCCCAAGCAATCTGCATTGAGTTTCAAACTCCATTAGTAACTGTTCTCCTTCTTTCAAAGAGCTAGGTACAAGATTCATTTGTGTATCTTTGGTAGCACTCAAAAGGGCTCTTGAAACAAGTGTGAATTTGGGATTCACCAAGTTCCAAATCTCTCCAAACTACAAAATTATATGCTCCTTTTGAGCCTATAGCTAAAATACTTTCTTATTCCAATCCTCTATAACATTGCTTGTGACTCTAGCTAGGTCAAGTGTTGGGTCATAAGGCACTAGAGGCAATATTGATCTAGGACTCAATGGATTCCATCTCCTTCCTAATTCTTTGTGTGGCTCCATGCCACTTCATGCCATATTGGTAAATAGCCTTTGCCTGATCTACACACCCTTATGCATCCTTCAAATTCTCTTGAATTTTTTTTATGTGCAAGAGCATATTTTTTAGTAATATCCAACATCTTTTCAGCATTTATCTTCTTTTCAACTTCTTTCTCCAGTTCACCTCTAAGACCGGAGGCATACTCTTTAAAAGAATCAATTAATAGCTTTAAATTTTCCATACCAGAAAGTGATGTATCAATGTTTGCATTGGGTATGGCCTCTTGCATTGCATTTCCCACTTCCATCAGTTCTCCACTCTTTTGATGTGTTTCTATGATATGCTTCCGAGAAGATGCATGGAATACATCTCCCAACTATATCTTGTGGAGGGGGGAAATCTTGTCCATATCTAAATTTCCCTGTTGCATTGGAAATTGTAGCAATTGTGATGACACAACAGGCTAAAAGTTGAATTGCATATTGAGTAGATTATTCAAGGAATCTCCAGAGGAGTCGAAGGATTCACTAGAACTCTTTGTAATCTCCATAACCTTTCCCTTTAAGTCCTCATTCTTTCTGGAGTTTACTGGATTTTCTTCTTCTATTTTTACATCTACGAATGGATTCTCATTGTTTTTGATAAGATAAGTAGGGAAGGGCCCTGATCCCATAGTAACAATAGCAGATCAAAAAGAGCAGCAGAGGTGGGAAACAACACCACCATCTAAACCAAAAAACAACATCATATTAGCTCGCAGGCCCAAATTTAAAACCATTACCATAGTCCAACCATTATCTATCAAATACATAAAGTTTTTACCAGCATACTTTAAACTACGGATCCTCATTGTTATCTTCATCTTCCTTCTCATTATTTTCTTATGTATCCTCCTTCTATGCTTCATCATTCTCTTCTGCACCAATCTTATTTACATTCTCTTCCTCTGTAGGATTCCCTGTGTTGTCTGGAGGAGTAACATTTTCTTCAAGTACCATCTAGGAGGAGTGGATGTATCTTCTTTTGATGCTTCCTCACTAGTGACTATCTCTCCTTCAACATTCTTCTTTGCTTCTTCATCTTCCTATGCTAATTCTTCCATTTTGGAGGAACATTATCCTAAATATGTTCATCTATTGCATGCTCATGTTGAGCATCAATGTCTTGAGCTTCTTCACTTGTAGTGACTTCCGAAGTAGTGTCATATAAAGTCTTACCTATGAGCATGATCATGAAATAAGCTAAAAATGATTGAATTTCCAAAATTAAACCAAGATTTAACTAATTAAGCTATTCTCCCAATGAAATTCTTGAAAATATTAAACTAATAAGCCATTAAAACATCAAAGATCAATGAAATGCTTAAAGGAAACCTAATTTTTTAATACATAAAACCTCATCCCATTAGGGGATTGGTGCTAAATTGATGTGGAATGTCAGCCCTTTCCCAATCCCTTGATTGAAACATGCTTGAAGATGGATGCAATTGATGGAAAATGGATGCAAGATTAGCTAAAATGGATGAAAATAGATGAAATGCTCATAAAGATTTCTATGAAAATTACTATAATGTATATGCTTTCAACGAATGTGGATGAATTACTCAAGAAATGAAGGCTATTTATAGGAAAATTAAGTGAATCAATGGTCAGGATTGAATTGATTAATCAATGGATGCAAATTAAGGAGAAGAATTGACATGGATCAAGAATTCAATCCATGGAGGAGATTGAAAGTTGACATGGATTGATGAGTTTAATCAATGGTTCAAATTGATTTTAAGAAACACAAATCCTAAAATTTAGGAGGAATGTGCAAAATATTTCCATTTAAGAGGGAAACTATTTAAATTTCAAATGCCTTTGCAAGTGGGAGAAATTGGAGGGATGAAATAAATTAGTCAATTAAATAATTAGAATATTATCTAATTGTGCATGATGGAGGAATTAAAAGATTTAATTAAATAATTCACATTATTTAATAAAACATGATGAGAATTAGTATGAAAGGGGAGAATTAACCTAATATGTTGATTATTCAATTAATAGAAGAAATGATGAATTCAATTAAACAATAAGGATCATTTAATTAAATATTCAAAAAGGGTTGAATTAGGATGAGAATGGTGTTAGTTGTAGACACTTAAAAATGTCTTGAATGATATCATGCACTTGAATCAGACATACTAACACCGTTTCATCCTAAAACCCATCCTCTTTTCGCTTAATTGATTAAATTAGTCTAGCTATTTAGTTAATTATGTCAATTTCATCTATTAATCTAATTGACCTAATTGGGTTAATTCACCCCCTTTCATGCTAACCCTTAGTCCTATTAAATTGGATAAATCAACTTGTTTAATTTAAATCCCTAAGTCCTCTTATTTAATTAAAGAGCCCTAAGTTATTTAATCAAATATCATCACTTCCCCTTTTCGTTTATTAAATAAATAAATTATTTAATGAATATCATCTAATTCCCCTAATTTGCATAATTGAAACATTTTTTTAATTATCAAATTATTAATTAAATATAATCCTTCCACTTGTAAGGGAATATTCGTCCTTTTCACATTCCTCCAAAAGGATTATTCTCATGGAATATTCCTTCCCCTTTGCACATTAAATCTGGTTTTAATTAACTAAATATCTAATTTTCCTCACCCATGAGAATATTCTCTTTCTTCAGTCATTTGAAAAAGGGAATATTCCTTTTTACAACAAACTTTCAACAAAGCTTCTTGTGCAAGTTTTGAAAGTGTGTTTATTTGGATGAATGTAATCCCTTGATTAAATACCATCTTGCATCCTCAACCCTTAATGGGAATCCATGATCCATGCCTCCATCTTCCTTCCATTTTGACCATTGATTGATCCTTTTGATCTTGGCCATCAATTTCATTTTTCCTATTCTATAAATAGAGCTTAAATTGATTGAATAGGGATCCATATTTTAATAGTAAACTCATGTTGTTAAAATCACTCTCATCTTGCACTCACATTTTATGTTTAAAAAGCATTTTTAGGTTAATTTACTTGCATCATTATCTTAGAGCATCCATTAATGGCTTCCATGGTAACTTAGTTGAATCCATTTAGTATGTTTTAAAACTAGGTTTTCAACCTTTCGAGCATTGCATACACTTAGAATAGCTTAGCATTCATCATGTCAAAATAGCTTTAAATCATGTTTTCATACACATCTCTCACTGGTTTCATCGATTCTCTTCAATAGAATCGATCGAAACAAGTTCATTATCCATGGGATTGGGAAAGGGTTTCCATTCCACATCAATGCGACACCAATCCTCCAATGGGATAAGTTTCAATGGATTAGAATAGATGTTTTTGAAACTTTCATATTTCAATATGTTAGTTTTAATTACTTCTTAGCTTAGTTTACATTGAATTATTTTATTAGGACTGATGTTTAGTGGCTTAATTATGCTTTGAATCCTAATGGATCAAGTGTAGTTAGCCTATACTAAGTCATTCATCACATTAGTAATAAGTTTGGATGTGCAATATTAATCACGACAATTTTAAGTATCTATATTTTGCCCCTCTTTGAATCAAGGTACCTATTGCATTGGTTCAAAGATTGACACTTTTTGAATCAATGCTACTGCTCAGATTAAAAATTGAAAATTCATGATTTTTTGGATGCTCCACTCTGCCTCAACAAAAGAAATTATGCCGATATATTGCTCCCTTGAGAGATCGAGCAAAAAAATTGACTTTAGGTCGAGATTGTGACAAAAACATCAGTTAGGTTCTACTATGGAATAGACATGAAAATAGGCTCAGGATGCTAAAAAAGGCTTCAAAAAGTCTTCATAGCTCAAAAATTGGACTCAAAATATTAAAAATCCACATTTTCCCCCTTCAATTAGGTCAAAAACCCTAATTTTCAAGCGTAAATAGGAGTTTAGGGGTCATTTTCAATTCATTTGAACATTTTTCTTTTGGAGATTTGCTACTATTTTGCTATGATATTTTGATAAAATGGTTGATCTCGTGCTCCCCCAGCACCCTGCAAACTGAGACTGAGAGTTCCAGTGGCCCACCGATGCAGGACCTTTGGTACGTACTTCAAAAAAAAATTCGTTTCCACATTTTTTTTGCTTTAATTTTGAGCTTAATTAGGTCATACAATTGTGTCACAATATTGCAACATCTTTGTCTCAACCAACAATGCAATTGCATTGTTACAACACATTTGAAAAAATATGACACAACAACCATTTTAAGTTTAGGAATGCAGTTGTAGCTTAGTCGCACATTTGTAAAAGGCTAGCACAATATGCTATTTTGGTCTAGCAACGCAATTGTTGTGAAGCGACAAACATGTAGAATATGATTGAAATAGGTGATTTGGTTTCAACAACGCTATTGAATGTCACGATGCATTTGCATATAGCAACATAATTGTCAAAAGGTGACATAATTGCAAATTGATAGGTTGGTGCAATTGTAAAACAAGGATGCAATTGTAGATTTAGGGTTTTAAACTTATAATTTTGTTGGTTTTTAGCAATTTTGATGTTGTTCGCTTCATGCGTGTAGGGGACCATTTGAACACTCATTTCTTAGGAGTGTTGACCCAACATGTTGATATGTGACAACTAATCATCCAAATACTGTACACTCGTAGCATATCCTTATTGAGGTTTCAGGTGGGCCCACAACGGGGCTTTAGGGGCGCAACCCCTAATTTCCTTTTTCCATTAACATGTCAAGGTTTTCACACTAACACACCAAATGAAAAAAAAAACTTTGTAAAACCCTAATTTTTTAACCTTCCAAAAGCTTGTTATAAGCACCTGGGATGTAAGTTGCAGTGTGTGTAATTCGTGAGATTGTAATTTGTTTTTCACTGGATAATAAAATCATTGGGTGGCTGAGTTTCTGTGGATGTAGCCCATATTGGGTGAACCATGCTAAATTTTTGTGTTAATCTCTTTTGTATTATTCTTCATTATTATTTATGGGTTATTTAATTTGCATATAATTGTTAATGTTTATTGCTCTGATTTGCCTGAATCCTAACACAACATTCTATCTTGCGTTCACCATTTTGGTGACAACAAGAACTTCTTTCTTAGCAAGATCAGATTGGGATTTCTAGCTCATATGCTAGAGATTTAGACACATTTAGCTATGATGAATGCATTGGTCGAGCGTTGACATAGTGATACCTCTTCATTTCGACTTCTCATTGGTGAGGTGACCATCACACTAGAGGATGTGTGGCACATTTTACGAGCGTCGATACATAAAGAGCAGATCATTTATGATGTTGCTATCAAGATGGATGTGATCTATGATGTTCTTGGTATAGATACCCTCTAGGTAGTCACCATATTGACTTGTGATAGTACTGAGGACAGGTACTTGATTTGACATTGGTGATAGGAGCATTGATCAATGGAGAACTGGTACCAGATAGATGGAGTAGAGGTTTTAAGCTTTGATTGGGGACTCTTCTCGAAGGGGATGGTGCACCAGACGACTCTTTATGCTTGGGGCCTTGTGATTCTTGCTTCTTTATATCATGATATGAATTAGGTTGTATACATGTGAGGGCAGAGTTTATCAACAAGAGTGACAATGATTCATATTTAGGCTTGGGAGCACATTGTTGTGCTTAGATCGATCATTACATTAGAAGACATTGATGAGGGGCAGCTAGTGGTCTATAGATATGGGGCCATCACCACTCTTCACCATATCAACACTGTAGGGATTATATATTGGAGGCTATCATAAATGACATGGTAGTGTTCAAATAGAGACCTTGGATCCAACCTTACCCCTGGTATGGTGATCAAGATCATTTTTTTACGCACGATATACTAGATATATGCTCAGTTGTGAGCATCATATGGTTGAGAGGTATTTGCTTGATTGGGTTGCACAATAGTTCAAAGAAGTATGGGATGTAGTCCCTCCTACATACAGGGCTATATTTGCATGGACTACCAAAGAGATAGACTGGGGCCAATAGATTCCTCCTTAGGTTGCTATTGATGATTTCTGATAGCTCATCCCATGATCATGGATCTATGCATGGGGACCTTATGATGCAGGTACTACTCCAGCTTATGATGCTTGGTTCCTACAACATGCCTTGGTGTGATTGATAGTTCTAGTAGGGGGATAGGTCAGAGGTAGAGCTAGAGGATGAGGTTAGGAAAAATTGCCACAACAACCTCCACATGACAAGCAAGATGGACAAGTACTTAGTGATGGGGCACCAACAAGATGAACAACAACCTAGGGTGGGATAGGTTTTAGGATAGGGGCAATAGCTAGGATAGGTTCCAGGGTAGCCTTCCTTGATACTGTTGAACCCTAATCCTAATACCTGCAAAACACAACAAATGAATACATTAGGAGATCAAATGCAAGTAAGAACAGGGATTCCCCATGAAATCCATTAACAAAACTCAAAATAGGAATGAAGAAAAGAAAATAATGAAAGAACAAGAAAGTAGATTAAATCTTATTGAAAGCAATGCAAACTCTTGATCCCATGGGGGAATTGGTGCCAATTTGATGTGAAAATTGGCCCTTTCCCAACTCCAATGATGCAAGCTTGATGAATGTTGATGAATGATGATGGTGATCCACTTTGTTGAAGATTCAAGTGTGCTCCATGATGAAAAGCCTACATAACCTAGCTATGGATTCAAAGGTATGGATGAAGATTGCTCTAAATTTGAGTATAGTAAGTTTACTCAATTGGTGGATGCTGAGATGAGGATATTAACCTCTTATTTATAGATTGATAAGTTGAAAGCATGCCCAAAATAGAGCAATGTGGGACTAAGAATGAGCCAATGACAAAATGCCACTTGTCAACTTGTGAATGGATGGAGGATGTGCAAAGAGGGGGAGATTCAAATTCAAAATATGGCTTGAAGGATGAGGTGAAAGGTGAAGTTAATGTCACATGGCTCAAGAAAAGGACTTGTAAGAGATGTTAAATGCCATGTTGGATGGGACAAGTCCTTTTGGGGGGAGATTTCAAATTTGAGGAATATTCCCACTTGGATGCCTTTTTTGAATGAAAATAGGTGATTTATAAAACAATTAAATTGATTTTCATGCAAGTTGCAAAATCTAGAGGATTTGAGTGATTAGGATTAGCATTGATCATGATTTGATTAATTTAAATGATGTTAGTTGATTTGACCATTTTGACTTAGATTTTAGGATTTAAATAACTCAAAATGAGAAAAGAATGATTTAGACTTAGTTAAATAAATATTTTTGATTTATTTAACCAAAGGGGGTGATGTTAGATTAAATTAGATAAATGTTTGATTTATTTAATTTAATTAGATGAACTTTAGAGATTTAATCAAATAATATGGATTATTTAATTAAATCAAAGATAGGAAGATGAGGTGACCTAGCTAATTACATAGAGACAATGATTTAATTAAATCGAGGGATTTATTTAGTTAAAAGGAGAATTATGATGACTTTAATCAAATAAGGCTATTCGATTAAATGGTTAGACAGAGGGATAATTTAGGATGAAGCGATGTTAGTAGATCAAGATCGAGTGTGCCATATCAATCTGTATATTTTCGATGTCTACATTTTTCCCTCTTTGAAGCGATGCACTTGTTGCGTTGGTTCAAAGAATAACCTTGCCATGATCAAAAGTCAAAATTTCTCTAATTTTTTCGGATGCCCCACTATTGCCCCAGCAAATGAAGAATTATGCGTTGGTATATTGCCCCCTCGAGAGATCGGGCAAAGAGGTTTGATTTGAGGGTCGATCTCTCGACAAACAAGTTCAAGATTAGTTCAACTCGAATATTTGATGTAGACAGTCATCAACCATGGGTAGCCTCATGCCTATTTTGATATATTACACCCACTTGATCCTGATTTGTACCATGACAGTGACATTATTGATGATGAGATGATTATGATGTTTATATGTAATGGATGATATGATGATGCATGGATGATATGGATGTACATGTTTGATATGATGATGCTTGGATGATTATGAAAATAGATGATAAATGTATGGTTTATGAGATGCCTAGAATAACCAATCTATATTATGCAATGATGGGGATGAATGCATGTGGTATGATTAATGCTTTCTATATGATATGATATTCATTATGTAGATGGTCTGTGGATGTAGGATGGATGCATTAGCGATGATTTATGATTAACTGTCATGGTGCCATGTTAGCGCGAAAAGCAAGAGATAGAAGAAAATAAGAGATTCCAACAAGACATGAGATGATGATGATGATTTCTTGCCAAGGAGTTGGGTTTTTCAAAGGGCCAATTACCTTATGCTTGATAACACACGTAGGTACAATGCATCAGGGTATAAAGAACCAAGATGGCATTGTGCCTAGTGTGATGGACTTTGACTCAACAAACATATAGGAGTATTCTTGTTCACACCTGACATACAGAAACCTTGCTAGGACGTACCTAACAAAGCAAGTATTCGCCAAGGTTATATTACAAGAACGCCCAGCAAGCACAACAGACAAAAAGATAATGATCGTTGTCCCATTCTTATCTCTCTAAATCCTTCATTCGGATATCATCGAGAGGTCCTTGGAATGAGAGCAATAAGATAAATCAAAAGAAAAGATCAAGTATGCAAACAAGCCAATGTTCTTCATACCTCTAGCCAAAGGGATTTGTTTTGATAGGATAAGAATCCAAGTGATATCCAAAATGATGCCCATTGTTGGAACGATATATCCTAGGACATGCATTGTATAGGATGATGATGGGTTGATAAGTTGATTGATAGGCTATTGATATAAGGTTGATTGAAATGTTTGAAAATGATCAAGAGTTTGATTTTGTTTTAAAGATTTGTTGTTTGCTTTTGATTTTACGATTGAAGCTTGCTTTTGCTAATTGTTGTGATTGTTTTTGTTTGTGTTGCCAAAGGATGAATGTGATGATCATTTTATTATGGATGATTGATTATTTCAAGTGAAATCGAGATGAGATGGATGGATTTTTTTTAAATATTTGGATGTTTTTGACATTTTGAAATGCTTTGAGGCTGTTTTTGGTGTTTTTGAGATTTTTACAAATGTTTTGATTTTTGAATTTTGTGATGTTTTTGGGGTTTTGATGTTTTTTTGAATGTTTCTAGATTTTTGTGTCTCAAGGGCTAATCAAATATTAGCCTTGCCCACGTTTAAGCTCATAGATGATGTAGTTCAGATGCCATGTTTTTGATGTTTTTTGACTATTTTTTTTAGTGTTTTTGGATTTTTGATGTTTTGGATGTTTTTGGATTTTTTTATTTTCCGATGTTTTTGGATTTTTCGCATGATTTTGACGGTTTGGATATGGATGTGTCTGATGATATTAGTGCTCTGTTTGGGATTTTTTTGAAGACCAAGCTAAGGTTGATTGATCGAATCGATGGATTGATGATGATAATAACATTGTTGAGGATACACAACAATGCAAGGATTTAATTGATCAAGATTGATGATGATAACTTTGTTGAGGATGCACAACAATGCAAGGATTGATGATGATAACATTGTTGAGGATGCACAACAATGCAAGGATAGTGTTAAGCAACACGATGATTGGGAAGGATATCCCAAGATGATGGATTGATTGGATTTGATTGATCGGGATTGATGAAGCTTGGTTTGAAACAAAAGATGTTTTGGATGATTTGATGTCTCGTTTGACATGCAACTTAGATGCAACTGATAGTGATTATTTGGATAGATGTTCAATGAAAGATGAAGCTTTGATAAAGAGCATCGTCTTGTCAAAATATGCCATGGGCTAGTGATTCAATTTTTTGCTCACAAGTGGTGGACCAATTTGATTTCACATTTTCCAATGTTTAGATCACCACATAAGTTGGAGGGTATAGATCAAGATTTATTCCTAAAGCAAGATGTAAATATCTTCCCCCAATGTCTAGCAATGTATGGAATGTGATGGGTGGATGCTTGGATAGGTGTATGGATGGATGGATACATTAAGCATGCAAAGGATGCCAAGGATTATCTTGTGATAAGATACAGTGTTTGAACAAAGGAATGCTTCATTGGATAATGCTTCATGGCTCAGATAATGCTACATAGGATAGGATCAATGAAAACGACTGATGTCGAGATGTTTACATTAAGCAAGCATAAAGTGTGCCCCAAACTTCATCAAGATCAAGATAACTTGGATGATGGATGCAAATGGATGAAAATGGATTGGATCAATGGTTTATGGATGAATGGATTTATCATGGATAAGATGGATGGAATGTTTGATTTATTATGGATGGGATGAGACGCTTTCACCTAAACTGGCACACGTAGATGCTCAATTCTACACATGATGCATGTTTTCCAGGTTTTAATCATGGTCTTGCAAAAAGCACCACCATAGTGGTTTTCACTAGAGGACGATTTTTTTATCTTTACTGTTTTCAATCCTTTTTCTGATTTTTTTGGATTTTCATATTTTTTTATTTTTTTGAAAGATTTTAAGCTCATGCTGAATCACAAGGTGTTGCTGATATAGATTCCCTTGTCATAATGTGCCATTAATATCCTACTTGAAGAAGTTTCTTTGCTAAGATACGTGCACTTGAATGCAACTTTTGATATTCTTGATCTGCTTTATTGATATCGGGGTTAACCCTGTCTCTGTGCGCACATCACGATAGAGTGCCTTTGGAATCCTTATGATGAAGGGTCATTGCCAATACATGGTCAATTTGAGAATTGTATATCATGCATGGAGGCGTGGATGGAGTGTGTTTAGGGATAAGAGATGGATTGGTTGATAGTTTGGAACCTTTGACACTCCAAACTTGGGAAGATGAGCAATGATGGGTGGATACGAAAGTGTGCGTGGAATTGGGACCAACTGCTTGATACACTTTGTACGTCACTTGAAAAGCCTCCTTTTTCTTTTGTGGACATCCTTGATGGATACTCTTCCCTTTTTTATTTTTTCCCATAGTTTCTTTGACTGATGGAGTTTGATAGGGATGATCTTTCTTTGTATTCTTTGGTATCCATTTGTATTTGATTTGTCCATTATGCTTCTCAGCTTCTTTTTCTTTGATAATTTTTTTCGTACTTTGATTCAAATATTTCTTTCAAATCTGGTCCCAATTCATGGATGGGGTGATGGGTGGATGAAGATTCATGACGTGACTTGTTGTAGTATTGGTATCAGTTTCATCATAAGGATTCTTCGTGCTCCCTATGTTGACATTTGCTTGAGACGAAGTTGCCCCCAGTATTGTGGAAGTAGTACCTTCGTTCCTTGATTCTGCTTGTTTTGAGGCTTCCTGTTTAGAATGCATTCTTTGATAAACGACCATTGTATATGATGTTATTTCAATTTGTTGCTCTGCTAACTTTGAATTATACTGTTCCGTCTGACTTGTTTCGTTGAGTGGATAATGTTGGATATCTACATACCTGATGTTCTCAATATGAATTTGGGATATATCTGATCCTGATGTTAATAACTCAGTTTGACTGTAGGAATTAATAATTTTCTCCTTTTGTGTAACATAATTTTGTTCTAGATGAAGATCATCTACGTGTCCATCCACATAAAGCATCTCATGGGTAGATGGAGGAGTATGTGCTACATGGATATGATCATCTTGCATAGATAGGAGCATTTCCATTAGATTATTGTAGTATCTTGAAGATACAAATTCTTGATCTTGAATGATTTTGGAGTTGCTTTCGACATGCTTTGGATCAAGTTCTTGACATGGATCAGTTTCAAAGGATGGATTGCTTACAAAGGGTTTTTAGATGTTGTCATTAGACATGGTAAGTGGTTCAATATCCTCAAGTGTCGAGTTCAGGGTTCCTTCGGTATCTGTAACCATGAGATCAAAGGGGGTCAACATGTCTTGGAAGGGACCATTGCTAGACCTTGGTGAAAGATTTTGATCACGCTTTGGGATAAATTCTTGAGATATTTCCTCTAACTCATAAGGCAATGTAGGGACTTTTTTGACATGATCATTGGTTGATGGGTTGCTAATTATGTCAATGGGATCAAATAATTATAACACTCCTTGAAAGATATCACTAAAAAGTGGCTCTTGATGTATGGTGAGTTGATCATCGGATGGGGTGGAAACATCTTCAAGGTTCTCATCGATGGAGAAATCTTGATCATTGTTTTCAACAATTGTGGTGGAGGGATTTCCGATGTCCTCAACCATAGGGTCAAATGATGTTGATATTTCTTGAATTGGATCATTGTTGGTTGGTGGATTTTGATCATGATTGAAAAATGACTCTTGACCTATGTTGATTTGATCATTGGATGAAGTAGACATAGCTTCAAGGTGCTCAGTGATGGATTGATCTTGATCCTTGTTTTCAATAGTTGTCATTTTTTGTGTTTGTGCTTGTGTTTGTTGGGTAGCTTGAGAGGCTTAGGTAGCTTGAGAGGCTTGTTGCACTTGTTGAGATTGTGTTGCTTGTCGCATGGCTAGATATTGTTTGATGGCCTTTTGGTAGGCTTGGTGAGATTTTAGCGCAATGTTATATTGTCTTGCTGCGTTTGGTTTTGGTAGTAGTGGTGGTGGATTTGGAATCGTGTTGGATGTGGTGACAATTGGTTGAGATATGCTTGAAGTGATCATGAGGGTTTGAGATATGATGGGTGTGATAGTGGTGTTTGGAATGACTGAGGTGATAGGTCCTTGGGAGACCATGTTTTGATTTGTCAGGATTGATGTTGTCATTTGATTAGATACCATCTGTTGGTGCGATGTCGATGGTATATTCAAAGGATTTGATGTGATGACTTGATTGGTGCTAGGTAAAGGGGGAAGCCCTAAATCAAGGAATGATGTTGATATGGGTAATGGTGGTGGAGATGTCTCTTGATGTAATGACTCAAATATTTTGGTAAGTGTAGCAATTTGATCTCGCCAAATTTGATCTTGATTTCGATCTTGAATCCCTTGATATAGTTGATTTGGTTTTTGTTCAAGAAAATTTGGGATGCATACTTGTGGTGTTTGATTTTGGACAACCTTCTTAGCCTCTTTCCCAACATGATGACAAATAGAGCCAAGGATAACTCTATATATAGACACATTTTTAATGTACAGTCCTAATTTTTTTTATGTATATCCATTAATTGGCTGATTTTGATAGCCTCATGTATATTCATTTTTAATGATATCACACATTGACTCAAATTTTGTATCATGACAGTCCTTATTTTGATGATATATATGAGAGGATCTTTGGTGCGATGTTTATGATGCATTGTTTTATTTTATGTCATGCTTTATGTATGGATGCATATCCTTATGTTATGGATGCAAATGTGATGGATGAATCATTTTATTTTTTAGTATCTTTTCTATGTGTCATGTCGTGATGATGCAAGATGTTCATGCTAAGAAATGGATGCACTTCCTTTTGTGTATTTTCTATGCGATATGACATGATTATGATATGATTATGATATGATTATGATTATGCAGGATGTATGTATACTGATGGTTTGTGGATGCAATATGGATGCATTTATTATTTTTGTTGACTATCATGATACCATGTTAGCATGTAAAAAGATAGAAGAATAGTATGAATGGATTAACCATTGATTTTAAGATTGATTTGAAAGTCCAACAAGCCTATGATTCTTCAAGTCTTTATTAGATATGGTGATGAGAGATGATGATTTTCTTGTTTCAGGGATTGTGATACTTCATTATATCATTGCTTATTTTTGATATAGTACATAGACACGATGCATCAAGGTATTGATAACCAGGATGGCTTTGTATCTAATGTGATGGAATTTGACTTTGCAAACAGATAGGAGTATCCTTGTTCATACCTGACATATAGAAACCTTGTTTGACCATGTGAAAGAATAATCCATTGATGTAATGAGACTAACACATGAAAAGTATGAAGAACCTGATATTTCCTAACCATTATTTCACTTGAGACTACTTTGCACATGCAAGATAAGTATTCACCAAGGTTGAACTACAAGAATATCCAACAAGCATAGCAAACGAAAGTTAAATATCAATGTCCCCATTCCTTTCTCTCTAAATAATTTTGATAGACATCATCGAGAGGTCATTGTAATGAACCACTAAGATAAATCATAAGACAATATCAAAATGAACAAATAGTCAATGTTATTCATACCTCTTGCCATAGTAACCTAACTAGGATGATTTCTGATGACGATATCCATTGTAGGAAGGATGCATCCTAGGACATGTTTATCAAATGTTTTGACTAAGACTAATTGTTTGATAGGCTATTGAAACAAATGTTAATCGACTTGTTTACCCGTGATCAAGACTTTATATTTTTTTACATTTAGGTTTACACTTCCCGAATTGCCACACTTGTTTCTACTTGATTTACCAAAGGTTGATGATGATGATCGATTTATTATGGAGGGGAGTTTATTGTGGGTGAAAATGAAATGGGATGGATGGTTTTGGAATTTTTGGAATATTTAAATGTTTTTAACATTTTGTGATATTTTGAGGTTGTTTTGATCTTTTGGGTGTATGTGAATGTTTAAGTTTTCAAGTTATTTGAGGTTGTTTTGGATTTTTTTGAATATTTTACGAATGTTTTAGGTTTTCAATATTTCCCAAATGTTTTTGTGTTTTATTATATTTAGACCAAGACCCAAGGGGAAACTGACCTAGTGCCTTAGGGGCTCATCAGTGATGGCCTTGCCTACGTTATACATGTAGAGATGACGTAGTTCGACTGACTTTGACCAGTAATCGTTTATTGATGACATATGAACATTCATGGATTGTTAATTTATTATGATAGAATCCTAAAGACTGATCTAATGCCTTGATGGCTCATTGATGATGGCCTTGCCTATGTTCAAGCTCAGAGACAATGTAGTTCAAGAAGTTTTTTTGACTTTTTGACTTTAGGGATTTTGGTGTGATAGGAATGTTTTTGGATTTTTGAGATGATTTGAATGTTTTTGGATTTTTGACTTTACAAGACTTTGATGTTTTGGGATTTTAAATTTACAATATTTCAAATGTTTTTGTATTTTTTGAGATATACAATTTTTTTGAATGTTTTTGGATTTTTTGAGATTTTGCGTTTGTTTTTGGATTTTGAGATTTTGTGACTGTTTTTGGATTTTGAGATTTTGCAACTATTTTTGGATTTTGAGATTTTTGCAACTATTTTTGGATTTCGAGAGACTTTGCGAATTACCTTAAGGGAATATACAAGGATCTAACCCGATGTAAGTATAGATAGATGCCCCTAGTGTGATGCAATAGACTACCTTGATATAGGAAGGACAAGTTGACCTTAGGAATGTGCCAAGTAGTACTAAAGGGGAACATGATACTTAATATCTGGCTATGACATGAACACGAATGGGTGATGAAATAAATAGGATGGAGGATGGATGCAACGGGTGACAAAGCAGAGTAAGCCAAAGAGTCAATGATGGATGGATGGTGCTTATTTATGGAAGATGCCTGTTCCCCAGGTTTTCACCAAGGTACTTTCCCAAAGCACCACCGAAGTGGTTTTCTATAGAGGATGATTTTTCTCTTTACGATTGGTCTGATAGTCATCTTTAACTTGGTTTACAATCATCTATGAGTCTCCATAGACCTTAAATTCTTGGATTTACCATTATATTACAATTCTCAATCTCGTGATAAGAGCCTCATACTTGGTGATGTTATTGGTGCATGGGAAAGATAGCCGATGTGAATTAGGAATATAATCACCTTGTGGGGTGATGAGGAAAATGATCACTCCAGACCCATGTTGTGTCTATGAATTGTTAATATACATCTTCCACGAATCTACTATGTTGAGGAAAAATACTAACTCATCAAGAAATTTAAACACCAATAGATTCTCTACATAGATAGGTGCCTCTGCCAGTTGATCTATAATAACCTGCCCCTTGATAGCTTTTCAATCCATGTACTATATATCAAACTCTATGAGGATCATCACCCACTTGGCCATTCGTCCTATGAGAGTAGCTTTGGATAACAAATACTTCAATGGATCTATCTTAGTGATGAGCTTTACTTGGTGTGAAAGCATGTAGTGTCTAAATTTTTGTGAAGCGAACACCATTGCTAGGAAAGGCTTTTCAATGGTGAGTAATTTAGCTCGTACCTGGCCAAAGTCCTACTAATTTAGTAAATTTCTCTCTACTTGTTTCATTATGCTAAGAAAGAAGAGCACCCAAAGCTACTAATGTAGCCAAGATATACAAAATCAAAGGTTTGTTTGGTATTGGTGGCATAAGGATGGGAGGTGTCAATAGGTAATCTTTGAGTTGTCAGAATGCTTTGTCACATTTCTCGTCCCATTTTTAAGCTATCCCCTTGTGAAGGTGAGAAAAGGGATGAATCTTACCTGCTAACTTGCTATAAATCTTCTAATAGACTGTAATCTCCCTTGTAAACCTCAGAGAACTGCTTTAGTGTTTGTGGTGGTTCCATATCCAATATTTCTTTTACCTTAGCTGGATCTATCTCAATTCCTCTCCATGACACAATGTATCCTAAGAGTTTTTTTGATGTTACTATGATTGATAGATTAGTATGGGCCGATTATGCTTGATCCATGAAGAATCGAAGCATAACAAAGCCACTAACATCAAATCTCAACAAGATCATTCGAAATGAAGGTTAAACTAAACATTTATAAAAACTAAGCATTCTAAACTATGATAACATTTAAATGTCTACTCTAATCCATTCAAAACGTATCCCGTTGTGGGAGTGGTGTTGTGTTGATGTGGAACAACAACCCTTTCCCAATCTCGTGGATAAATGAGCTTTCCCCAGTCAGTTTTATTGAAGAAAACTGATGGAACGATTGTGAGATGTGTATGTAAACACAATTTTAATCTAAATGAGCATGATGCAAGCTAATTGAACATGATTTTATGCTAAATGATGAAGATATACAAATGCTAAGCTAATTATAAATAGATTATAAACTCAAAGATTAAAACCCTAATTAATTAAACAAGTTAAATGAATGCATTAGGTGATCATGGAAGCCATTAATGGAAGCTTAAAGCTAATTAATGCAACTACAATGAACTAAAATATACTAAATGTGTGCAAAATATGAGTGTGAGTGTGAGTGATTTCAACAACATAAGTTTTCTCTAAAAGATGGATCCATTTGTCTCCAAATAGTGACCTATTTATAGGAAAGCAAATGAGAAATGAAGGGTTGATATTAAAAAGGTTAATCAACGGTCAAGGATGGAAGAAATTGGAGGCATGAATCATGGATTCTCATCAACGGGTGAGAACGCAAGATGAGATTTTATCAAGGGTTCTCCTTTTTCCAAACAAACACACTTTCAACTTTTTTAAGAGGTCATAAGTTAACTTGCACAAGAGGTCACATATTAACTTGCTCAAGAAGTTAAGTAAGTTTGTTGAGAAAAATGAATATTCCCCTTTTTCAAATGAGTGAGGAGAGAGAATATTCTTTGGAATATTCTCATGGGTAAGGAAAAAGGATATTTAGTTAATTAAAACTAAATTAAATTATGAAAAGGGGAAGGAATATTCCATTTGGAAGAATGTGCAAAGGAGGAATATTCTGTTGCAAGTGGGGGGAATTATATTTAATTGATAATTAAACAGTATTAATTATGCAATTAGGGGATTTAGAAGAATTAGATGATATTCATTAAATAAAATGATTTCATGAATGGGGGAAAAGGTGGAGTGACATTTAATTAAATACCTTAGGGTTATTTACTTAAATAAGAAGATTTAGGGATTTAAATTAAATAGTTTGATTTATTTAATTTAATAGGATGAAGTGTTAGCACGAAAGGGGGTAAATTAACCTGATTTAATAAATTAGGTTAATAGGTGAAAATGATACCATTAATTAATTAGCTAGGCTAATTTAATTAATTAAGCGAAAGGAGGATGGGTTTCAAGAGGAAATGATGTTAGTATACTTGATTCAAGTGTATGATATCATCTAGGATATTTTCCAGTGTCTACATTTTGCCCCTCTTTGAAGTGAGGTACCTGTTGCTTTGATTCAAAGGCTGATACTTTTCAGATGAAGAACTGCTACCTAAATCAAAAAATAATTTTTATTTTATTTTTAGATGCCCCACTATTTCCCTAGTGGAATGAATAAGCCAATTCCCTGCCCCCTTGAGAAATCGGGTATAAATTTTGAATTTTGGGTTGATTTCTCGACAGGTTCAGCTAGAGAGACAGGCTGGTGAGGGGAGCAACCACTAGGCCTAGCTCATATCTACAGACACTTTTTTTATCGTTGCCCAATTCTTTACATAGATATACATTCATGGGCTCCTTTTTGATAGCCTCATGGATATTGTATTTTTGATTGATATACATACACTGATTTAGATATTGTACCATGAAAGTCATTTTTTTATATATATGATACACATATGGATTTGATATGATGTGATGTGTTCTTTTTATTCCATGCTTATGAATGTATGGATGCATTTGATATGATGATGTGACATGCTTATATATTATCATGTATGGATACAATTTGTTTTATTTATGCTTATGCGATATGTGATGGTAATAATGTGATATGCAATGTAATACAATGTAATGGATAGATGCACTTCTTTTTTAGTATCTTTTCATGATATGTTATGGGATGGATTATATGATATGCAAATGTTATGCTTTGTGTGAATGATATGGATGGATTTCTTTTGTGTCTTTTCTATGTAGTTTTATGATGTGATGATGTGATGCATGTGGATGTATGTAGATGTTTATGATATGATAATGCGATGTATGTTTATGAGATGTGTGCAATGATTTAAGATGCTTAAAATAACAAATCTATATTATTCATCACAACTTAAATGAGAATGATGATGCAGGATGGATGTTTTATGATATGTTGTGATTATACTGTGGTGTATGCATGCTTACATTTTTTCGATGCAGGTTGGATGTATTGATGATGTTTTTATTGACTATCATGATACTAGGTTAGCACAGAGAGAAGATAGAAGAAACAAGATGATTCAACCATTGACTTCGATGATTGCTTCAAAAGATCTAACGATTCTATGATCCACTAAGACTTTATTAGAGATGGTGATGAGAAATGCATAATGATGATGATGATTTTATCATACCTTGGGATTGGGATTTTCTATCGTTCCTTATTGTTTGATATAACACATAGACACGATGCATCAAGGTATTAATAACCAGGATGACGTTGCATCTAGTGTAATGGAATTTGACTTTACAAACAAATAGGATAGTTCTTGTTCACATCTTGACATACAAAAACCTCATTGGAATGTAGGTTAGAAGCTTAGAATATATCAGATCAAAGCATACACGATAGTCAAAAACCTACTCCAAACACCTTTCCTACACACAACTAAGCAAGTATGCACCAAGATTATTTTACAAGAGTATCCAAAAGCATAGAAAACAAACGATAATGATCGATGCCCCATTCCTTTCTCTCTAAATAATTTTGATAGACATCATCGAGAGGCCCTTGGAATGGGTCAATAAGATAAATTAGAAGAAAAGATCAAAGACAAATAGTCAGTGTTATCCATATCTCTTGCTAGTTTAATTATAGCTAAGGTGATGTTTGATGTTGATGCCCATCGTAGGAAGGATACATCCTAGGACATGTTGATAAGAGGTTTGGTGTAGGGTGATGATGATCTTTATGATAAGTCGATGTAAACTTCACTGACATATTTACCTATGATTTAGCCTTTAGATTTTGAGACTTAGGTTTTCACTTTACGAATTTTTATACTTGCTTTCTATTTATTTTTCTAGAGGTTGAAGATGACGAATGATTTTATTATGGATGGAGATTTATTACAGGTGAAAGCGATATGGGATGGATGGTTTTGGATTTTTTGGAATATTTCAATGTTTTTGGTATTTTGAAAATGTTTTGAGACTGTTTTTGGTATTTTTGTTCAAGTTTATGTGATTTTTTTGGTTTTTAGTTATTTGAGGTTGTTTAGGGTTTTCAAGATATTTGAGGTTGTTTAGGTCTTTTGAATGTTTTATGAGTGTTTTTGTATTTTATGAGTTTTCGAATGTTTTTATGTTTTCTGATGTTTGGGGTTTTTTTGAATATTTGGATGTTTTGAGATTTTCTGTTATTTGGATGTTTAGGGATTTTCTGAATTTTGACCAAGAACCTAACCTAAAAGACCTATCCTAGAGGCCTTGGGGGCTAATCAAAGATTATCCTTTCCTATGTTATACACACATAGACCAAGCAGTTTGAATGACTTGACTTATTGAAGATGAGACATGAATAGTTGATGGAATGTCAGTTTATTATGATAGACTCCTAAAGGACTGACCTAGGGTGTCTCAGGGGCACATCAATGATGGCCTTGCCTATGTTCAAGCTCAAAGATGACGTAGTTCGATAAGGTCTTGTTTTTGGATTTTTGATGTTTGACATTTTTAGGGTTTTTGATGTGATTTGGATGTTTTGGATTTTGACTTTACAATTTTATGAATGTTTTTGATTTTAGTTGTACAAAATTTTGCAATTGTTTTTGGATTTTCTGATGAATGTTTTAAGAATTTTTTTGGTGTTTTCGATAACCTTAAGATATACAAGAACCTGATATGATCCATAACAAATTCCCCCAGTGTGAAATGATAGACTACCTTGATATAGGCAGGACAAACTGACCTTTGGAATATGCCAAGTAGTACTAAGGGGATACAATACTTCACAACATCAAGCTATGATAAGGATGTAGATGGGTGATGGATGAAATGATAGGATGGAGGATGTGATGCGGTGGATGGAAGGATAGGGTAAAAGAGCCCATTATAGTTGGAGGTATTTTATTTATGTGAGGTGCTTGTTTGCCAGGTTTTCACCAAGGTACTTTCCCAAAGTGCCACCAAAATGGTTTTCAATAGAGGATGATTATTTTTGTTTACCATTTTCAATCCTTTTTCTTATTTTTTTGTATTTTTGGATTTACACCCTTCAAGATTAGGCATAAAAAATTTTAAGATGCAATTTGTTAGTTGGTTCCTGCAAGGTCTCACCTTTAGGTGTTGAAAATTGGTATGTTCTCCATAACTTGCTATGATGACAAAGGGACCTAACTAGTTAGGCTCAAAATTTCCTTTACTATCTTGATCTGGAAGATTTTTTTGATTTTTATTTAGGATAAGGTCCCCTACCTAGAAAGACTGACATTTTATCTTCTTGTTATAGCTCTATTTTAGTTGGTTTTGATATACTTACAAGTGATTAAGTGTGTCAAGATGACAATTGTCTAGGAATTCTAACTCATGCAGCTGAGATACTCTGTACTCTTCATCTATGATTAGGTTTTGTAGTGACACTCATAGTAATGGAAGCTCAACCTCAATAGGAAAAATGGATTATGATCCATAGACCAGGGAGAAAGGGGTTGCATCTATTGGCGTGCAGATGTTGGTTTGCTAGGCCCAAAGAGCTAGATTTAATTGTAGATGCCAATCACAACAAACTTCATTGATTGTTTTCTTTCATATTTTTAGAATGGTGTTTTTTGTAGCCTCAACTTGACTATTGCCTTGGGGGTAATACAGGGTAGAGAATCAGTGTTGGATATTGAATCTTTGACATATCTCTTTCACATCTTGATTCTTGAAGGCTCTTTCATTGTCTGAGATAAGGGTTTTAGGAACACCGTAGCGACATATTAGGTAATTCAGGATAAACTTAGAAATTTTCTTCCTTGTTGTATAGGTCATAAGAATGGCTTCAACCCACTAGATAAAATACTCAGTGGTTGCTATGATAAATTTGTGACCATTGGATGAGGTTGGATTCATCTTTCCTATGAGGTCAAGCCCCCACAACAAGAAAGGACAAGGTGTGATCATTGTTTGCAATTCCTGAGCTAGAGCATGAATTAGATCTCCATGTTGTTGACATTGGACACACTTCTGCACATACTAATGGGATTAAATTTCCATGGTTGGCCAGTAATACCCCATCCTCAATAGTTTTTTAGCTAAATTCATACCGCTAGAATGGGAACCACATATGACATCGTGTACTTATATCAAAGCGATCAAGGCTTCCTCTTGGTTAATACATTGTATTAATGTCCCTTCAATGCTTTGTTGGTAAAGTGTATCACCTAGGATCATGAATCGAGATGCTTTTTTAACAAAGGTATTATTAAGGTTGGAGGTGATACCAGATGGGAGGGTTCCTCTACTTAGGTAGGTAAAGATGTCATGATACCATGGGGATCCAAGACCAATAACGACGCACAAGAATTTAGATTGAGGGATTTCAAAAGTTGGTATGAGAAGTTGTTCTACCAAGAATTCACATTGAAGGATGTTGTTCGACATGTCTAACAGTGATCTGATTGTTGCCATAGCATCCGCTGCTTGGTTGTTCATGTGAGGAATTTGTTCAAAAGTTATATCTATGAAAAGGTCTTTGAGAATTTCTACCATCTTCTTGTAAGGAGTAAGCTTGTCATCCTTAGTTTGATAGTCATCATTGACTGGTTGATAACCAGCTATGAGTCTCCATAGACTTTTATTTCTTGTATCTTCCATTGAATTGCTATCCTCAGACTTGTGATTAGGGCTTCATACTCAACAATGTTGTTAGTACAAGGAAATGATAGGTTGTATGACTTTAGAATGAAATCACCTTGAGGGGTGATGAAAGAATACCCACTCCTGATCCATGTTGGGTGAATGATCCATCAAAGTACATTTTCCATTGATTTGCTACATTGACAAGAAACATTGATTCATCAGGGAATTTAGATATCAATGGGTTCTTTGCATAGATAGGTTCCTTTGCTAGTTGGTATTTGATCACTTTTCCTTTGATTTACTTATGCTCCAAATACTCTATGTCAAATTTAGTTAAGATCATTACCCATTTTTCCATTCACCCAGTGAGAATTGCTTTAGATAATAGGTATTTCAATGGATCAATCTTTACAATAAGTTTGATTTGATGTGACATCATGTAGTGATTGAATTTTTGTGAAGAAAAAACCAATGCTAAGAAGGCTTTCTCAATGGATGAATAGTTCATTTCATATCTCACTAAGGTGATACTAATGTAATAGATATCCCTTTCCTTCCCATTTTCATCATGTTGTGCTAGAAGAGCACCTAGTACTGCTGATGTTGCTGAGATATACAGGATCAATGGTTTGTTCGGTATTATTGGCATGAGCACTAGAGGTGTCAATAGATAGTCCTTGATCTGATGGAAAGCTTTGTCACACTTCTCATCCTACTTGTAAGTTATTCCTTTATGGAGAAGATGCAAAAAATGGTAGATTTTGTGTAACAATTGCACTATGAACCTTTTGATGGACTACAATTTTCCTTGTAACCCTCTCATCTGCTTCAATGTTTGTGGTGGTTCCATGTCTAGGATGGATTTTACCTTTGTTGGGTCAATCTCTATTCCTCTTTGTGAGACGATAAAGCTGAGAAGTTTCCCTGATGTATCCCTAAAGACACACTTTTTCAGGTTTAGCCGTACCTTGTATTCTTCAAACCTATTAAAGATGAATCCTAAGGCTTGTATGTGCTCACTCATTTTCTTTGATTTTTCTAAAATATAGTCCACATAATCTTCAACCATTTTATGGATCATGTCATGAAAGATGAGGGTCATTTCTCTTTGATAGGTTTCTCCTGCATTCTTTAGCCCAAACGACATCACGTTCCATCAGTATGTCCCCCATGGACAAGTGAATTCAATTTTATGTTGATCCTCCTTGGTGATCATGAGTTGATTATATCTTGAAAAACCATCCATGACTGATAGAATTTCATGCTTAGATGTTAAATCCACTATGATGTCGATGTTTGGAAGAAAGAAATCATCCTTTGGGCATGCTTTGTTTAAGTCTCTAAAATTAGTGCATATTTTGATGCCCCCAGTGGGTTTTGAGATTGGCACTAGGTTTGAAACCCACTTAGGATAATCTATCGGTTGGACGAATCCAACATCAAGAAGCTTTTGTAACTCCAGTTTGACCAAGAGTGTTTTTTGTGGGTGCATCTTCCTTAACTTTTGCTTTACTAGTTTTGCTATAGGATAGACTACTAGGTGATGCAAAACTACTTCTAGATCAAGCCTTGGCATATCTATGTCTAACCATACAAAGTTAGCTCTGCGTTCTTTCAGGAATGCTACCAAGTTCTTCTATTCTTCATCCAATAAGAATTTGGCATAGAAAGTTATTTTGGGTGTTTCTTTTGTTCCCACATTGACTGGAGTGGCTTTTTTCTGCTAGCACTGTTGACTTCTCTGGATGGTATTGTACTAAGGGGGAGATTGAATCCCTCATCCTTGGGAACCTTAGAGAGGTTTTCACCCTTGGATACATCCTTTCTTTTTACTATTTTAGGATCAGAAAGTGCCACAATGTGGTTTTCATTCAAAGATATGCAAGTTAGTTGCATGTTAAATTTTGTGACTAAAAGACTCAATCGTCTCCCCATAGTATGCCCCTGCGTCCAATTCTATGTCAAAACCTACCTTGTGATTTTACCATGGTAAGTTGTCACAAAGTCCCATGAATTCTAAGATCGCCTCATCATTTTTGAAGAAATATAGAATCGATGGTCCTTGATGGACCATATTAATGAGTTGCAGGTATACTAGGCATATTTCATTTGGTTGGTTGCTTGGGATGAAGGTTGATGTAGATATCATGAAGAGGGAGTTATTTTCAAAGAGGTCAACAACATTGAGGGGGAAGTCATCTAGGGTAGTATCACGTGATGTGGGTAACCAAGAGGAAGCCTCAACTTGTTTAGCGGAAGTACCTTTTCCAATAAGGGTAACCTTGTTAGTAGTACAACCTAAGCCAAGATTCTTTGTGTGTTTCTTAGGAACGATAAGCTCTAGCAAACCATTATCATTTTTTCCTAGTTTCTCATTCTTGGTAAAGCCCATGCTCTTCATTAGTTGTAAGCCATTATTGTCATCTTCCATGGGAAGAGTGGGAATAGGTCTTTCATCTTGATATAGCAATTTGGAGATATCTTCATCATTAACATCTTCATTGTTTAAGTCCCCCCATTTGGTGAAGGTAGTAGTTTCTGTTTTGATATTTTTTGGGGTGTTGTTGCTAGGTGTGGGTTTCCCATGAGATTTGGGAGAAATAGGAAATTTTCCCAACACAAAAGTATCCTTCATTAGCTTGTAGTTTCCACAACCATCATCTTGGATCACTACCTTGATGTTAGGTATGCTCTGCACAATGAGTGCTTTCATTTCAGAGGTAGATGCAAGGGATGATGGGTCAACAAATGAGGTGGAAGGTGTAGGCCTTTCATCATTCTTGGGTATTTGGGGGATTTTATAGAACTTTGCCTGAATATTTTTGTAATAGTAAAAAGGATCGGGATCTCCATGGATAGTAATTTCTCTACCCTCGAAAGGAAACTTTACACATTAATGGTAGGTGGAAGCTACAACTTTTAAGGCATGGATCTAGGGTCGACCAAGCAGTATGTTGTAGGGAAGATCTAGGTCTAACACTTAGCATGTAGTTTATGTGATAAGGGGGCCCACTTGGATGGGTAGTGCAATGATTCCTTGTGATACCCGTTCTTGGTCATCATATGCCCTAATGGTGGTTCTCTTTGTCTTCTCAATAGTATCCTCTAAATAGCCCATTTTTTATCAATTGAAGGGTACAAATGTTTAGACCAACACCTCCATCTACTAAGACTCTTTTAACCTTATCCTTATGAATGAAAATCTCAAGGTGTAAAGCATGGTTATGAGATGGTTGTGATGGTAGGTCTTGTTATGAGAAGGTGAGAAGGTGGTTAGCGATATGGCCTACCATAGCTTAAAATTGATCTATATTAATATCCTCAAGAATGGGTGACTTTGATAAATCTTTTTCTAGGATTTCCCTATGTGCAGGTGATAGCCTCAATAGTTCTACGATAGAAATATGTGTGGGGGTATTTTAAGTTGCTCTAAGAGATTATACTTGGTAGTGCTTGCTATTGGCTAAGTAGGTTGTGCCCTAGATTGGGATGGGACTCCTTGGATGGTGACTTTTCCATGTTGTGTGGCAACTCCACATTCCTCACTATTCCCTTTTATGGTGACAACAGTGATGACGCTATCACAAGAAACCACCACATTTGAATAGGTATGTTGTATGTTTGTGTAATCTTTAGCCTTTCCATTATTTTTCCCTTTGCTATGATTTGACATAGGGTTCTTCTATATCTTAAGATCCTAGTTACCAGTTGGTACCTCAATAGATATGATGTCATTCTCTATAAGGTCTTAGATAATGTTTTTAAGCCTCATGCAGTTTTCCATTTTGTGTCCTTTGATCTTGTGAAAGTTACAAAGGTCGTTCTCATTGTACCAGGATGGTTTCTCTTGTAGTTCTTGGTAGTTTTCAAAGTTGGGAAGTGCTATTAAGTTTGACTCTACCAACTTCTTCATGATGGTTTCGATGGGTTTCGATAACTGTGTGTACTTTCGTTTAAGATAGTTGTTCTTGTTAGGGGTTTGTATTTGTTGTGATTTAGTGTTGTCGATCTAATTGTTCTAAGGAGGTGTTGTTTGCTACATAGTTGGTTGAATTTTAGCAACTTGATTGTTATTTGGTCTAGGAGCACTTAGGACTACCTTAGCATCTACCACACCATCATTCGTTACATTTTTGTTCTTAGCCCATACACGAGGCTTGTCCTTTGAAATAGTTGATGGTTGATTGTCTTTGTAAGCTTGAGTATTCCCCTATGAGATTAGATCTCTCTAGATGTTAAGGTCTCTAGGGACAAGCTCATCATAAGATTTGATGCACTGCATTTTCAAGTGGAAGGATAGATCAGGGTATAAATTTTCTATGATGATCCCTACTCGTTGTTCATCAAGAATAGGCCACTTGCTCTTACTAGCTCTTTGTCTCCATCGTTGTAAGAAATTAGCAAAAGTTCCTCCTTTGTTTTGTTTAAGAGTGTACAAGCATTATAGGCTTACATCCATGTCAAGGTTAAAGGAGAAGTGATTGATGAATTTAATGGTAATTTCTTGAAAATTTTTAATACTGGGAGGCAGTTGAGAAAATCAATCCATGGTAGGACTTGTTAGACTTTGGGGGAAGAGGTGCATTAAATAAGAATCATTGTAAGAAACCTCCATAGACATGACGTTAAAATATTTGACATGGTCCATAGGACTTCCTCTCCCTTTGTATTTATCAAATTTGTGGATTTCAAAGTCAGGAGGGAATGGTACCATAGCAATGTTTCGATCAAATGGATAGGGACATAGGTTATGTGTATGGAGCTTCTTTTTCTTGTCCATTTAAAGGTCTTGCATTTCTTGTGAAAACACCTTAATTTGTGATGCTAGATTTCCTTGTGGGTTCGATGGAGGAACATATGTTGGGATGATTGATGAGTTCTTATATGATAAGGTGTTGTATGGGGTGTATAGTGGTGTGATATTTTGTGAAGGCGATTGAGGAGTTGATGTATATGTTCCTAACACGTTTGTTTTGACGATGTTGTGTTGAGGGTTATAATAGGAACTTGTTGTTGTTGTTGTTTTTGGGCATACTATTGAGCTAGTAAAGTTTGTTGTTGTTGTTGGGCCTGCTGTTGTTGCTATGCTACTAATATTGCTTGATGGGCTTGATGTTGTTGTTGTGCTAATGCTGCTTGATGTGCTGCTAAGGTTGCTTGTTGTTATTGTTGTTATTGTGCTACTTGCTATGCTACTAAGGTTGCTTGATGTTGTTGGTATTATTGTTGTGCTACTTGTTGTGTTGCTAAGGCTGCCTATTGTTGTTGCTGCTAGGGATGCTTCTTCTTCTTCTTCTTGGATGACTTGTTGATAGGATTGTTTTGCTTGCTACAAGGCTAAGGCATGCACTTGTAATGTAGGATCAGGTGGTTGTTAGGACATCTATCATGGGTTTTGAGTGGTGATGTTTTGAGTGGGTAGTGGATTGCTAATGAGAGGTTGGGAGTTCCCTTGGTTCAACATCCCTTGTAAGATAGTGGATTGAGGTGGAGGAATGTAAGATTGAGGTCCCATTTGATTTTGCATGACTTGGGGGATAAATAGAAAAGATGAGGATGGAATTGTGATATTTTGTGATGTTAAGGGAATATTAGGACCTTGGGTCCATTGATTGAAAGGGTTCCCTTGATCAATGTTTTGGAGATTCCCTTGTGTTTGAGATGTGGTCAAAGTATTATGTTGGTTGATAGAATTTTTGATCAAGGGATTGTTTTGTTGTGGGTTGATGATGGATGTGATAGATGTGTTTTATACCACTGTCATGTTTGATTTATCAATGGGAAGATTGGATGAAGAGGTCCCATGTGGTGTTAAAGGCCGATTTTGCATGAGGGTATTTCCTTACCCTTTTGGATCTACTTGTGACACTTGGTCCACACCACTTTGCATAATGTTGGGAACACTTGTGGTACTTGTAGGTATGGATGAAGAGGGGTGTCCTTGAAATGTTGAAGTTGTTGTGGAGTAATGAAGTGTAAGTGGTTTATATGGTTGTTTGGGATGTTCAAGAATGGGAGGAGTGCTAAAGGTTGGTGTCCAAGAGGTCGTTTGTGATGGAGGATTGGTTTCAAGGGTACCCACAAGTGTGTTGATTTCAAATGGAAGAGTATGGCCAAAGTCCTTAGAAAGACTAGTTGCAAGACTAGGAGTAGATGTTTGATTTAGCCCTAGTGATGGAGTTGTTAGAATAGTAGATGATGTCAAGCCCTGTGTCAATGATTGTGCAAAACAAGATGGGGAATTGAAAACTATACTCTCTAAGGATTGATGCTCCATTATTTCTTCTCTAGTAATTCCAAATGGGTTGTTCATGATGTCTTCTATCTCATATGGCCCTAATGGTGATGATGGCTATTGTGATGGGGTAATGTGACTTCTTAGATCAAATTTTAGTGGAGTTGGATCACTTGAAGTAAATGTGACTTTGGTTTTCTCCATGATTCTGTTGTGTTGTGATCTTTTCTTTACCATAAATTTTGGGTCACCTATGGGAGAGTTGTGTTGAGATTTGTAATGTTTGAACTCTCTAGTTGACTCAAATTTAGGTAAAAGGGATGCTCTAAGTCTTTTTGGTGCAATGGTGATAATGGGAGATGAAAAGAAAGTTGAATGATATGGGGACTAATTTTTACAAATGTTTTGGGACAACACTTTTGACTTAAGTTTGATGTTTTGATGTTTGGATAAAGGATGTTGATGAACTTAGAAATATTTAGGGTAGAATCATGCCCTTCAAGATAAACTAGTTCAAAGGTGATAACTAACCTACCTAAATGCATGGAAAAGGATTCATTTCACATACAAAGTAGCTAAGTTTTGATAGATGTTTTAGTCAAAAAAAATTGGTGTATTCAAATTTTTTGCAAAGTTTGGTGAAGTGAAGGATGAAATTTGATGGAGTGAATGAAGTGTTTGACCCAATGTTGACTTAAAGTGAACCTTTGTTTAATAAGACCAAGGTAGTGAGAAACATGCGATACCTCCAAAGTTTTCAACTCCTAAAGACTCAATGGTTTAGAGAAGTGCTTGATCCTGAAAAAGACAAGGGTTTTGACTCCAATACAATGCATACAATTTTGGATTGTTCTTTGAAGCATGTTTATAAAAGTTTGCTGTCAATTGGTTTCTATTTTGGTAAAGTGCTAAAAGGTGTCTTTTGATTGCTTTTGGACTATGATGCCTAAGTTTAAAGTGACAACATGTGGACCTTCTTTTGGGGATTTTAATTTTGTGTGAGATCATTTAGAGAAACTTAGGATCATGAAAAAGAGGATATTTATTGCCACGTAGGTGGTGGTAGTATGGGCCTTCCAGCTACAATATCAACTTGTTCTTCTTCTTCGTCTATGATGTAGGCTGTGTTTCTCCACTGGGCTAGTGTTTCTTTGGTTTCAAAAGTGAAGCTTCTCAAGCTGCTAATTATATTGGTTTGCTCTTCATTAATGAGTTCAAAGTTTGGTTGAATGATAGCACCTTCAAGATCAGGTTGTTCAACATGAGCAATCGATCTTCAAATAGTAATGTGGGGTTCAATTTTTGTCAATTTATCTTGCTTAAGTGACTATCTTTTACCACAAACACTTGTCTTGATTATATTTTCAAACTAGATGTCTATGTCAAAAAGATCATAAATTTCACAATGTCCATTTCATGAATAGGATGAAGTTCAAGCCATAGTTTGCTAATGTTAACTTTGGAAAATATGGATTGAGATATAATTCAAGATATTTAGAAATCTCTAAGGATAGAAATCCTTAGGACAAGCATTAATATCAAGGCTATTTCAAAAGGTATCCATACTTAGACCAAAGGGTTTGAAATTTTGAGGAAGATTACGAATGTTTGTTTGTAATGTTTTGGAACCAAGCAAAGTATTAAACTGAATCACAAGAATTTACAACCTTAGGTTTAAAAGATACTACTTGTTGAATCCCCACTTTAATTTCTCCAAACACCAAGACAATGCAAACAGTTAGAGATTTGGCGACACTAGCTCCTCTCCATGACACACACTTCTCGGGACCACCAAATCTCAAAATCCTGAAGATCCTAAGGATTTTTTTGTTCCAACAATGAATAGTAAAAATGTGGGGTAGCTTTGGAACAACCGTTCCTACACCAACAAGTATAAGTTTTTTTGGCTTCTAAACAAATGGTTCATAATAAAGGCTTTCGTTCAAGGTGGCCATACACGTGACAAGATTAGCTCAAGATTATGAAGAATCAAGAGGCTTCACAGTCTCTTCCTAAGAAGAGATTTTGATGTATCACAAGGATACTAAGGGTGAAACTTGTCGGTATGATGCATCCGCACCTGTTGTTTATGACTTTCATCACAAACACATTTTTATATAGCAACTTGAAAGAGCTTGGCTTTAGCTCATTACCGCTTGGGTCATTCCCTCCTTTCAAAGTGGGTAGGCAGGTGCTATAAAGATAAATAATAGCAAGGAAGTACATTTGTAGTTCGATCATCCTAGTTTTCATGAAAAAAGAGATAACACACACACCTTTTACCTACACTAGCAAGGGGTTCATTTTTAATCCAAATTGAAAGATGTAGGTGATTATACAAAGTGTTAATGAATGTTTATGTTTCTCAAGATAGCTGAATGGTGCAAGAGAATTGCATACACATTCAATAAAAAAGATGTAAATCAAAACATTGTAAACACTCATTAATTTTAACCCCTAAAGCTAAGATGAACTCATTTTATGCACCAAACAAAATGTTAAGTTGCATTGTTCAATTTTAAACCTAAAAATAATATGATACAATGAGGGTTCAATTTTAGTCTTGTTGAGCATTCTTTTTAAACCCAAATGAAAATTAGTGTGGTCTTAAAGCATGAAATGAAAAGCATAATAAGTGGGTTATAATCTCTCCATAAGTATCAAACGCTTGTTATAATTATAAGATTCAAAGATGAGAATGCTTCTTCACTTTGCTGTATTGTCCAACCTACAAAACCACATTAGTCTAACAACCAAAACAATGTTAGAAGCATGTTAGTAATCTGATAAAGAAAAAAAATTAAAAGAAATGTTGAAAAATGATCTTTAAATTTCTTACCAGAGTTGGGCATCACTATTCATGATAGTGTCGCTCTATAGAGAAAACAGTGATGATGATAGCATCACCATTTAAAGAGTGTCTCCGTTTGTAAATTTTGATACCTCTAAAAATTATTAGCGTCACTGTTTAGTTTAATCAACATCGGGATATTAAATAGGCATCACTATTTTCAGATGATGATAGTGTCGCTATATGGAAATGCCCAACAAAGTCATTGCTGAAATTCTTTTGAGCATTGCTGTTTCTTGCAAAAGTCAACAAAAATATAATTGTAGATAGAAATTGATTAAATTTGATTGGTTAAGCCCCCCTCCTAGCCCTAGAATGTGACCGATGGATTAGTATGGTTTTATTATGCTTGATCCATGAATAACCGAAGAATAACAAAGCCACTAACACTGAATCTCAACAAGATCATTCAAATGAAAGTTAAACTAAACATTTATCAAAACTAAGCATTCTAAACTATGAAAGCATTTAAATGTCTACCCTAATCCATTCAAAACTTATCTTGTCATGGGAGTGGTGTTACGTTGATGTGGAATTACCCTTTCCCAATCCTATGGATAAATGAGCTTGCCCCAGTCAGTTTTATTGAAGAAAACTGATGGAACGATTGTGAGATGTGTATGTAAACATGACTTTAATCTAAATGAGCATGATGCAAGCTAATTGAACATGATTTTATGCTAAATGATTAAGATATACAAATGCTAAGCTAATTCTAAATGGATTCTAAACTAAAATATTAAAACCCTCATTAATTAAACAAGCTAAATGGATGCATTAGGTGATCATGGAAGCCATTAATGGAAGCTTAAAGCTAATTAATGCAACTAAAATGAACTAAAAGATACTAAATGTGTGCAAAATATGAGTGTGAGTGTGAGTCATTTTAACAACATAAATTTTCTCTAAAAGATGGATCCATTTGTTTCCAAATAGTGACCTATTTATAGGAAAGCAAATGAGAAATGAAAGGTTGAGATCAAAAAGGTTAATCAATGGTCAAGGATGGAAGAAATTGGAGGCATGTATCATGGATTCTCATAAATGGGTGAGAATGCAAGATGAGATTTAAGTAAGGGTTCTCCTTTGTCCAAACAAATGCACTTTCAACTTTTTTAAGAGGTCATAAGTTAACTTGCACAAGAGGTCACAAGTTAACTTGCTCAAGAAGCCAAGTAAGTTTGTTGAGAAAAAAGGAATATTCCCCTTTTTCAAATGAGTGAGGAGAGAGAATATTCTTTAGAATATTCTCATAGGTAAGGAAAAATGATAATTAGTTAATTAAAACTAAATTAAATTGTGCAAAAGGGGAAGGGATATTCCATAATATTCCTTTTGGAGGGATGTGCAAAGGAGGAATATTCCCTTTCAAGTGGGGGGAATTAGATTCAATTGATAATTAAACAATATTAATTATGAAATTAGGGGATTTAGAAGAATTAGATTATATTCATTAAATAAAATGATTTAATGAATGGGGGAAAAGGTGGAATGATATTTAAGAAGATTTAGGAATTTAAATTAAATAGTTTGATTTATTTAATTTAACAGGATGAAGTGTTAGCATGAAAGAGGGTGAATTAACCCAATTTCATAAATTAGGTTACTAGGTGAAAATGATGCCATTAATTAATTACTAGGCTAATTTAATTAATTAAGTGAAAAGAGAATGGGTTTCAAGAGGAAATGATGTTAGTATACTTGATTCAAGTGTATGATATCATTTGGGATATTTTTAGTGTCTACAGTTAGGCCAAAAACACTTTTTTGGATTCAATGCACCTTGTACTTGTAAGTGTGGAATAAGTAAAATGAGTAAGAAAACTAACAACACTTCTTAATAAGAAATTATATCAAAGATTCAATGATTAAACTAGTTTAAAGCAAGAATCTACTGAAAGCGTCATATTGTTCCCTATCTCTAAAGATTTATCAAGTCACGGGGCTCTCAGATTTGGTAAGCATTGTGACAGTTAAAATGCCAATCTAGAGAATGAGATGTTGCTAAATGAAACAATCTAATCCTATATGATGATTGTTAAATGATATGATGAAGCTACTGTAATCTAAATTGACATGAAATCCAATAAAAGAAGCTACCGTAAACTATGATGTAGCTAAATGAAAAGCCATGATTGCTATTCTAAAAATGATTGCTATTGCTAAATGATTAAATGCTATTGATAAGATGCTTGATTGCTTGATTGCTATTCCTGCAGAGTAAGATTGCACAAAGTTGGGATTCAGATCCATTTCATGTAGAAGAAGGTTCTATTTATAGATTCACTGCATCACATTTGTGACGGGGCAACACGACAAAGGCTTGGATTTAATTTGGAGGATTGAATGGTGAGAGATGAAGAACCTTGAGCTGATCATGGGAATGGTTTCTCCCCATGAAAACATTAGGCCAGATGATAGGAAGAATTAGAGGAAGGAGATGAAGAATATTGATTTCCAATTTGTCTCCACAGCTTTCCCATGAATGCCAGTTGAATTAATTAGATATAAAATATCTAATTTTATTGGTGAGTGAATAGAGGAAATTGCCTTTATGCCTTTATTTGAATATTTTGATTTATTCAAATTAGCAAAAGAGATATGATAATTAAACAACAGAGTATTTAAACTTGTTTATTTAATTAAGAAGAAACATGATTAGATGATTAAATAACACAAACTATTGAAGTTGTTCATTTAATTAAAATTGAAGAATTAGAAAAATGAACTATAAATAAATATTTCTATTTATTTAAGAGTAGATGAATTTAAGGTTAATTAATCAAATAGATCGTATTTAATTAATTAGATTATCCAGACCATTTTTAGGTGTATACATTTTTCCACTCTTTGAAGTGATGTGTTTATAAATTGCTTCAAAGAAAATTTTGTTGCTGTTGTCAATATCAACAAAAAATTTAGTATGCCCCAGACATTGATTTTTAGGTGATGATGAATATATGCCCCCTCAGGAGATAAATTGATGAATTTTTTATTTTTTTGAATATTTTGGATTTTTCAAAATTTTATGATTTTTCGGTCATTCTATGATATGATTCGATGAAGATTCAATGTTGAAATAATTTATCTCCTAATAAAGAATGTAGAAATTTCCCCTGTGATGAATTTGAATTAATCTCCCTTGAAAAAATAATTAATCCCACAAAAATCCCATCTTAAATAACCTAATAAAAGGTCAAAACGGGGATTTTAAAACTCATTAGTGCAATTTGAGTTTTGAAAAATTTGTGAGAGAGAGCAAATTGAGCAAAATGCCAATCCCTTACCACACTTACTGGTTCGAATGTGTATGACGACGCAACTGCCTGACTACCTACGGACCTCTGGTACGTACCCGTTAACCTCCTCGTTATTCATGCATTTTTTTGGTTTTTAAATTTTGAGTTTCTTTTATCACTTTTGAAGGTTGATGTAGTGATTCTAACCTCTGTTTTAGTGCTTTTGATGTTTTAGTGCTTAGGTTGAATTTTGTAGTGCTTAGATAGATTTATTTAGTGCTTTCAACGTTTTAGCACCTAGGATAGGAATTTTAGCACTTTCACTATTTTAGCGTGTTTGCCTTGTAGATTAGCGCTTTCACCTCTTGAAATAGCGCATTCACTGAAATGGCGCTTTGACCACATGATTTAGCACATTTGCCTCTTGAAAATAGTGCTTTTGATGATTTAGCGCTTTTAAGTGTTTTAATGGCGCTTCTGATATTATGGCGCATAGAAACACTATTTTAGCTCATCCAAGTTAGATTGATGTAGTTTGTCAAATTTGTCCTTTATTTTGTCGATTTCGATCGTGTCAGCTGTTGGCTTGATATGATTGATGATATTGATCAAGTAGATGATGTTCAACCTCATGATAGGCAAGGAATAATTATAGTTTGATTGATGAACCTCATGATAGGCAAGGAATAATTATAGTTTGATTGATGAACCTCATGATAGGGGAAATTGATTTGATGTATTGACCTCATGATAGGTGAGGTTCAATGATGTTTGATGATTGACCTCATGATAGGTGAGGTTCGATGATGTTTTCTCACGAGATGTTATCAAAAGTCTCACCAAGAGCTGATTAGATTTTGATAGGATAATTGATGTTGATTTGACAGAAAGTACTGACTTTGGATATTTCATGATGATATGAGGCTTTGACGAACCTCCAAATTAGAGAGCGATTTCCTCAAACTTTTGATTTGATACCATAACTAGAATAGCCTGAGACGAGAGTTATTACACGTTGTGGATTGTCATCCTTATTAGATATTCCCTAGATTAGGATTAATCGGGGTCTCCTGACAGCCCTAGCAGAGAGGTGGCATAGTGAGCATAATACTTTCCACCTACCTATTGGTGAGATGACAGTCACCCCTGAGGATGTCTGGTGGATTCTATGGATACTTGTGTTGGTGATATTGTTGTCTATGATTCATCAGAGTAGGGCGGGACTGATGCTCTTCAAAGAGTGTTTTTGGATGATAAGATTGTTGGATATTGGATTTCATGATGTGAGATGGTGGATGCTTATGCCACTTTGCCTACAATGGCTAGTTTCATTGGAGGGTTCCTTTGTCTTGATTGCAGGTCAAAGGGACTTTTTTTTTGTTGGGACCATGTGTTGGAGAGCATGATTGTGCATGAGACGAGATATTCTTGGGGCATATGTATGCTTACCCATTTGTATCATAATTTACATTCAACTATTTACACTGGAGGTCAGAGTTTATCAGTCAGAGTTACTCTACTATAGGTATTGGCATGGGAGCATATTTCTATCATGCATCCAGTGATGGTGAGGCAATGACCCGCCAAGCGACCTTATGTTCATATATACACAGGTAGACTTAGCCTAGACTAGGTAAGTTGGATCATTGGCACAAAGTATTGGATGATATGGAGACTGTGACATGGCGTCCATATTTAGATTGTGAGCATTGGGATGATGATGATGTTCAGTTACCATTTTTCTATCAGTCATTTATTCTAATTGGTCAAACTCATTGGATTTTGGAGAGATTTCTACTTAGACGAGTGCTCTGTCAGTATGGTATTTTTCAGGGCATTCCTTAGGGTGTTGCCCATTATGCTAGTTGATAATTAGATTCTACAGATTGGGGGCCTAGGATGTCATATGATGTTGTTGTGTATGAGTTCTAGGCTCTGCAACCTCTTGTTTGGGAGATCCATCCAAATATTTTTGAGCCACCGGTTACAACTGATTATGTCGTGTATCTGGTGCTACATCCATTTCCATGTATTACCATTCCCGATGAGCCGTGACCATTACCTGCTGAGGAGGTTGTCATTGTACATCATCATAGATGGAGGAGAGAGGAGATTGGTGAGGAGGAGGTGGTGGTGGAGGAGGTTGAGAGAAGTGGTGATGAGGAGGGTAGTAGTGATGAGATTAGTGGAGAGGAGGAGGGGTATGATAGTGGTAGAGATGGATCAGGTAGATCAGGTGCAAGTGGGTCAGGTCTAGCTTTAGAGGAGTATATGATGCCTTGTAAGAGGCAAATAGTGGTAGCCCCTTTAGAGAAATGTGTGCAATAATAGTAGACCTAGATAGCGAGTCTACATGTATAGGTACAAACTTTATAGGGTCAGTTGACTCAGGCCCAGGGTTTATTGACATAGACACAAGAGAAAATGCAGGCACAGGATCAGGCTTATGCACAAGTACAAGCTCAGTTGGTTGTGGCTCAGGAACATATTACATCATTGATAGCCAAGAGGGATGCTGCTAGATTTACCACAAAGGGGGCACAAGCTGCAGCTGAGAGATTGCAGAGATTGGTAGATGGTACCACTGTAGTGGATTATATGTGAGGTTATTTTTGTTGGTCGAGACGTAGAGTACTATAGAGGTAAATTCTATGATGTCATTCCCTTAGAGTAGAGAGTGAGCTATGCGTAGTCCTGATCTGGAAGATCCCATTCGAGGACTGCGAGTAGAGGTGTGACACAACCTCTCCCGAGAGACCTGAGAGATCCTGGTACATCTAGTGGTGGAGGGATTGGTCCTGAGAAGTTTGCACCGTCTGGAGTGAGCAACACATAATTTCATGATTGTACCTTCTATTGTATTTTAAGATGTGATGTACACTCTAATTACAACAATTTTTGATGATATATCTCTTTTCATTTCAGACATCATTGTATACTTGACATTATGATTTTAAGTTCCAATATGGGCATCATTGTATACTTGACATCATTAGAATTTCTCCATGAATTTTTGAAAATTTGGATCTTGTTGTGCAATTTGGACATCCTCTTGGGTTATTTCATTGGGATCATTTTGGTGGAATCTGTGAAAGGGGTTTTCTTTAGCCATGTTGTTTGGTGTTTCAATTTTCTTTTCTCTAAGTTTCTGTCTTTGTAGCCCTTTCAAAATTGGCATACAAGTGTTTGTTTTTCTCACTTAAACTTTGATCTTCTGTGTTTGGATGAGTGTCAATTGGATTTTAGCAAAGTCAAATAGAATGATATATTCTATTGATGAGACCAAGTTAAAAATATGATTATTGTGTTTCGTTTCGTGATTGTAGGATGATAAAATTGTGATGATGAAACTTAACTCAATAACCAAGATGTGTTGTTTGATAATTTGACACTTTATAGTTTGCAAGATCTGGGTTTAACTTTGAAAAGAATTTTGACTTGTAGGATCCTATTTGTTTAAGGTTTAAGACACTGTCTGGCCTATGAAAATGTTTTCGTCTAGTAAAAACCTGAGTTTCTGATGTCAACATTTGATAGATGTTTCTACAAGCTCTCTATTTTTTTGTTCTATGGATGTGCTATTAAAGAGGGAAGAAGTGCTAAAACAGATTGCTGATGCGCTAAAAGATATGGTAAAAGCATTGTGAAATAAGGTAGATGCGCTAAAACACATCGTGGATGCACTATTATACTAGTAAATTTCCTGATATTGACAAGTTTTGGTTATAGTTTGCAGAAGCATTATAAGATTTGTCAAATGTACTAAAACAGACTACAAATGCATTCTTTGAACTGTAGATGCACCAAAAGACAGCGTGCATGCGCTAAAATAGATCGTGGAAGAGCTAAAATACTAGTAATTTTTGACATTGGTAATTTTTGGTGATAGTCGGTAGATGCGCTAGAGAATTTGTCAGAAGCACTAAAACAAACTACAAATATGCTATTTGAACTGTGGATGCGCTAAAAGATAGTGTAAGCACTATTTTGGGACTCCACAGTGTTGTCTAATTTTTTTCTCTGTGAAGAGACTGATTTTTTTGGTGTAATTTTATAGGTTTTTTGGTATTTTGACATGATATCTTTGCTGGTAACTCTCTAATTTTGGGATGAAAAGCTTAATGTTTCCAAGTTTTTCCTCTACTGTAAGAATTGATTGGGCCCATTGAAATATTGTATTGCTGGTTGTGGGATGAAAGAATGACGAATGGGTTGACTATGATTATGTTTTTGTGAAAGAGCTCTTCTTTGGAAATAAGATTGTGAATGTAAAGTCTCTAAGGAAAAATCATCAGTATATCCCCAAGCAAAGTCATGATACCTATGGATAAAAGTTTGATGTTCAAGCAAGATTTTCCTACTTTGATATAAAAAGTGTCTCCTTTTCAAAAATTTCTTGTAACTAAGTTTCTTCTTTGGTTTTTTTACTCTTTTTGCAAGAGATTTCTTGAAAAATGTTGTGGATTTCCAATCCCTAATCATAATTTTTTACAGTTTTATTTTGTCAGACCTTTTTCTTTTCTTTTCTTTTTTGGATGATCTTTATTTGGATTAATGATTTGAAAACACAAGCAATTGTAGAACAATTGTTTTTAATTCCTAGAATCTACACAATAAGTGTATGTTCAAGAATCAAACATGATCCTTCTTGATTTCCACTAGTTTTTAACAAAAAATACACTCCACATAGACTCACTCTTAAGGTCAAAAAGGTCATTGTTATACTCAACAACCCACATCTTAAAATTGTGTCAATTCACATAGTTGTGTCACCCCCTAGAGGGCACCCATGTTTTTGTCTTTTCAAGGTGTGTACTCAAAGTTAGATTTCTCGATCCCTTGAGCAAGCGGTCCTTGGAAATTATATGGTGAGTGTCTTGGGTGCAAATTCTTCCCTCCCCTTGCACTGCAAATATTACAATGTTTGGTTACTGACTCAACTAGATTCTACACTATGGTTCATAGATAGGGTTTCCGTTCGAAGCAGAAAATGATAAACTCCCTTAGGAGACCTCCCAATCTTTAGAACAAATATTTTGGGGATGGTTATCTTGCACACTTTTGGCAAATGTGGGTTTCCCCAGATTCACTTTTATTTTATAGTGGGTTGGAAAACCTGGCTTTGGTTGTTCTCACTCAGGTCGTTCCAGTAGGGTGAGTACTTTTTCCCACTACGACATGCCTTCTAAAGGTTTTAACAAAGCGTAAACTGCATGAAATTAAAAGATGAGTCTAGAATTTTGATCACCTAGTTAAGGGGAGAGCATAAGCCTATCACCACACAATCACAGTAATCAAATGTTCATTTTTTAAATCCCAAATGATAGTTTGCTAGTCTACGTGAAGATTTTGCTTCACAAAAGACACAATATCAATTTTAACTGAAATAGAAAATGTATGATAACTACCCTAGAATTGATATATTTTAATCCAAATGACTACCCTAGGATTGGTTCATTTTAGTCCAAATGTAAAAAATGAAATGACTAGTCGCGATCACATCGGATCTAGAAAATAAGTTACAAATGCGCTATAACAGATGTCATAAGCGCCACTTAATTGATCAGATGTGCTGCACAAATTATTGGAAGCGTTGCAAACTTTGTCAGAAGTGCTACATAATTTTTTAGAAGCGCTGAAACATGATTGATCATGGGATAGTCAACCACGTTGGGTACTTCTGGTCGATGTGCTAAAACATACTTTATAAGCGCTATAGTTTTTCTTGGATGCGCTAAAACAGTTAGAAGCGCTAAATTTTTCATCAGATGCGCTGAAATAGTCAGAAGTCCTAAAGTTTTTGTCGGATGTACTACAAAATCCCTCAGTCACACTAAAAGAAAACACGCCAGAATCTTGTACAAACACTTTTCAGAAATATTGTTAAAACATGGGGTATATGCCCCACGGTGGGTGCCAAAATGTAAGTGTGGAATAAGTAAAATGAGTAAAATAACTAACAACACTGCTTAATAAGACATTATATCAAAGATTCAATGATTAAACTAGTTTAAAGCAAGAATCTACTGAAAATGCCAATCTAGAGAATGAGATGCTGCTAAATGCAATAATCTAATCCTATATGATGATTGTTAAATGATATGATGAAGCTACTGTAATCTAAATTGACATGAAATATGATAAAAGAAGCTACCATAAACTATGATGTAGCTAAATGAAAATCCATGGTTTCTATTCTAAAAATGATTGCTATTGCTAAATGATTAAATGCTATTGATAAGATGCTTGATTGCTTGATTGCTATTTCTGCAGGGTAAGATTGCACAAAGTTGGGATTTAGATTCATTTCATGTAGAAGAAGGTTGTATTTATAGATTCACAACAACACATTTGTGATGGGGAAACACAACAAAGGCCTGGATTTAATTTGGAGGATTGAATGGTGAGAGATGAAGAACCTTGAGCTGATCATGGGAATGGTTTCTCCCCATGAAAATATAAGGCCAGATGATAGGAAGAATAAGAGGAAGGAGATGAAGTTTGATTTCCAATTTGTCTCCAATTTGTCTCCATAGCTTTCCCGTGAATGCTAGTTCAATTAATTAGATATAAAATATCTAATTTTATTGGTGAGTGAATAGAGGAAATTGCCTTTATGCCTTTATTTGATTATTTTGATTTATTCAAATCAACAAAAGAGAATAATTAATTTAATAAAACAAACTATAGAATTTGTTTATTAAATTAATATAGAAGAGATATGATAATTAAACAACAAAGTATTTAAAGTTTTTTATTTAATTAAGAAAAAAACATGATTAGATGATTAAATAACACAAACTATTGAAGTTGTTTATTTAATTAAAATTGAAAAATTGGAAAAATGAACTATAAATAAATATTTCTATTTATTTAATAGTAGATGAATTTAAGGTTAAATAATCAAATAAGTCGTATTTAATTAATTAGATTATCCAGACCATTTTTAGGTGTATACAGTACTCTTTGAGTCTGTCAAAGATTGACCCCAATACCTCTAGATGTTCCTTCCTAGTTCTTGACTTGGCTAAAATGTCATCCACACAGTCTTTAAAAGTCTTGTGGATTATGCCATGAAAGATCAATGTCATTGCTCTCTATTAGGTAGCTCCAATATTCTTCAAACCAAATGACATCATGTTCCAGCAATAGGTCCCCCATGGACATGTAAATGTTGCTTTATGTTGATCTTCCTTGGTGATCATGATCTAGTCGTATCTCGAGAGCTCGTCCATGAGTGAAAGCATCACATTTCTAGCATTCAAATCTGTAATGATGTCAATGTTTGAAAGAGGAAAATCATCCTTGGGACATGCTTTGTTTAAATCTCTAAAGTTAGTACATATTTTGATTCCCAAGTGGGTTTTGAGATTACCACCAGGTTTAAAACCCACTCAAGATAATCTATTGGTTTGATAAGTCCCACACCCAGAAGCTTCTAGAATTCAAGTTTTACCAACAACACTATCTATAGATGCATCTTTCTTAGCTTTTGCCTTATTGGTTTAGCATGAGGATATACTGCAAGATGGTGTACAACTACTTTAGGATCAAGGCCCACCATATCTACATAGGACCACATAAAGTTTACCTTTTTCTCTTTTAGGAATGTTGCTAAGTTCTTTTGTTCTTCATGCAAGAGTGATTCTGCATAGAAAGTGATATGTGGTGCCTCATCTATCCCTACATTTACTAGATTAGATTTCTTAGCAAGTACTACTGACTTTTCTTGATCTATCACACTAAGGGGAAGATTGAATCCCTCATCCTTCAGTGCATTAGATACGTTTTCACCATCAAATGGATCCTTTATTTTTACTGAATTTCATGATCAAAAAGTTCCACAATGTGGTTTTCACTTAAGGATTGAGACATGATTATCATATTTTCCATTTTGCGACTGAGAGACTCAATCGTTTCCCTATAGTAAGCTTTCAATGTCAAAACCTACTTTGTGATCCTCATATGGCATGTTGTCATGAAGTCCCATCAACTCAGAGATAACTTTATTATTTTTGAATGAATCCAGAATAGGCAGTCCTAGTTGGTCCCATTTTATAAGTTGAGGGTAGACTAGTTTTAATTAAGTGATTTGGCTATTTGAAGCAAAGGATGCAGTGGTTATCATGAATATATATGTATCCTCAAATAATTCTATGATATCAAGGGGAAAGTCGTCAATGGTATCATTACATGATGTAGGTAGCAAAGAGGAAGATTCGACTCCCTTAACATAAGAACCCATGCCACGAATGGTCACTTTGCTTGTGGTACATCCAAGACCAAGATTCTTAGGTTGTTTCTTAGGAGCAAGGGGTTCTAGAAAAATGTTATTGTTTTGGACTAGCTTGTCATTCTTGTTGTCTCCCCAACCCATCATCAACTGTAATCCTTTATTGTCATCATCAATTGGAAGAGCAGGCTTGGGTCTATTATCTTGATATAATAATTCTAATACATTCTCCTCATCAATGATTTCTTTGTTCAAATCTCCCCACTTCATGAAACTGGTAGATTCTATACTGATTGTCTTAGATACCTTATCAATAGGTTGTGGCTTTCCATGAGATCTAGGAGAAAGAGGCAACTCTCCAATTACAAAAGAATCCTTGTTCAAGATATAGTCTCCACAACCATTGTCTTTGATCACTACTTTGATATTGGGGATGTTTTGCATGAAAGGTGATTTTGATTCGGAGATGGAAGCTAGGGAAGATGGGTCAATGAATGAAGAGGGTGTTGGCACTTCATCATTCTTGGGCACTTGCAGGATCCTATAGTATTTTACTTCTAGGATTTTGCAATAGTAAAATGGTTTGGGATCATCATAGATTGTGATTTCTCCATCTCCATAGGGAAAATTAACACATTGGTGGTAGGTGGAAGCTACGGATTGCATGGTGTGGATCCATGGATGACCTAGAAGAATATTATATGGTAGGTCAAGGTCAAGCACTTAGCAAGTAGTTTTTACAATTGCAGGTCCTACTTGGATGGGGATTTTGATTGTGCCTTCAAAAACCCATTCTTGATCATCATATGGCCTTATAGTAGCACATTTTTCCTTTTCAATGACATCTTTGGAATAGCCCAAATTCTTGATTAGTTGAAGGGTACAAATATTAAGACCAACACCTCCATCCACCAAGACTCTTTTGAATTTTTTTTTTTGAATGAGGACCTCAAGATGTAATGCATGATTATGTGATGGTTACATGGGAAGGTCTTGCTCAAAAATGGTGAGAAGATAAGGGGTAGTGATGTTTCCGACCATAGCTTAAAATTGTTCGATATCAAGATTATCATGTACAAATGACAAGGATAAAGCCTTCTCTAAGATGTCCCTATGTGCAAGAGATATTTTCAGTAACTTCAAGATGGAGATTTGAGTGGGGGTCTTCTTTAATTGATCCAAGAGACTATAATCTTTATTGTTTGACTTTGAATTTGAGGGTGGTGCCCTAGGTTGTGATGGTGCTCCTTGTATGGTGACCTTTCCTCTACGTGTGGTGACTCCACACTCTACACTAGGCCCTTTGATAGTGATGATGGATATAAAATGATCACAAGATGCTACAACATTGTTATAAACATGACCTACATTGTGTTAATCCATCCCTTTTCCATTGCCATTTCCCTTGCTATGGTTTGGCCTTGGGGTCTTGTATATTTTAAGGTCTTGATTTCTTGTTTGTTTATCCACAATCACATCTTCATTTTCAATAAGATCTTGAATGAAATATTTCAATTTCATGCAACTTGATGCCTTGTGTCCCTTAATTTTATGAAAATCACAAAGATCCTTCTCGTTATACCATGGCGGTGTGACTTGAGGTTTGTAATTTTGATAATTAGGGAGTGTGATGAGATTATATTGCACTAGTTTTTGCATTACCACCTCAATAGGTTCCCCAAAGGTGTGTACTTGCATCATTGAGGGTAATTGTTTCAAGGGGGTGTTCCTCTTTGAGTGTTGGTAGCGTTGATTGATTGTTGATTGTTTTGCAATTGCATGTTTGGTTGTTATGTGTTTTGTTGTGGATTCATTTGTTGGGTGTTTGTTTGTTTTGGAGTATTGAGAACCACTTTCGTGTCAACTGTGCCATCATTAGTAATGTTCTTATTTTTGTCCCATATGCGGGGTTTGTCATTGGAACTAGATGATGGATGGTTATCTTTGCATGCTTGTGTTGCTACTTGTGCAATGAGGTCTCTTTCAATGTTAAGACCCCTAGGGATGAGTTCTTCATATGATGAGACACATTGCATTTTTAGTTAGAAGGATATATTTGTTTGCACGTTGGAAATAGTGATATCTATCTATTGCTTTTTAGGAATTATCCATTTGCATTTACTAGCTCTATGCCTCCATTGTTGCAAGAAGTTTGCAAAATATTCACCCTTTTTCTATTTTAGGGTGTGTAGTTCCTCCAAATTTACGTCCATATCAAGGTTATAGGAGAAATCATCCAAAAATTGACCTATTATATCTTGGAAAGTTTGAATTCCTAGAGGTAAATGCGATAACCATTTATTTCTTGGCCTCCCAAACTATGTGAGAAGAGACACATCAGATAGGAGTCATTGTATGTTTCTTCCATACATGTTGTCACCTATATTTCAGTTCTCTCACTTAAAAATTGGCACCCCTATGTCAAAATATGGTTGTCTTAAGCTGGGTGGTGTTTTATTATCACTAACTTGGGTGGTTAACTTTCTTTAGTTTGTCTAACTTCCCATCTTACCACCCTTCATCATTTACTTTTTCATTTTCTCAAGGGCGTTGTTTTAAGCCACTAGTGTAACTTCCCAAATACTCTAAGTCTTTGATTTAAGAGGTTGGCAGTCTATACTCAAGGTTCATGAACTCATTGAAAATACTACCAGTAACAAGTTTTGAAGTCTTTCAATCCTGGGTGGGAGTTTGAGTGGTTTCATTAACCATGTGCGGTGAGTTGTCCAATTTTGTGAACTTTCCATGTCACCACCCAAGTGCATTTTCAAAAGAAATTAAAGAAACCATAGTGCAGTTTGTTTTATTAAGGTGTATTCCAATTAAATGACAAGCCATTTGTGTAGAAGTAAATAAGTAGATTCCATTCAAATATAGCGAATTGAACCAAAATAAAAGATAGAATTGCTCATAAAAAAGAGAGGTGACACTAGAGATACAAACTAATATATTTTATTATATATAATGCTAGTGGAAATACAAAATTCACTATCGATTACAAAAAGGGGCTAAATAGTATCAAAACGATGATTTCTTCAGGCACAAAGGGCAAACATCAACATACAAATTGCTTCCACCACCACTTGGAGGCACTCTATCTAGGCGGGTGATAGTAGGTTCTCATGAGATTGCAAAAATTGGGCAAATAGCTCCATGTTGTTCCCCACCATCCCTGCGCAGAGAAGGGTCACTGCTTCTTCGGTGGCTTCATTTTGGGTCATGGTCACAATACATATAGCATCACCCACTAGTTTGCTTCATGGGTAGTTGTTGAGTCCAGCAATGGCTACATTGACTTGGTGGAGAAACTCAAGCTCAACTAGGTGCTCCACTTCTCTCATTCCCTAGTCACGACGCCTAGAGGTTTGAATAACACTGTATACAAAATGCTCCAAAAGCGTAGCATTGTGCACATGTACCTGGTTTAGAAACACCTCTCCCAGTATGCTACATAGCACCTCCTCTTCAACTTCACTCTAGAAAATGAAGAATTCTTTCAATTGGTCAAACAAATGCTTGAAGAAGGGTTGCATTTAATCTCTTCAATGATAATTAATTCATTCATGGACACTATGTCACTTTGAGCACTCTCCATGTTTGACACTTCAGGTTGGAAAAGTGTGGTGGTACCTATTGAATTTATAGAAGGCTACCAAGACATTTGAGTTGAAGATGATCAAGGTGATATGATGGTAATGCAGTCAAAATTAATGGTTGATATGAATGGAATTTAAGTTATATTCCTAATTGATCTTCCGGTTGGACAACTTGCACGTGTGTTTTCATTACACCTCTGTGATAGTTATTTGATGCTTAATTTGTGAGATATGAAAATCACTCAAGAATTGATGACCATAGGGTAGGAATTAAATCAAAAAATGCTCAGAAATCACTTGAAGTCTTATCATTAACAATGTAATCATTCTAGTTATTTATTATTTCTCGGCTTTCAATTTTCAAGATTAATGATTGAGTGAAAAGAAAGCGTTACTACAACTGATTGGTAACCATCGAAGAGAAGAAGAAGACCCCTATATCTGAGTGGAAAATGATTTAGTGAGGGTTTGATTCCTAAAGGGTACACTATGTTGTAGTCAAGGGAGGAACATTTCATTCTGTTTTAAGTCCATTTTATTTTTTGATTGCAATAACTTATAATCTATGAGTTGTGAGTTGAATGTAATGTTGATCATACTGACCTGTGAGTTGTGTGTGATTAGAATATATTTTCTTTGTGAAATCTATTCAACTGCATTTATTTCATTTATTGGAATTATGAAAGCTCTCTTTATTTGCATTTGTTGGTAGTCATTCTAGTCTTTGTACTAGCTAATTAATGATCCTCTAATTTACTTCACGTTAGTAGCATTTTTATGGGCTAATGTTTGTCACCTTTATTGCTTTCTAGTTAAAAGCACATAATTATTCATTAAATCATACAAGGGAGTTGTACCTCTCAATTCAAAGGAAAGTCACAAATGTAATTGTGACATTTCCAAAGCTATTAGCAACTTGGCCCCAGTGTACCACAAGCAAGAGAGTTATTATTTTTAGATATATTTATCATAGGCCAATTCATTCGCTAACAGATTTTTGGCGACTATGTTGGGGAAGATTGTTATTCCTAATAATTTTCCATCATTCCATGCAACAAGATGGTACTTCCCCATAATGGCGTGTTTCTCATACTTCAAGATGACTTGGATTGGATGTAGGTGGAGCAAGAGGATATCATATCACAATTAAATACGCTCGCTTGGAGGTATATAAGGAACAATAGATTATATGCGAGTTAATTTCAATTTGGAGGAAGAGGAAGAATGTGCCAGACATCCACCTATACCAGTGGTTGAACATCCCCCAAGGTTGATTTGAGTACTATGAAGACCCACCCCACCATCCTAATCCACATCCAAATCAACCTCCAAATTAGCACCTGAATCAACGCCCTAATTAATGGCTGAATCATCCTCTAGATCAACTGCCACCTAGGAAGTAGCCTAGGGGTCCCCTTTCTTTACTCTGATAGGAGTTGGAAACTTTGAATATCAATGGGTTCCATTCCATGGGGTAACCATGTTGGACCTTTCGCCCTATCACAATGCAATGACTTGCCATGTGACACGAAGAAAAGACTCCCCAAATTCTAAGGAACCCATTCCTTAGGAGTTGGAAACTTTGAATATCAATGGGTTCCATTCCATGGGGTAACCGTGTTGGACCTTTCACCCTATCACAATGCAATGACTTGCCATGTGATACGAAGAAAAGACTCCCCAATGACTTACCACGTGACATGAAGAAAAGACTCCCCAAATGTAATGAATTGCCACGTGACCTTGTTGGACCTTTCACCCTATCACAATGCAATGACTTGCCATGTGACACTCAAGATTCGAAGGAACATGTTTTAGCTATGACCGTAGTAAGTGGAATTTTGGGAGTTCAAGATGAGGATGTTTTTGTTAGGTTGTGTGTCGATAATCTAATTGAAAAGGAAACTAAATGGTTCAACAGATTAGAGAAGGGATGTACAACTAGTTGGGATTTTTTACAAAAAGTTTTTTTGCAACGCTGCCAAAGTCCTATCGATGTTGCTACTTTACTCAATTTTTTTTTAAATTGTAAACGAAAGGCATGAGCCTATGAGGTATTTTGTTTATTGATTCAATCGACAATCTCTTCGGCTATTCCCTACATTAGAATAATCGAGAAAAATAATTCAATTCCATGTTTCACTTATTCTCTTGATCTTGACGTCCAATTCATACTAAAAAGAGAAAATTTATGGGATCGACTATGCCTAGATTAAAGAAATAAACATTGAGAAAGACCTAGTTGAAGTGGGAAAATGGAGCCTTTACAATATTTCCCAACTTATTGTTAATCGCCCACCACCCACCCACAATTTCTCTGGATTCCCAACGATTGCAAATTTTCCTCATCCTACTACCAAGAGAATGAATTTGACAATATGGAACGATGTGCAATTCTTACTTGAAAGAATCAAGGATGAAAAGAAGGAGGAACATTGTTGGTATGACCAAGCATATAGTCTAAACACTTCAATTGAATCATAATACAACCTCAACTTGTTAAGCAATGATGAAGATTGGACACCACAAGAAAGGTATGTCCCCACTTCTCAGTTTACTCCCCCATCTATCCCTGCTAATAATTTACCTCCTCATAGCCCTGCTAGTGAAGACCAAGTGTTAGATTATCTTTCTATTCCTAAATATGAGGCCTTCACCTTTGAGGATACTATTGATAGAGTTGCATGTGCAATTGAGGGGAATGATGAGGATCCTCCAAACAACTATGACAAGGTGGGTTAAGATGGTCCATCAATTCAAACCCACTCTTCATGTTTGAGGAATTTGAAATTCATGAAAATATTATGTTTGAAGGGACAAGGCTTGATTTGTTAGAGTCATCAACAAAGGGGGTTGTTCATTTTTTGGTTGGTAGTGAAGGGAATGATATTGTAGTGGTGAAGGGTCAAAACACCATTGAGTCACAATGTGGCCATGATGATAAGGTGGTTTCCTACAAAACAATAAGCTCTATCGTGGTAGGGGATATGGAAATTTCAAAATTTCCTTAAGAGTGGGAAACTATTCCAATGATGAAGTCTTAGGAAATAGTCAAAATTTTCTAGGCACTTCAATGTAGGTCTATTTGCATCAGGAGGAGGTTTATGATGAGAGATGGCTATTTGGGAGTATTGAGATTGGTATTCTTTATCATTATTGGCTTATGTTCAAGCTACTCAATTTTTTTCCTTGCTTCAGAAGGTGCATGCACTAACAGGATTTTTCAAGTCTGGATCATTCTTCTCACAACTTGTTAACAATTTTGTGTGAATTATCCTTTCCTCTCTCTCCTTGGTAGGTGTCGACTTGCCTTGTACATATTTTTTTTGGGTGTGTCATTTTTGGTTGTGTTTTCTTGGTTTTTGGTTTTGGTTTTTGTTTGTCCCTCTTCTTTGCTCGACTCTGTTGCCCAATGGTTAGAACTGGTCATAGTGCTTCTAGTTCCTCACTACATCCTTTTCATTCCTTGTCCCTAGTTAGAGCCACTGTTACCTGGATTTTGATTTTCTCGCTTAAAAATTGGCACCCCTATGTCAAAATTTGGTTAAGTCTTAAGTGGGGTGGTGTTTTGTTAAGTATCACTAACTTGGGCGATGTTTTCTCTAGTTTGTCTAACTTCCCATCTTACCGCCCTTCATCATTTACTTCTCTATTTTCTCAAGGGTGGTGTTTTAAGGCACTAGTGTAACTTCCCCAATAATCTAAGTCTTTGATATGAGAGGTTCACGGTCTTTACTCAAGGTTCATGAACTCATCGTAAAGACCGTTGATGACAAATTTCAAAGTCTTTCAAGCCTGAGTGGGAGTTTGAGTGGTTTCATTAACCATGGGTGGTGAGTTGTCCAGTTTTGTGAACTTCCAATGTCACCACCTAAGTGCATTTTCAAAAGAAATTAAAGAAACCACTATGCAATTTATTTTATTAAGGTGCATTCTAGTTAAATGACAAGCCATTTGTGCAAAAGTAAATAAGTAGATGTCATTTAGATACAAAAAATTGAACCAAAATCAAAGAAAAAATATCTCATAAAAAAGAGAGGTGACACTAAACATACAAAAGATATATTTTATTATATATATATATGCTGGTGGAAATACAAAACTCACTATCGATTACAAAAATGAACTAAATAGTATCAAAATGATGATTTGTTCAGGCATAAAGGTTCTCATCAGCACATAGATTGCTTCCACCACCACCTGGAGGTGCTCTATCTAGGCAGGTGATAGCAGGTTCTCATAAGACTGCAAAAATTGGGCAAATAGCCCCATGTTGTTCCTCACCATCCTTGTGTAGAGAAGGGTCACCACTTCTTCAGTGGCTTCATTTTGGGTCATGGTTGCAATATAGATAGCATCACCCACTAGTTCGCTTTTTGGGTAGTTGCTAAGGCTAGTAATGGCTACATTGACTCGGTGGAGAAACTCAAGTTGAACCAGGCGCTCCACTGCTCTCATTCCCCATTCACAATGCCCAGAGGTGTGAATAACAATCTATACAAAATGCTCCAAAAGCGTAGCATTGTGCACATGCACCTAGTTTAGAAACACCTCTCCCAGTATGATACATAGCACCTCCTCTTCAACTTCTCTCTAGACAATGAATACCTCTTTCAACTAGTCAAATAAACACTTGAAGAAGGGGTTGTATTCAATCTCTTCAATGACAATGAAATCATTCATGGGCACTTCGTCACTTTGAGCACTCGCCATGTTTGAAACTTTAGGTTGGTGAAGTGTGGTGGTACCTTTTGAATTTATAAAAGGCTAGTGAGACATTTGAGTTGAAGATGATCATGATGATAGGATGGTAATACAGTCATAATTAATGGTTGATATAACTGGAATTTAAGTTATATTCCCAATTGATCTTCTGGCTAGACAACTTGCATGTGTGTTTCCATTTCACCTCTACAACAATTATTTAATGCTTTATTTGTGAGATATGCAAACCACTCAAGAATTGAGAAGGAGTTAAATCAAGAGATACTTAGAAATCGCTCGAAGTCTTATCATTAGCAATGTAATCATTCTAGCTATTTATTATTTCCTAGTTTTCAGTTTTCAAGATGAATGGATAAGTGGCAAGAAAGCGTTACTACAACTAATTGGTAACCGTCGAAGAGTGGAAGAAGACCCCTTTATCTAGGTGGAAACAATTCAGTGAGGGTCTAATTCCTGAAGGGTACACTCTATTGTAGTCAAGGGAGGAGCATTTCATTCTGTTCTAAGTCCATTTTATTTCTGATTGCAATAATTCGTAATATGTGAGTTGTGAGTTGAATGTAATGTTGATCGTACTGACTTGTGAGTCATGTGTGTGATTAGAATATATTTTCTGTGTGAAATCTATTCAACTACATTTATTTAATTTATTACAATTATGAAAGCTCTCTTTATTCACATGCGTCGTTATTCATTCCAGTTTGTGTGCTAGTTGATTAATGATCCTCTAATTTACTTTGTGTTAGTAACATTTTTATGGGCTAATGTTTTTCACCATTACTACTTTCTGGTTAAAAGCACATTTATTATTCATTAAATCATACAAGGGAGCTATACCTCTCAATTCAAAGGAAAGTCAAAAATGCAATTGTGACATTTCCAGAGCTTTTAGTGACTTGGCCCTAGTGTACCATGGGAAAGAGAGTTATTATCTTTAGACATATTTATCATAGGCCAATTCATTCGCTAACAAATTTTTGGCGACTCTATTGGGGAAGATTGTTATTCCTGAGAAATTGACATCGTGTCATGTAGCAAGATGGTACTTCCCCATAATGATTTGTTTCCCATACTTCAACTTAACTTGGATTGGATATAGGTGGAGCAAGAGGATCTCATATCACAATTAAATACGCTTGCTTGGAGGTATGGAAGGAACACAATAGATTATATGTGAGTTAATTTCATCTTGGAGGAAGAGGAAGAATGTGCTAGATGTCCACCTGTACCAGTGGTTGAGCATCCCCAAGGTTGATCTTTGATTACTATGATGACCCACCCTGCCATCCTAATCCACACCTAAATAAACCTCCAAATCAACATCTGAATTAATGCCCTAATCAACCATTGAATCACCCTCCAACTCAATTGCCACCTAGGCAGTAGCTTAGGGTTCCCCTTTCTTTACTGTGATAGGATTTGGTGACTAAATATAAATGGCTTCTATTTCATGGGGTAACCATGTTGGAACTTTCACCCTATCACAATGCAATGACTTGCCACGTGGCTTGAGGAAAAGACTCCCCAAATTCTTTGGTAGTGACACTCAAGATCTAGAGGAACATGTTTTGGCTATGATCACAGTAAGTGGAATTTTGGGAGTTCAAGAGGAGGACATTTTTTTCAGGTTGTTTGTTGATAGTCTAATTGAAAAGGAAGCTGAATGGTTTAGAGGATTAGAGAAGGGATATATAACTAGCTAGGATGTTTTACACAAAATTTTTTGCAACACTTCCAGAGTGCTATTGATGTTGCTGCTTTACTAAGAATGTTTTTCAAAATTGTAAAGGGAAGGCATGGGCCTATGAGGGATTTTTTTTATCAACCCAATCAATCTCTTCGGAAGATCCCTACACTACAAAAACCAAGAAAAACAATTCAATTCCATGTATTCACTTCTGCTCTTGATCTTGAAGTCCAATTCATACTAAAAAGAGATAAAGTTTCTAGTATACATGCCTAGATTGAAGCAATAAACATTGATAAGGACCTAGTTGCAATGGGAAAATGGATCCTTGATGATATTTCCCATCCTATTCTTAATTGATCACCACTTTCCCACAACTTCTCTTGATTCTTGACGATTGCAAATTTTCCTCGTCCTATTGTCGAGAGAATGAATTTGACAATATTGAACAATGTGTAGTTCTAAACTAAAAGAAGCAAGGATGAAAAGGAGGACCAATGTTGGTATGACCAAAGCATCTAGTCTAAACACTTCAATTGAATCAGAAGACAACCTCAGCTATTCAAGCAATGATAAAGATTGGACACAACAAGAAAGGTAATTCCCCACTTCTCAATTCCCTCCCCCATCTGTCCCTTCTAATAATTTACCACCTCATAGTCCCGCTAGCAAAGGAAAAGTGTTAGATTATCTTTCTATTCTTGAATATGAGGCCTTCACCTTTGATGATACTGTTGATAGAGTTACATGTTCAATTGGGGGGAATGATGAGGATCCTCCAAACAAAGATGAAAAGGGAGGGTTAATATGGTCGATTGATTTAAACCCCCTCTTCATGTTTGAGGAATTTGAAATTCATGAAAATATTATGTTTGAAGAGACATGGTTTGATTTGTTAGAGTCATTGAAAAAGGGGGTTGTTCATTTTTTGATTGGTAGTGAAGGGAAGGATACTGTAGTGGTGATGGGTCAAAACACCATTGAGTCACAATGTGACCGTGATGATAAGGTGGTTGCCTATGAAACAGTAAGCTCTGCTACTGCGGGGAATATGAAAAATTCAAAATTTCCTCAAGAGTGGGAGACTATTCCAACGATGAAGTCTCAGGAAATAGTCAAAAAAATTTAGGCACTTCAATGTAGGGTTATTTGCATTATGAGGAGGTTTATGATGAGAGATGGCTATTTGAGAGTATTGGGATTGGTAATCTTTTCAGTTATTGCACTCATGTTCGGGTTACTCAAATTTTTTCCTTGCTTCAGAAGTTGCATGCACTAATAGGATTTTTTAGGTCTAGGTCATTCTTCTCACAACCTGTTAATGATTTTGTGTGATTTTTCCTTTCCTCTCTTTCCTTGGTAGGTGTCGGCCTGCCCTGTACATATTCATTTTGGGTGTGTCATTTTTGGTTGTGTTTTCTTAGTTTTGGGTTATGTTTTTTGTTTGTCCCTCGTCTTTTCTTGACTTTGTTGCCCAATGGATAGGACTGGTCATAGTGCTTATGGGTTCTTGGTTGTGTCCTTTTTAGTCCTTGTCCCCAGTTAGAGCCATTGTTACCTAGATTTCAATTCTCTCACTTACAAAATGGCACCCTTATGTCAAAATTTGGTTGAGTCTTAAGTCAAACGGTGTTTTGTTAAGTATCGCTAACTTGGGCGGTGTTTTCTCTAGTTCGCCTAACTTTCCATCTTATCACCCTTCATCATTTACTTCTTTGTTTTCTCAAGGGCAGTGTTTTAAGGCACTAGTGTAACTTCCCCAATACTCCAAGTCTTTGATTTGAGAGGTTGGTGGTTTGTACTCAAGGTTCGTGAACTCATCGAAAACACTATTAGTGACAAGCCTTGAAGTCTTTCAAGCCTAAGCGGGAGTTTGATTGGTTTCATTAACCATGGGAGATGAGTTGTGTAGTTTTGTGAACTTCCCATGTCACCACCCAAGTGCATTTTTTAAAGAAATTAAAGAAACCATAGAGTTATTTATTTTATTAAGGTGCATTCCAATTAAACAACAAACCATTTGTACATAAGTAAATAAGTAGATTCCATTCAAATACAACGAATTGAACCAAAATAAAAGAAAAAATTGCTCATAAAAAAGAGTTTGTGACACCAAAGATACAAAATGATATATTTTATTATATATATATGCTGGTGGAAATATAAATTCATTGTTGATTACAAAAAGGGGCTAAATAGTATTAAAACGATGATTTCTTCAAACACAAAGGGAAAACATCAGTACATAGATTACTTCCACCACCACCTAGAGGTGCTCTATCTAGGCAGGTGATAGCAGGTTCTCATGAGATTGTAGAAATTTGGAAAATAGCCCCATGTTGTTCCTCACTATCCCTATGAGGAGAAGGGTCACCACTTCTTCGATGGCTTCATTTTGGGTCGCAGTTGCAATACAAATAGTATCACCCACTAGTCCGCTGCTCTCATTCCCTAGTCACAACACCCAAAGGTGTGAATGATAGTGTTTTCAAAATGCTCCAAAAGTGTAGCATTGTGCACATGCACCTAGTTTAGAAATGCCTCTCCTAGTATGTTGCATAGCACCTCCGCTTCAACTTCACTTTGGACAACGAAGACCTCTTTCAACTAGTTAGATAAACACTTGAAGAAGGGGCTACATTCAATCTATTCAATGAAAATGAAGTTATTCATGGACCCTTCATCGCTCTGAGAACTCGCCATGTTTGACACTTCAGGTTGGTGAAGTGTGGTGGTACCTATTGAATTTAGTCAGAATTAATGGTTGATATGACTAGAATTTAAGTTATATTCCCAATTGATCTTCTAGTTGGACAACTTGCATGTGCATTTCCATTGCACCTCTACGACAATTATTTAATGCTTTATTAGTGAGATATGCAAACTGCTCAAGAATTGATGGCCATGGGGTAGGAGTTAAATCAAGAAATACTCAGAAATCGCTCGAAGTCTTATCATTAGCGATGTAATCATTCTGATTATTTATTATTTCTCGACTATCAATTTTCAAGATGAACGATTAAGTGGCAAGAAATTACTACAACTGGTAATCGTCGAAGAGTGGAAGAATTCCCCTATATCTGGGTGGAAAATGATTCAGTGAGGTTCCAATTCCTGAAGGGTAAATTGTGTTGTAGTCAAGGGAGGAACATTTCATTCTATTCTAAGTCCATTTTATTTTTTGATTGCAATAACTCATAATCTGTGAGTTGTGAATTGAATGTAATGTTGATTGTACTGACCTGAGTCATGTGCATTATTAGAATATATTTTTTGTGTACAAAATCTATTCAATTGCATTTATTTCATTTATTGCAATTATGAAAGCTCTCTTCATTCACATCCGTCATTAGTCATTCCATTTTGTGTGCTATTTGATTATTGATCCTCTAATTTACTTCGTGTTAGCAACATTTTTATGGGCTAATGTTTTTCACCTTGATTGCTTTCTGATTAAAAGCATATTTATTATTCATTAAATCATATGAGGGAGCTAGACCTCTCAATTCAAAGGAAAGTCACGTATGCAATTGTGACATTTCCAAAGTTGTTAGTGACTTGGCCCTAGTGCTCCATGGGTAAGAGAGTTATTATTTTTAGACATTTATCATAGGCCAATTCATTTGCTAACACATGGCATGTAAAATTCCTTAATATGATCTTCTGGATTTCCATGCCCTTTTTATTTGTCAAATTTGGGGATTTCAAATCTTGGTGGGAATGGTATCATTGCAATGCTACGATCAAAAGGATATGGACACAAGTATCATTATGCATACATTTTTTTCATTTTCCTAGCTTAGATATCTTGAATTTTTTGTGTAAGCATTCTGATTTGCGAGGTAAGATCGTCTTGAGGATTGTTTGGTGGTGGAGCATACGTGTTGTATTGAGGAATGGTAGATGAATTATATGCGGGATTTTGATAAGGGGGTGTGTTCATGTTGAATGTGTTGTATGGTGTGTATGGTGGATTTTGATATTGCGAATTAAATGGTGATAATGGTGGTGGTGTGTTGTATGCTCCTTGTGAATTTTGATTCAAGACATTTTGTTGCGATTTTTTGTATGGTTGTTGTTGGTTGTAATACACTCCTTGTTATTGTTGTTGTACAAGAATTTGTTATTGTTGGACATATTGTTGTGCTTATAATTGAGCTTGCTGTTGTGCTTGCAATTAGGCTTGTTGTTCTTGCAATTGAGCTTGTTGTGTTTGCAATCAAGCTTTTTGATACACAATAGATTGTTGATAAGCCAAAGAATTTTGTCCTTGAGGTGATGGAATGATGTTTTGATTTGGGAAAAATTGATTTGATTGAATGTATTGGCTTGATGGGATGTTTTGATTTTGAGCCACAAGTGGATTTTGGGGAATCATGTTGTGAATGGCTTGTGATGGAGGATTGAGTTGATTTTGGGGTGGTTGATGTGTGATAAAATTTTGATTGTTGGACACTTGATTTTGATTTGGCACATGTTGAGTTTGTGAAATTTATCCTTGATTTTTTTGTACTATCAATCCTTTTAAAATTTTGGATTGTGATGGAGGAATGTAAGTTTGAGGACCAATTTGATTTTGTATTGTTTGAGGGACTCCTTTATGTTGAATCAAAGGTTGGGATACTTGATATGATACCACTTGGTGTTGTTATGTTAGTGGCATACTTTGATTTGGGACCAATTGATTTGGAGGATTACCTTGATTGATTTAATTTGGGATCAATTGATTTGATGTATTTCCTTGATTAATTTGATTTGGGGCCAATTGATTTGATGTATTTCCTTGATGTTGAGGGACTTGTTGTGGAACCATTTGATTTTGAGGGTTAATTAGATGGTTTTGTGATGATTTCCCTTTTTGTGTTGAGGAATGACCTTGCAATATTGTGTTCACTTGTCCTTGTAGATTCATTTGGGGTGTTTGAATCACTTGGTTTTTTTGAACATTAGGAACATTTTGGGTGTTTGTTGTGATTGAGGAATATGGTTGGGCACAAAATTTTGGTGTAATGTTTGTGTTGTGGATATGTGATGTAATTGGCATGTTTGGATGTTGAGAGTTTTGTGGAATGGAGATGTTTTGGGGGATGCTTGTGTTTTGAGTACCCAAATTTGTGTTATTTTTAGTGAGACCAAGTTGAGTTCCCTGTTGAGTTGCAAGACTAGATGAAACCACCTTGGGAGTTAAAGGTTGACTTGGTACACGTGATGAAGATGGTTGAGTGATAGATTGAACAACATTTTGGACCAAGGGTTGTGTGATAGATGTTTGAGTAATATATGCAATATTTCCCAAAGGTTGTTCCCTAAGTGTGTTCAAATAAAATGTGCAAGGAAGTTTAGCTCCTTTTTCCAAAGCCAACATGTATTGAGTTTGGTTCAATTTCATCATGGTGTTGATAAGATGGTGAGTCTTAGGATCTTGTTGTAACTCAAGTAGTTCATTTGCAGTAAGTTCATTGGGATTATTGATAACATCCTCTACTTAATACCCCATTCTTGTGAAGTTTGAGGTGGATTTTGTGATGGAGTTGTGAAACTTCTAAGATCAAATTCTTGCATTATATTTTTTTTTTGGTTTGGATCACTCATGGTAGATAAATTTTGGTTTTTCTCCATGTCTCTCTTATGTTTTGACCTTGTTACCATAAAACTTGGATCAACTTTTGGAGTAGTATGATGAGATTTATATTGTTGAAACTCTTGAGTTGACTCAATAATTTGTAAAATTGAACCTCTAAGGCGTTTAGTACCAATGATGTTATGAACGTCGAAAGAATGAGTGATGTGGATGACAAAGAAATCTCAATTTTGGACAAAACTAGACTTAGGTTTTGATGCTTGTTTGATAAGGATGTTAATGAACTTGTAAACCCTAGAAGTAGAGTTGTGAATTTAGGATAAATTTGTTCAAAAGTATGTGTTCTAATCCAACTAAATATGTGAAAAGGGATGTTTTTCCAAACATGTAGCTAGGTTAGATGATGTTTTGATGAAAATTTTGGTCTAGGAGTTTTGTTTGTCCAAAATTTAAAGTTGTTGGTGGGTTGAGATGTCAAATGTTTTGATGTTGGTTGTGTTGGTTGATGTTTGATATTAATGTTTGAACCTAAGAAGGAATTGCAACAAGAGCAAGGTGTTGAAAGACATGAATTTTCCTTTGAGTGTTTAAATCTAAAAGACCAATGTTTATTTGATAAAGTAACTTTGGAATGTTGTTTGAAGGTGCAATATATCTTCTTTTTTTTATAAAAATAACTTTAAGTATGCATTTAATTGTTTGATCTTTGTGTTGTGTAACCAAAATGTTTATAAAATAGGACCAAGGTGTACCTACTTTGTGGTTCAATTCTTAAAATTTGATTAATGTGAAATTGTTTTTACCACATGGAGATCTTGATTATGTTGAAACTACAATGTCTACAACTAAGCAAATGATTTTCCACAAAGCTTGAATTTTGTGAGGAATCAAGATGCTAAAGTCATAGTCCCCTAGGTTAGCTTTAAAATAATGAGTAGCGATATGAACCAAAATACTAGGAATCCACTAAGATATTTTTTTAATAAAAACAAGATATACTTAGGGTCATGCAATAGTATAGTGTTTTTCAAGTGTACTCCATTATATTCAAAGGGTTTAAAATTTTGTGACAATGTTGAGGTTTTTTTTTGCGTTTAAATGTCAAGCAATGTATTTATAGACTTAATGGGTGAGGGGGATATTTCACAAGCCTTCTTCCATAAGACTTAGTAGCTTATCTCAACAAAATTAGTCAATAACAATCTTAGAGGAATAAAGGTATGTTTCTTCGTAGTAGGCTTACCTCAACCCCGAAAGAGTGATGAATCTAAATTTAATGGAGGGGTAAAATAGGCCATACCAAGCCCATAGGCTGACTTGATACTCCTAGCTTTATAAAAGAGAATGAAATCTTAAGCTTTATGCCTCAACCATAAACCATACGTGGTAAGTAACTTCTAGGAATGGTGCTATTCCCATGCACTACTTTGAAGAATCATTTCAGAAAACTTGGTTGGCCTTTAGATACAAATATTTTTAGTGACACCGTGAACACCATAGATATAATTCATATGGGAGACACTAAAGTCTTTAGCTTCCCCTAAGTGACCCATTTGTTTGCATGATCAAAGTAGGCACACAAGGTATAATGTTTGTAGATTTATGCTACTTTGGTTTTTGCATACTTTATATAGCCTATTGGTAAACGTGCTTGAAGATCACCATGAGTTCTCCATTGTGGGATGTATCTCAAGGTAGGCCCTATATAATAAAAGAAAATAAATTTTATTTCTCTTCACCCAAGATTGCATGAAGCACAAGGGGAGAGGATACGTAGCAAGCCTTTGGGTGACTCAAAAGTTTATAAATTTAGAGTGTTTCTCTTCACCCATACCAATCATGGAAAGAAAAGAAGATAATGGTTCATTTTAGTGCACCAAAAGCAAATATTATTTTCATTTCAAGCACCAAAACTGAGTATGAATTTGTGTTGTTCAATTTTAAACCAAATTGAAGTGTGAGGATATTTGGTTTAATTTTAAGCCAACTTTGAAATACTCATAGCATTGTAAGTTCTTAAGCCCAAATTAAAAGTTATTTACTCTAAAGCATGAAGTAAACATAAAGTTAGGTTATCCTTTCATGAGTGTTTAAGAAAAAAATTAGAAGAGAAGATTAAATGATGCCATTACAAGTGTAAATAAACACTTTGCTTCTTCACTTCAAGATTTTATGCTCCACTTTAAATCTGCAAAATAGTTAGCCTTACACAAACAAAGTAGAAGACAGTAAGTGATTAGAGAACATATCAGATTGAAAATTCAAGGTATACATGAAGATTTAATTCTCTATTTAACCTAAAAATTGTGTTTCTCTATCAGTTCTACAATTTAGTTGCAATTCAAAAAATGCATTAATGTACAATAACTGTGTCACTCTAGTTCAAGACAAATGTGTCAAAATATCACAACTACGTCGCTTTGGTAAACCTGAGACACAAAAACACATAAATTCCAAGTGTGTCGGATAAAAAATTGCATCGCTCTATCTCAAAAACAAATGTGTTGCAATGCAAACAATAGCGCTCTAATGCACACAATTGTGTCACAATGCAACAATTACATCACTTGACCCTAAAATCTGAAAAACACAAAAATCTCAAGGAAAATTCATCAAATTTGATTAGTAAAGCCCTCCTTCTAGTGCCAAAATGTTAACATGATCATGAACTAAGCTAAACATGATTTAATTACAAGAATTAAACCAATATTTAACTAATTAAGTCATGCTCCCAATGAAATTCTTAAAAATATTAAACTAAGAAGCCATTAAAACATCAAAGATCAATGAAATGCTTAAAATAAACCTAATTTAATACATGAAACCTCATCCCATTGGGGGATTGGTGTTGAATTGATTTTGAATGTCAACCCTTTCCTAATCCCTTGATTGAAACAAGCTTGAAGATGGATGCAAATGATGGAAAACGGATGAAAATGGATGAAATGCTCATAAAGATTGCTATGAAAATGACTATAATGTAGATTCTCTCAATGAATGTGGATGAATTTCTCAAGAAATCAATTTATAGGAAAATTAAGTGAATCAATGGTCAAGATTGAATTGATTAATCAATGGATGCAAATTAAGGAGAAGAATTGGCATGGAATTCAATCCATAGAGGAGATTGAAAGTTGACATGGATTGATAAGTTTAATCAATGGTTCACATTGATTTGAAGAAAAACAAATCCTAAAATTTAGGAGGAATGTGCAAGATATTTCTATTTAAGAGGGAAACTGTTTGAATTTGAAATGGAGGAATATTCCATAGGAATATTTCTTTGCAAGTGGGAGAAATTGGAGGGATGAAATAAATTACTCAATTAAATAATTAGAATATCATTTAATTGTGCATGATGGAGGAATTAAAAGATTTAATTAAACAATTTGCTCATTTAATTAGAAAAGGGAATTAATGACATTTAATTAAATAATTCAAATTATTTAATCAAATCTGAGGGCTTAAGGAATTTAATTAAATAATTATCATTATTTATTCAAATAGGATGAGAATTAGTATGAAAAGGGTGAATTAACCTAATAATCTCGATTATTCGATTAATAGAGAAATGATAAATTTAATTAAGATATCAAGATCATTTAATTAAATAGTCAAAAAGGGTTGAATTAGGATGAGAATGGTGTTAGTAATCAAGCTCAGATGTGCAATATTAATCAAGAAAATTTTAAGTGTTTACAATACCATATTTCTATGCAATGTCAAAATTTTTATCAACTGTCTCCTTCTATAGCTTCTCAAATTAATTCTTGTCTCTACCCATAAGGGTAGTTACCCTTTTCTTCACTTTGAATTCTATGATGTATAACTCAGCTAGTGTGGCTCTATTTTCCTTGGACATAGAATCTAACCAACTTTCTCCAATGCATATTCCTTTATCTTTCCTTCTTCTTCAATTGCATCTTGTCTTCTCTTCAGCAATACATTCCAAAGCTTTGTAAGAATTTGATTTTTCAATTTTTTTCATATCAACTTCTAAAACAATGATTTAATTAATTATAGCCTCAACAATAGTGGCCTTATCCACCTCATTTTCTTCACTTTATAGGGCTACAATCTCCCCTAACATCTCATACTACAAAATATTATTGAACAATGCTTCTAATTTCATGGGAGAGTGAGGTCTTACTAGTTCTGTTTGTTTTTCTCTTTGGTCTCATTCAGATTCTTCTTTTGGCTTGTTTCTACTCTCTTCTTCTCCCTCATGTGAACTACAAATTTCTTCTTTTCTTCCTCTATCTCTTCTTTACTGCTAGTGTCAATGATGTCAAATCTTCTTCTTTTAACACTTGCTTCACCTTGTGAAGCTTAAATTCCCCTTTTGTGGACCAACTTTGGTCCTTCTTCCTCCACTTATTCTTCTTCCTGTACATTCACACTTGTATTCTTTTCTCTCACTGCCTTCTTCTTGTGTCTCTTCTTGGTAGGGACTACAGGTGGTGATGTTGTAGTAGTTTTCTTCTTCTCAACTCTTATAGTCTACACAATCGAACATGGTTTCTCCTTTACTGGAGGACTAGCAATTGTTTTCCTCTTTTCTCCAATAGAGGGCATAGTCTTGGAAGACTTTTGGATAGTAGGAGGGGTGGTAGTTTTCCTACCAAATCTTCTTATGCTTCTTGAACCTCCTCTAACAATTGATTCTCCATTATCCTTTGTTCTTGTCTGCTACACTTGTTCCTTTGAGATGACCATTTCCTCTGCATACTTATTAACCATCTTCTCAACCTTTTTCTTTATCTATGGTTTTCTCTGCTCCATATGCACCTCCATAGACTTGTATTCATAGGTGACATACCTTGCTTTAGTGGTGTCTTTCAGACTCTTCAACAAATTTTCAACCAAGATAGCAATTTCATGTTCATTGATTTCATATCCAGGGTTGGGATCCACACTATCCTTGGTTCTATTGCTTCCATCATACATTCATTTGTTGATACTAGGAATGTGATGTCATTTTGATATTTTCAACCATTCCCTAGGGATTCTATCTCTTTCATGTATCCTCTTTTGAAAAACTGCAAAGAAAGCAACAAGGGCATCATATTGTGCCTTTGCATCACCAAGAATTCTCATAAAGTCTACAATTTGATGAGCTACTGGTCTTCCTTGCAACCATTTCACACTTTTAGTTCTATGAAGTTCCTTTAGGAAATAAAAAAGTAGATACACAACCAAGGTTCCATACTTAAATGCATACTTCTTCTCTTTAGTTTGCTTCAAGTTCTCCATCATGTTTTTCCTTAACAGTTCACAAAGATCATAGTCCATTCCTTTTTCAACCATTTCATATGCCACATTGATTGTGGTGGAAAATATAAAGTTTTCTCTATTTGTGAAGTAGATTTTATAACCAATCATCATTTCTACATATCTCACAACTAGATTTATAATGGTATTTACAACTAGAGCTCTCTTATCATATGTTGCACCTATGAGTTCCATTACAACCTCATTCTCAATCAATTTCAATATAGGAACAGGTCTAGTGGAGCATAGACCTATAACTTCTCTGATCACCTCCTTTGTTATCATTCCAAGCATGTCAATCCAAACAAAATCATTATGAATTTTTCTTAGTGCAATCTTAACACATTTATGATCAAAGAAAAAATTCAGAAACCATTGCCATACATCAAGCTTCTTTGCGACTAGGTTTTGATATTCTAGTTTTAGGGGAAAAATGTCTCTAGTAAGTTATTTGATCCACATATCTTCTAGCTTACTATGATCATATTCTTCCATCTTTCCATGGATTTACATCCTTATATCCTCTATTGGAAAAACCCCATGTGGAACATGTGAAAATGCACCTAATGGGTCATCTTCTATGGATTTTGTAGGATATTTCTTGAATCTAGGTTGTGGCTTCTCAATAACCTCTATTACCCTCGGTGTAGCCATTTGCAAACAAATTTAATTTACTTTCAAAGAAGGTTCTCTATGAAACTAGGAAAAAATGAAGATTGTAAATACCTTTTCTTTCGCTTGTCGGACTAGGGTTTGAACACACCAAATCTCAAATCACCTTGATCACTCTAAATTCTTTCTTCACTACTCTGCTCCTCAAATTCTTTTTGTAAATGAATTTTTCTAAGTGAAATCACTTTATAACCCTTTAAATTTGACCTAATTTCACATTGAATCCTTCAAACAATAAAGTTGTAAAACCTTTCACGGTGTGCACAATCAATTTTTGATGCTTCAAAAATTTCACATTATCATATTTTCATCTACAATATTCACCAATAGATCAAGCATGCCAATCTAAATCACATATCTTCATGCTAAGGCATCAACATTATTTTCTTTGGCAGGGGATAAAAATGTTCATTAAAGCTCCCCTTGAGCCAAAGCTCTCAACTCAATTTTTGGAGGAAACATTTGCATTGAATGCTGGTATAGATTCATCCTTAGCCTCAGTCTCTTCCTTCTTTCTCCAAATCTTATCCATCTCCTTCTTTCTTTCTGTAGGATCAATCTTTTGTATTGGTTCATTCCTCTTTACCGGATTATCCTTCCTCACATTTTTTCTTTTACAAAACTTGGAAATGTGTCTAGACCTATTGCAATTGTAATATATGACATTCTTCTAACCAGTATTCCTTCCATTAATTCTAGATCTACATTGATTATCTTTATGCCCAAATCCATAGCATGTATAACAATAGCCTTTGAAAGGTCAAACCATTCTACCATTGTTATAGCCATTAATCATTTGAATTCTACACTCACTATCTCTTTGACCAAATTTCTTTCATGTAAAACATTGACCAAAATAAAATGGAACATTTTGACTCAGTTTGCTTCTACGTTCCATTGCCTTATGTCCAAATTCTTTGCAATAATAACAAAAACCATTGAAGGATGGGTACCTTTGTGCATTTGTTTGTTTGATCGATGGTCTTCTAGCTTCATTCATTTGATTTTGGATCTGCTTGTCATTGTTCTTCTTATCTTCAACATTTGATGTCTAATTTGAACTTTCACCCTTTTCAATTCCTAAGCCTTCTTTATCTTTAGAGCCTTTATGATTTTCCATCATTTCATCAAGCTTTGTAGAACTCATCTTGAATTTATCTTCATGAATCTTTTCTTTCTCCAAATATGATCTCAGATTCACAACTTCTTGTTCAAGCTTTGTGCATTCCTTAGATTTTCTTTTCACCATTACATTTAGACATTCTTCAATTCTTTTCTTTTCTTCAACTTGCACATTCAAACCAGTGATAGTTTCATTTGCTTGTTGCAATTGTTCACTGACTTCCTTATGTCTTTCTATGAACTTCTTGATTTTCTCTCTCAATTTTTTGATACATTCATTTGCTTCTTTGACATTTTCTTTCAGATCTTTTTTTTCACCTTCAATCCTTTCAAGATCTTAAAGGGAAACTTTTAGTTCTCCATATTTTTCAAGCATACAATATTCTTCTATGAATTAAATAGAAGGAGTCTCTTTCAGAGGAGTAGGTAGTCTCCTAATAGCCATCTGTTCAACCTCCAAGATCTTCCCCAAGTGATTAAGCTCCTTCCAAAAAACCAAGCTTTGATACCAATTTTTGAGTGCCCGAAATACTGAGGGTGGGGGGTGAATCAACATTCTTTTACACCATTTAAACATTTAAACATCCAATCCACTTAACATATTCAATTACAGTAATGAAAGAAAGCATGAAATATTCAACAACATTAGATAACACATGAAAACCAATACTTTTACATGAAGAACCCAAAATGGGAAAAACCACGGTGAGGATTAGCTCGCAATATATTATAACTAGTTATAGTATATTTATAGAAGTGCTCACTATAGGTGAACTCACTGTCCAAGTGGACTCACTACCCACTGAGAGATAAAGATAGAAGAGAGTTTGTGGCTCACAACCTAGATTGAACTGTTACAATTACATTTGTCATATGCATGAATTACAATTGTAATAAAGCTCAATAAACTAACTTCACACACTTCATTTGATTATGATCTAACACTTTTCTTTCCTCTCCATTTTCATCACTCTAATATTCTACTCAACATTCACAACTTAAATTCTCACTACTTTGATAATATTCACACCATTCGCATCAATTACATGTCTCTCATTCATCAAAACACTGGAAATGATCTAGCATATATATCTACTTCAAGCATAACATCAATTAGGTCTGCCTAATTAGATGTAACATACAAAATATACAATATATATAACTTTTCAGCTCAAAACCTTCCACACATGCCCCACAGCAAGATTCAATCATTAAAAAAATTTGGAATAGGTCAGCATGGACCTATAATATCCCCCATATAACTCTACAACACTAATTAACCTTTGCATATCTTCACACCTATTTGGTTGGCACCACAAAAGACCTAATACAAAAATTCTTCAACTGTATACCCATATTTGGACATGTGTACCTCAAAAAATAATGCCAAATGGAATTCATACTCTATTTAAATCTGTCAATATTTCCTTAAATCTTTAAAGTCAAAAACCTATCCATAGAAAAGTTCAGACTCTCGTAGGAATATGCACTGTACAAGAAATTACTGTAATTTGCAAGGCCAAACTTCTATTATCCATAAATTTCAAACCAAAAGCATAAACAAGATAGAATTATGGAATTAGATGATTCTACCAACCAAAAATATTATATTAGAACTGTAAAGTAAAATATTCATTCGCAAACCAATGTAGACCCAAAAACTAGATGCTCTGTTACACAAAATTATTAGAATTGACACACCAAATTTCATCATAATCAACTTTACTGGACCAAACCATCTTGCAAAATTGTCTTCCATAAACATTCCAAATCATGTTAGAACCAACCAAAATGATTTGCACCAAAGTCTTCACACCAAGGTGTAGTGTTGACATCAATGACAACATTGCAACACATAATAGTATATCTTGTGCTTATCCTACATGCTCATGTTGCCAACAACAACATCAATGAAAAACTTCTCATTCTTCCAACAAAATTTCCTCCTCAAGACTCCCATGCAAGAAGGAAATTTTAACATGGACATTTGGTCTATCTTGAAATCACAAGTAATAGCAATAGATAATAGGAATATAATAGAGGTCAATTTAGCAATAAGAGATAATTTTTTACCAAAATCAACTCCCTCTCTTCGAGAGTAGCACTTAGCCACCAATCTATCCTTGTAATGCTCTAACCAACCATTTGCACCAAATTTATTTTTAAATACCCACTTGCAACCAATGGGCTTCCTTCCTTTGGGAAAACTAGCAAGATCCTAGGTGTCACAACTATCCAAATCCATCACCTCCTCCTATATGGCCTACAACTGAGACTTAATTTCTGCCAAAGAGAGAGCCTCCCTGAGATATCTAGGTTCATCGTTAGTATTCAACAAAGAAATATGCAATGAAAAATAGGTGGTCTATACCCATCAACTAGATTTTGTTTCCTTGTGGACCTCCTCAAGGTAGGAGTAATGGGCTTCACTTGTTGTTCTTCTTCTTCTATGTTCTCATCTTGCACATCCTATGAACTCTTTGAACCCTTTGAACCTTCTTCTTCTTCTCTATCCTTGGATCCATCTAATTGTTCTTCCACATGTGCATCTTTTTGCTTCTCAGTATTCATCTCAAAGTGCACTATATTTTTCTTATCTTTCTCCTTTGGTTGTTCTTCTTTTGAGTAAGCTCTAAAATCCCTGAAATATCTCTAGAATTTTTTTTTTTATGGGTTAGAGGATTTCAAAACTTATAACCTTTTACATTCTCACCATAACCAATGAAGATGAATTTCTGTGATTTTAGATCCAGTTTAAATCACTTCTCTTGAGGCACATGAAAAAAAGACTCGTAACCAAAGACCCTTAAGTATGAAACAAAAGGATTTCTACCTATCCACACTTCATTTAAGGATTTTTATCAACAAGAGTTGAACAAGGAGATCTATTAATCAAGTAACAAGAAATACCAATTAATTCTACCCAAAATCATCTATCAAACTTAGCACCACTCAACATGATCCTAGCTCTTTCCATCAATGTTTGGTTAATTATTTTTGCTATGTCATTTTGTTAGGGAGTATAAGGAGTTGTCTTCTGTTGAACAATACCTGCATGCTTACAAAAAATCTTCTTCATTGGAACAATATTCACCCTCATTGTCAGAACTCAACACTTTTATCTTATAATCTTATTTATTTTCAACTAAGGCCTTAAATTGCTTAAAATTAGTGAAAATTTCAGATTTAGAATGCATAAAATAAATCCAAGTGTATCCTAATACATCATCAATGAAAGAGACATAATACTAAGATTTACCTAAAGATTCAACATGCAATGGTTCACATATATCCAAATGAATGATCTCTAATAATCTATTTTCTTATTAGTTCCATTAGGAAGTGATGATATATTTTGTTTACCAAAAACAAAATATTAAAAGAAATCATTTTTCTAATAAAATAATTAGAAATACCATCAACCAATTTTTTATTAAAAATACTCTTAAGTCATTTTTATCAATGTGACCCAAGATATGGTGCCACAACATACATGTGCATTTTCAGTGTCAGTTACATTGGCAAAGTTAAACAAAGTGGAGGTATGTAGCCTAAACAAAATCCCTATACAAGATCCTTTAGCTATCACCAAACTCCCTCTCACTAACCTACAACCAAACTTATCAAATGGCATGCATTCTACAATCATTCAACTTGGACATTGAAAGTAAATTTCTCACAAGTATTAGAATATTTAAATCATTAGATCATGAGTTTTAATCCTCCCATCACTTAAAAAAAAAATTACCTTTCCCTTAGAAACAATCTTCTTTGTGTTTTTATCACCAAAGAAAACACCTCCCCCATCATATGCTTTGTAAGTAGTAAACCACTCTTTGTGAGGAGTCATGTGGTAGCAGAAAATTGAGTCAACAAGCCAAGCATCATTACTAATAGAGTTAGCTGAAATAAACAAAACATTATAATCATCATCAAAGGACTTTTTTGTGGAGGAATCAACATTATTTTTCTTGTTCCTACAATGCCCTTTTTTGATACAATTCCAACACTTTACTTTTCTCTTTCTAGAGGTTTTAGAACATCCTTTAGACTTATCCCTCTTTGTATTCCCTTTAGGTCCTTTCTTTTTGGACCTACCTTGCACATGCAAGACATCTTGGGAGAAAACATTCATAGAATTTCTCCTCATCTCCTTTGAAAGTGTATAGAAATCATGATGTCCATCTTTGGCTCTACATTACTAGTACTTATGGAAATAATTATATTTTCCTAAGATTCAAGAAAAGAACAAAGAAACAAGAAACATTTATCTTCATATTCTTATTTAGCATCTACTTATGCAAGTTGACTAATAATTAGATCAAAAACATTTAAATGGTCTACAATAGAGTCACCATTTTTCATTTTTCATTTGAGATACAACTTGTTAGATAAACTTTTAGTTTGATATATCACCTACATTTTTCCACAACTTGTATGCAATGTCTTTAGTGGAGACATTCAAAAGGATGGAATCCATAAGACATAACCAAATTGTTCCTCATGTGTGCACAAGAAGAGAGGGCAAGTATATTATTAATCTTCACATGAGAGATACACCATAATACACTTAATTTTTGATCTCTGACCAACCCATATGCTTCCATACACTTGTAAATAACTCAATATGAAACCATCATCTAAAGGATCCAATATATAGAAATCATGGGATGCATAACCATAATGGTAAACAAAAACAAGAGGTACCAAAACCACTTGCAAAAACCCATGCCCCTTTCTTGGAAGACCAAGAGTCATGATAAAATATTAAATAAAATACACAAGGATCCAACATGAGCACCTAGCCCATAGCCTTTTCAACTTTTGCCTTTCAAGATGCTCTAATGAATTTTCACCTTCACGATGGAGCACCAATAGACACCTCTTTCCCTCCAAACTTGGGTGCCCCACTCAAGACATTTAACATTTCTAGTGTGGATTCCTAGGAGAGACATTATCCATAAAGATGTGTAACCTCATCCTCTCTTGAAAATATAATTTACAATAATGTCAAGATTTAATGAATTTATCTCATGTCTCGTAGAACACATTCAAATAAACATGGATACACATTAATGACATAGGTTGACAAGGCTAATGTCACCTAAATTAAATATTGTCATGCAGAAGCATCAATCCTACCTCCAACTGATATCCCAAATAACAAACACTCAATCCAAAGATAAAAATACACATCAATAGTTGTCAAGAAACAACACCATAGTTGAAATAGCACCCACAACAAGTTTCTAACACATCCAACTAGATATATATCAAAGGTATACACATTGTAACAAATAAACCTCATGCCATAAATATATCCAACCCATAACATGCAATCACAAGCTCCATATATCAAACCTGCCAATGAGGAACATACATCCATGTAATGTCCCCTTTTTGGGATAACCCTAAATCTTCCCTAATTTTTAATTTCAAGTGATCACCTTGGTTTTAGGGATGTTTATAGGGCAAGTAGGCCCCTGCAAAATAGGGTTAGAGAATATTTACAAGATAATATTAATTGGAATGCATATAAGGAAATCAAAGAGACCAAGGTTAGGGATACAACTACCTTTTTAGACCTACAAATATGTTAGTAAACATTTATAAATAAGGAGATCATTTTATAAGTATATCAAATCTTCTTTATATTTTCCTAATTCATTCTTCCTTGAATATAATGTTCTGATAGGGTGCCCAAGAGCATTATACCCCTCTTGGCCCCATGTGGCCCTTGCGATCCATATGGGGTGGTGTGCCTAGTGAGGCGTCCTACCACCATTCCCCTGTATCAGAACCATTATTGCTTAATCATGTTGGGATATTGAGGGTGCAACTACATCAGGGTGTCTTGGGAAGTCACTTCCTCTAAGCCCAAGAGTAATAAACCCCTCTTGGACCACACATGTGGTAGGCCTCAACCATCCACCATGGGGTGGTGTACTTAGAGGATGACCCCAACACTGTTTCCCCTCCTCGTAGGCCCTCAATTCCCTCATCAAGGCTAGTTACCATAGTTAGATAATATAAATATAATGTAGTCACATATTTTATCTTCACATATTGAATCAATGATGTAGATCACTCATATATCCATTATGTCATATTTAGCAATATATGATAACTCAAACTTATGCAAATATACAGAGCTGCTATTATCATGACTAATAAATAAAATCTTATTGTCCAATATGAGTAATGTTGAATTCTACAAAATATGTTGCATATACGATAATTAAGTAAATAATCTGTTCATCACTATACAACCCTACAAATTGTATAATTAGTTGTCTAATAATATATTGGTAGTGTTATAAGAATCAATAGTATATGCATAATCTTATTATTTCAAAATGACATTCATAATAAATAACATTGTCAGAATTGATACCTATAAGCATTACACTATTATTTGAATCCATATTTAATTATTAAATATCAATTTATTATAATGCATCACTTACTATTATTTAATTCATAAAATATTGATTAATGCCCTTATCTTAATGCATCAACTTACTATTTTAATTAATAGAATATCTATTAAATATCCTTATCTAAATTCTAATATATTTGTTAAATGTACTATGTGAACTTATGAAATACTTACCACTTACCTATTACCTAATATTATTTATTTATAAATAACTAGGACCCAAGGATGATGTCTGATCTGCAGATTACCACTACCTGTCCAGATCTGCAAATCCCTCCTTTTTCCATTCAACCAGTGGTGATATGTTCATAAGTTGCTACTTAATATTCTATTCCTTTTATTCCTTGATCTACTCTATTAGTTATTCCTACTTTATATCTTTGGTAGATCACAACTTATAGTAATTTGAATATTTTCCCGAATATATGCAGCCTCTATTTTATTCCTTATATTTTTTATTTTCTTGATCCATGAGAAGGTCGAGTCTTGCAATTTGTATTAGTAATCGCTGCTTGTTTATTTGTTAGTATTAATTTGGGGTCAATGCATTTAGGAAGTTACTTTGTGACTATTTATTTATCTATGTAGGCATGTGATAAGATATTGATGATTGCAAATATTAATCATTCTATTTGATAATTGTATTATATATATATATATATTGATATCTGTATGGTATTTAATATTTATTATTTTATATTATTAATATTAATATTTATAATTATAATATTATTTTGATAATTATAATTATAATAATAATTTTTAAATGGAAATTACTTATATTTATATTTTTATATTTATTCAATTTTGTTACTTGTATTTCAATATCTCATATTTAGTGTTACAATTTCGGGAACATGATAATCCAAGAACTCCCACTGTAAGGGTAATGTCAAATATGAAAATGATCAAGGCATATAAAGATCCACTAATAACATTACATAGAAGGTGTAATCGACATCATGTAGTACCAAGGAACATCCACAAATATATGCAAATCTTGCAAACAATATTTTTTGCAAATACACCTCTCACATTGGTCTCCACAGATCTCCCAAGTTCTTCACACCCAACACAAGAAAGAGATAAAGGAACCTCCATGTCATCACTAAAGAATAATGAACAACACATGACCACATAGTGTTCACTATAGCTCCACACAAATCTCAACTCTAATGTCATGTGAATACAAACATCCAAGAAGAAGAACAAGACCAAAGAGAGAACATGCAAATCAAAACATGTAGCATGTCCTTCTACATACACCTCTAAATGCTAAATTGTGTCAAGTATGATCTCCTTCAAAAAACCCTAAAGAAAATCCTCAACAACACCTAACCATTCAATCCCAAGATCAAACAAAACATAGCATGTAACCAACATAGATGTAAGCCTCTAAAACGAAGGAAGATCAAACTCAAAACCATTCCCATATTAGGAAATCAACCCAACAAATCTCCTAAAATCCACATAAATGAATTTCATAACAAGTTAACTCATATGTTGAAGGAGATAAACATGCCATACAACACTCCTCAAATGAATCCTCCAAAACTAGATAACCATAGCTCAAGATCTATACGCATGAGAAGATAAAACACAAAAACTATTGCATATGAAAAACAAGAATGGGAAATACCTCTTAGATGACTAATCATCAAGTAGACTAAGAGTGGGGAATGTGAATGATCCTACAAGATAACCAAGTCATCATGACTCACTCCAAGAACAAACTCCTTTATAGGTCCATGTTGGACTCACGTCCAACCAAGGTGTAGGCTCCTCAGACTTCCTATTGAAACCTCCAAAGAGTAACCATCTAAACACATCTCTAATCCCAATAGATATCTTAGCATCACTTAAGTCTCCATCCATGAGCACCTATAATAGATCAATCCATTCCAAGCTCCAAATGCAATATAGCACCATCATGAAGCTCTCAAAAAAATGATCAATGCACTCAATAAAAAGAGAGCCCATAAGATCAACGTCAAATTTCCAAATGCGCATCTACAAAATCAAGAGCACATCATGACATCATAATCTCATATATCCTCTAAAGATCACATGTCCAATGAACATATCATACTCCCAATACCACCTATATCATGCCAAAACTCTAATATAGAATCAAGAGTACATCATGACATAATAACAAACATCATGTAAGAAAGGAACACATGTCAAATGGAAAAGCATAAACAACAACTCAACCAAAGACTCCAAGATTCCTCCATGGCACCAAGATGTCAACATCTCCAAAACACCTAAAGATAACCATCTCATGTCAATGAAACCCAATATGTCAGTGAACTCTCATTACAAATGAAATGGGATCTAAGAACCCATTCATGACACCAAAAAATATTGCAGAAGATCATCCATCATCAAATGATGAATTCAACATCACTACCACACTCTCCTACTGAACTATGATACCAAGCTCTCCATGGCATCATGACAACCATTTCCTAAATGAAAATCATCTATGGCCCCAACACAATCAAAGAAATCAACACAGAGCATCCAAAGGGAAGAGTACAACCATAATATCCAAACCAAGAAGATACAACATTACCAAAATATCATTGTCACAAGCTCCCACTGAAGTGTGTAAACAAGATATCCATGACATCGTGATAACAATCTCTTAATTGAAGATCAACCAAAGGCCTTCACATAATCAAAGAACTCAACTGTAACACTAGGAGCTCCCAAAAGGTAAAGTAAAACCATGACTGTCAAACAAGAAGATACATCACCACAAAAAATTAAGAATCGATCCAACACCACCAGCAATGCACTTGCATAAACAATCATGTAATGTCAAAGTCCTAAAGGCACAAGGAACATCCATGACACCATGATCACCACCAAATGTACTAGCACCAAACTCCCATTGTGTCACACATGTATGCATCACATAGTCAACAAGTATAGGTCCCACATCATGATTGTATTTAGTAACACCATCTCTCCACCTCATAATGACAACCAAACCAATGAAGCAAGTGACAAAACCAAGCCACAAATAAGAATCTACACCAAAACTAAGATATCTATAGGTACAAACAACCCACATCCAAGTCATATATGCAACATGTAAGTGTATAGACAACCTACAACACTACACAACATGTAGATCTCACAAAGCAACATATAAATTTAATAATATACTGTAACCATGTCAAATAAGAATAACCAAATATATATACATAAGAATTCAATGACAAACACCAAATCATCTAAAATTCGATTTTCCATAAACTCACAAAAGTACCATAGTCACAAGAACCCATAAACAAATCAAACAGAAATAATAGTAAATAAATCATGTACCAAAACATCTCTAAATTTGAACCACTATGCAGTTCTCTGAACAAGCTTTACGTTGACTATAAGAAGTCCAAAATTTGACTCTGTATGCACAAGTTATGACCTCTCCAAGTATGAAAAGAACATCTAACTTCCAACAAGCATTTCTTTGCTAAAATAATAAAATAAGGAAACAAACAATGACACAATAGTAAACTACTTGAAATTACCTTTCAAATGACTATAAGAAGTTGAAATCCAACACCCGAGATGAAAGTTATGCCCTCTAGAAAAAAAAAATGCTCCAATTTGGATAATAGGTGGTAGGTTGGTGACCACTGGGTGGCCCTATCAATGACCTATCAACAATAGTGCTACACTGATGATGCTTAGGTAGAGGGGCGACAACAATTCAACAATGAAATTTAAAAAAAATAATGACCCCATAGGGTGTGGGGCATGGTCTCCTAGCAAACCAAGGGTTGAGCCAAGGGCTAAGCCTTATTGACCCTAATTGGCTAGCCAATGGCTAATAGCCATCAATAGGGGCTAACAACTTTGTAGGCTATATTGTTAGTACTACCTACCGACATAGGGGTACAACACACCTTTCCTAACAAAACCATTCTACCATAAAATCTATTGAACTAAAAATAAACAAGGCAAATTTTAAGGATGTGTTTCAACAATTAAAAGGGATTAGAAGAGTAATTTTTATATCTGAGAGTTTTACTTTACAAGCTGACAAAAAAAATTACGAACATAAGAGAAGAAATGTTTATTTGATGAAGGAAGTTCATACTTCAAAATATAGAACATTTATTTTGAATTAATAAAGACTCATTTTAGTACATTTGACAAAATTTATTGATTAATATCATTAAACTCATATAAAATGTACTTTTAGTTGATGAAGAAAATTCACACTTCAAAACATATAAGAATTATTTTAAATTCATAGAAACTCACTTTTTGATTCACTGATAAAACATATTGGGTAATGTTTTTTATTAAATATAAAAAGTGGGCAAACACCATGTGTATACTATATTAATATAGAAGCTTGTAGATACATAATTCCACCCTTGGCAAAGAAAGTTTAATGTGAAATTTGTAGTGTACAGCATCAAAATGGTGGGAATAAAACAACATTTTAGTATGATTTCAAAAGCCAACTGTAGGGGCAATCATCTTAGTCATCATAGCACCCACTAGAGCTCACAACATCTAGAGCAACGTCTTGAAATGGTGGATGGCACAGTGAATTTTTTCAAATGGATGAGAAATTAGGAGCTGCAAAGCTGCAAATAGTTTCGAAAGACACTGATATAATTCTTCTCCTATATCTGCACTGGTTAATTCTAGGGTAGATATTGCAGTCATGGGAGAATCTGCCAAAAATGCAAATCTCAGAGCTAACAATGTGAAGAAGAGCATAGGAGAGCTGCTAAGAGGGGATCTTGGGCAAACACCACCAACATCAGCATAACCACTATCGGTATCAAATTGTTTTAGCACATATTCCACAGTCTAAGGGTGACAAATTGTTGGATGGATGTAAGACTCCACAATGGATTTTATAGTGTCAACATCAGAGATTATGTCCATGGTATTCGACAAGAATATAGAAGAAATATCAGAGAATGGTAGGTAACTATAGAATTCATGGAGCAGAGGTTTACCAATTACCACAGGATGGCATCTTCAATCAGATCATTGGGGATATGACAAAATAATCTACATGAAATTTGGAAAGGACTACCGGAACAAGATTAATATTGCAGCTAGAACACTTGGATGGGAATACCTTGTATTCAGAGAGTTAAAGTTGCGTTAGCATGATAGGTACAGCACAGAAAGAGAGGAGGAAGAAAGTTGCCAGCTAGGACACCAGACCTGCAAAGACATCTTTAATTATTGTTTGTCACTTCACATCATCTTAGACCGGAGATGATACAGTGTAGAAAAGCTTAGACCAAGCTTTTCCTATTAGCCAACACGAGCAATGCCACCACCAAATCTTTATAGTACTCTAGAGAAAGCATCTAAGGAAGCCAATCAAGGATGAGAGCAATCCAAAAGAGATTGAGTGGAGAAGATTAGAATATTCCAGCCAACTAAAATATAGCTTTCCTTTTTGGACGATTCAAAGACTTTGTTTTAGAAATGAGTTTCTAAGTGGAATGGCATTCCTTCCGTACTCTTTAATATACTCTTCATTTGTTAGTTTGGTTGGCTAAAGTGTCCTCCAACATTTGCTTCTCTGTAACAATGAACTATTTCGCAAATTGTAATATTGCACTAATTGCAATCATTGAGTCGTTTTCTATTATAGTTTTGGAGATATTCTTCTTTCATATCAATTCAAGATTTAGGAGGAGAGCTTTAATTTCAGCTATGTTGTTTGGAGAGCTTTAATTTCAGCTATGTTGTTTGTTTTAGGAGGAAGCTTTCTAGTAGTTTTCTATTATAGTTTTGGAGATATTCCTCTTCCATGTCAATTCAAGATTTAGGAGGAGAGCTTTGATTTCAGCTATGTTGTTTGTTTTAGGAGGAAGCTTTCTTAAAAAAAGTTGTTAGGATAAGGTCTTTGTGATCTATTAAAATAGTTCTTGCATTTTATCTTTCCCTTTGAATTTATTTCTATCTATATGAACTTTTCTTTTATTAATATCTCCGTATGAGAGGGAGAGCTTATGAAATGCTACTTTTTAGTAACAAAATCATCGCAAATTATATTTTTTTGTTAGATTGGGGGGTGTTTTTAAAGATCTTTCATCACTACTTTAGATATTGCCTTCTCCATTTTAAAAATAACTCTCTCAAGCTTTGTGATTGATTTTTTGAGGATTTTGTTATTTCTCTCTAACCACATATTCCATATGATTAAGCATGGAATGATTATTCAAATGCTAGCATAGGTAAAGTCTTTATAGAGGACAAGCCAACTAGTCTTTGAAATAGGGAGTTTTGAAAAGGGCCTAACCATCCCAATTTAGCTCAAAGCCATTTCCAACATTTTCTAATGAAACTACAATTCAAAAGAAGATATTGTATCTTCATATGCTTTACCGCAAAGGATGCATGTGAAAATTTAAGTGATGTCAAAATTTTCAAGTTTTATGCTAGTTAATATTTTATTATTTAGAGCCAATCAAGAGAAATCACCTACCTTAGGAAGGAATGAGGGACTTGGTCAAGAGTCCTAAAAATTATTACAAGTGAGAACTTCATATCCACCTTTCACTATATATTTACCTAATTTCAAAGGTGTCCATATTTATTTCATCCTATTTCTCTAAAAAACATATTTGTCTCTTTTGCATTTCTTCTCTATATAGAGCTTTCTAATGGAGGGAGAATGGGAAAGAGTCTATAGGCTTCTATTTTGTTGGGGAAAAAATCTTCTTCAATTATGAAATAATCTTTAACTCTTGTGTTCCACTTATCCTTTAGAAAAGTTATTATTTCTAATAAGTTTTTATTTTGATGTAGAGGTTTATATTTGTTCCAAGAATCTTCAAAAAAGATATGTTCATCATTATGAACAACTTGAATTAGATAAGGTAGAATAATAAATGACATATTATCAAGAAATTCTACATTTTCAGTACAAAAGGGGGATTTGCTAAGTTGAAAGTTATTTCTTTATTCATCAAGTCCAAATATATGTACTTAATTAATCTGCATCGCTGTGAGTTTTCTATAGACTATAAATACCAGGTTAGTTTAGTCCTCAATGCCAAATTTTGTGCTTCCAAGTTATGCATTCTTGCTCCACTTATTTTTGAGTTGCATACGTTTTCCCATGGCATTAGAAGGATCTTTCTTTTGTTGTCTAAATTGTTTGATTCAAAAAGGTGTCTTAATCTATCTCTCAATGTCTAAGACAATACTTTCATGGATCTTTAAAAAAAAACATTATATAGATAGGTATTGCATTTAGGACAACTTTTCACCATAGTAATTCTTCTAACTCATGTGAGCTATTTTCCTCTCCTAAGAGAAATATTTTTTGTGATCAAGGAGTGGATGTTTTACCAAAATTCTTTCTCATTTTTTCCTTAAAACATAATAATTAGTGTTGTTAAGCTCAATAGTTAATGTTTTTGATAAGGTAAGTTGCATTTACAGGGTGTAGTACCCTTTGCACAATGAGCCCAAGGGGCGAAAGAAAGACTAAGTTCAAGTTACAATAAAATACTAGTTACATCAAAACAAAAGAAATAGGAACAACAGACCAATAGCAGAGAAAGAACCAACATCCCAAAACACAGACCCACACATTACATAGTAATCCCATCCCACTTCTCAAAGAAAAGTTTTAGTACATCATCACCCACCCAATTAGGTCCCTCTCCCATTTTTTCCTTCTCCACCTCTTCCTTGAGAACCTTTGAGAGAGTGGTAGTAGACTAGTGAATGATTTTAATGGTGAATTTTGTTAGCCAAGTGAACTTATGTTCCAATTTTTCCACCCATGCCTGCAACTTATTGAAATCCTCCATCATGTCATTTATCCTCTTAATGGTCTCTTCCTCACTAGCCATCGCATCCAAAGACTGGGTGGTGGAGTCCACATTGATTATTTTGTTCATATCCGAGAAGTGGTTGGGTCCTTCAACAAATTCCTCTATTTCCTTGACAGTGTCCTTATTGCACTCCTCCTTGCCACTAGTCTGCCCCTCTTTGATGTCAGTCTCCTCTGATTTGATGGATATCTTGTCCACCAACACCTCCATCTTGTTTTTAGCTAGCCTATGGGACCTCTTAACACTAGTTTGCTCCATCCCCACATCCATGGTAGCTGCCACAATAGTATCCCCTTTAGAATCACGGTCATCTATGCTCTTTCTCTCACTGTCTGAAGTCGGCATCTCCACTTGACACGAAGTCTCCTTCTTACCTTCAGTCTTTTCTGACGGTTTGTTGTCCTTCTTGGTAGGGGCATTTTTTAACTCACACAACCTGGCAACCATGTAATTAGACTGGGCATTTTCCACTCCACCTTTCTTCTTTTATGCAGGGGTTTTGGTCTAGGAGCATTTTTGGGTTGGCTTTCCACAGGGGGGTTTTCCTCTTGGGACATGTTGTCATAGAGATTGCACCCGAATGCCAAGTTTATACGCTTAGCAATCTTGTGAAACATGGAAACATCTTCGAGCCTGTGGGTATGCTCATAGCGAAGATGAATCTCTAGATTATGGGCTAGTTCCCTTATGATTTTCTAATGAATAATTGGTTTCTTGAAGGAAAAGGGAAGAAAGGCTTTGAAATGAATGCATAAACTAAAATTTAAACTATGGTGATGCACCTAAATGGAAAAGTGAGCAGCTTGATTCACAACTATCTTTCATGAAATATGTTTTCACAACTCAAATTGAACAATTTAAACACATAAATGTTTCACAAAAAGGCCTAATAATCTATCCTTTATGAAGGAAAAATAATGCTTTCACAACCTAAAGGGAAAGATAAATCTGTAGCACAATCTATGACCTGTGGCTAAACCTACATCTGTGCACATGCATCCATTAATGAGACATAAGTTTAAAGGTTTTGAGATTTAAAAATCATTAAATTTGTATCCAAATCATTAATAGAGGGAAAACACCTAAATTTGAGAAGGAAAAAACTCGATTGCAATAAGAACCGAAAGGAAACTCCGCAAGTAACAATTTTAAATAACATGTAAAAGTTGTATATATTAAACTGTAAAAATGAGTTACAAGGCAAATCTCTCTTTGCAAAATGCAAAGGAAAGAAGCAAGAACTGAGAAGCATAATAAGTATTTTTTCAATATATACAAAAGGTAACTCCAAGGCATCAAGAGGTAGCACAAGCAACTAACTGAAAGTGAAAATATCTTCCAAAATCCCTCTCACGAGCAAAGATGAAAACCCATGAAAAGGGGAGTCAGAACTGAAGCAAACTGAGCTCAAATAGTTGCAAAATCCTCCTCTCAATGTGCATGACTAAAAGAACTCCAAAAAAGGCTCCATCAACTAAAAATGAGACTCTGAAACCTCTGTTGAACTCCACTCTTCTATTTTTGCATGTGTATTTGACAAAAATAATCTATTTTAACAATTATTAAAAGCAATCAAAGTGATTGTTTTAATAATGTTATTAAAATCATGCCCTTCTCTCTTATGGCGAATTTCATAACAATTATTAAGGAAAAAGCATCATTGCACTTAATAGTTGCTAGAATGCAATATTTTTTGTAAATTCACATACAAAGGTATAAGGGCTTTTTAAAACATTTGAAAAAATTACATCAAACCCCTTATAACTTCCCAACATGACCCTACTCCTTTTGCATATAATGATTTATCTTAAAACATAATTAAAAAAACACTCCACATTTAGACTAGGGATGCAAGTAAAGGCACTCAAACCCTAAAATCTCTCTCATTCTTCACTTTTGAGACTTTGGTTGGGTGACCGCTGCCATGCTTAAGGTTTGCTTCGAGCTTTTCTGGAGTTTACTGGGAGTTTCTTGTCGAATTCTTTCCCTAAAGACACATGATGTCCCCGTGGTATGTTGCTTTATGCTTTTTGAATGATGCATCTCTTTAAAAAAATGCGAAATAAAAATCTATATTTTTATTCATTTGTCACAGTGAATGATTTAAAAAACTTGTTCATTCTGGTTTTTTCCTTGCACTTTTGAAATTTCTGAAGGAAATAGAAGTTTTGTATATATTTTCTAAATACAAAGGCATATATCGACTGCATATACCTTTATTTTACAGGTTGCGGCTCCTTTCACTTCACTCTCACCTTTATTCTACAAAAGATTGGGGTTTTGGAACCCTTGTATTTTCTGGTTTTGTTGCTTAAGTTGTGGCTTTATTTTCTATGCATCTTCAAGGGCTTCCTCTGTATAGAGAGCTTTTGAAACTTTTTGTTGTGATATTTATTTCCTTTGCTTTGCAAATGCTAAAGGTTGCCTCCATTCATAGGTCATGGCTTTAGAAACACTAGGACGTGACTTTGAATAAATTTGTTGGTGTAGATTGGGCCTCTGTAGCAACATAGTAATATTTTTTCCATAATATATGAGCTTCAAAATAGTGAGGGTTTTAAAAGAATACAAACCCATAATTGCATTTTTCTATTTTTTGCATTTTGGGTTTTAAAACCCAAGGCCATGGCTTAGTTTAAAAATATTTCTTCTCTTGATACATGATGTATGACTTTGAGATGAAGACGCTCGAGGGTTTGAAGTAAAGCCTTCCCCTTTTGTAACTTTTGATTGACTTTTATGAAACTAAAAAGCATCACTTAAGATCTTCAATAAAACTGTCATATGGTTTAAAGCCCTAGCTCTTTTATGTCATTGTCCCTCTTAATAATTAGAAGGGTTGCTATGAAATGAGGACTTGTCTTAGTATTTTTCATGACTATCCCTACAAAGATCCCTCATAGAAAGATCATATTGTCACTTTTGGTGAAATAATACTGCCTTAAGATGCATGAAGACTATCCCTTAAACCACGACTTAGTAGAAACAACACTATATTTTCAAAAAAAAGCTTGCCACCGATTTCACTCAAACTGCCTTCAATTTGTATTTTTGAGTGTCACTATTATTAGGGATGTAAATAATCCCTGCTATCCTTTGAATTCCTAAAAAATACTCATCTTTATTTTTGCATTCTCTTTACTGCTACTTTATGACAATCACATAAATCATTGTTTTGATTCATAAATCAGTATAAAAGCTCCTCATTTTCATTTTGCATTATCAATGGTATTTTATTATAATAACCATAAGGGATCAATCTTTCAATGACTATAGCATTCTTCATTATAGCTACTACTGCTTATGATTGTACCGCTCCTCTCGATATATGATTAAATACATTGATATTGGTGTTCTAATGTAATCATCCAGAAGTATTATTCATTGTTTCACTGTGACTCCATGTATTGTTGTTCTAATGTAATCATCTTTTGTTGATGCCATATGTGAAGATTGTAGAGCTATCTCAAATGGCTTTCTATCATCTTAGCTGCTCCATTGGTGAAGAAAACCAATAATAATGTTAGTCAATACTCCTTTCTCCACATAAATTTTCAGCTCCTCTTTATAAATGCAGTCCATTTGTGGATTCCCAAAATGATGGGCAATATCATGTGATTATTATGATGAATACACACCTCATATCCCTCCTAAACATCGTAAGGGTAGCATGTTGGGCTCAACCCTTGTGGGAGCCCATTTCTACTCCACATGTTGAAATGTTAAAAGAGATGAATCATGAAATGAAAGATTAACCTGTACCTACACAATGAGCAAACTAGTTAGAAAAAATAGTGAAGTTCAATGATCTTTCTAATGATTTGACTCTCATTTGATGATCTAATTTGTCTCTTTGCATCTATCTAATAATGGCTCAGTTGATTTAATACATCACAGGTGTAAGTTATATGTCTGTTGATGAAACATGTGATTTAATTTCATGTCTCGACCTCTAACAAAATCTTTCAATCATCTACAGGTACATCTGGATATCAAGAACGAGAGGAGCTGAAGATAGGAGGATCAGGCTGAAGATAGAATGACCGACATCGACATCAACCCTTAGGGAAATGATGGATATGATCTCTTCTCATGTGTTTTTTCTTTACTTAATCTTCAAATGTATAGCTTGCATCCATCATTGTATTAATTCAATTCAGTCATTCCCACGGCTTGTGTGAGATATTTAAGCATTATTTTGATTTCAATGTATGAAACAACAACATTGTATACATTTTAATTTCAAAATGAATGAAATACAACAATATCATGCAATTTGTATAGTCTCTTTCTGTTGTGAATCACTGCATAATAAAAATTGAGCTCCACTTGAAACTTCAAATGCAAATGACTAGGATTAGCAAAAATTTATTGAAGTACCTCTCACCTTAGATGTAGCAATTGTTTCAGCTCTACCAAAATGAGTTGTAGGTGAAATTTTGGTAACAGGACTGATAAAAGCAAAAAGGGAGGGTTTATTAGGGGAGTGGTCAGGCGGTTCCAGCTTTTCAACATGAACAACAGAAATGGATTTGGGAGGACAAAGGGCCAAATGGAAATGGTAGACCTAAATAATTAAGCTTTGGTGTAAACACAATAGAGGCGGCTTATTTGGATTTTGGGTAGCAGCTTCAAGGGTTTCTTTTACCAAGCTTTCCAAGGAAGTTAGCAAGAAAAAAAGGAAACTTAAGAGAATTTTGTGCCTAAGGTGATTGAGTAATGACAAATGATAAAAGTAAAAGACTTTAAATCTTCCCTTAAGAGTAACATACTTCATGAGATCAAGAAAAACCTGATCCCATGGTTTAGGAAGCGCCTCCCTTTCAAAACCTGCTTGCTTCTTGACCAGCTTCTCATTCTCTCTGAAGAAGGCATTAAGGTTGTTTAAGTCCTAGACTTTGGTGTGCTTCTTAAGTTTCTTACCAATTAATGTTGTTATGCTCAATAGTTAATGTTTTTAGGTCACACTTCAAAGTATAAAAGAGTTGTTTTGAGTTCATAGACTCACATTTAATGCATTGACAAAACATTCTAATTAATATTGTTAAGCTCATTCAAAAAAATGCTAATAGATGGTAAAAGTGAACCTACTAACACCAAGTTGGGTTTGTATATATCACTACTAATTCCCTTTTTTCCATGTAAAGATTGAAATAGTAACAAGTTGGGTTTGTCTTTAAAACATTCCTTAGAAAGAAGTTGTGTTATTTCAATATTTCGGTCCAAGTGCACCTGAATGAACTAGTAGTATATTGCCATTCATAATTTTGCATTAATTTTTCTATCAAGGATAATATTGCATCTATTGAAATGTTAATTGTTCACATATAACTTTTTTCTTATTTAAAATTCAAGATTTTTTATTTATGCTTATTGTTCATGTATGACCTTCTTTCTTAATTTAAATTGGAGACTTTTTATTTGTGTTTTTGTTGGATGTTGTTGATATGTGTATCTTTTTCATTGATGTCAAAGGGACAGAAGAGTCATGTGAAAAACTATGAAAGAGTTAAGGAGAAAATAGTCAAAATCTAAGGGGGAGAAAGTGCTAAAAGAAAGTTGTGTTGATGGTGTTTTTCACATCATGTGTAACCATCAATGCCAAAGGGGGAGATTGTTGGATGTTGCTGATATGTGGTTGTCATTTATGTCAACACTATTGGCATTAATGTCTTTAAGGTTGTATATCTTGAGGATATTGAGAAAATTGTAATAAAATAAGTTGCAAGTTGTCAGTGATGCAGTGGAGTTCAATATGTTGGTCAACTCAATATATTGATGATAAGATGTTGTGGATTAAAGGGTTTGTTTTTTAGTATATCTAGTTTATCCATGTGAAGTTTCAGAGATCCGCATGAAGATTTGATTGAGTTATGAGTATCTGTGTTCCGACAGTTGTTTAGTTGTTCTAGTTAGTGTTCTTGGAAGAAGATGATGTGATTCTAGTAAGTTGAGGTGTTGTGGATGCTTTTGTGGTGATTCATGATTCTTGTGGATGTTTCTAGATTGTGCTCTATCTATGTTGTTGATCCGCATTGATCGTTATGCTTGCGATTGGTGATTTTCTTTTATGAGTTCATGTTTTTGGTGTTCTTGGCCGATAGGGTGATTGTAGCGTGTTGTGGATCTTCGAGGCATAATTTTCAAAGGTGGTTCATGTTCGAGGATGTTGTTTTGGGTTTTCACTATGTTGTGGCTGACATTGGTTGATTCATATTGATATTTTTTTATGATTTGGGTCGACAATTTGTACATGTTTTATATTTTGTTAAATCTGAAATTTAGATGATGTTACCCTTGGTTGTGGATATAAATGAGTGATTGTTTATATCATTTGAAGGCATGGTGTAAGTGGTGTGCGAAGTGTGCGAGTGTTATGTGCGAATAATGTTCTAATCTTTGGAGAGCAGAAGTAAAGTGTGAAGAAGAGTGAGCAAATGTTTATGTGCTTAACTGAAACTATAATCAGGCATTAGCAAATGCTATTTTCTCAGTTCAAAATCCGAATGTAATCCGAATGTTTCTATAAGACAGTGTGTCTTTCTTTGGGTAGTAAGCCTTTTGTATTTGAGCAGTGAGCTCTAGGCAGTGTGCCTGAATGCATGTGCATTCCCATTTACAATTCTTTTATACTTTTAACAGGGTATAATCTTGTGGGCTAACCTCCACTGTGGTTTTTCCCCTAATAGAGTTTCCACGTGAAAAATCTTGGTGTTATGTGTATTTTTGATGTGGTGATGGTTTATGCTTTCATGTTTATTTATCAGATCTGAGAATAAGTTTAATTTGTATAATTTTTGTGACAACTGATTCACCCCCCACTCTCAGTTGTCTACCCTTGTGTTGCCAACAGTTTTATGTAAAGTTGAAAATGGTATTATTTATTAGTACTTACCATTAGGCAATACTATTGCAATCAGTCTTGTTTTTCTTAGTTAATTAGTTATTAATAAGTTAGCTTTCAACCAATCAAAAACAATATTTTTTTTTGAAAAAAATAAAATTTAATTTTATAAAGTGAACTTGTAAAATATTTAATTTTATAAATTGTAAAAATTATTTTTTGTGATTATGATTGGCTAAAAGGTTTTGTGTTATTGACGAAGTTTTAGGAAAAGTGAGAGTTATTTATTATTTTGCCTATTTTTAAAAAATTTGAACTATTATTTTGCCTAATTTTTTAGCTGAGCCACAAGTTATTAAAGGGGAGATAACAAAACTTGGATGTGTTAACCTGGAGTGGGGATAAGTGCCCTTGGCATCTCTGAGCTTTGGCTGAAAGTGTTTCCCTCCATTATCTCACGTCCACATGAATAAATTTTGTCTCCTTATCAAGGATAGGATGTCTTTATGTTGAATAATAATTATATAAATATCAAACTACATTATGATAATAATAATTGTTAAATTTAATAGATATATTTGTTGTAAATCTTATCATTTATGTCTATGTTTATATATATAATTGATAAATATTATTCTACAAATTGCCTTCTTGCAAATAAATTATACTTGTAGAGATGTTGAATGAGATTTGTATTTCCTAAAAACTATTATATAAATTTTATGTTTAAATAATTATTATTTTATTCTTTCTTATAATTATATTATATAATCATTTCATTTCATTTTATTTATATTTTATTTAATATCAAATAATTTTTAAAAAATATTATTTAAATTTATATTATATAATCAATAAAAAAAATTTAATATAAAATAATAAATTTATATTATATTATACATATTATTATGTAACATAATTATTACATAAATTTTATATTTACACTGATAGGTGTTTACAATGAAAGCCAATTCCTTGAGAATCCATGTACATAAAAAAAGGTTGTTATTTTTTTTATTTTTAGAAATTTCTTTAATGATGTTCACCATACTGTAAATGCAACAAATGCATAATCTCTATTTTAGTTACTCCTTTTTTAGTAGTTTCCTTTTGTGAGAACATTGGTTGTTGAAGAGAAAAGGTAATGTGCAATTTATTGTTGTTTCTGGTTAGCAGGTTAAATAGCATTGCATCATACCTTGTCTATGCTTGGAATTTGCATGCATGACTACCAATGCGCTTCCCACCATGTTTTGCATGCATTTATTTTGTATGCCTTCTATATGCTTGAGCGGATCCTTCTATCCTCTATATTTAGATGAATGTATGTACCTCGTTCAACGCTCCCATTTATGTTTTGAAGGAGTTAGGTTTGCTTTACGAATTCAATTTGGATATGAATTTTCATCTCATTTTCTTTTATGCATAGTAGCGCTCCTACAATTCCTCAAGCGCTACCTTTACACTTTCAACTCCTTCTCAACAATAATTTAAGTTGAAAGATATGTCAAATTTGGTATTTGTATTTAGTTTTTATATGTTCTTTGTTGTGTGAGGGGATTGAATGGGTTTTGTATGATTTCCTTCAAGGAATTTTGTCTTAATTATGTTGATGTACATTTGAATGTCGTTTTGAGAAATGTGTGATCAGAAATTTGGTGAATTATAACAAAAACACTTGCCTTTTCATAACCAGACTTATCATATATTTTCTTTGCCTTTTGGCCGCCCTTCCTTCAACAACTAACAATACTATTTTTTTTTTGAGATTTTTGTTGACAACTTTACATGCTAATGATTAACTTGTAGTAATGTTCTTTAATCACAACTAAACACTTTTAATTTTCATTCTAATACATTTTTTGTCTTTGAATTTGAACTAAACAAAAGATACACACTATCAAAGGAATTTCTTATTTGAGTTTGTCTACTACTTTTCAAGTCAAAATAGATAAAATGTATCATTCTAATTTTGATAACTAATTTGAACTCATATCACAAACTTGTTAGATATTCTTAAGATTGAAATCTTATGCAATTTTGGTTTCCCCAAATCAAGTTATCTCAAACAAACTGATGATTTTTAAAATAAATTGAAGTACTTGAGTGGCATTTGATTTAAGGGCTAGCAGTACACTCCCCAAAAGATACACACTAAACACTTTTAATTTTCATTCTAATACATTTTTTGTCTTTGAATTTGAACTAAACAAAAGATACACACTATCAAAGGAATTTCTTATTTGAGTTTGTCTACTACTTTTCAAGTCAAAATAGATAAAATGTATCATTCTAATTTTGATAACTAATTTGAACTCATATCACAAACTTGTTAGATATTCTTAAGATTGAAATCTTATGCAATTTTGGTTTCCCCAAATCAAGTTATCTCAAACAAACTGATGATTTTTAAAATAAATTGAAGTACTTGAGTGGCATTTGATTTAAGGGCTAGCAGTACACTCCCCAAAAGATACACACTAAACACTTTTAATTTTCATTCTAATACATTTTTTGTCTTTGAATTTGAACTAAACAAAAGATACACACTATCAAAGGAATTTCTTATTTGAGTTTGTCTACTACTTTTCAAGTCAAAATAGATAAAATGTATCATTCTAATTTTGATAACTAATTTGAACTCATATCACAAACTTGTTAGATATTCTTAAGATTGAAATCTTATGCAATTTTGGTTTCCCCAAATCAAGTTATCTCAAACAAACTGATGATTTTTAAAATAAATTGAAGTACTTGAGTGGCATTTGATTTAAGGGCTAGCAGTACACTCCCCAAACTTAAAAGGCTAAAGCATCAGTCTTAATAATATATAGGTGAGGAGGTATGCATTAAGGTAAATTTTAGGAAGTTCCAGTTGATATCAACATGTGCCCTGGAGTTACCAATCTTGATGATCATTCTTTCTCTCATCTCTTGATTGTTGTAGCTTGGATGTGTAAGCAATGCCTGTTAGAATCTGTTCTACCTTTTAGACATCATTCTTACTACTTTGAGATATTTTTTAGCACTTGATTTTCCCTTGAACCATCAATTTTGGTTACTATTGTAAGGCAAGTAATGTACAATTAAAAGTGTTTTGTAGGCATTAAAGTCTAAGTTGCATCATTTAATTTAGTAAATAATAGTGATAGATTGGTATTCACACTCTTTTAAACTTCCCTAAGACTTCTTTATTCCTTTAGTGTCTTCATTCAATCTCTTTCATTGTATTCGCAAATATTTGAAAACACTTATTGTAATGCATTGGGTCTGTAGCATTGTCCTTGTTAAGAAAAAAAAAAGGCTTCATTGTCTTTATCTCAAAACTCATAGTATCTTTTATGAGTACGACTCTCAAAGTGAAGCAAAAGCCTCTCGGCCTTTTGTATTATCACCAATTTTCTATATTTGTACTTGATGTAAACAACATCAAGACTTTCTAAACTCAACTTATAAATTTGATTCATTAAGGTCTCTGCTTATAAGCTTATATATTTATATAATTTGGTGATTAACTTGCAGTAATGTTCTTAACCATTTTTTTATAGAGCATTTTCATTGCATCTACTCTTTTTCAAACCATTTCCAATGTATCCACCACTTCTAGTTAAAAAAGTGTAAGTGTTTTTTAATCATCATTGAAGATTTTTCAGTGTTCTTATGAATTTTTCTTTCAAATAAGTTTACACTACAAAATTAAAGTAACTTTCACCATAAAATTATAATAGACATTACACAAGATATGGATTGATATTTTTTAAGTATATATTTATTTAAGTAATATTTTCCAATCAAAAATAATAATTATTTATAAATATAAAGTATGAAACAAATATGTTAAAAAAGATAAAGTATAAAAAATATATGTTAAATTATTATAAAAGAAGTTTCTAAAATTTAAAAACTGAAGTATAAAACAAATATTCTAAATTTATTATTTCATTTAAGTAAGTTTCTAAATTAATATACTTAAAATTTAATTCAACATCTTTTAAAAAAAACATCTCTCTTGAGATTTATTTAAGTAATCTTTTCTAATAAAAATAATTATTATTTATAAAGAACTACACATAAAAATAAGTTTCTAAAATTTATAGGATAAAGTATGAAAGAACTTTCTTAAATTTACTATTGCATATATAACTAAGTTTCTATATTAATATACTTAAAATTAAAAAAATATTAAAAATATTTAAAAAAGAAAAATATTCTTTGATTCATTGTAAAATGTTCTTTAATATTAAAATAGAAATAAAATTATAAAGAATGAAAAATAATTATTCTTTTTAAAAATTCTAAACAAATTAATGTATTTAAAATTAAAAAAAATCAAAATTAAATAAAAAGAAATATTCTAAATTATTATTACATATAAAAATATTTTTCTAAATTAATATATTTAAAACATTAAAAAAACAATATTTTTTAAAAAATTGGAAATTTTTTAAAGGAAAAATCATTAATATTTTATTTTATTCAAAATTAATATATATACATATAGAAATATTATAAACTTAAGGTTTTGTTAAAGATTTAATAGTACAAAAATATAACAACTTAAATATACATCTAATATCAAAGTATTTCATAATAATTGGCCATCTAAAATCAATTTATAATTACAAAATTAAATACAAACAAAATATAATAAATTTATTATTACATTTAAAATAAGTTTTTAAAGATGAAAAAAAGTTGACGACTGAGATGTAGCCATTACAGGGTGCGGAGTGTAGGGCATCAATGACTATCTCTGCAAAGTGTCGCAGGGATGATGGTAGGAGTGTTAGGAGTAACTCAGGAGGAGGAATCAATGACCCTCTTTCCACAGAGGAAACTAGGGCTCAGAATGGGTAGGGTCCTCAGAGCATAGCAACACAGGGCATCTCAGGGGCTTGCCCTTCATTTGGAAGTAGCGTCAGGAAAGGGCAGGAGTCTATAAAGCTTTCGCCAGCGCACCTTACTGGGAAGTCTGTTGATGAAGATGGAGGTCAGCTTCAGATCCAACAAGGAGTATCTAAGCCTGACACAGACAAAGTTGCCAAGGATTGCAAAAAGCCGAGGCCTGAGGTTAGCAAATCGGGGTTTTGTAGGGCAACTAAAATCTCAAGTGGAGGAGGTGTTAGGGGGAATGGAAGGGCCTCTGACCCCTTTGTTTCCTCTAAGACAATCACTCTAGAAATTAATAGAGAGCTGGAAAAAGAAGTTACTTTCAATGAAGAATTTTTCGTTGGATTTGTTTTGATTGGGAGGATCACCAACTTTTGGAAGCCTCTACTAGATGGGTATGTGCAAATATATCCAATGGCCATAGGTTTTGTTGTTGTTTAAAAAAAAAAGGATAGAAATAAGATCCTTTGTGATTATCACTGGGATTGGGAAGAGAAACATGTTTTGTTGCTAAAGCCATGGCATCCAGCTTTCAACCCAGCTACATAATTTTTTGAGAGTGTCCCCCTTTGGGTAAGACTCCTTGGCCTCCCCCTACAGTTCTGGTTTGATGCATGTCTAGAGGCTATAGAAAAATCTTTGGGAAACTTTGTAATGGTGGATGAAAAGTCTGCAAATCTGTTGCATTCAATGTACGCCTAGATTTTGGTAGAAATGAAGGTGTCCAAGGTACCCCTGAAGGAGATCAGGTTAAAATCCTCAAAGGGATGTTGGATACAACCCCTGGACTATGAAGGGGTACCCTTTAGGTGTAGAATTTTCCATCAAACAGGACATTTAGCAACAAAATGTTCCAAAAACAAATCTGGTAAAGTTGTTTCCTGGTGAAAAGATGCATCCACCAAGCATTATACCGTGGAGAAGCAGGAGGAGAATCCTGTGAGCTCTCTATTGAGAGGCTCTGAGGAGGAGAGTCGGACTTCAAAGGAGTCTCTTCAGGTAGAGAAGGTGTTGTTGCAGGAAAGTAAGATAATGCAACAGGCTCAGATGGCTCCAGCTCAAGAAGAGAATCTGGCTGCAGTTAAGGAAGTTACCTTCAAAAATAGGGCAGCTACACCAGAAGTGAAGGAAAAGAGGAGTGGCGTGAGGCCTTAGCCAAAGGATGCTAGTAAATGGAAGGCTGAGGAACAACATCAACAAGATGGTCTTGGAAATGGAGCTTGGAGGAGCCCTCTGGCTCTTTCTCTGGAGTGGCAGAAGGAGGCAGAAAGGGTAGAGGACGGGTGGAGAACGTTCTTGGGGAAGATGGAAAAGAAGGAGAAGAAGAAATCATTTGCTATGGTCCTGAGATCCCAGTCTAAAAGACGAATGAAGCAATCCTCAAACCTTTGACTTGCGTCTCAAGGCTTTGGACCTGAAGCTTTGTAGGTGTTGGTCAAATTCGTAACTTTGTTTGAGGTGGTTGTAATCTGGTTTGGGGGTAGCTTTGAGGTTAATTTTATAGGGCTTGCTGGGGTTTAGCAGTATCTTTGGAATTATTGGATTTAACAATGTAATCTTTTTTATCTTCAATAAAATCATTCTTATCACCGATCAAAAAAAAAAGTTTTTAAAATAATATATTTAAAACTAGCTTATCTATCTTTAAAAAATTAATGTAATTAAGAATTACATTTTCACTTAACTTTATCATATACTTTAAAAATAATTCATATTGTGAATGGTAGCTCTAGACCTCCACAAAGACGAACAAACAACACAATGTTAGTCAATTATGCCAATCTAAACTATCATTCCCCATGAGATTCATTTGAAACATAATAAACAAGAAATAAAACAAGGAACCAAATAAAATCTATTGAAAACTAAGTAATCTTATCCAAAACATTCAAAACCTCAATCCCATGGGAGAATTGGTGCTATTTTGATGTGGAAAATACCTCTTTCCCAATTCCTAGTTAATCTTGATGATGAACTTTGATGAAGATTGATGCTCCTTGATGAAATTTCTCCATAACCTAGCTATGAAATGAAAAAAAACTATGAAAATGGATGACAATGGATGAACTTTGCTTAAAAATCTATAGATAATGACTTCACTTCAAGTTGTGGATCCAAAAAATAGTAAAAGAGCCTTCTATTTATAGAAGAGAGGGATGGAGGAATGCAAAACATGGAGGATGTGGGACTAAACATAAGCCAATGGCATAATGCCACTTGTCAACATGCTAGTGGAGAGGAGTGGAGCACATTTTGATGAATGTGCAAATAAATGCTATTAGGTGGAATTTGAAATTTGGGAAGTGACATGTTGGAGGGAGATGAAAGAAGAGTTAATGCCACTTGGCTCAAGAAAAAGGACATGTAAGAGGCCTTTAATGCCTTGTTGGATGGACAAGTCCTTTTGGGAGGGAGTTTTCAAATTTGAAGAATATTCCAACTTGATGCCATATTTGAATGAAAATGAGGAATTAATAAATCAATTAAATTGATTTATGTGTGCAAGTTGCAAAATCTAGAGGATTTGATGGATTAGAGTTAGGATTAATCATGGTTTGATTAACTTAGATGGAGATTAGTTGATTTGACACTTTAACTTAGATTTTTAGATTTATTTAAATCAAAATGAGAGGAAAATGAGTATTAGATTTAATTAAATAAAGTTTGATTTATTTAATTAAAGAGAGATGATGATGTTAGACTTAAATCAAATAAAGGTTAGTTTATTTAATTTAAAGGGGATGAAATATTATTTAATCAAATAAGGTGATTTATTTAATTAAAAGAGGAAAATTAGAATTAATTAAACAAAATGATTTATTTAATTAATAGAAGATGATTTAATCAAATAAAGTGGATTTATTTAATTAAAAAATGAAATATGATGAATTTAATCAAATAAGGGTTATTTAATTAAATGGTTAGTAAAGGAGATGATTCAGGATGAACCGGTGCTAGTAAATTAGGATCAGGTGCATGAGATCAATTAGTATAATTTACGTGTCTAAAATTTGCCCCTCTTTGAAGCAATGTACCTGCTGTGTTGGTTCAAAGAATAACCTTGTTGAGATCAAAATTCAAAAAAAATTTGATTTTTTTGGATTCCCCGTCAGAAAGAAGTATACTGATACACTGCCCCCTTGAGAGATCAAGTGAAAAGTTTGATTTGAGGATCGATCTCGCGATAAAAAGGTTCAAGATGGACACATGGATGGTTATGATGATGACGCAAATGAGATGGTTTATGAGATGCTTAGAATAACCAATCTATATTATGATGCAAATGGTGGAAATGCAATGCATGTGAAATGATCAATGTTTCTTATTATGATATGATATGTATGATATTGAACATATTGATGGTTTGTGGATGCAAGATGGATGCATTGGTGATGTTTTGATTTATTGTCATGGTACCATGTTAGCGTGGGGAGAATACAGAAGAAATGAGATGAAGACAAGAGGATCCAAAAAGTCCATGATCTACGAGACTTTATTAGAGATGATGATGATGATGATTATGATTTGCTTAACAGGAATAGGGATTTTTAAAAGGGCTATTTACCTTATGTTTGATAACACACATAGGCACGATGTATTGAGGTATAAAGAACCAGGATGACGTTGCACCTAGTGTGATGGACTTTGATTTGACAATCAGATAGGAGTAATCTTGTTCACACCTGACATACAAAACCTCATTTAAAATGTAGTTCAGATATTCCAAACATCTTGAACCAAAACATAGAAAGACAAGTCTTCCTATGTGGTCAACAAGACACCTAAAACACCCTCTGTACACCCAAACAAAGCATGCATGACCAAGGTTATATTACAAGAATATCCAACAAGCACAAAAAATAAAAGATAATGATCATTGCCCCATTCTTTTCTCTCTAAATCCCTTTGTTTGGACATCATCGAGAGGTCATTGGTATGAGCACAATAAGATAAATCAAAAGACAAAGATCAAGTAAACAAACAAGCTAATGTTCTTCATACCGCTAGTTAAGACTAAACTACGGTGATGCCTGATGTTGATGTCCATTATAGGAAGGATACATCCTAGGACATGATGTTATCAAATGATTTTGGGATTGACTAGATGATAGGCTATTAATACCAAGAGTTGACCAACTTGTTCACCTATTGACCTAGACTTGAGACCTTGACATTTGAGTTTTCACTTTTAATCCACTAGGCTTGTTTCTGATTGTTTTACCAAAGGTTGAGGGTGACGATGATTTATTATGAGTGAATGTTTATTTTGGGTGAAAGCAAGATGGGATGGATGGGTTTTTTCAAATATTTGGATGTTTTTGGTATTTCCAAGATGTTTTACAAATGTTTTGATTTTCAAATTTTCCAATGTCTTGGTGTTTTTCGAGATTTTGACCAAGAGACTAATCTAAAGACCTATCCTGGGGGCCTCAGGGGTTGATCAAAGATTAGCCTTGCCTACCTTATACACGCAGAGACCACGTAATTCGATTGACACAAACTCGATTATTAATGAGATATGAACAAATGGATTGCCAATTTATTATGCCAGACTCCTAAAGGACTGACCTAAGTGTCTCGAGGGATGATCAAAGATCAACCTTGCCTATGTTCAAAGCTCAAAGACCCGTAGTTGGACAAGACAACTCTATTTTTGACTTTTTGACATTTTTGACCTATTTTTGGGTTTTGATATGTTTTGAATGTTTTTGGATTTTTTGGATTTTACAAATGTTTTTGATTTTTTTTTATTTTTTGATGTTTTTGGATTTTTTGATTTTAAAGAAGACTTCCAAAATATACACAAATCTGACCCGATAAGAACATGCCTCCAGCGCGATGCAATAGACTACTCCGATATAGGCAAGACAAAATGACTTTAAGAATGTGCCAAGTAGTACTAAGAGGGATCATGATACAAACAAAGGATCAAGCTATGATGCAGACACGAATGGGTGATGGATGGAGATACGAAAGTGCGATGGATGGATGATGCAGAACAAGCCACATGGATCATGGTGGATGGAGAATGCTTATTTACACAAGGCTCCTGTTTTCTAGGTTTTCACCAAGGTACTTGCCCAAAGCGCCACCAAAGTGGTTTTCACTAGAGGACAATTTTTCTCTTTACTGTTTTCAATCCTTTTTCTAATTTTTTTGGTTTTTTATGTTTTTTTGATTTTTTTGTATTTTCTATTTATACCTTGTAAGATTAGGCATAATTTTTTTTAGATGGGAGCTATTCATGGGCTCCTACAGAGGCTCCCCTTCAGGTGTTGATAGTTGATATGCCCCTGACTTGTAGCTTGTTGTGATGATGAAGGGTCCCAACCAATTGGGTTCAAACTTTCCCTTGTTGTCTGGATTGGGTACATTTTTTTATTTTCTTTCAACACGAGCTCTCCGACTTGAAAGGTCCAACTCCTAATATTCTTGTTGTAGCTCCACTTGAGATGGTTCTGGTAGACTTGCAAATGGTTTAAGGCATCCATGCATCGCTCCTCCAGTAGTTCCAGCTTGTTCAATTGTGTTCCTCATCTGTGATGAGATTTTGCAATGATATCCTTAGGGATGGGAGCTTGATCTCAATGGGGAGTATGGCTTCTAATCTGTAGACCAGGGAGAAAGGGGTTGCACCTATTGGTGTGTGGATACTTGTTCGGTAGGCCCATAAGGCAGGATTCACTTGTAGGTGCCAATCACGACCAACATCATTGACTTTTTTCTTGAGGATTTTCAGGATTGTCTTATTGGTAGCTTCAACTTGGCCATTTCCTTGGGGATAGTATAGAGTGGAAAAGCAATGTTGGATTTTGAACTTTTGGCATAGGTCTCGAACATCCTAATTTTTGAAAGGTGTCCCGTTATCTAAGATAATGGCCTAAAGAACACCATAGCGAAAAATCAAGTAATTCAGGATGAACTTGGATATCTAATTTCCTGTGATATAGGTCATGGGAATGGCTTCCACCTACTTCATGAAATACTATGTGGCGGTGATGATGAACTTATGTCTATTGGATGAGGTGGGGGTAATTTTGCTGAAAGATCGAGCCCCCACTATGAAAAGGGCCAAGGTGTTATGATCGAGTGAAGCTCCTGAGCTAGTGCATGGATGAGATCCCCATGTTGTTGACACTGCAAACACCTTTGGACATAGTCGTGAGCTTCCCTTTCCATTGTAGGCCAATAGTACCCAGTCCTCAATAGTTTCTTAGCCAAGGTCATACCCCTCGAATGTGACCCACAAATGCCATTGTGTACCTCGGTTAAAGTAGTCAAAGCTTCCTTAGCATTTAGGCATTGTAATAGGGTTCCTTTAATGCTCCTACGATATAGGGTGTCTCCTAAGATGAAAAAATGGGATGACTTCTTGATGAATGTTCTTTTGAGGTTCGGGGTGATATCAGCAAGGACTCCTATTCTCAAGTAGGTGTATATATCATGATACCAGGGATCACCGAGACCAACGATTTCACACACAAATTCAAACTCTAGTACCTTGAATGCTGGTACAAGAAGCTTCTCTACAAGGAATTATTGCTTTGAGACATTGTGTGGGACATCCAGTAGCGATCCAATAGTTTCCATAGCATCCGCTGCTCTGTTATTTGCTCTTGGTAGCTGCTCAAATGTGATATCAATGGACTCTTTGAGGCTTTCCACCAATTTCTTGTATAGAGTCAGGTTGTTGTCCTTCGTTTGGTACTCATTATTTACCTAGTTGATGATAAGCTGAGAATCTCCATAGACTTTGAGTTCCATGACCTAGCACTATATTGCAATTCTCAGCCCTATGACAAGAGCCTCATACTTTGCAATGTTATTTGTGCAAGGAAATGACAACTTATATGATTTGGGTATGCAGTCCCCTTGTGGTGTAATGAAGAAGACCCCTACTCTTGACCCGTGCTGTGTGTAGGATCCATCAAAGTACATTTTCTAGTGATCTGCCACACTTATGTTAAAGATTGATTCATCAAGTAATTTTGATACAAGTGGGTTTTTTGCACATATCGGTGCCTTTGCCAACTGATCTGCAATTGCTTGTCCTTTAATGGCCTTTCGTTCCACATACTCAATTTCATGTTGTGTCAAGATCATAACCCATTTAGTTGTTCGCCCTGTGAGTGTTGCTTTGGACAACAAATATTTGAGAGGGTCTATCTTTGCAATGAGTTTTATCTAGTGTGCCAATTTATAATGTCTGAATTTTTGTGATGCGAACACAACTACTAAGCAAGCTTTCTCAATGGATGTGTAATTCAGTTCATCTCCCACCATAGTCCTACTGATGTAATAAATAGCTCTTTATTTCTTGTTTTCATCATGTTGTGCCAAAAGAGCGCCAAGGGCTACTACCGTTGTTGATATATATAGGATCAAGGGTTTTCCTAGAATGGGTGGCATGAGAACTGGTGGTGTGAGAAAATACTCCTTGATCTTATTGAAAGCCTGGTCACATTTCTCGTCCCACTTGTATGCTACCTCCTTGTAGAGTAGATGAGAATATAGGATAGCCTTGTCTGCTAGTTGCGCTATGAATCGACAAATGGAATGGAGTCTTCCTTACAAACCTCTGACCTATTTCAATGTTTTCAATGTCTCCATTTCGAGAATTTCTTTGAACTTGGTGGGATCTATCTCAATTCCTCTCCTGGATACAATGTATCCTGGTAACTTGCCTAATTGTACCCTGAAGACACATCTTTTTGGGTTGAGTCTAACCTTGTACTCTTCTAGCCTGTCTAAGATGGAGCTTAGAGCTGATATGTGATCTCGACGTTTCCTTGACTTGGCCAATATGTCATCCACGTAATCCTCCATATTTTTGTGAATCATATCATGAAATATTAGTGTCATGTCCCTTTGGTAGGTTGCTCTGGCGTTCTTCAACCCAAATGGCATCATATTCCAACAATATGTCCCCCATGGGAAAGTAAAGGTTGTCTTGTGTTGGTCTTCCTTACCTATCATGATTTGATTGTATCTTGAGAATCCATCCATTAGTGATATCATTTTGTGTTTCGTTGTCATATCCACAATCATATCTATGTTTGGGAGAGGAAATTCATCCTTGGGACATGCTTTGTTCAAATCTCTGAAATTAGTCCAGATGTAGATGCCCCCAGTGGGCTTGGAAACAGGTACAAGATTTGAAACCCACTCTGGATAATCAATCGGTCGTATGAACCCAACATCTAGGAGCTTCTGTAATTCCATTTTGACCAACAATGTTATCTGGAGATGCATCTTTCTCAACTTTTGTCTCACTAGCTTTGCTTCGGGATATATAGCTAGGTGGTGAATCACAACTTCTGGATCAAACCCAAGGATGTCAGCATAGGTCCATGCAATTTTTTTCTTTCTTTCTCTTAGGAACACAACTAGGAGTTCTTGTTCTTCTGTCAAAAGTGACTCTGCATAGAAGGTTATGTGTGGCATTTCTTTTGTTCTCAGGTTGACCGGATCACACTTCTCTGCTAAAACTACTGACTTCTCCTGATGAATAGCACTAAGGGGAAGATTGAATCCTTCATCTATGGTGCCTCAGAGAGGTTTTCACCATTGGATACATCCTTTATTTTTACTATTTTTGGGTCAGAGAGTGCCACAGTGTGGTTTTCACTCAAAGACCTAGAGATTATTCTCAAATTTTCACTTTCGTGATAAAAGGATTCAATCGTTTCCCCATAATAGGCATGTGTGTCAAGCTCAATGTCAAATCCAATTTTGTGATCTTCGTATGGTATCGTATCCTGCAATCCCATGAATTCTTAGAGCGCCTCATCATTTTCAAATGTGTCCAAAATTGGTGGTCCTCATTGATCGTAATCGATGAGTTGGAGATAGACTAAGTTTAGCTCATGGGTTTGGCTGTTGACTCGAAAGATAGGGTGCTAATCATGAGAAGGGAGGAATCTTCAAATAGCATGGGTAGGTCTGTTATGGGACCTTCATCATCACTACTGCACACATCAGTTATTTCAAAGGTAAAGTTAGCAATGAGTCGACCTGTGGATATTGGTAACTAGAGAGCGATTGCTGATAACTAAGGGGGAGTTTTGACTATTTTAACCGAGGCACCTCTGCCAAGTATGTTTACCTTGGGAGGAGTACATCCAAGGCCAATATTTCTCATACGCTTCTTAGGAATGAGTGGTACTAAAAGACCATTGTCATTCTGTCCAAGTTTCTTTTTTCTATTATAGCCCATACCAAGCATCATTTGTAGTCCTTTGTTGCTATCATCCATGGGAAGATCAGGCACGGGCCTTTCATCTTGGTATAGCAGACTTGATATGTCTTTTTCATCTACCACTTCTCAACTTAAGTCCCCCCAACATTAGAATCTGGAGGGGTTCACTTTGAAGGTTTGGGATGATGTTTCAATCAGTTGGGGCTGCCCATGAGACCTAGGAGATTGAGGTAACTATATTATTATGAAAGCACTTTTCTTCACTTTGTAATCCCCACACCCATTGTCTTGGAAAATGACTTTGATTTCAGAGATATTAGGAATGATAGGTGTCTTTGTCTTAGAAGTGGAGGCTAAAGTAGTTGGGTCTCCATATGTGGTTGAAGGGCTTTCATCATTCTTTGGGACTTGGGGGATTTTGTAGTACTTTGCTTCCAGGTTCTTATAGTAATAAAAGGGTTTAGGATCTCCATGGACTGTGACCTCTTGATTTTGATATCAAAATTTGAAAGACTGATGGAAAGGTAGATGCAACAACTTGCATCCCATGGATTCATGGACGCCCCAGAAGAATATTATAAGGTAAATCAAGGTCAAGGACCTGGCATGTGGTTTCCATGATGGCTGGCCCTACTTGAATAGGGAGTTGAATAGTGCCTTGAGACACCCTTTCCTGGTCATCATATGCTCTGATTGTTATACCTTTACCCTTTTCAATGGCATCCTCGGAGAATCCCAGATTCTTCATTAGCTTGAGAGAATAGATATTTAGACCTACACCCCCATTCACCAAGACCCTTTTGGCTTTGTTTATATGGACTAGGACTTCGAGATGGAGAGCACAATTATGAGATGGTTGGGTGGGAAAGTCCTGATCAGAAAACGTTAGGAGATGTGGGGTGGTGAGGTGTTTGACCATAGATTGGAACTGGTTAGCATCAAGATCCGCAGAGACGATGGATTAAGTCAATGCTTCCTCAAGGATTTTTCTATGTGCGAGCGAAATCTTCAGTAACTCCATGATGGAGATCTGAGTGGTGGTTCTTTTCAGCTGGTCCAAGACATTATAACCATTGGGAATAGATTTCAGATTTGAGGTGGATGCCCTAGGTTGTTGTGATGATCCAACAATGGTAACTTTTCCGCCACGTGTGGTGACTCCACAATGGGCTTTAGCTCCTTTGATGCTAACAACAATGACCCATTAGTCTAGGGATGCGACAACATGACCGTAAATGCGGTTTACATTTCCATACTTTGTCTTTCCATGGTTATTCCCTTTATTATGATCGGGCATCAGATTCGTGTATATCTTTAGGTCCTGATTTCCGACCAGTTGTTCAACGATTATGATTTTGTCATTGATAAGGTCTTGGATCAAATTTTTTAGTCTCATGCAACTGGTTGTTGTGTGCCCTTTGATTTTATGGAAATCACAAAGGTGATTCTCATTGTACCATGGTGGTTTCACTTGGGGCTCTTGATAATTCTGATAAGTGGGGATTTTGATGAGATTTGTGTTTACTAACTTCTTCATGATAGATTTGATTGATTCCCCAAGGGCTGTGTACTTTTTCTTGGGGGGATATTTGTTTTGCGGGGGTGGTCCCCCTTGATTATTCAAATTGTTGACTTGATTATTGGGTAGTTGTTGTGATATCGTGTTGGCTTGTGTGTTATTTTGATTGTTTCCTTGCAATTGTTGGTATGTTTGTGTGTTTTGTTTTGGAGCACTGATTATGACCTTGGCATCAACCACACCATCATTAGTGACATTTTTTTTCCCATGTGAAAGGTTTTTCGTTATAACTGGTGGAAGGGAGGTTGTCTTGATATTCTTGGTATGTGGGTGTTTCCCCTTGTGCAATAAGGGCTCTTTCGATGTTGAGCACCTTGGGGATCAAATGGTCAAATGTAGTGATACATTGCATCTTTAGATGGAAGGACAAGGTTTTCTCAAGATCGAGATTGGAAATGATTGTGCAAATTTGTTGCTCCTCTGGCATGGTCAACTTGCTCCTGTTGGCCTTGGATCACCATCATTGTAATAAGGATATGAATGATTCACCTTTAGCTTGTTTGAGCACAAATAGTTCCTCTAAACTGACATCCATGCCAATGTTCAATGTGTAGTTCTTTATGAATGCATCTACAATCTCTTGGAACTTTTTGAATACAGGAGGAAGGCAAGAGAACCATTCCATGGCGAGAAAAGCTAAACTTCGAGAAAACAATTGCATTAGATATGTGTCATCGTATGCAACCTCCATGCAATGTACCTGGAAATCTTTGATGTGATCTTTAGGGTTACCAAGCCCACAATATTTGTTGAATTTAGGGATTTCAAACCCTTTTGGGAATGGGACCATCACAAGGCTCCTATCGAACGGATAGGGGCAAAAGTTGCTTGGTGTTTTCATTGTTTTCCTAGATTGGAGGTCTAGTACTTGTTGCAAGAGCAACTTGATTTGTGTTGTTACGTCATTTTGCGGATCGAGTGGTGGAGTGAATACGTTTTGAGATGGTTTGATTGTTTGGGTGATGGGTGGAGTGTTGGGTATATTGGTGGGAGTTTGTTGCAAGCTCTATTATGCGATCAAGGCTTGTTGATATGCCTGCAATTGTTGTTGTGCCAACAACGCTTGTTGTTGGTCTTGCTACTGTTGTGCCAACAATGCTTGTTGTTGGTCTTGTTGTTGGTGTGCCAACAATGCTTTTTGTTGGGCTAATAGTTGGGCCACTTCTTCTTGAGCTTGGTACTGTTGCAGGGCTTGTTGATAGGCTTGTTGTTGAGTTGCTTGATGTTGTGCCTGGTACTGAGCTTGTGCTTAAGCTTGAGCCTGTTGGGTAGCTTGTGCAGTCTGGCCAGCCTGGCCAGCTTGAGCAGCTTGTGCAGCCTGTGCAAATTGTTGTTGTTGCAACAAAGCTTGAGCTTGGGCAGCTTGTTGTGCTTGTTTTGCTTGCGTTTGTTGAGCAGCTTGTGTGGCTTGTTGATTTTGAAATTGCTGAAGTGCCTTTTGGTAGGCTTGTTGAGCTACTTGCAAGGTGATGCTATATTGGTTTGTTATGTTTGTTTTTGGTGGTAGAGGCAGAGGATTCAAAATTTGGTGGGATGTTGTGATGAGAGTTTGAGGTGGTTGTTGAGGTATCGTTTGATTGATGATAGGAGTTTGTGTGGTGGATGGTACGGTTGATATGATAGGCCCTTGGGAAACCACATTTTGAGGTATTTTGGGTATGGTAGATGATGTGTTGATTGCTTGTGTTGTTGGGATCGTTGCCACCTGTTGTTGTGATATCAATGGCATGATCGGAGGATTCAATATGATGGTTTGATTTACAATTGCCAGATTGTTTTGATTGGTTTGATTGAAGTTTGATAAAGGGGGTTTCCCTAAACCAATGACTGGTGTGGATGTTAATGGTAGAGGTGGAAATGGTGGGAAAATGGGTGGTGGATTCCCTTGAGGAAATGATGATGATGAGGGGTCAAAGATTCCCTCTTGTCTGAATAGTCCTCCTTCTCCTTGTGATGCCATGGGGAGAGAGACTTGTGTGTTGAGGGTATGACGATGTTTCGTGAAAAGAGGATGGGTTGTTGGGGTCATGAAAGACAAGTGGAACATATGGGTGTTTCGGATCTTGAGGGAAAAATTGACCCAAGATAGTGTTTGCATCCAAATTCTGGTTGTTAACAAGGGGATGTGTTTGAAGAGCATGAAGCAATGAGCTCCCCTTGTTGACAATAGGTTGAGTTGGAGCAAGGGATGATGTGGGTTGTGGGATGGGTTGAATGATGCTTTGGAATGAAGGTGTGAATGAGACCGGTGGCATAATCCGAAGAGGTTTCTCCACAATGGTGCTTACATCATAGGCGGAAGCGAGTTTAGCCCCTTCTTTTGCCAATTCTAGCATGTATTGCGAAGGATTGAGTCTCATCATGGCATTGACAATTATGTGAGTTTCAGAATTTTGGACCATTTCAATGATTTCGTCTTGAGTCATCCCCAAGACATTATTGGTGATGTCTTCCACTTGACCTTCCTCTTGAGGATCTTGTGATAATAGAGGAAGATTGGGTGGGGGATTGCTAGATCCAATGAGATTGATTTTAGGAGTGGCTTGACTCAAGTCACTTGAAGTTGATGTTTCTTTGTTTGTTTACATGTTCTTGTGTTGAGATGTAGTTTGAACCATAAAATAGGGATCAATTTTTAGGAATGTGAGAGGTGAACCTCTAACTCCTTAGATTGATCTAAACTTTAGGCACAAATATATATATATATATATATAGGATGATTAAGGATCAAAGGGTGATGATGAGATAAATGAGAGATGGATGATGTGAATGATTGAACTCTTAAGAAATCTTGAAGGGGATACTAGACTTTGGGAATTTTAGATTTTAGATTTTGGGTTTGATTTGGTTTGATTGGATTTGGATTTTGATTTTGGCTTTGATTTGGTTTTGGATTTTGGATAATGAACTCATAAACCCCAAAATGTTGAATGTTATCAAGGGATAGACTTGTTCACAAAGATTGATAATTTGACTAAATGTGTGAAGAAAGATTCATCTACACACACCTACTCAAACAAGATGATTTGGATTTGATCTAGAGGATTTGCCAAAAGTCTAGCATGAAGGATTTTTTTTCAAGATTTCCAAGAGTTGTTTGTGAGATGATTTTGATTTTGATGTTTGAGGGATAGATGAGAGTGTTGATTTGATCCTAAGTGAACCTAAAAGGACCTTTTGCTTACAAGACCTCGGTGTTGAAGAACATGCTATACTTCCTATGCGAGAAACTCAAACCTTTGAAAAAGCCTTGGATTTTGACAATAGTAAAATGAGTACAAATTGGGATTGTTCTTTGATGCACGTTTGTAAAAGTTGAAGACCAATTTCTCTCTAAATTCTTAAAGCATAGACAAACGTTTCTTGAGAGCTTAGACTTTGGTTTTTGAATTTTGATCTTTCAGGAAATCATTTGGAACAACACATGTGTGGGGTTCAATTGTTCTTATATTTGCTTAATGAATTTATTTTACCACAAACACTCTCTTGCTTAGCTTTTCAAACTAAATGTCTAATGTCCCAACTTCTTTTCATCCCACAAAGTCCATTATGTGGAAATCAAGGAAATTAAGGCAAAAGTTCCCTAATGTTGACTTTAGTAAGAACAAATTGAGATGTTAATCCAAATACTTAGAAGCCTCTAAGGATAGAATCCCTAAGGCAAGCAATAGCACTTGAATTTTGCCAAAGGTATTTGCTCCTCTAAATGGTTTGAAATTTTGAGGATTTTGTTGAATGTTTGTTTTCCAATGTTTTAGATCCAAGCAAAGTGTTTTGATTCCAAAATGATGCACAACCCTAGGATAGAAAGAGAATATTTGTTGAGTTCCCACATGGATAAATCCAACTGCGCCTATTTTTAGCAAATGATTAGAAGCTTGACCACATTGGCTCCCCTCCATGGCACACACTTCTCAGGTTAGCCAAACTTCACTACCCATGAAACTCCTATGGAATACTTCTCATCTCTACTAAAAATCACAAAAATGTGGGACGACTTCAGAACGACCGTTCTTGCACCAACAAATAGATAAGGATTTGGGCCTCTAAACAAATTAGTTCTTAGTCAGAGTGATCGGGGACATGGCACCTTACGAGCATCCAACAAGCCACTAAAGGCTTTAATCAATCCTACTAGGGGCTCTTATACTTTTTACGGTAGTGCCCCATTCTAAAAGACACTGTATGGCTAAAGCCTACATACCATGAGGACTTGACACTTTAGTCTTATCCATTTGTATACCGGCCCAAGTGAAAAACCGGTTGGAGTTGCCTTTGAATTGCTCTTAGGCAAGCCCCTCTAAAGGTAAACAATAGCGAGCAAACACATTCGTAGTTCGACCAATCTTTGTTTGTGTGAACAAAGAGAGAACACACACAATATACTCAACTCACACTTGCAAACTTTGTTCAATTTTAAAAGCCCAAATTACAATGTGGAGGTAATCTTTTATACAACTTAATATCACCAAAAGACTTTTGATTCTCAAGATCATTGTGAAGCACAAGAGAAGTGCATATGCCTTTTAAATGGTATTACTTTGTAAAAAAGATTACAAAACATGAAAGAACATGTTCATTTTAACTTCAAAGCAGAAATGGATTCTTTTTAAACACCAAAATGAAGTGTGAAGTTTTTTTGTTTAATTGTTAGATCCAAAACCAACTCTAGTAAGTTCTTTTTAATCCCTTTTATTGTTCTTTTTAAGCCCAAATGAAATTTATTTTGAGTCCTAAAAACTTAAAGAGAACAAAGCCTTATGAATGGGATTATAATTGTTCCCCAAAGTGTTTAAAAACACTTATTACAATAGAGAGAAAATGCCATAAGAAACCTTTGTCTTTGTTTCCTCCCTTCCCTTTTGATCACTCCAACCTACCAAAATTGGTCAATCCATAGAAAACAGAGCCACAAAATAGATTAGAAGTTCAAATTGATCAAAGACAAAAAGCACATATTAAAAATAACTTCAAGGTTGACTTTTACCCCACCCTAGTGGCACAATCCACGAAGGCGTCACAGTTTAGAGTAGGTCAGCAGCGCTCTATGGAGAAATAGAGACCGCGATTGCGTCGCTATTTCAACCAACGACACGCTTTGGAGTTTGATTTGATCTGGGCTGTGGAAAATGATTTGAGTGTCATAGTTTGGAGTGTTGTCAACATCGCTAAATAGCGTCGCTAGACTGATTGCGGCGTTGTTTGACCTTTGCAGCATCACTGTTTCCTGTAGACACACAAAAATTTGAAAAACAACAAAATTTTCACTAAAAAACGTGTTAATTTTCAAGATTCGCCCTCCTTTTAGCGCCAAAATGTGAATGGTAACTCTAGACCTACACAAACACGAACAAAAAACACAATGTTAGTCAATTATGCCAATCTAAACTATCATTCCCCATGAGATTCATCTGAAACATAATGAACAAGAAATAAAACAAGGAAACCAAATGAAATCTATTGAAAAATAAGTAATCTTATCCAAAACATTCAAACCCTCAATCCCATGGGGGAATTGGTGCTATTTTGATGTGAAAAATAGACCTTTCCCAATTCCTAGTCAAACTTGATGATGAACTTTGATGAAGATTGATGCTCCTTGATAAAATTTCTCTATAAACTAGCTATGAAATGATAAAAAAATATGAAAATGGATGACAATGGATGAACTTTGCTCAAAAATTAGTAGATAATGACTTTGCTTCAAGTTGTGGATCCAAAATTAGTAAAAGAGCCTTTTATTTATAAAAGAGAAGGATGGAGGAATGCAAAACATGGAGGATGTAGGACTAAACATAAGCCAATGGCATAATGCCACTTGTCAACATGCTAATGGAGAGGAGTAGAGCACATTTTGATGAATGTGCAAATAAATGCTATTAGGTGGAATTTGAAATTTGAGAAGTGGCATGTTGGAGGGAGATGAAAGAAGAGTTAATGCCACTTGGCTCAAGAAAAAAGACATGTAAGAGGCCTTTAATTCCTTGTTGGATGGACAAGTCCTTTTTGGAGGGAGTTTTCAAATTTGAAGAATATTCCAACTTGATGCCATATTTGAATGAAAAAGAGGAATTAATAAATCAATTAAATTGATTTATGTGTGCAAGTTGCAAAATCTAGAGGATTTGATGGATTAGAGTTAGGATTAATCATGATTTGATTAACTTAGATGGAGATTAGTTGATTTGACACTTTGACTTGGATTTTTGGATTTATTTAAATCAAAATGAGAAGAATATGAGTATTAGATTTAATTAAATAAAGTTTGATTTATTTAATTAAAGAGGGATGATGATGTTAGACTTAAATCAAATATAGGTTAGTTTATTTAATTTAAAGGAGATGAAATATGGTTTAATCAAATAAGGTGATTTATTTAATTAAAAGAGGAACATTAGGGTTAATCAAACAAAGTGATTTATTTAATTAATAGAAGATGATGATTTAATCAAATAAAGTGGATTTATTTAATTAAAAGATGAAATATGATGAATTTAATCAAATAAGGGTTATTTAATTAAATGGTTAGTAAAGGAGATGATCTAGGATGAACCGATGTTAGTAAATCAAGATCGGGTGCATGAGATCAATCAGTATAATTTACGTGTCTACACATAACATTATTATTTATTATTTAGAATTTAGAATTTGGTTATGATTATGATTAGGATCAAATTAGGGTTAGGATTTAATAAGAATTCTAAGATAAAGCTTGAAGTTAGGGTTTGGGTGATTGAGGCTAGATTAGGGTGACAATTAGGGTTAGGATTAATGTTGAATTAGGGATAGGGTTAGGGTTAGGGATCAATTAGGATTAAGCTTCAATTAGGATTCAATTAGAGATCAATTAGGGTCGAGGTTTGGCTAAGGTTAGGGTTAGCATTAGGGTAGTGTTTAATTAGGGTTAGGGTTACGATAGGGTTCAATTACGGTTAGGGTTATAGGATAAAGCTTGGGGTAAAATGTTAGGGTTAGAATTAGGGTTATGACCCAACTAGAGTTAGAGTTAGGCACAATTAGGGTTTGGGTTAGGGTTAATGTTAGGTTAGGGTAAGGGTTCACCTAGGGTTAGGTTTTAATTATGGTTAGGGTTAGGTTTCAATTAGTAGTATAGTTATAATTAAACTTGATATTAGAATCAAGGTTAGTATTAGAGTTAGAATTAGAGTTAAAGTTAGAATTCAATTATAGTTAGGATTATAATTCAATTAGGGTTAGGATTCAAATAGGATTAGGGTTCAACTAGGGTTAGTATTAGGATTCAATTATAATTAAGATGATTAATTAGTGTTAGGGTTAGGATTTAATTAAGCTAAGATTCAATTAGGGTTGGTTAGGGTTCTAAGATAAAGTTTGGGGTTAGGCTTAGGGTTGGGGTTAGAATTCAATTAGGATTAGAGTTATAGTTACAATTATGGTAACGGTTAAGATTTAATTAGGAATTAATTAGGGTTATGGTTATGCTTTATATTCAATTAGGTTCGAGGTTCAACTAAGGTTAGGATTATATTCAATTATAGTTAGGGTTAAAGTAATGTTAGGTTTAGGGTTCATTTAGGATTAATTTTAGGGTTTAATTAGAGTTACAGTTAGGATTAAGGTTAGGGTTAGTGTTTAGGTTCAATTAGGGTTGAACTTCAATGGGTTAGGATTAGATATCTGGGTCAATTAAGGTTGAATTTCAACAAGATTAGGGTTATGGTTAGGTTTAGGATTCTAAGATAGATCCTAAGGTTAGGGTTTGCGTTCAATTAAGGTTACGTGTCTATTAGGGTTAGGGTTAGGATTTCCAAGATAAGATTAGGCTTAGGGCTAGAGTAAGGGTCAAGGTTAGTGTTGGGGATTAATTAGTGTTAGGGCTAGGGTTTAATTTGGGTTAAGATTCAATTAGAGTTAGGGTTAGGGTTCAATCGATGTTCAATTAGGGTAAGGGTTCTAGGATAAAGTTTGGGGTTAGGGTTGGGGTTGGGGTTAGAATTCAACTATGTTAGGGTTAGGCTTACAATTACTATAAGAGTTAAGATTCAATTAGGACTTAATTAGGGTTATGGTTAGGGTTCATATTCAATTAGGGTTAGGGCTCAACTAAGGTTAGGATTGGAATTCAACTATAGTTACCTAGGGTTAAAATTAGTTTAGGGTTAGGGTTCAATTAGGGTTAAGGTTATGGTTTAATTAGGGTTGCAGTTAGAATTAATGTTAGGGTTATTGTTTAGGTTCAATTAGTGTTGAACTTCAATAGGTTAGGGTTATCGTTAGGGATATAGTTCAATTAGGATTGAATTTCAATAGGGGTAGGGTTAGGGTTCTAAGATAAATCATAGGCTATAAGCCTAATAATACAACTAATGTAAATTATATACTTATCCATTCAATATGATGTCCTCATGTTTAGACAATATTCATTCTCCTCAAAAATATTCAATATCATACACGTCACAGTGTTGTAGACCGAGAAGATAAGCCAATAATATTATATTATTGTGCAACTAAAGAATCCATTACGATAAACACACAACAATCAAAAAAAGTTGATATACCTCGGTGTTTCCTATATAGATTATGTAATAAGATAGATAAACTAATTATATAACAATCATTTTTTCTTTGTAATTATATTATACTATTTTATTTTTATTTTATTAATACTATAATTAACAAAACTTACATTTATTTTTTATTAAATCTAAAATACTATAAAGACAAGTATGGCACTTGTTAAATGTGTATTTATTTTAGCATCCATGTTTTGGAATTCATTTAAGCTTGTTTGTGAGATTGAAGACCTTCACCAAGATGCCTATCCAATTCCTGTGTCTCACTTTGTCTGTTCTCAGCTTTCTAAAAATGTGTCCCCAATCGCACGCTAGTACGAACGTGGTAGAGCCCTGGAAGCTAATTTTAAAATAGCCCAAAAAACGATTCTATTGGCTTTTTTGTGTTTTTGAAACCACTCACACATCAACTTCAAAAAAAAAAAAAGTAATCCTCATTTTGACTGCTCTCTGGCTCTTTTTAGCGACTTTAATTACTTCTTTTAGATATTCTTCCAACTCTCCGCTTTTCTACTATCACCTATCTGCCATAGCCATTGTTGCTACCCTACCTTCCTCCCATAGCCAAAACCTTGCCTATTCTTCCTCATCCTTCTACCCAGGCATCTCTGGTGGAATCCATTTTCCAAAAGCTTCATTCATAGAAATGCGACACACCTCTAGCAAACCTCCATAGGAGATTCCCTGCACCTTTGACCACCCACCACTTCTGCATTCATGCACTACAGGCTTGCACACACCACAACTTCTCCAAGTAATATTGAGGCTGATATACACCATCTAGAAGATTCAGGCAACTTCCCTTAAACTATAACCCTACCTTTTCACCTTTACTCCACAGCTTCAGGAACACCATATCTCAAAATTAGATTAACGGTTTCAAATTCTACAAGCACTACGAGGATGAGGTGCAAATTTGGTGAAAGTTCTACTAATATGATAAAAGGACACCACTCTTTGTTGTAGGTCAATAGAGCAACTTGGAGGTTGACAATGCAATTGGTGGTCAGGTCTGCACAATTCCAGTGCTCCAACCGCCTCTTTCTGCCCAGGCCGTAGTGAACCTTAGAGGTCACTTGCACAATTACAAGAGTCACTACCACAACTTCTCAGGTCACCACCGAAGTTTCCCAAGTCACAAAACATGATTCTGAAAACCGCATCCGCCCATGTTCTCAAAAACCTATTTTCAAAACTTCTTTCTCCAATTTGTTTAGCCCTCTACCTTCTTTGATCATCAAATCACAGACACTTCCTCTATTTTATTTCTTTTACAAAATAACAAGATCAATTTACATTCCCAGCTCAGTTGTATTTGCTTAGAATTGTTATTTATATTAAAAATATAATAGATGGAATGAAAATAGTTTCCTCGGCAAATACTCATGAGTAGGTTAAGCAAACTTTTCTTTTCTAAAGATGAGCAAGATTTTACCTACACTTTGTACTGTCAAATCAAATAGGTGCATAAGGCGTCAACCCAAATTAAAGTTCCGAGTATCTGATATGAGAGGAAATGGATCATATGTTTCTTAACACTCTTGATCAGCCTATCAATTCTCAGCTACCAAAAACAGGTTTATCCGTTTTCATGCATTGTCTAATACACATGACTACATATTCTAGATTACCAGATAATAATTTTGCATCCCACTTGCCTTTTTACATCGATGATATGATGGCATATTGTACAAATCTCAAAAATCTTAATTAATAAAATATTTCAATTTCAACCTTACTCTACCTCTAACTCCACTACTTTCTCGATGTCATCTATGTGCTACATTTAATCAAGGCTGCTATCATTTGATGAATCAAGATTCAAACTACAACTTCATATATTTTAGGCTTGCAGAAGTTGCATTTCTTGTAATTTTGCATTTCATAAACCAGTCCTCCTGCCTAATTCACCACGGGATAGGCCTGTGAAGCTCTACAAATTTACCCAAGTGTTAATAATGTTACATATCCACTAACAATACAAAAAACCAGAAACTATAATGGGAAAATATGTCTAATGTACATGTTGAACTTGAAACCTGTTTGAAATGTACAGGATGGTAAATAAGCTTCATTCCAAGTACTTAGACATCAATGTGATTCAAGGAGGCGGCGCATCAAGTTTAGGGGGAAATAACTTGTATGCCCTGTTGCACAAAATGTGTTATTTAGTAGTAAGTCTAATTTAGATTGCATATAAGAGATTGTTTGATACCGCAATGTATACAGGATGCATTTGAAGAAAAAAGTATGTTCCCAAACAAACAGAGGCATTCCCGCCAAGGAATCACATAATGTGCTCGAAGCAGGAATCTATTCTTGAGCTTAAAACAAGTCATATACAGACCAAATTTGAAATGCACATTTCATATTAACTTAGATGACAAGTAATTCTCTGTGGAGTGTTGAGAAACACCATATCTGAGAAAGCATACTTTTTCCCTCAGGGCTCATCATCTGTTCAGTTTTTGTGTTGCATCCTTCCACTTTCAGCACCTGCATAAGGATCTATAGTAACATTTATGACAGCTGGGTTTCTCTTCGTGAAAGCTTCATCTAGAGCAGACTGAAGCTCATCAGGAGTGCCAACTAGATAACCTTTTCCGCCAAAAGCTTCAATCACAGTATGGTATGCCGCTCCCGGAACAAATGAAGTTGGTGCGGGATCATCCTTGTATGGCCCTTCAATATCTTCTGCATTTCTTCTATCTCCACCATAGACACCACCATTATTGAAAATGATAACAATGACAGGTAATTTGTATCTCACCAATGTCTGCACCATTAAAAGAAGATAGATCGTTACCATATCCCATAGACTTTGAACTTAACAAAACAACTATAATAATTATTAGTGCATGCTAAATCATCAACAGATTAGTTATGTCAGCTGAATTTTCTCGTAGATTAAGTTAGAAGACTACTTCAAATATTACAAACCACCTTCAGCAATGCAACAGAAAAAACCATACAACTTACACAAATTAAGTGGCTCTGCCATCAATTCAACCATATAACACTATCACAATGTAGCAGCAATGACACAAAGCTGTGATGGTATAGGCTAATTGAGTCTATTTACAATCATTTTGGAAACTTAATCAAAACTTTCATCATTAACTCTAAAAAGTATGAGACCCTTGCTATCCAAATTGAATCAGCAAAATCTATGATATTATGATCCAAATTGGATCATTAAAGTTAGTTGGCTTTAGTTGACTAAGCCACTATTCTCAATTCACTCGTCAAATTGACTAACTATGCAACTGAACACTTCCAGTACTCCTAGTAACTCAGTTCAACATCAAATTAAAGTTATCACTGTGTAGTAGCAATGACACAAAGCTGTGATAGTATAGGCTAATCAGTTCCGTTGTGATGGGGTAGTTTGGAAATTCAAATAATAAAAACACAAGCCTTAGCTAAACAAGCAATTTTTCCATTAACTCTACTTTGTATGAGACTCTCACTATCCAGTAGAAGAAACAGAAGCTATGATAAAGTTGCCAAAGCTCAGAAAATGTAAAAAAATTCAATTGACTAGTCAACTTGACAACTTAAAATACTTCCAGTATTCATGATAAGATAACTTAGCAGAGGATATAATAGGACACACATCATAAAACTGAGATGAAAATTTGATATACATCCAACATTGATGTAACAAATGCAGTTCATTCTACTAATATATCTCTTTTGAGACACATTTGGGTTACTAACCTCCTAGTTCTTTTGATGTTGTGAAAATATAGCTACAAAATGTCAAAAAAAAGAGTGGATTCGGAAATCTGCCAAGATAAAAATGCTTTAAGAATATAAGACCAGTTCACCTCCAACAGCAAGAAAGGTTGAAACTTGAAAGTGTCTCAAGTATAAAGCAAGACATGATAAATATAGAGTTGAACACAAACTCCAAGTTGAGATAAGGTGCACCTTTACTTAAGCAAGAAATACTCCAAGTTAAATTTAAGAAGCTAAAAACCAATGGTATGTTCCATTTGAAATTCTTGAAAAGTGGGCAAAAATGCATTCAAATTAGACTTGCCTCCAGAGGTGAAGTTATCTTAAGGACTTTTGTTGCCTTCTATTGAAGGTCTTGTACCTGATGATCAAGAAGAGACAGACAAAGATATAGGTGAGGAGATTACAGAGAGGAAAGTACGAAAAGTTGGCAAGTGGGCTTTAAAGAACAATTGCCATGCAAAGATGAGTGGGTAATTCAGATAGAAAGTGGGGGAAATATTTTCTCATCTCAAGTTTTCATTATTTTGAGAACCTAAAACCTCCTATGTAATTTGAACTGGATTATAAGAGTTAGTTAAGTTCTAACTCACTAATCCCAAATTTACTAAGTATACAACTTGAAACATTGTCAACACTCTTAGCAAGACAATTTCGCCAAGAATCAGACTTTAAACATAACAGACGAGCGTGAATTAAAGACGTGATATTTCCATAGTCCACATAATTGATTCAAAGAGCTTTTGGTAAACAACTGTGTAAATGTTTTTGAATCAACATTTTCAACACTTCTAGCAAGACAATTTAAACAAGGATCAGACTTCACACATAATATTCAAGCATTAAATGGTAATATCTGTGTAAATGTTTTTGTCAATCACATAAACATGACACAAATGCACAGTGGTTCAAGGGTGATTAATGCACCTAGGCCAAAAGGGCAGTCATAGAAGTTGGTTAACTTGACAGGTTTGTTTGCAGACAAAACCATCAAGCAATTTCATGCCTTGCCAAAATTACCAAATAGTTTCATACAAGAATAGAACTATACAAAAAACGACAAAATAGTACACTCTATGAGATCTAAGGAAGCTAAAGCATTTGGAACCCCATGTTTTACTTCTGCGATTTGGATTATCTGCTCATTCCAGTGGACGTGTATTTGTACAACCTTTGTGGGACATGAATTTCTTCTTGATTGAATGTTTTGGGAGTTGAAGCATGCAAGTGCAGAGTAGAAGAGTGTGTTGGAGGAAGTTAAAAAACATAGTAAGCTATAAGAACACTTATCCAAAAAGGATTAAGTGTTTCAGATCAGTTTTGGACATTTAGACCATCTGGGTCATGTCTTGAGTGCGCACTTCTTGCAAAGATGATATGGACTGCCAAACATAGTTGTTTGCTGCCAAAGTCATGAGAATTGGCTGCCCATGTGAGTGTGTTGGGCCCAAGCACATGATTTATTCATTAGCATTTGCTGATTTGGAAGAAGGCCATTTATTTGGTTCTTATCTACGTGAACAGTGACAAGGAGACAGAATGCCACACATTATGGTCAGTTGTGAACATTGGTTTCATGGGCCAATGTAGGCATACATGGTGGGCAGTTGATGATGGTGATCTTCTGCTGATGAGCAATTGGGATTCCAGATCTGTGGCAGTTGCATGGACAACAGGAAACCATCCATATGCCTAGGACCGTTTGATCTTCCCATCGTGGCAAGAAGGTAAAGGTGCATGAAGAGGACCAAAGTCTCAGTTTGGAGGTTCGGTTGGAAATTGAAAACCGCTATTATTGTTGTCTGATAGGTGAAAAAGCAGATTGCAGAGTACTATAAAAGTGCAAGGAGTTCTATGGAGACATGGTAGTGATATAGGCTGCTGTATCAACCTAGAGAAGCCATTGTTTTGGTATTGTTTCCATGTAATTGCACCATATAGTGAGTGAGATACCATTAGCATTCTCTTGTGGATTTTTTCTATCCTTAACGGGTTTTCTCTAGTGAAAAGCAAGGTTTTATGTGTTGTTACTTGTGACTATGCTATGTTTTATAGCATTTTTTCAGCTGTTTTTTGTTTATTGTTTTGAACGTTTTAATACTACCAGTGTTCCATGGGTTTCGGGGGTGGGGACAGGGGGACGGTAGGGGATGCAGGGACGGGGGGTCTAAGTTTGGGGGCAGCGGGGGGACGAGGGCGGGGGGCGGCAGGTTGCTGAAATACATATAGTACTTGAAAAAATAGTTATAAAAAGATGTATAAGTATAAGAATTATACATCTTGGAGACAACAAGGAGTCCCCTAGATGTCTTGAGGACACCCCAGCATCCTCAAAGTCCTGGCGGCATCTTGGAGACAGCGACACTGGTGGTGGGATGGTGGCGCTGGTGGTGGGCTGGTGGGGGGATGTCCCCCCCAAGTCCCCAAGTCTCTGAGACGTCCCCTTCTAGGAAACACAGGTTTTTTTGGGGGGGAATGCGTCCCCATGGAACACTGGTTCTTAAGCTTAGGTCAACGTATTAAGAGTGAAGAGTAGTGCCGACATTAGTATCCATAGTTGATGGATCACTAGGGATATTAATCGATTGAGCTTTGGATCAGGCAGTATCGGAGGAGAAATTTCCATTGGGAAATCTGAGTTGGCAAGTTGTGCATCTGTATGCCATCCACGAAGTCAAGTGGAAAGAGAATTTATTGTCGTTTGAACCTGATAATAAACCTAGGAAGTGGTTAAGACAAGTGTGATCAACAAGTATGGCAAGAGAGGAAGCTACAGAAGCAAGATTTTAAAAATTAGAAGATGTGGCTAGAATATCCATGGTTGAGGAAAAGCTAGATAGGTTGAGAAGCATGATGTTGGCCTTGATGGTGAGAATGGATGGCAATTGGATACACCAAGATGTAGGTGAGGACGACAAGGCAAGTGTTTTACAAGAAGACACTCTAGAAACAGACATGTACAACTTGGAAAGGATGCCATGGAGAGTGAGGTGTTTTACAAGAAGATACTCTAGAAACAACCTTCTACAATATGTGCACTGGACCATTTACTGGACCATTTACAAAAGGCAATACTCATGGCCAAACCCAAGAATATTGATGAAGCATGTGCACAAGCACATTACCTGGACTTGGATAAAAAGTGAGTTCCTTCTGCTTGCAACAAGGGCACTAAACAATAGCAAGGTGGTATGAAGAAATCAAAGGGCAAGGACAAGAAGAGTCATACTTCAACATCAAAGCCCAAGGATGAAGGAAAGAGCATGTTCAATTGCTCTCATTATGACAAGAATGGTCACATGGAGGAGAGTTGTTGGTGGTTGCATCCTAAGTTAATGCCTTCTTGGAGGAGGAAGAAGAAAGATAACAAAGTTATCAATGAATAAGGGGAAAGTAATCCATGGAGACTCCTCAAATGAAGAGAGCCACATTACTAGTGCCACACTCAAGAAGTGTTTTGAAGAGGAGTGGAAGCTCTGCGGTGAAGAGGAGCTTACCCAAATGTTTCAAGCAAGAGTGTGAGAGAAAGGTAAGAAGTTAATTGCTTTATTTGACTCGTGTTCACAGTCCAATCTCATTTCTTCCACAATAGTTGATGAATTAAACTTGGCAGTTGTGCCACACCCACATCCATCATTTCTTGCTACCATTTACAGACACATTTCAATGGGAGCCAGATGTCTGACCAACAAATCGCACCAAATCAACTCTGTGGAGATGATATGAACTTGGCAATGCAAGAAACAACAAAAACATAAAAAGGTTGTTTTGTTCGTAGTTGAGGAGAAAACATGTAATTCTTGGAAAATATATCTAGTCGAAGCAACTGTGTTCTAAGGGTCTAAAAAAGTGGATAGAACACGATATGTTTAAAAAATGAAAACCTTCGAAATAATTTTTAAAATGTAAACATGTAACACAATTGGATTAATTATACTTGTGAAATTGAAAACCTACCTCAACTTCAAGCCCGCTAAAGCCAAAGCCAGAGTCGCCCTCGACGGCCACAACAAGCCTATCTGGAGAAGCCATTGCTGCAGCTATGCAATACCCCAAACCAACTCCCATGGTTCCCCATGTCCCAGCATCTAATCTAGTCCTAGGTTCTGTCTGAACAAGCACCGACCGTCCCACATCCATAGTGTTAGCCCCTTCAGACACCACTATGGGAGAAGGGGATCCCTGGGCCAACAGGGCATCTCTGATGATCCTCATTGGAGTTTGAAAATTGAAGGGCACCACATCCTTTGCTAAGAAAGCACTCATTTTCTTCACATTGTCACTAGCCTTGTGAACAATTCTCTCAACCCAGGGATGATTTCTCCCGAGCGAAAATGGGTCATCCTTGATGTCCTTATTAATCTGCTGCAAAACCAGCCTAGCATCACCAACAAGCCCCAAACTGGGCTTCCTGAGCTCAATTTCGTCCTTCGAAACATCCACCAGAATAAACTTAACATCAGCAGCCCATCTGGGGGGCTCCCCAAAGTGGAGCATCCAATTAAGCCTAGCACCCACAACCAATGCCACGTCACACTGCCCTATTGCAAGAGATCTGGCAGCGGTAGCAGAAAGCTCGTGCGTATCAGACAAAAGCCCCTTGCCCATTGGAGTGGGGAGGAAGGGGATCCCAGTAAGCCTAACCAAGTCTGCGAAAGCAGCCTCGGCTCTCGCATAAGCAGCCCCCTTGCCCACTACGATCAACGGCCTCTGCGCCTGCCGGAGCATCGAAACAGCAATCTGAATATCCTGTTCTGGAGCGGAGAGCTCCGGCGCAGGCAATTTTGGTAGGGCCCAAATCGGCAGAAAGGGGCAAACCTCGGCCAAAAGCCTATCTGCCTCCAGTTTATCTATATTCTCATGCAGAACATCCGTGGGCAAATCTATGTAACAACCACCAGGCCTGCCCTGGGCAGCAGCAGCAAGCGCTTGAGAAACGAGGGAGGGAATCTGCGAGGCCTTTGCGGCCTTTCCTGAGAATTTAACAAAGGGCTGGACGGCGTTAAGCTGGTGGAGCTCCTGGAAGTCGCCCTTGCCGAAGTCAGCCTGATCGCAGGAACCAGAAACCATGACCATTGGCCATGTGTTGATCATGGCATTGCTGAGGCCTGCGAGGCCATGGACACAGCCTGGGCCGGACACAGTGAGCAGGACGCCGGGCTTGCCAGTGAGATAGCCGTAGGCGCTCGCTGCGTAGCCTGCCGACTGCTCGTTGTGGAAAGCAATGAAGCGGATGCCTGCTTTCACCGCGCTGTTGGCGAACGATGTGACCGGTATGCCCACGACACCGAACATGTGGTCGATCCCGGCTTTCGCAAACGCTGCGGCTGCCAAAATGTTACCATCTACTTGCTGCCCCGCCATAGCTTGCAATTGTTTCTTGCTCTCCTCTAACTTAAGAATTTCAGAGAAATGGGGTATTCAAGGTGGGATTAAATACTAAGATCAAGATGAAAATGATGCTCTGAACATTTCGTTTCTCGCCTCACGGGTAGGCAGATTGTTGTCCTGTTAGGTGGCGTATGCAATAATCAAATGGAAGGGTCCACTTCCATTGTTCATAAATAGGATTTTGTAATAGAACACAATAACAGCTTTCAATTTCTCAGCTGATGCGCACATTCCTAATCACGCGGATTTTCTACCTGACAAAGCTGAGAACTCTGTTTCCTCGTCCGAGTTGTCATGTAAATCGAGGACTGTCTGGTGTAGTGCGCATCAAACAGAAAAAACTGTCTGGTGTAGTGCACATCAATAAAAAAAAAATCTATTCATTTCATTGCCTAACTTTAGGCACGAAGTGTTTGGGTGGAAAATCAGAATATCTGTTTTGTAACAAGTGTGTAATTGTATTTTAAAATTATTATTATTATTATATTAAATTATAAGTTGTGTTTTACTGAGTTACGTCTTTTTTAAGATTCATTGAATTAAGTCTCGGAGAAATGGAGTGATAATAATTTATTTTAATATATAAATATAGTAAAACGAAAGTTGATTCTAAGTCTACAACAACTAAGTTCATGTCTTTTTTCCAAGTTCAAATTGTATTTTAGTTTTGAATGTTTTGTTATCATACGTGTTTAGTGGTATAGGTAAATAATGTCAAGATGAACTAGATCAAGAGTTTAACATATTATAGGAGGTTGGAAATTTTATTGGTAGCAAAGTAATTTAAAAAAAAAGTAATGTTTTTATTTGGTACGTTTAATAATAAAATTAATATTCCTCATTATAGTTGAGAGTCTAAACTAAAAAAATAAATAAGCATTATTAAACTCTGAGTGGTTTTCATTGAATAGTTCTTATTTGTAAAAGAATTTTTTTAATTCCAAGAAATAGGAATCAATCTTTAGCGTTGTCTTATAGGATGAAATTGACTTGTAATAGTGCAAGAAGATATTGGTAAGAAAAGACTTAACACTTACTCTTCTAGAATCAGTTATGTTTCATCTTAGATTTCTCTTTGCTAAATCACATGTTCTACTTTGTTTATGTGTGTTTCAATGCCTTACTTGTTACATTCTATTCACACAACTATCTAAACTAACACTACAGCATTGTAGTCTTAAGGCAATTTACAATTTTCTTTACCAAAGTACTTCGAGGACAACGAGCATAACTCACTAAAAATGGATCACAATTTTGAGTAAGTCATGGAATATCTATGTTAATTGTAAAACATTATTATGTTCAAACTCCATAGAGAAGGTTTATACTACATTAAAAAACATCAAGAAGGTAGAGTGTTGAAGATTGTTTGCATGAAGAGTTATGCAATGTACATGCGTTAGTCTCTAGTAGCTCATTGGTGGTACATAAAATGTAGGTTTGGAAATTTGGCTTGTTCTTTATGTGTAAGGACCACAAAAGGAGAAATTTATGATTGGTTTTGAATTATTTATCCAAATTTTACTTTATGATCTCTTTAAGTGGGTTTTATACAACATTAAATGGCTTGGCTTTATTTTGTGATTAAGTAACCTTTGTTAATATTACGTTAGTTTGGAGTGATGACTATGTATCATTGTCAGTGCCTACAATAACTCAACAACCTAGAATGTTTTTTGGTTGTATTTAGGGATTGTATCACAACATCCTTTAAAAATGAGGACATCAAGATATCCCAAGTCTACAAAGAAAAAGGAGAAGCTTGAACTTACCATGCAAGGTAAGCAACTCAAAACTTATGCCAAATATAATTGGGGTAGGAGAAGAGCATATTGATTGGAGTATAACCAATGTTTAAGTACAAGGAATGAGGTATTACAGAGGATGATTTAAAGAAGTGGAAGATGAGAACATCTCTAAATTAAAGAGAAGGGAAGAAACATACCTTGTTTGGTAGTAGTGATGCAAATGGAGGAGATGACAATGTTTATGGAGATTATGGTAAGAAGGCATGATGGAGGGGTCAAGGTGGTGAGAAAAAACAAACTACTCCTTTAGGGGTGATACTCCTTAAGGAATGACTTCTATTTTTTCCTTTAAGTTCTTGGTTCCACTTTGATTGGAACTATGGGAAAAAAATCCATCATCTCCTTTTATGTCCTAAGATTCCTAGATTATTTTGTGTTGCAAATAGGACTAGGTGGAGAGTTGACATATTATTTCAAATATCTTCTCAACAAGATTAAAATGGGTTCCTATTCATCACTCTCGTCATTATCCTAAGAGATCTTCATAATATCCATCTTTATTTTTTGAATGGTTCATCTTTGATGGATGTATTTAGGGATAAGATGAATTCTCCTAGAATTGTCAGTGAGCACTTGACCTTGTAGCTATTAACTACTTGGAAGTGGATTCCTAAATTCTTTGCTAACTACTTTGAGACCTAGAGTGGGACTTGACGTATTGCCTATATTTTTAAATTGATTTCTCCCTTATTGAGTTCATCTCTAGTCTTTTGGTGCTATAGGAACATTGACCTTGCCTTTGAACTTGGTAACTAATAAAAATTATATACATCCAAGTTTTAGTATTGTGTGTAAAATTCCCTCTAGCCACCAAAGAAAGAGGAGGGTGTTAATACTACAAAAATATAATACTGCCAAGGGCACTTAAGATAGGAATGTTCTATATTATTTAGAAACCTTTGCTTTGTATCTATTTGAATTATTGAAATAAATTATGTTAAAATTTTATCCCTTAGGCTCACAAAAGTTTAAAACCCAATTTTATGTTTGGATAAATGTTTATAAAATAGTGCCTCCCCATCTTTTGATATCACGTGTTACTTTTATGTTCTTTTGTAACCTATACCTACTACTTGATGTAGTTATCCAAAAAAAATGACATTTGAAATCATATGGTTAGTATCTATTTGAACCATTGGAATTTGATTATATTGATATTATATCCCTTAGGTTCTCTTAAGTTTTATGCTAATTAAAAATATTTTAATATCTACTTGAATTATTGCAATCCATTTCATTGATATTTTACTACCTAGGTTTTTTAAGCTTGCTAACCTAATTATGTTTAGAAGATAATTTGTACTCCTGCATATCCTTTTGATATCGTATGGTATTGCTTGATGTGATTCTCAATAGATGCATATACAATTAGGATCCCTTTATATATTCTTCTAGTTTATATTATTAGAATTATAGAAGAACATGGTTTGACACTACAACAGAACAGACAAATAGCACCTAAAATAGCACTAGATTTCAGTGTATTTCAGTCCACAAATTGGGTGAGCTGGCCAACACCAAACTCGATGCAAACAAGCATGATCATCTTGGCGTCAGCGTTTACGCTAAATTTGGCTCCGGAATTAATGCTGGAATTAGCATCGGAATTAGTGCCGAAAAATCATAGTGACCCCATTAGCGCCTAAAATAGCATTGTGAAATAGTGCCAAAAATAGCACCTCAGTTTATGCCTAAGATAGTGCCGGGAAATAGCGTCAGAAATAGTGCCTAAATTAGCACCCAATTAGGCTTCCAGTTTTGCTTCCAAATTTTCTTCCAATTTTGCTTCCACATTTGCTTCCAATTTTGCTTCCAAGATTGCTTCTAATTTTGCTTCTATTGTTGCTTCATTTTTTGCATATAAAAATGCTTCTTGTTTTGCTTCCTTTTTTGCTTCTAAAAATGTTTCTTGTTTTGCTTCCTTTTTTGCTTATAAAAATGCTTCTTGTTTTGCTTCCTTTTTTGCTTTTAAAAATGCTTCTTGTTTTGCTTCCTTTTTTTCTTCTAAAAATGCTTCTTGTTTTGCTTCCTTTTATTAATTTAATATGTTTTATTTCAATTTAATTAGTTAAATATATTGTGCCTCTTAAATAATTTCAATTTAATCAGTTAAATATATTGTACGTCTTAAATAACTCATATGATTATAGACTAAGTAATTTAATTATTTAACTCATATGATTAAATAACAAGACAATTACCCACGAAATAGACTAAGTAATTTAATTATTTAACTCATATGATTAAATAACAAGACAATTACCCACGAAATTTTGTATTGCTTGTAAAGATAAAAAAATGCATCTATTGTTCAGTGTCATTACCCACCAAAATTCCACAGCAAATGACAAAAACCAAAGGCACCTTAACGTGCAAAGTAAAACATTAAATAAACCATGTAACTGTTTACCAGTAAAATCCTTACAAAAAATAACCACCATTAACAGTGTTTAGAGTTACATGCTTTAATACAACAAAATCATGCTAGTGTAATTAATATTTAATTACACTTGCATAACTTTACTTAGGTATTATTTAATTCCTAGGTTTATTATTTTCATCTTTATCTTATTGAGCTATCTTGTTGCTCAAGATAAAATTAAGGTTATGCATCTTTGCTTTTATAAAGCAAATCATTATCATGTAATTATTGAATTCCTGAATAATATTATGTTGCACATCTTTTTGCAACCTTTCTACTTTTTTTGTTTTTCTCTTCTGTGGAAGGATATTCTAGTTTGCAAATCTGATCTTGGTTTCTAACAAATTAGACACAGGAAAACACGACCAATCTTAACGAGCTCCACCCGGACCTAACGGACACTTGGCTATCTCCTTCATAAGCTTTTTCTTTTGCCGCTTCCCTGACTTCTTCTTCTGGCGCTTTCCATCCAAGTGTTCGATGAAGATTTGAGCGCTTTCCATCCCAAACGCGCTTCCTCACAACAACAAGCTTTGTATTTTCCTTTGGGCCAACGAATAAAGGGTTTGAGTCCCAGTCTCCCATAGAGCTCCTCATTTCATCATCTACCAGTCCTTCAAAATAATCTAAACCTACACCCGGAACCACCCATTCGAGAATGGACTCCATGCCTATCAGAAAATCTTCATGCACAATTTTTTGCATCACCATCCTCACCATTTCCTCTGGTTCACCTAAATCCAAGCCCCACACCGCAATTAAGGAGTAAACATCCATGTTGGTTCGGTATATGTGTGTCAGATAGCCAAAATCCTTGCCACAAATCATTTTTGCACACTGCACTAGTCGCTCGTTGTGAACAAGGAAAAGGCCCTACAACCATTTTCCGGATGCCTCTCCATAAAACGGGTCCAAAGATCTTCGTGACTAAAAGGTGAAATTGGCTTCCATTTCTCCTGAGCGCCGCCACCACCAAAGTTTGTTGTAGATTTTTTCTCAACCCTTTCCAAATGCAATTAACACATCTTAATCGAGGGCTTGCATTTAACACCATCTTGGATTGCCCACACTTTCTATTAATGAAGTACTACTTCACCACTACCTGCCACCCCTGCCTTCACTTGTCATGTCAAACCTACCTCACTCACTTCGCCACCTTGTTCATTTAAGGCGTTGTCTGCTAACTTAACACCTCTAAAATCCTTCAACCTAAATTCCCCCGTTTCACCAAAATTTAAAGCCCATTTAGAAAAGACAATATCCACTTCCACATTACCACCTCTTTTAATGTGGCTCACCACAAAACTTTCAATTACGTTTTGGAGGTGCCAAGCATTAATTTTACCTTTCATCACTGCTTGAACTATTATTGTAACATGATCATCATCTATAATTAAAACAAGTGAGTCAAATATCTATAATTTAATTGAATTTGACAACATCCATCCTGAGCAGTAAATTAAAATCATCATGCGTAATAAATATCCATCCAAAAAACATCAACCGCTTTTAATATATATAAATTGACAAGTCAATACTGATAAGATCATCATCATATATAACTAAAACAAGTGAAATTCAAATATGCCAGTACATCAAAAACATGTCAAAATGATACGTCCAACAGTCGACATAAGTGAAAATGATGCATGTACAAATGATATAAATAAAATTGATAAATTATGTAACTCAAACTGATACAAGTCAAGATGATACATGTCCAAATGATATAGTGAAAAATTGAAAATGATACATGTCAATATGATACAACTCAATAATATAGTACTGTAGGCAATGAAAATGATACATATGATAGTAAACATGAAAAGAGTCATCATAACGATATATCAACAATGATCCATGATGCAGTCTACATGATCATGAATGTCACTGGTTACTATCACCAACTATCTCATCATCATCATCACCATCGTGATCATCATCGTTGTCGTCATCATCATCATCATCATTGTCATCGGCCTCGGTGTCTTTCGCATCTGCGTCATCATCATCCTCTACCATGTGATCTGTACAGGTAGAACCAATATTTTGTGGATCTATATCATGTTGAGGATCATCTTGATCTTCTGGAAGACCTGTGTTCTACAAAAGAAAAACATTTATAATGAAAAGTAATTATTTATTTCATGCAATAATTTATTTTTCTGTTAGATATCTAATATTACAACATATGAGACAAAACCATAATCATATTACATCATATCAAAATGCACATACCATAATAAAATTTCAAATTCCCTAGCTAATACTTGAGATTGAGATTGTTAACCTTGAGAGAGTATGACTTGGGCAAAAGGCATTTGATATGGCTATTATTTTCAAAGACTTCAAGCGGAATGTACTCCACATTGACACCATTCCTCAATCTTCGCTTGATGGCATCAAGGGATGGTTGAACTCCATGGATATAAAGTATTATGAAATCAGAATGAACTTGAACTTGCGGCCAATTTTGAAGAGTATTACTAATGATCCAGATAATTTTTTTGAAGGTGGTGGTTGGGAATTTTTGAATATGGAAGCTAGTGATTCTGATTCTGATAATTCAGAAGAGTCAGATCAAGGTTATGAACCCTTTGATGTAGAAGAGGAATCAGAATCAGATTTCATGTAGCCACCATCAAGAGTGTTACAAGCCAACAAGATGGAGGGAATTCTTATATAAGGATAATTTTCAATGCTTCAAGTACCGGCTTTAATGCCAACTACAATGGCAACATTGAAATTCCCTAGCAGTATTTATGTTAAGGAAATTTCCTTTAGATGCAAGGAGTCAAAGCACATCAACCATGTGGTATAGATGATTAAATACCAAAGATGATATATAGCAAGGAAAGAGTCTAAAAAGGCAGAGAGAGCTACATTGGTGACTCAGGAGAAACTTCAGCTTTCAAAAACAAAGCCAATTAGGCTGGCAGACGTGTGGATTAGGCCAACATTTGGTGGAAGAGGTAGAAAGATGATTGGAACTATGGAGGCCCACCATACTGGATTTCGGTATTCAACCATGAGAGTAGAAGAGAGAGTTGATATCATGTATCAAAACATTAAGCATGCATTCTTCCAGCTATCAGAGAAAGAGATGATTACTTTGCTTCATTTTCATTTGCATAACCATATCATGGCATGGGAACCAAGAAGACCAAGGATGTCCAGTTTTATGTGGAGGTAATGGATGTGGTCCAAACTTTAGGAGGGGCAAGAAGGTCAATGTATGATCCTGATGAAATTGAGGAAGAACAACAAGAGAGGGACAGGAAAAATAAAATCAATACAGAGTTTCAAGGATTTGTCAAAGTGAGTAAGAGAGCTTATATGGGAGTAGCCTCATCTAAAATATTTTGAACTAGAGTTTGATATACCATTTAGAGAGCTTGGTTTTCATGGAGTTCCTTTCAAAGCCTCTACTTTTATTGTTCCTACGGTAAACTGTTTGGTAGAGTTGGTGGAATTACCTTTCTTAGTAATCGCTATTAGTGAGATTGAGATTGTTAGCCTTAAGAGAGTAAGACTTGGGCAAAAGGCATTTGATATGGCTATTGTTTTCAAAGACTTCAAGCAGGATGCACTCTGCATGTACGCCATTCCTCAATCTTCGCTTGATGGCATCAAGGGATGGCTGAACTCCATGGATATAAAGTATTATGAAAGCATAATGAACTTGAATTGGCAGCCAATTTTGAAGAGTATTATTGATGATCCAGATAATTTTTTTGAAGATGTTGGTTGGGAATTTTTGAATATGGAAGCTACTGATTCTAATTTTGATAATTCAGAAGAGTCAGATCAAGGTTACGAACCATCTAATGTAAAAGAGGAATCAAAATCAGATTTTATGTAGCCACCATCAAGAGTGTTACAAGCCAACAAGATGGAGGGAATTCTTATATAAGGATAATTCTCAATGTTGTAGGTACCGGCTTTAATTCCAACTACAATGGAAACATTGAAATTCCCTAGCAGTATTTATGTTACGGAAATTTCCTTTAGATGTAAGGATTCAAAGCACATCAACCATGTGGTATAGATGATTAAATCCCAAAGATGATCTGTAGCAATGAAAGAGTCTAAAAAGGCAGAGAGAGCTACATTGGTGACTCAGGAGAAACTTTAGCTTTCAAAAACAAAGCCAATTAGGTTGGCAGACGTTTGGATCAGACCAACATTTGGTGAAAGAGGAAGAAAGATGACTAGAACTCTGGAGGCCCACCATGTTGGATTTCAGTATTCAATCATGAGAGCAGAAGAGAGCTGATATCATGCATCAAAACATTAAGCATGGATTCTTCTAGCCAACGGAGAAGGAGATGATTACTTTGCTTCATTTTCATTTGTATAACCATATCATGGCGTGGGAACCAAGAAGACCAAGGATGTCCAGTTTTATGTGGAGGTAATGGATGTGGTCCAAAATTTAGGAGGGGAAAGAAGGTCAATGTATGATCCTAATGAAATTGAGGAAGAACATCAAGAGAGGGATAGGAAAAATAAAATCAACACAGAGTTTCAAGGATTTGTCAAAGCGAGTAAGAGAGCTTATATGGGAGTAGCCTCATCTAAAATATTTTGAACTAGAGTTTGATATAAGATTTAGAGAGCTTTTTTTTCATGGAGTTCCTTTAAAATCCTCTGCTTTTATTTTTACTATGGTAAACTATTTAGTAGAGTTGGTGGAATTACCTTTCTTAGTAATCACTATTAGTGAGATTGAGATTGTTAACCTTGAGAGAGTAGGACTTGGGCAAAAGGAATTTGATATGGCTATTGTTTTCAAAGACTTCAAGTGAGATGTACTTTGCATGTACGCCATTCCTCAATATTCGCTTGATGGAATCAAGAGATGGTTGAACTCCATGGATATAAAGTATTATGAAAGAAAAATGAACTTGAACTAGCGACCAATTTTGAAGAGTATTACTGATGATCCAGATAAATTTATTGAAGATGTTGGATGGGAATTTTTGAATATGGAAGCTGATGATTCTGATTCTGATAATTCAGAAGAGTCAAATCAAGGATATGAACCCTCTGATGTAGAAGAGGAATCAAAATCAGATGAGGAATGTTCAAAAGATGAATCTCTTGTGGAGTCAGAGGAGGATGAAGAAGAAGAAGATTCTGAAGAGGAGGAAGGTAAAACATGGGATGAATTAGAAGCAGAAGCCAGAAATGCATATAAGGAAAAAGGAGATGAGTCTCATAGTGAAGAGGAAAGGTGGCAACGAAAGGTAAAAGCTACAAGGAAGTCTCAGGCACTTGATATTAGAGATTCAAGAGGAATGCCTGCCAAGAGGCATAAAGTTAGATGAATTGAGTTCATCTACATCCTTCTACTATTTATTCATGCACATAAATGGTCATCTTGTAATCATAAGATTTGAGCTCTATTTACTCATCCTATGCATCAATAAACAACTTAACACAAGCGATGCAAATTGATATATTAACACAACAATATCCAACTAAGTTATTGAAACTCAACTATTGATACCTCTTTCTCCATCTAGATTACAAAATTGTTCCACTTTTGTTTTGTAACATATTCTTTTCAAATTGCTTTGGATGGCGGCCGTATTTCTCCTCCTGTCAAAACATGGCACATGGACTAGTTAAACTAATTAATATGCAATCATTTACTTTTTCCAATGAAAAAAAAAATCATTTAACATTTTCAATATACTTACAAATGTACAGATCAAGGCTTGTAAACCTTTCTAGCCACTGCAATGCGTGGCACGAAGTTTCTCAAGCCTAGCCTTGGAGGCCTTGTCCTTAAACATATACTAATTCAATTTAACTATGCACAAATAAAATTTTAATATCGTTTAATAACTTTGATATAATATTATGAGCAAATTCAAATACCTATGTACTCTCCTCACCAGACTTCCTCTATGCATCAGACTTCTCATATGCTTTTACAAGCTCTCTCCAAACTTTCACAGTTACATCCATTGGCCTTTTTTTTTTCCTTAGCTCATGAGGGATTTTTTTTATCTTCTTTGTTTGGTTGCACCGAAATCTCTTGCAGTTTTGAGACATTTGTAGCTTTATCTTCTTTACAGACCAACCTGTGCCAAAATTAGTCTCCATGTCATGGATAACTACTTTTTTCAGGTGCATGGGTATCTTTGAGAATGGAAAATGTAGATGGTCTTTGAACCATTGAAGGCATGATTCTTTCAACCTATTCACAAACGTTTTCCCAGCATCCGTCATTCGGACTTCCCCTGAAACCACCTCATATTCTATCTTCGTATTGTAGCTACCAATGCAAGATTGATAACATGGCGTGGTGGAACTCTGTGTCCCAGGAGTGGAAGTCTTTGCTCCCTGTTCCACATTCTTAGAGTTTATTGTCACTGATTTCTTCTTGGATCTTCTGCTAGATCCAGGACTGGTTGGGGAATCAATTGATTCCCTTTGACATAATTGATTTTTTTGCAATGTTTGAGGGGCGTTAATAGATTGTTTTTCTATGTATCTAACAAGTGTTGTCTAGTCCACATTAACCAATTTGTTCGTTGCGTCTACCCCCAATATGGAAGCCAATTCCTCTTTATCTTTGTTAGTCTCATCTCCCTATATATATATTTTTATATTATATTTCTTCTTTTAAATTTAGAAATAAAAAACTAAAAAGTAAAATTTAAAGAAACAATGGAAACATTTACAAATCTATAAATTGACAATGAATTACCTCATTGTGCCCAGAGTTTGCTGTCAATGCTCGCTTCCCTCCACTTCTTGAAATTTTGAGGTGACCTAGGGAAAATTATTTTCGTCCAGTATGTGGAGGCAAACGAAGTACACATTGTTAGGTATGAAAGTTTTCATCTAGTTTGTGGTATGAAAGTTTTGTTTTGTGGGAAAATATGTTCGCTGGGTTTGCTTAGTGTTGATAACCTAGGGAAAATATGTTTGCTCAGTTTGCTTAGTGTTGATAACCTTATCATGAAAACTCTTTCATAATGCAATCTTGCACAAGTTTTTCATGGCATCGGTGACTATGGCGCAGCTAGGCAAAACCAAGTTGTTTCTGCATTTATTTTCAATAGTTGCTCCGCAGTGACCGACCCAATTCCTAGATTTGCCAAGCAATTCACTATTTCCTTGATACCCAGGTTAGGGAAAGAATACGAAGGCATCCTCACGTCGTGCTATAATATTTTGAGCCAAAGCTCAAATGGGTAGGGTAAATTTTTTTGTTGGTTTCTCAAAGGTTTTAAAATTTATAATGATGGGACAATTTAGAGGTTGCCTGGACTGGTTAGGCCACGAACCAGTAAACAATCACGAATTCAAATGCAATACAAAGAGCAGTAAACAATCATGAATTCAAGCAAGAAAAAAAAATTGTAACCTTACCTATGGTGTTGCAAAATAAATCAAATTTCTCATCAAAATTCAACTTAAAGGCTGACAATTTGCACAAGTTATTTGAGGAGAAGATCAGCAAGAAAGCTAGTTTTTTGGTCAAAATTGTAACATGGAAAAGAGTTTGGAGATTCCTTAGCTTTTTGGTTCTCGGTCCCTTAGGCCGCTTGGCCTCTTGGACATCATTAAAATCTCTCATTCATTCATTCATTCATCAGTTGCTGGTAGCGCCCTTCTCTCTTCCTCCGCACGACATTTTTCCCCTTTTTTGTCATCTAATTTCTTCCTTCACACGGGAAAGTTTTAAATTTTTGATTTTGATTCATTAGTTGCGCTTTAGTCGACGTTAGTTAATGCCAACTTTGGCGTCGAATTTTGGCCGTTAATGTAATTTTCTTGGGATGTATAAGGCGGCATCAAGTGCGCCTAATTTAGCGCCTATCATTGTTGTATAGTGACTATTTTCATTGTTGTGTATCATAGGACCTAGTGTTGAAAATAATTCCAACTCTTGTCTTGTTTTTGTGACCACCGCTGTCCCATGGCCTCTTCATTAGCTTGGTGCGGTAGAGCAGTTTTTACGTAGGGTGCTTCATCCTTCTCGGCGGTAGTGTGATGAAAGCTTTTGTGGCGGCATGCGAGTCTTCCTTCTGTTCCTAGCGGTGATGTGGTGACTCCCGCAGTTGGGAGTGTGATGACCAATGCTATCCTGCAGCTCCTTCATCAGCTCGGTGCGGTATAGCAATTTTTACCGCGGTCCCGCAAGTTGCTTTTTCCTTCTTCGCGGTAGTGCGGTGAGAGATTCCATGGCAAAAATTTTATTCACAGAGGAGGCCATGGAGAGAGGACACAGACAACATAGAAATACTAAATCATTGAGAGGAAAGTGGGTGGAAATAGATGAGACAATGAAATCTGCAAACACAATAGAGGTAAGAAGAGAAAGCAACCTCAACCAAAGGAGAAAGGTGTTTATGAATTCACAAATGCTACAACGTAGAGGAGATAAAGTCATTTTTTTGTCCATGAGGCCTCTGAGCTCAAACTTATTGGTTGAAAATGCACAGGAATGGTGATTAAATGTGATTCTATGATCAAGGGAAAAGTCTAAAAATTAGGATAGCCAAAACATGATATCAATATGTCAAATATATGACTAAAGTGAGGTTTTGTGTTGGATAGCATATTCGTTGAAATGATATAATTGGTGTAATAAACATTATTTACTATGTTGTGTATTATAAGGGCAAGACAAGGCCATGGCAATAGATCGTATCATATCAAATGAGGACACAACAAATGAAGTGGGACATCAGGTACTCAAATATTGACTTCACTTAGGAAAAAATGATCTGATGGCATTTTGTGATACATCCATCTTTTTTGACAATATTATTGAAATTTATAATGTATTATCCAATCTTGACATAAATTAATGCATGTTGTTGATAATTTTAGATGGAGATTGGAGCAAATGTAGATCCTAAGTGTTCAACTAGCAAAAGAACAAGATATGTATGTGGACGTGGACCTAAAACTGTTAAATCACGTAGATGATAGTGGGTGGAAGAGGATATGACAATGAATATTGTAGACACAACAAATGATTGCACTGAAGAAGAGGTAGGTCAAGACTATAGTACATGGGATGAATACTTTGAGAAAATTGTTGTTTGTGGATGTTTTGTATGTCATGGAAAGAAACAATTCAAACAAGCGATTGTACAAAGACATTACATATATGATGAGCTTCTAGTCGGTAGTATGCCTCCTACAATCGATTCAAATCCAATAGGAATTGTGGTGAGGAATTTTCCAATTTGATATAAATAACATGTATACTTCGTTTAAACATTGTTTTATATTATTTAAATTACTAATTTTTTCTTAATGGATACTTGCAGGATAAATTTCTTGGTTTAAAGTTTCCTGGATCACCAACTTCCATCCTAGAGGGCAATGATCATTTATTAGATGATACATCTAACAAAAATATGTGCCAATATACCAGCTCGAAAGATGAGGAATTGACAAAAACAAGTAACAGAACAAGAACCGGTGTGAAGATGCATAATTTTCTTAAAGACAAGGGGAAGGTGGACTACATACCCTATGAGAATGAATGTGATGGAGATGATGACTTGCCCCTGAGTTTGAGATCAATTTACAAAGAGACATTTGATCGTCGACTATATTGTGCTTGGCCTAGTGATCAACAACTACCTAGAGTGTACGAGGTGTTTCAATTTTGGGGATACAACTACATGACACGACCCTCCAATATTCATGGAGCGAATCTAGGCCTCTTTATTGTCCAAAATGTACATGTGGGATCCAAACATAGAAACAATTCAGAACAAACCACTAGGAGATTAATGTCATATTATGGTCCATCATATTATAGTGGTGAATGGAGAAGGCTAGAAGAATATAAGCCTAGCATGTCGGCATATGGTCTAAGTTTGAATATGTATACACATCATCTCCAATTGGAAAGTGGAAAAGAAATGAATAGAGGTCATCTTATGTATATAGATGGACGTGCATACACATACAAAAATATTGCAGGATTTATAAATAGTAGTAAGGGAAGGGACCCTAATGTAAGACTGAATTGTGAATTTGTTGAGGTTATAAATGATAAAGATGGAGATATGGAAAGAGGGGTTGATAGATTGATAATGGTTGAGGCTATTATGGACCTTACCATTGGGGATGATTTATTGATTGATTAGCCCTTCTTAAAACGCACTCCTGCACGAAAGAAGAGGGAAGAACAAGGTCTCCCTAAGGATCTTCTTAAGGGAAAAAAACCAAAGAATAATAAATGAGTGTCGACTGATGTTTTATAAAATATTTCGTCAAAATTATGTTTTATAGAAATTATTGTATAAAAAAGGTAGTCTATAAAATAATGTTCCATTATTCAATTGATGTATATATGTTCATACAATTTATATAATGTCTAATAGATGTATGTCATTCATGTGCAGGTATTTTTCTATGAAGATATTTTGGACCCGAAATGGATATTTGTCATACATTATGATCCAAGATTAAGGCATGTATTTGACAATGCATTAGTGGATATTGAGAAAAACAATGATGGCCAACAAAATCAAAGAGAGGGATTAGAGAACATTGAATAAATTGACATCCATGATGATGTTGAAGATGATTATGTTTAGGCACAAGAAGACAACAATCCAGAGTTAGATGATGATATGGAAGACAACAATATGGATGGTATAGAAAATGATGATCCAAATACATCTGGTAACAATATAGATGGTCTACAGTCAAATATCAATGATGATGAAGATGATATAGGTCAAGATGAGGAGGATGATAATATTAAATACTTGAAAGAACATATGAACATTGACAATGATACACTGGATGACATAGACTGGATGCATGTTAAAGATTCTTTTGGACCAATTGCAATTCATGTTTCATGATTGCAATCCCACTTTCTATTGGTAATATCTAATGACTTCTTTGTTTTCCATTACGGAAAAATATGAAAACCTATCTTTATTCTCCTAGCAAGCTTTTTTATTTTCCATTATAATTCTAGACCAAACAACATTTGTGAGGATGGCCTTTTACACCAATCTTAATTTGTATGAAGTTCACGAACTTGTTGTCAAACAGTAAATTCTTTCATAGATAGGAAATGTAAAGGCTTCATTTAAGAAAAGATAAGTAGTCTCTTTATGAGGGTAATCCACATGCAAAAAGTAAAAAGCACATAAAAAAAACAATTGTACAGTAGAAAATCATATTCAATCAATTATGTCTTATTTCACTTGCACACTTTATTGAAAGACATAGGGTATTCACCATACATTTCCCTTGAAAAGAAAACATGTGCTTTCATTTATTTTTTGTATATCTCATAATGAAATTTTGTTACATAATGATGCGAGAAAATAATATATACAAAAAAATGCATAGAAAATGTTTGAAATTTAACATGCCACCTACTGTGTTGTGCTGAAAGGAATCAAGATTAACTGGGACAAGAAATAAAAATAAAATTTTGATGATTGTACTTAAAATTGAACAGGATATGAAAAGTGTGGACAATGATGGTGCTGAAATTGAAAACCCTGATTCTGATGATATTACTATTTAATGCCTTTTGAGATAAAGAGCACATACAATTTTATATACATAGAAAATGAAGATTTGAAACTAGTAAACTGAAAATGTAAACATTGTAATATTTTTCCTTAAACAATAATTCACATATTCACTTACAAAAAAGGGTGAAGTATTTTTTATTCAAACTTTGTTTTATTTAATAGACATAACAATAAAAAAATATTTACAAGTACAAGAATATATACATTGTTTCATAGAAAATAAGGAATGTTTCATAGAATATGCAAGTACAAGAATATATCATCATCATCATATCCTTAATTAATACCTATTGCAATATCCTTAAATTGTTCAATCTTTGGTATGAATTGTTGGCAGAAAAAAATAGGATTACTTGGATGCTTCTTCCATTCATTTTGTATCAACATATGTTTGTGAAGAAACAAAAGTTAATAAAATATTAATGCACACAACTCACAATTATTTAAATAGCAACTTTTTTAACTTGATTATTTTTAAATAGTTTCCATTTTTATGTTGAACATGTAACAAGGCAAAAAAAGCTCAAATTTTCAAAAAAATTAGTAGCTCTACCAACATCCACAATAAATGCTTTACTGTATCAACATATTCATTCACATAAGCATAGTATTGAGGCTCAATAACTGATATTCATTCAAATATAAGAAGAAATAAGTATGGAAAACATAAAAAAAATATAGAATGATAACATAGTCATGGAGAATCTCTAATAATAAGATGTTCTCCATGATATTGCTTCAATTGATATATATTAATAACAAAAGTCTTCAAAATGGAAATGATATATGATGATGATAATTTAAAGCTGGGCCTTGGTTTCCTATTTATATAGGAAGCAACAAGCTACAATCCTTTTACAAAAATAAATGACCTTTCATAACTACTTCTTTTACTAACAACTATTTAATTAGCATAATTAAGGAAATAACAAGACTTAAGACATTTTGACATATGGTTCCATTATTCAACGTAGAAGACCCGTGATCATTGATTTGGCAAAGTCTTCCTCTCCATGATGAATGTCCAAATGCTCTCGCCTCAGTGTTCTATTCTTCTGAAACCAAATACTTTTCCTCCCACTGATACACCGTAAAATATGATGGCCACTTATATTCCTAGATCTTTTGCATGTTTGCAAGATGAGTTTGCCATCGACTATCTAGTAATGCCTTTGTATCATTGACAAACTTTAGGTATCCCACATCAAGAACAATCAACCCATCCATGATCTAATTTAGCCTGGGAAGATTGGTATCATCATCCTCCTGATGTATATGAGTTATGCACTTACGAACAACCTGACTAAATTCTTTCTTTCACTTATCCAAGTCCTCCAACTAATCACCATCTCTCACGATTTCAGGTATATACCACTGTTTGCAGGTATGGAATAAATCCATTCGTGTTACAATATTTTTATCAAACCCTTGTACATATTGAAATTCATCAATAATCATCTTCATAGTTTGTTCAATTGGATTTAATGTTGTGGGTGCATCAGGACTTCTTTGTAGAACTTTTCATAACTTAGCCAAAGTGTGGTGAATAGGCTACCACCTTTTGAACAAAGGATCTAATACAAGCATATGTTTCCTTATTTGATCCATTGCCTACTGAAGTGTTATATAACTATCATGCACATTCTCCAGTTTATCCATAACTAATTTTATCCCGTGCTCAAGAATCTTTTCCATAACTTCACAAATTCATCTTTTCACTTCATCTTGGGTTTGATTGTTGGCCTTCTATACATCATCCACTTCCTTCTCTGGAGTTTTTACCTGTTCTGCAGAAATGTTCTTCACAATATCCATTGGAGCAATAGGAGGCATGTATAACACCATCTCCTTGCTTTGTGAGGGTCCTGCTCCTCTTAATTATTCTTTCATTTTGACATTCTCCATGAACAATTTATTAACTTCATCATTTAGGAACCTTTGTTCCTTTTCATACTCCTTCAATCTATCTTCTAATCCCTTAACAATTGCTCGAGTGAACATGGCCAAATGCATGGTCATTATGGTTGCTTCCAAAGGGGTGGTATCTTTTATTGTCCTTACCATCGTTGCCCCTTTCATCCCTTGAATTACATCCAATAATTTTGGCTTCTGTGCATTTTTCTGTTTGATCCATATGGCCAGGGTTTCAATCTTTGGGTTATACCCAGTTCCACTCACACCGTCATCGGAGTCAAATTTTGCAACTAGCATTAGATCTTCATGACCCCTCACTTGATCAAGCAGAAACAAAATTCTTTAATTCCAAGCCAGGGAAAATGAGCATATTGCTCTTCAAGACCATTTCTCTAGCCTTTTGGGGGCTAATGTCAATGTTGTCAACTCTTTATTCTTGGAAAGTCTATGCTACCATTTCATTTTTCTTCGATTCTTCAATTCTTGCTTCAGCTGATTCCATCCTCTCTTGAAATTCTTATATCTTCATCTTCAACATGAAATCCTTAAACTCAGGATTGTTAATGAATTCATCATCTTCTATGAATCTCCTAGCTACAATTTTCCTTTCATCTTCATGTACCTCTGTACTTTTTTTTTCTACATCACCCATCCTTTCCTCATGTTTATGGGCACTGGTCTCAAGGATGGGCTGATCAACTTCAATAGCACCTTTCAATGTCTGCAGTAATATAGCCACTTCCTCAGTATCGCCCACCTCTTCAATATCCTCATAAGGTAATAATTGTTCAATACTTCCCATCTTCTATCTTTTGGGAGGTAACTGCTCCATGGGAGGCTCAAAGGTTTCACCTGGGGTATGCTCTATAGTTGAACCACTATGACGTTCTTCGAGATATGCTTCCTTCTTTCTGTACAAGTCTTCATATCTACCAATTATCAATTCTATCTTCTTGATGGGGTCCTTTTCCTCAACAAAGTATCCTAGGAAATCCTTGGAAGTTATTCAACCTTCTTCATATATTCCCATTTTTTCTTTCTACTAAATACATCTGGAATCGCTTCTTCCATCCTTTATCAATAAAGACTTAAGCATCCTCCTTGGTAGCATTCTTGTCTTCATATAATCATTTTTTTTTTTTCTACATCACCCATCCTTTCCTCATGTTTATGGGCACTGGTCTCAAGGATGGGCTGATCAACTTCAATAGCACCTTTCAATGTCTGCAGTAATATAGCCACTTCCTCAGTATGCCCACCTCTTTATCCTCATAAGGTAATAATTGTTCAATACTTCCCATCTTCTATCTTTTGGGAGGTAATCCATGGGAGGCTCAAAGGTTTCACCTGGGGTATGCTCTATAGTTGAACCACTATGACGTTCTTGAGATATGCTTCCTTCTTTCTGTACAAGTCTTCATATCTACCAATTATCAATTCTATCTTCTTGATGGGGTCCTTTTCCTCAACAAAGTATCTAGGAAATCCTTGGAATATTCAACCTTCTTCATATATTCCCATTTTTTCTTTCTACTAAATACATCATTATAAGTAATGCATATGAAATGTGGCTTTGGTAAGAAGATTGTGCCTGTTCATATGATTTTCAAGGTCAAAGGCTCTTTCTTTTCAGATTTCAATGCATATCTTGTCTTCAAATAATAGTATAACTCCTCTAGTGTGTTTGAGCCTACGGTCCAATCTTCACACTTGGTTTGGTTTGGGAAAGTGCCTTTCTTCTGCTTGTGCATTACATCTTTCTCCATCCACATCATTTTCCACATAAATTCAAGAAATGCTAATCTGAGGGGCACAAATTTTGGCAATATGTGTGGAGCAACAGGGCAGCCATAAACTCTTATTATTGTAACTTCCGGGAGGAAGAACCAATATCCAAAATTGTGTGTATGACCCTACTCTGGTCTTAAAGCCAAAGGTATCACTAGTTGCAACATTTTGGTTGACAATCTTGGTATTGCATACCCAAGAACTTGAAGGATTTTGTGTACAAAGTCTTTGTAGAATACAAAAAAGCTTGAATTCTTACACTGACTGTCCCAAATATAACGCCATTTTTGGATAGGTGTGGGATTCCCTTGCTCATCTACTATGGCCAAGTCCATTCTTTTAGTCCATTGGTCCCTATTCTGGTACAATATTAGATGACACAGTAGGGAATAGTTTCTAAATGTAATTTGTGCTCTATCCTCTATAACTTGGGAGAATTCATCATCTAACGCCTTCTCAAGGTATGAAGCATAGTCATATTCAATATTAGTTTTAGAGTTTTGAATTCTCATGGCCATCATCATTAGGCCTATTGGCATTTTATCTTGAGCATTTATCCCCAACACTTGGCAAAGAGCTAAATATGTTTTTCACAAAGAAATACTGAAAATCTATCACATTAAATGGTTCAGTAGTGGTAGTAGAGATGGGGAATGTTTTGTTACCAATGCCTCTTTTCATATATAGGGGTACCTCATCACGTCTATAAGTCCTTTTTAACCTAGAATAATCCTCCTCACTTTTTTGCAGGTTTATCTTGGTCAAAGCATGCTTGTTTAAGCCAAAACACTCAATGAAGGCTTTTCTGGTTACTTCTATCAATACTGTATCGTTTGGAAACCTTACTGTTTTGGTAGTTGAGTGATAGTGTTTGGCTAGTAGTCTAATAAATTCTACATCAACAAACACATTTGGGACAATCAACCTTTCTATATCCAACATCCAAGCGTTTGACACTGGAATCTCCTTATTTCTCTTACTGTAAAAATACCAAAATAGGTCCCATCCAGATTTGGAAATGAGGGCATCCCTACAACTTTGTGTGGTGTTCACAAGAAACTTTTTATTACCATCTTTAGTAGACCCTAGAAGTATATCTAATATGGATTGATGGAGTGGTCTCTTCTTTACTTTAGGTTCTTCATCTTTAATTTTAGGCTGAATTTCTTTTACTTCTAATTGTTTTCTTTTAGGAGGTATGTTTCAATTTTCTTTACTATGGCTTTAGATGACAAAACCTTGAAAGATTTTTTATATTAACAAAGCTCTTTTAGAGAGTTTTTGTGCACTTACCTGAGTATTTCACGCTTGTAGGACTTCTTCTTCTTGTATCCTTAGCTCCTTCCATGCTAGTGCACTGCAATTGGGAAAAATCACTTATCTTTGGATGGCACAATATTCAGTCATATTAGTTTTGGAAATCCTTAATAATTTAATAGCATTTAATTTTGGCGACTGATATGATTTTCTGCATTTATTGCTGTAAATTGTAATGATGCCATGTTTACTGCACTACCGCCTTACTCAAGGATTCTTGTTGCAAGGTTGCGGTGTATACCTCTCTGCTGCATATGTTGCTCACCTTCTCGACGGTATAGCGGTGTATGCTTTTGATCATTACTTGAAGAGTGTCGATGAGACAATCTTATTTGTCTTACCGATATCTCAATGTCTCATCAACATTAGATATTATGTTCCTCTAATGTTGATTGCCGATGTCGATGAGACAAGTTAATACCTCTTGCCGATATGCCACAGTCTCATCAATATTTTCCTTCGGTGGTATTTCTTTATATATCGGTATAACTCTGCCATGTTGGGGAGACTTGTGATTATCACTGTGGTATAGTGGTGTTCTTCCCTTCCCTTTTGTTGTTTATCACACTACCACCTTGCTCAAGGCTTCTTGTTGCAGGGTTGCAGTGTATACCACTCTACCGCATATGTTGCTCACCTTCTCGGTGGTATAGCGATGTATGCTTTTGATCATTACTTGAAGAGTGTCGATGAGACAATCTTATTTGTCTTACCGATATCTCAATGTCTCATTGACATTACTTCGTTATATCCAAGAGTTATGTTTTGATGAGACATATAAATAAGTCTCTTTGACATAGGGGTGTCTAAACCGGCGCTAAACCCGAAGCTAAACTCAAAGCTAAAGTCAGAGCTAAAAGAGGCGCTACACTCGAAGCTAATATTGGTGCTAAAGACAACATTACTTAGGGCACTAATTAGCGCCTAAATTAGTGCCGACTTGTACTGGTCGGTGCAATAAATGCCAAAAATTGCACCATCTTGATAAATAGCATTGATGTTTTCAAAAAATTACCAAAAAATACATTAAAATAGTGGGTGGAAGCAAAAAACACAGCAAAAAGTGGAGCAAATCACAAGGATTTGTTGTAGTGTGACATGGGGGATTACTTTTCATGTCAAATTAAATAATATATCATTCTACTTGTTATAATGATTATCCATTATCTATTTGCATGTTAGGTGAATTTAATTCTAATATTTATCATTTTGTGTATAATAATTTATACCAAAGGTGAGAGTATTGTTATTATTAGATTTATACTTAATCAATATCAAGAGTTGCAATCAATATAAGTATATCATATGATCCAAGTTTTGTATAGATTTTTTCACTAGATTCAACAACTTCTAAAGAATTTTTTTTCTTCATTTAATACAAATCTTAATATAATACATGTCAAGTGACCACACTTATGAATGGTTGATTGTAACCATCAATCTCAATGGTTTAATTTTAAGTTACGAATAAACATCCAAGATCGATGTAATTTATGATCTAGAATGACCTCCCTTTTGGAATATATAATAGGAATTTCTCCTTGTAAAAAAATTAATGTTGATATGTTTATTATTCTTAAAAAATTAAATAACATGTGGTAATTATAGGCAATCTAGTGACATAATAATCGGGTTGTGGCTAATAGATACTTGGTAATAATTTACTATGCAATTTTATTTATAGAAAATCAATTTATGAGCTATGTATGAGGTTTGTTTTGTATTTGTAGTTTGATAAGAAAAATAAATGTTTAGATTAAAAAATAGTGTTGTGCCAACTTTTGTAAATACAAGAAATAATGAATGTTTCTTGACTATTACAAGTGTCGATTTACTATATATTTGTACTTTAGGAGAAAGGAAAGCTACCCTTTGCATCCACTTGATTCAAGACTTGAAAAATATTACATACGAGGAAGAAATGCACAATACATGTAGGAAATTCATCTAATATTTATGAATAGAATCTCACACTCCTTAAATAGAGAATGAATCCAACTCCAAACAAGATTGTATCATTTATTATTGATGGGTTCCCAAATTATCCTTTAATTGTGTAAGAGAGGGGGACCAACCACACCAAGGCTTGAGGTCATGGAGAGAAAATAGCAGACCTGGCTGCCCTAACTTACCTCACTCTAAAAGGACAAGGATTGAGAATGAAGAGCACTATGTAGTACTTTTGTCACTCTTCAGACCAAAGTTCAAGTTTAGGCTAGGCGAGCTAGTTTTTGGAGTCGGTACTGTGTCTCAGACAACTCTCTGTCTAAGGATGACAATGCAGTTCTGGGATGATAGTGTGGCATGTTGTGGTGTCTCTCAAGTGCATTGGAATCCGTACGGTTAGAAAATAGTAAACACAACCAAAACTACCAAAAAACCTACTAACAACCTAGCTAGCTAATCTAGATGGTAAAAATAGACCCTTGTTTTGGTGTTTCCACCTCCACGGACAACCAAAAAGCAACAGAGTAGAATGTGTGATAAAGGAAAGAAAAGAGAGCAATACACACTACAAAAGAATACAATGCTACTCAACCAAATCACAAAGAAGAGGAGTGAAGCGTTACCACCTCTACCCAAAAACTCACTAGCCAATGGAGGAGAAAGCAAGCTATGAACTTGGAAAGGTCACCATCGCTGCAACTATGGTGAAGGGAGGTCTCACAAGACTCCAAGCTCATAACGTCTAGGATGGCTTCACACTTGCAATGTGGAGTTGATGGAGTGATGTTGTTGCTGTAATGTTCACAATGGGAATGCTAGAATGCTAGAGGATGTGCTTGAGAATGTGAGGAGTGAAGTGAATGAATGTCTGGAGATCAAAATGAAGTGATAATGGATGAATTTGAAGGAAGAATGAGGAAGAATCTACCATTTTTGGGTGGGTTGGTCGAAGAGAGACGTTACAATTTGACCCCAATCGGGTGTGTAAATCCTTTGCCAACTCTAGACGCAAGAATCCATCAAGGACGATAGTGCGTCGTACAAATGTCTATGCGTCGCGCTTTCATCCCTAACAAATATTCTCTCACTGATAGAAAGGACAGATGCTAAGTGGATGGAAGGCAGTTGGATGATGTATAATTTTTCCTTCAGATTTGATTTTCTAAGGTGAGGGTATGTGGAAGGGGAATTTGCGTAAGGGGTGCAAATTCACTCATATACATTTTTCTCCCACTTTAGCAAGCATGAGTACTGATGAGTGCTTTAGTAAAGTAGATCAAAAAGTTAGTAGGGTTAGAGATTTATACTTGGACTGTCGAGGAAGCAAACCATGATTTGGCGAGCATGAGAGCACAGGACATGCAAAGGACTCCATAGGTACTCTCCCTAAGGAGTTTCAAACAAAAGACTCCATAGCCCTGTAGAACTATGAAGCTACACAAAGTACACCAAAGGCCCTCAGACCAACGATGGACAAATCTCACAGGATGAAAGCGTCTCACGGGCCCATAGACCTATGAGGAGGCAACCCCCAAGATCTCTAACATGAAGGAAGCCCTATGAAGTAAGCACCTTACAAGCCTACAAACCTGCAAGAAGGCAGCCCCAAGATCTCTCACATGGAGGAAGCCCAAAGATGTAAGCGCCTTATAGGCTCATAGACCTGCAAGGAGGCATCCCCCAAGATCTCTCACATGGAGGAAACCCAGAGAAGTAAGCTCCTCATAGGCCTGCAAACCTACAAGGAGGCGTCCCACAAGATATCTCACATGAGGGAAACCCAGATGTAAGGGGACTATGCAGAGTCAGAAAGAGGCTTCACAGGCATGCCTGGAAAGCAACATGTTAATATGCAAATAAAACATGTCAGAAAACAAAGCAGCCACGCAGGAAAATAAGTGGACAGACACATAAACCGTCAACATGTTGGAAGGCTTTCAAAAGGGTCTCTCGGAAACCCTTCAAAAGAAAAGGGGTCCACTCAAGGGATACGTTGTTCCAAAGTGCAACAAAGATGTTTTTTCTCAAGTCAATTCATCATCAAGGAATCCTTTTGAAAGATGTTCACTTCATCAAGGAATTCAAAAGGAAGAAAATGCCCCCTTGGGAGGGGAAGGTCGAGGCTTCTCCTATAGGAAAAGGCTACTCCCTCCTCAAAGGAAAGTTTTCAAGCTCTTTCTTTACGAACCCATGATGAAGGAAACACGTGTCACTAGGGATCCAAGTTGAGAATGCAATTTTTAAAAAAGTTTGCAAGGATTTTCAAGAAAAAAATTGTTGGAAACGAATGTGTTTTCTGAAAATTTCAAGGTTGAAATGATAGAAACATTGTCACGCATACAAGGGACAACTCAAGAAAAGAAGAGAGAAAGATAGGAAAATAGCAAAAGAGAAATAATCACAAACAAAGGACATAGGGGGATTTGGTTTCGCGGGGTCAAATCTACTCATACTTATATGAATAATAGGTAACCGCAGTGCAAGGCGAAAGATCATAAATACCCACCAGATCAAGAAGAATGCACGAAAAAAAAAGTAAAAATAAAAAAATAGGTCAACATGGAAGGGAAGCCTAAATTCCCCCAACACTTTGCATCATCCCTAATTTGTCGAAAGTCAAACACAAACATGGAAGAATGAAGATACAAATAGAAGAAGGTTCATGACACAAAATTGCTCCTATATCCAAGCACCAACAAGGGTGACAAGGGTCATCCAGGAATACATAGCACAAGTACGATGGAACACATCACAACACACACACACATCTAATCTAAAGATAAAGAAGAGGCTTCCCCCTAACATTCATCGACCAAGAGATTTTCCGCTTCCCAATCTAGATCATTATAAAGAGGAGGACGAGCATGCAATGGTGGAATATTAAGGGGAGGATCTTTCAACCCTCATGCAACAAGGGCTAAGGAAGAAGGCCCTGCAAGGTCTCCTTCACTAGGGTCTTGTGGAGCTATGGTCAATGATTTTGCGAAGATCACCAACAAGGTCGGGACCTCGTCCAGAGATTTGAACATGCACTTCATAGGAGTTCCATGTCGTACCTCAATGGATGGGCATGACGGTGCCCAAGATTCACCGCTAAGCTCACCGAGTGACTCAAGAGCGGTGACAAACTCAGGGGAAGTTGGGGCTTGTTTTGTTACTAGGACAAAACAAGCTAGCTCAGGACCACCTTTTGGAGAAGGTGGGATCCTCTTACATTCTCCATTGCTAGAGGAGCCAACCTCTACCTTCAGCTTCATCAGGGGATGTGAACTCTCCATAGATGAGGCAAGAGGCACAGAGGAGGAGGAGGAGAAAACCGCGATGGATACCATTGAGGTATTCAACATATCCATGGGTTTAGGGAACAATGAGATATCTAGAAGGGACATCAATAGGGGCAGCTCAGCTGAGGGAGCGATAAACACCTACACCTTTTTAGGGTCAGGTGCACTCATACTCATAGCAGGAGTTGGAAGCAAGACTGAAATTGATTGAACAGAAGCAAAGGAGAGGAGAGGAGAGAGGAGGACACATCTAGAGACCCTAATACAAGGGTGGTCGTTTCCACTTCCTTCTTCTACAAAGTGGCTTGCTCAGCCTCCAGAGCCTTTCGTTAGCACTTGCGCTCACACACAAGGTGGTTTTTGTGACTCTTTGAGCTAGAGACCAGGAGCTGTGAAGGAATAGACGACTCTTGCTCAACCATAGGGGTGTCCACTACAACCATTTTTAGTAGAGGGACAGACTCCTAAATGGGAGCAGGAGGAGGAGGTTGCAAAATGGTAGGGGGAGTCAGCTCTAATGCATCGACAACGGGCCTCTTCCCATTTATTTCTTTAGGGACAGGAGCGGTAGGAGGCCGTGGAGGCTGAGACGTAGAGGATTCCCCATGGTCTAGGTCCAAGTAGGGCCAAGGTCTAGGAGTTTTAGTAGGGAGGTCTAAAATCCTAATCTTAGGTTAGCGCCAAGCAAGCACCATCAGACTCCTTAAGTAGAATCTAGGAGTAGACATCCAAAACTCTTCCTTAAAAAGAGGAGTGAGAGAGGCATCCTAAGAATGGGCTAGCTTCTCTTTTCCTTTTCTGGAAGAGGGGGAAGCTTGCTGCTGCACTACCAGAAGGGTCAGTTTCAGCTATCCCTTGCCCCTGGTCTTATACTTCACATAGTTCTTATAAAGTAGGTTCATTCTTGGGGGGAGTGGACTGACCGGGGTGAGCCAAAAATGGTCCAATGAGTAGCCCACATGGGATACCAACAGTTGGTATCTAGTGTCATGCACCATGTGCACAACACCTTCATGGGAGAATTTTAAACACTTATGAATGACGAAGGCGATTCCATTCATGGAAGATAGCCAAGGTATGCCTAGCTTCAGCATGAACAAATCTGTCTCTAAAATAACATCGAAGATTGTGCCTATAGCCCTAGGTCCAACTAGGATGGACAAAGTTATTGAGCCATATGGCTTTAGACAAAGACCATCATGTGTATGGATAGTAAACTTTGTTTCTTCGTACTTCTACCTTTGCAATGAATTCAACAACATCGTTTCTTCTATAATGACATTCACTCAACTTGCGGGGTTAATAAGACCCCTGTCACAATGTTGCCATTAAGGAGTGTGGGAATGTAGAGGGGAGAAGGCTTGTTGTTCAAGGGAATATCTTGTGAGGTGAATTTCACATCCAGTGAGCCAGTCATAGGTTGCATGGTAGGAGTAATCGTGTTCATGTTAACGTATGCCTCGGGGGGAGTGGTAGAATCAGAGAGATCGATAATTAAGTTGGAAAAATGTGACGGAAACGAGTCTGCGTATATCTACAACTCACTATTCGATTTCCCCACCAATTTTTTTGCATTTTGTTTATTTCCACCAAGACAAATAGTACCGTCCTCAATGCGGTCCTGTATCTCATGACGCAGGTGCATACAAGCATTCAGTATCATGTTCGTTAAATTGATGGTACTGACAAAAGGCATTTGCATCATACCAACTAGGATAAGGTTCCTTGAGAGGTTTAGGGTTCTCCAAGGTTATGATTTTATCCTTCAACAATTTTTGTAAGATGGAAGAATAATATTATGCTAACTTTGTGAACTTTTTGTTGCATCTTAGGGCGTTATCATTCATAGCAACTACTACATTCATGATAGCCTTACTCCTTTCCTAGAGATTGATACAATGGATTTCCCCTTAGTACGAGAGCACGAGGAGGATCCCTTGAACTAAACAACCGTCTATTAGTACCTTGTAAAGCTACACACAAGTGCACAATAGAAGGGTATTTCATAAGTGCAAAATTTTATTTCCAAGTCCTTTGTAAGTTCCTTATGAATACCTTCTGCACGTCAAAATTAGGAAACGGGTATGAGATTTGTGAGAAAAGAACCTGATACTACGCAATGAAGTCAGTAATATTTTCATTATCCCCTTTTTTGCATCAGACAAGATCCAAAAAGGTCATCTTCGGTCCTGATGTTGGCTTGGAATTGTCAGAGAAACTGGTTTACAAGTTCATAGAACGAGAAGATGGAATTGTTGGGTAAGGAACAATACCATTCGAGTGTTGTATCCTTAAGAGATTGAGGGAATAATTTTTCCATCAATGCATCATGATGGAAGATATCTGTACACATGGCATTAAAGGTGGACACATGCGTTTTGGGGGTCCCCTTTGCCATCATACTTCTCAAATTTGGGAATTTCCATTCCTTGTGGGAAGGGAGTGCTTAAGATTGCTATCGACAATGGACTATGTCAAAAGAAGGGTTGAAAGATAGGTTGGGTAGAGGCTTAGGAGAGACTCACTAGCTGGCTTTGCATCTTACCCATATTTTGAAGAAGAGTGTTTAGAATAGGGTCTTGGGATGATAAAGAGATCTGGGGACTCCCAACTGAATTCACCAAGCCACCTTGAACCACATGTGACCACCCACTAGAGCCTATTCGGTCTTTTCCCACCATATAGTTTATCTCACTAATAACCCTAGTGGCTCTGGCCAACTTTGGGTCCTTTTCTAGGTGATTCTCCAAGTCACCTAGCCCTTTGCTAAGGGTAGAGATATATTCTAAAGGAATGTGAAAGACTTTGTGCTCATCTACTGATGATGGTGTAGGAGATGTAGGAGGAGTGGGGATGTGGTCAGTCTCATCGAAGAATCCTACCTCACCCCTCAACAACTACTCCTGGGTAGACAGACAGATGACATATCCAACAAAAAGGCCTATAGAGAAATGAATAGTGACCTTCGTCTTCTCCATTAGAAGGTGTCACACACTTCTCCTAACAATGTACCTAGAAGTTGTGGAATGGGTTGTGATGCTCATAAACCTTCACAACAGTTAGGCTTACAACAATCACTAGGTGCGAGGGACAAGTCTCAACACAAAAAAATGGATAGACCCTCTTCACGTCAGGTTCACCAAAAATGTAAGAGAGGGTGACTAACCACACCAAGGATCCAGATCACAAAGAGATGAGATCAGAGGGATGCCCTAGCTTACCTCACTCTAAAAGGACAAGGATCGAGAATGAAGAGAAATATGTAGTACTTCTTTCACTCTTCAGACTCGAGTTCAAGTTTAGGCTAGGTGAGCTAGTTTTTGGAGTCAATATTGTGCCTCAAAAAACTCTCTATCCAAGGATGACAACACAATGCGTTGGCATCTCTCAGGCACACTAGCATCTGTCAAAAAATAGTAAACACATTAGAAACTACTGAAAAACCTACTAATGACCTAGCTAGCTAATCTAGATGATAAAAATAGAATGAGAAAGTATAGGAAATAGATGCTAAAATGATAAAGCAAGTAAATAAGAACTAGGGTGATGAAGATGATCTCACAAAAGCACCAGTTCATTAGCTAGCTCCACATGTACATCCCCCTACACATAATAAAGAGGGAAAATTGTTGGGGCTATTTAGGGGCCTGCCTCTGTCATACCCTCGTTTTGGTGTTTCCACCTCCACGAACAACCAGAAAGCAATGGAGTAGAATGTGCGATAAAGGAAAGAAAGGAGAGAAATACGCACTACAAAACAATACAATGCTACTCAACCAAATCACAAAGGAGAGGAGTGAAGTGTTACCACCTCCACCCAAAAGCTCACTAGCCAATGGAGGAGAAAGCAAGCTACGAACTTGGCAAGGTCACCACCACCGCAACCATGGTGAAGGGAGGTCTCACAAGACTCCAAGCTCGCAACATCTAGGATGGAATCACACTTGCAATGTGGAGTTGATGGAGTGATGTTGCTGCTGCAATGTTCACAATAGGAATGTTGGAATGTTGGAGGATGTGCTTGAGAATGTGAAGAGTGAAGTGAGTGAATATCTAGAGATAAAAAATGAAGTTAGAATGGATGAATTTGAAAGAAGAATGAGGAAGAATCTATCATTTTCGAGTTGGTTATTCAGAGACATTACAATTCTACCCCAATTGCGTGTGTAATGCCTTTTCCAACTCTAGATGCAGGAATCTATCAGGGACAGTAGCATGTCACATAGATGTCTGTGTGTCGTGCATTCATCCCTGATAAATATTCTCTCACCGACACAAAGGACAGATTCCAAGTGGATGGAAGGCAGTTGGGTGATGTGAAATTTTTCCTTTGAATTTGATTTTCTAAGGTGAGGGTATGTGGAAGGGTAATTTGCATAAGGGGTGAAAATTCAATCCTATACAATTTTCTACTTTTACTTTGTTATTTCCCAAAGAACTATTGAACTTTCATATAATCCATGACATTTCCTAAGATTATATTAATATGATGCACTAGACATAATTGTTAATGTTTTGATGAAATATTTATAGGAATATATGGTTGTTGATTAAGATGTGATGGAATGATGTGATTAAACTTGATGAATAGGTGTTTTTTTATAAATAGACTAACTTATTTTGCAATAAAAAGGAGGAGATAAGACAATCATCAACATAAAGCACAAGAGTACCTACAGTTGAGGTGTTAACAACAACAATGAGGGAGAGTATTCATGTGGCCAAGGGGGGGTGTGGGTTTGCAACAACATGCATCATGTAAACTAGTGTTGAGATAGTCATGGATGATGAGAATCAAGTAGCTGCATTAGACTTCTACTGCCAACAAATGACTATTGAATCAATGACTCTTATTCCGCAATAAATGCCAATTTTTTTCATTACATGACTATATCAATTATCCACAAATGCCTATATTATCATATTTTATCTTTAATGTTAACAAAGTTATGATAGGACTTCATCTCTCAGTTGTATTCTTCCAAAAAATAACTCTCTCCCATCTTAATATGGATGTGCAACATATATAGTGATGAGTGGACAAGATTAGTTAGGACTAGTTTTAAGCTTATGTTTATTGCAAATAAAAGTGGATTAATAATCAAGCAAAAATATATTCTCTATATTTTTATGTTTTCAAGTAAGCAATGAAACTCTGACAAGATTTGTTCATTCATGTGAAGCAATTTACATGAATCTTTGATTGTTGGTTAATTCTCTAGTGTAACAAGTGCACATTCTCAAGTCATAGCCCACTTGAGGTGTGGTGCTACTCTGTATTTTAATTTGTTAATATTTTTCATTCAACTATTAGTTAAGATAGTTAAATATTCATGTAGTAACTATTGGTTAGTGTTTAATATATGACTTCTAGCTGAACCTACCATTTACTTATAGTTGTTATTTGGTTAATATTAGTAGAACCCTTTGATCCTTCAATTAAATGTTGATTTAGTAATACTTACCTTTTGATTTTATTATTTAGATAATGAATGGAAGTATTTTAGAAACCCTAAAAATCTCTTAGTATACAAATAATGTACATGTCTTATCTCAAGTGTATGTCCCTAGTTGATAATTCAATGTATCCTATTACAATTGATCATTGCTTAATGAAGGATAAATTTTTCCTTTAAGTAGAAGTGCATGACCACACTACTCTAGATCATTAGTTGTATAGGAGACCATATATTTTTGGTGTCGGTGTCGAGGATGGTGTCAAACTATTAGAGTATCTCAATTTTTGAAAATTATTTCATATTTTTATAGATATGGTAATTTTATTTTTCACATTTAGGATTAATAAACATTATATCAAATACCAAATTATTTACTAACACTTCATAGGAAAAGAGGGAAGTGATTCACAATTGTTGCATGTGGAGAAAGAGAGATAATTTAGGAAGATTCCTTCTAAATCAGATTTCTCATAAGGACATATCTGCAATAGTGGTGGAGATAAGAATGGGACAACCAAGTGGATCTTCAAATCTTAAAGCTCAACAATATGAAGCTAATCCACCCCATCCATCTCCTCCTTTGACCCCTGATATATAGTTATGGTTCTAGTTTGCTATTTCCATATACACCATCAGCTATTGATTCTCATTTTAAAATGGGGGATGTGGGAGGAGAGGAGGAATAGCCTCTTAAATACCACTACCTTTGAATTTCCCATTGCCAATTAGGATAGGAATGTTACTATGAAAATATACCACCCTTTGCTCTCCCCAATTTTCATGGCCTTATGATGGAGGACCCTGATATATTCCTATTTAATATGTCCTCTGTAGGCTCTATGAGTATACTATAGAGGCACATAGATTAAAAATACTTCCAACCACATTAAAATATTTTGTACTTAGATGGTTCATGGGACTTGGGAGAAATGTAGTAACTGTTTGGGACACCATGAAGAATATTTTTCTAAATAAGTACAAGGACTAATGTAGAGGAGGAGATAT